>AP028441.1:1200000-2400000 GCA_036509395.1 Antheraea yamamai
ACGCTTGTAACTTTCAGTAGCTTGTAATAATGATTAATGTGG
Source organism: Antheraea yamamai (assembly GCA_036509395.1). Taxonomy (NCBI): domain Eukaryota; kingdom Metazoa; phylum Arthropoda; class Insecta; order Lepidoptera; family Saturniidae; genus Antheraea; species Antheraea yamamai. Next base: position 1,200,043 of record AP028441.1, read on the forward strand.
AATTATACGTAAACCATGTGTCCCAAAATTCAACTATAAGTGCGCATCAAAAACTGGATCTACTTATGTCTACTTGAGAAAAAAGAAGAAAAAATCTACGAACACCGCAACGTAAGTAGCACTACTATTCAACACAGCTATTAAAAATCCCAGAATACATGTAATATATACACAAAAATCACCCAAACTTATGCTTTTTTCTTAAATTATGTAAGATTTTGAATTGCAATTCACTTTCATTCATTGTGATGAAAAAAAGAAGTATTTGTACTACTATGGCAAATATTTTTAAAAATTGACGTAACTAATTACGCTTCCAGAATGGTATAATATTCTAGGCCAACTAGCCATAAAAATATGCATAGGTACTATTTCAGAACACTTAGTAATTACACTTCTTTAGATTTTATCTGTAAGAAGAAATTTAGAAAATATTAAAAATAAGGAATGTCCTGAGATACTAAATTTTGCAATTAAGTTTGTAGGAAAGTCGAAGAATAAGGGAAACAAAAAAATGTAACATTTTATTTTAAAACTTATTATTATTCGACCAAACCTTGTCTAAGCCCGTGTCCAACCATTATACATATGATAACAAATATCCGGAATGCTTCCATTGCGGACCTGTCCCGGATAAAGCTTACGAAATGAAAAATAAATCAATTCCCATACAACCGTCACACCGTATCAGGGGTTTTAAATGGCCAACGCGGTAAAAGGTATTTTGTGATAAACTGAATTGTTGAATATTCAGTGAAAAATGTTTTTTTATAACACGACATTGCTTTTTACGGTTGAATGATGTACACGCTAAATCTAAAAAAGGTATTGAAAGATTCGCAATAAATTTTAAAAATTTAAGGAAAAATATTCAGTTTCCACTATTTTACAACCAAGTTTTATAAACAAATACAGGAATGGATATTCCGAAAACGTACGCTATCTAAAGCCATCTATAGAAATATACAAAAATATCGAGAATATTTTTCATGGCTCTGTATTTATGTTTTCGTTCAGTTCGGAACGGGAGACGTTCAAAGCGGCTTTATATTCAGGAAAATATTTTCCGGAGAATTTTTCCATTTTTCCTCTAGCTTCTGTAAACGTATATAGTTTTGTGAATATTGCAAGAGAAGTTTCTTACAAACTGTCTTAATTTATGCCTTTTATTGTACCTTATAGTCGGTACAGTGAAACTAAACTAAATATAACTTTCTATCAACCATAAAATATGAAACGATGAAAGAGAGGAACGGTAGTTCAAAAGATAACTTCTTATAAACACAGTTGCAAACTTTATCTCTCTTGAATCATTTTGTAAAAGTGTATTTATTTTATTTACAAATAATAACAATAATAAAAAGGAGTAAACTAGACTGAAAACCTACAACACTTTATCACATCGATACAGCTTACACTATTAATAATAATGAAAAATTAAAATTATATAACAGTAAATATTGAGAAATAATAATATTTATAAAACAAGGCTAATGACAAAGGTAGTTACTTAATCTATGACATTGAGTTTGACATTCAATAACCTCTGTATTAAGTACACTAGTTTATCATCGTACCAATAGTGATTATTTGTTGACATCTGTACTAGTGTTCAACTTATGGAGGGTAGAGGTAAGGAGAACCATCTAGTATGGGGGATCAGTTGAAAAAGTGTCCACCTGTAAACAGCAAATTATGGTTCGAAGACTCGTCAAAATAGCGCTAGTGTAGAAAAAGGAAATGATATGAAGTTATAAACGAAGTGAAGTGTGCTGGGTTGAAAAATTTTAAGAAATTAATCAATAAATGACTGTTTTATTTAATTATAAAATATCTGTACTATTTTTTTATCTTGTAATTACAAGTACCTAAATTATTACGATTTCTTATATTATAATCTCAACTATTATTTTTTAATTTCATTATTAATGAACTTTATTTATTAATTATGCGAGGTGACAAAGAAGAAGTCTTTCTTTCCTTCTTTAATCTAGTATCCTACTCTACTTATTTGTGGCGCTATTTTTAAATACTTTCCAATTGCTATTGTGGTGCCATCTTAATTTGCTGCCTTTCAGTGGACACGTCCTAGTTTAATATACTGAGATGGTTCTCCTTACCTCTACCTCCATAGTTCAACTGTATTACAGATGTCAACGCCCACCGTATGAATTAAATGCACATACTTCAATTTCATATAATTTAATACAAAATACTTGTGCGCTAGTTTATGTGTGTGCGCGTGTGTGTGTGTAAGTCTACGTGTGTGCCGAGTGCGTGTGTGAATAAGTGTACATGTGTGTGTCTCATTGTACCTAAGGACTATCATGCTGCATATTATGGCTTAAGGAGATCTTCAACTTCTGTGTACTTTAAGTCGTAGAGCCACGTACTGATCAATTTTATTTTTTTACAGTGCACTTGGGACGACCGAAAACATATATAAGTTAGAGTAAGAAACATTAGACAAAGAAAAAAAGAAAGAATCACCTCCACGTCATCCCATAATGTATTGGCGATTTCAAAGTCTGAAAAATCCACAGTTCTATATTTTTTCACATATAGTAGTACTACAAGAGCATTTCTCAGGTTCAGGTTTCTTCACGATGTTTTTACTTCACCGTCATCCGATAGTGTTATCGATTTAAATTAGTAAATGTATGCGAATTCCGAAAAATTCATTCATACATGCCAGGGTTCGAAGCTGCGCACAACGGAATGATAATCGCCCAGTCTACTAGACCACCACGGCTTGAAACGGTTTATTTTTTGACCGACTGTTTGCAGCATATTATAGAAATTTATCCCAATTACGAATACAGTACCTTTAAGGCTTAATCATGTCAAAACTATCGAGCGTATCGACACAGGGCTATGATTGTGTTTAGTCCCGAATTTTTCATATGTAGTTTCAGTTCTCCTTACTTTTTGGATTTGTTTGACTCTATTCCATTTTTTTTGCATTAAATGTATAACTAAGTGAGTGGAAATCAGTTAATCTATACTAATATTATAAAGTTGGAGGGTTTGTTTGTTTGAACGCACTAATCTCAGGAAAATTGATTTGAAAAATTATTTCAGTGTTAAATATCTCACTTATCGAGGAAGGCTGTAGGCTATATATCGTCACGCTAAGATCAATAGGAGCAGAACAACAACGAAGAATGTTTCAAAATTGTTTTTTTTTTTCCTTTTGAGACGGCGTGTTAGCATTAGCCCAAAGTAACCATTCTCCGCGCACGAAGTCGCATGCAGAAGCTAGTGTTACATATAAACAGAATACGTTAGCTAGAGATCACAGTATTGCCTAAATTTTGCGCCCAATATGCAAAGGTAACATTAAAATTAAATATAACAGTATAAAGTTTAATAATCTTAACAATCATCTATATATTAATACGCGAAGCGGAAACTTTGTACCCCTTTTCAAGCGAATTGCGCGAACAGATGAACGTAAAATTTGGCATAGTTAAAGTTTACATGGAGGAGAAGTGCACAAAGCTATTTTTTATATAAAATGCATTAAAAATACATTAACATAGTTAAAATAAATATTACGCACACTACTGCTTGAATGACACACAACATATACACACATGTAAACGAAAAAGACGTTTCGCCATCCGTTATTTTACTCTTACGTTCCAATTACCTTCTTTCATGCTACATTCAATATTTTTAACATGAATTACGTTCCATGGCTTACATGCCATTTGAAATTAACTGGTTAAACTGTAGGTTAATTTTATAACAATGTAATATAAAACATGTAACTTCATAATATACATTAACAATTAATTGATATAATAATTTATGAAACAACTGAAATAATTATTATTCTCTTTGGTCTTAGTGAATGTAAAAATGAATTGTGGTCGAGTTATGATCACTAGTACTATATTAATATGCTTTTATCAAGAACAAAGGACAATAATCAGAATAAATCATAGGCTTCATAAAGATATTATTGCAATTGTCCAAAATATAATGACAAGAGTCAAATAAATTAGATAGGTTTGCAAACTGAAAACTGGTAGGTTTACACTATATCAACATTTATAAGGATACAAATCCAGGCAAAATCGCGGGCAACTCTTGTTTTTTCTTGAGAAGATTGAAAAAAAAAAGGTTTTTGGGCTCGTCCGGGATTTGAACCCGGGACCTCTCGCACCCTAAGCGAAAATCATACCCCTAGACCAACGAGCCGGTGACGATAATTTAAAAAAGTAGCTGCACTATCTTGATACTTTACTTTCTCTTAATAATATAGTTGCAATAAATACGTAACAATGACGGAGTTGCTCCGTAATGCGATGTAATTTGAATTGTCTATATACCATACTAGCTGTACACGCGACTCCGTCCGCTTTTATTATTACCTATTACCAGGCCTATTTTTGTCATTTCTTTTTTGGGGCACGCTAATTATCGAAAATTGTAAGTCCATATTTTTTTTAGGACCTCTACTATAGAAACAAACTACTGTGCGACGCGATAACTGTTCAAAAAAGATAGATTAGGTTATGTACTTGAATAACATTGGGCTATTTAAAAAAAATGGTAAAGATTACACCAAGATTGTTCTTTCGATATTTTCGAAATTCTCTTTAAGGGCACTGCGTGGCCCCCGTGACCCCATGAAAAAATTCCCTGCCTCTTACTAATCTTATTTGCTGTAATTATTATTTGTTATAATAAATATTGTTATGGCAACAATTTTCAATGATCCGTGATCCGTTGAACTACATGAAAGTTGATTTCTTACAGCACCATATATGGGTGAGTTATATGCATGGGTAACATTTTCTATAACCCTCTGCATGAGAAAATACTATGCCGTTTCTTTAATCACAAAAAGACGTAACTCAACAATTAAATTTTGTGGGGAAATGCGTTTAAAATTTGACAACGTTTACAGGTTCCACTTAAATTTGTCTCAAAAATAAATAGAATGCCTTAAAGTCAATTCTAAAACTAGGGATAAGTAGTATCTATAATTATATTGCTATTTGGTTCTTGTAGAAAATATTACCAATATATTACCAGAAACACGTTACAAATAAGTACTTGAAAAGTTTGTACTTGATTCAGTTTTTTATAAAATATGTTTAAAATTTCAAATTTCAATACAGACGGAGTAACTTTCTCTCACGCGCTAATTCGCACTCTAATGAATAGTATAAAACAACGCAGCTCTCTACGTCTGTCTATATGTGCTCTGAATTCTTTATACTGAAGCAATGGATTTTGATTTTTTTTATGTCATAGCAGGTAAACGAACAGGCAGGTCACTTGATGTTAAGTGATCACCATCGTCCATAGACACTAGCAACATTAGGGGAGTCGCAAGTGCGTTGACAGCCTGTGTTGGGGGGGAAGGGGTAGGGGGAGTGAGGAGGGAAGAGGAGGTGGTCCTCCGGCACTCTCACCGACCAAACGAAACGCAACAATGCAAGCACTGTTACTTCACGTCGGTTTTCTATGAGTGGGTGGTAGTACCTCGTACGAGCCGACCCATTCATGCTGAAACCAGTAATAGCTTCAGCGTGGCTCTACCACCTTTAAATACGGTTGTCGCAATCATTTGGATTATTTGTTCCGACTGATTTACGTGTAACATATACGCATATTGTCGTAAAAAACGTTTTCGGACGTTTGTATTGCTATCGCTGGGCTATGTGATATATTAAAATAACATACCATAGAAATTTAGAACTTAAGGCATAAAGTAAAAGCTCACGATGATAGTCTCTCTCTAAAATTAAGTCCTAAAATTAACTCTCTCCTAAAGTTAACTCGGAGTAACCATTTGTGCATTTTGCATATTGTTACAAAGCAGTAGATTATTTACGAAGCTACTACTATTATTTAATTAGATATGTTAATTATATTGGACCTTTCATGTAGATCAAGTTGCTCTTTAGAGCAGACCTAAAGGTGCTTTGTCTCTCAAGTATTGTTGCCGGAATATACCTCTACGTGCTTTGTTATAAATTTTCAGGCTTGTAACTACCCAGGTTGGCATTAGAAACAGCTACAACTGTGACAGGTTTTATCACGATATTATGTTTGAGGCCTGATGTTACTCGCGTCCGCAGGATGTGTACCTCTCATTCCCTTGAACGTGCTCCCCGGGTGCTGCTAAAGAGTAACACGTTTTGGACCGCTGCACTCTTCCACATAAATTGAAAATCGCAACAACAAATAGGATAATCAATCAATCGATGACAATAAAAAATAGATGCTCTATCCAGTCACACGATTAATTAAAATAACGATATTTTCCTTCATCGAAAGCTCTGGCGCATTGCAGAATTTGAATGAATATCGATTGATGTATTTATTCGAACTCTCTACAATTGATCCAACAGCGCTTGATTGAAGAACATTTATTTCATTTACCCTGTTAATAAAATCTACTATTATAATTGAAAACTTCTCGGGGAGATCTACCGAGAAATATGGACAGAGCTGTTCATATCATCCTGTCTTTACAGCGATAAATATGGACTGAGACGACACGACTGATTGATATTTACTTATGTGGATAAAACAGAAACAATTGTCACCGGTCTCTTTTAAATAGAATTTATATCATTACTGTTTAGCCCTATGTTAACACTCTAATTTTATTTAATACTAACTCATAAACTCATAACAAAATATACCTATATAAATTATGGTATTTAACATAGATAAAAGTATTACAATGAAAATCATTTAAATACAAACATGTCTTTTATTAGAACCTTATATTTTTGCAATTTTATAGAATGATATCATTTTATTAATTTAATATCTGTAATTTCATTCTTGTTCATGGCAATAAATTAAACTCAGAATCAGAATATACTTATATGATTTTTATTTTATTAGTGATTTTGCATTGCAATTTCTAAGATCTATCTTTCTAAATTATTTTAAACCAGTAATAGAGCGGTATTGTTGAAAAATGTAAAAATCATGTTTTCGGGCTCGTCCGGGATTTGAACCCGGGACCTCTCGCACCCTAAGCGAAAATCATACCCCTAGACCAACGAGCCGCTTGACTTATAGTTCAAAGCTTAACACCTGAACGCGCAGTTATATTTTACCTTTTACTTCTTCGTATGATTTCCTTTCTCTTATTGTACTCAGTCTTTATCGACAATTTAACTTTATCTGTATTTGTGTTATTAAGTTTAAGATATTGTTTTATTATTTAATACAACACTATAATCTTGTAAACTAGGAGTCAGATAAATAAAAATTGCATTCTAAAAAGATATAATGTATCTATTTAAAATCAAACCACACACTGTAGGAGTGGAATACTTTTAGTACAATATGTAGGTTAGAATGTACGATAAGAGAGAATTAATTTATAGTACGGGCGAGCTGTATAGTACGGCGGGGAGTTTCGAGCAGCAGCAGAACCACAGCTGAGTTCTACCTGAAAGGGCCGAACAAGAAGGAACAAACTCGCTCAGTCTCCTCATCAACTCTTTACGTAATGTAGACGTATTTATATAAAAAAATCAAAATGTTAGAAAGTAACCTCTGGGCTGTCCAGAACCATAAGTACTTAAGATCCATACAAACGAATGTAGACCTCATCAACATCCTTATCTGAATATATTAAGTCCATTTACTTATCTACTTTTCTCTCGTACTTAAGTCGCGTCATCATCTAAATTACAATAAGTTTTGATTGGCCGAACCGATTTTAATAAAACAAACACTAAATATTACTTGCAGATATGCTTTATGATACATCATGAACGCAGTATTTTAGCCGTGATATATGTCGAAACAAACAAACAGTCAGACAGACAGACATTTCTAAAATTGATTGAATCTATTACTTATTCCTAGACAACATTCCTGCAACAATTTTCTTTACAAAAATATAAAAAGTACAGACAAGTTAGATTTACATTCTTATTACATGTATAGAATAAATTAAAAAACCTACAACAATAACAAATCATGTTATGGTAAATTATAATTAAAAAAAATTGACTACATTTCATAAACGTGAACCACCATTTTCAGATCCGGCTCTTAAAGAATCAGCCGAAGGCTTAAATGATCATAAGCCGAAAATAGATAATTTGCTGAATCTAAAAAAAATCATCTCTAAATTAGTACACAACTATAAGTACTCGATGACTGAGATCGTATGATGATGACATGAGAGAGTAAAACAACTAAAATAAGCGTTGAAAAATAACTGATTTTTCTTCTCCGAAAGCTCAAGTTTCTTGTCTTTAGTGAATAGCTGCAATACATGTTACATAAAACTTTACCAGCGTTCAGTAAAATATCACAATACGCGAGAAACTTCAGCCTTTAAACATACCCGTACGAATGGTATTGAATTATTTGAAATGTTAAGCCGTTGTTTCGCGGCAGCTTTGTGTCACATTTCTATTCGATGACATACGCGTTGCCTTAAAAGCATTGTTTATTTTATATAAATCTTTATAGAAGAAACAAAAGAATACAGAAATCTAATTGAAGTGAAAACTTCTTTAGGCGCGGCTTGCGCCAGACTAGCGACGCGTAGTGGCATAGCGGCCCGTGTATATGTAATATTGATATTTTGTATTACGTTTGTGGAGTTTGGTTTGTGGATTTTGTATTATTTAATTAAATATTAAACTGTATAAAAGAGTATATAATTATTGCTCCGAATGCTAATAGATGTGAAAACCAGACTTATATTAATAGTTTCAACATACAAAATTCTGAAATTGAAATATTGTATTTCACATCATTTAAAAATTCAAAAGAGAAAACGGTTATTCGATTATTTTGAGTTTTTACTTCTGTTCGCAGACCTTATGACTAACTCAACTTTTTTCATCTATAGAATTAAAGAAAATTGTCAGTTTGTAAGGACAAAATTACAACTTTAATATACTAAATGATATGAAAGTAATTATGGTACTTATAACAAATATATATCTGTTTGTTCCGACTAATCTACGAAGCGGTTGAACCGATCATGATATATGTTTGTTTGGTATATAGCTGATATTATCATAAGTAATTTAGGATACTTCAAAAATAGGGTTCTTTGCAAATATAAGGAACTAAACTAGAAATGTCTGGAAATGCGCACGCACTTTCACATTGAATATTCTTTTTACAAATTTCCACGCTGTTCAAGGCTCTAGTATACAATTTTGTAACGCTTGTGGGTAATGGCAATGCAATTTGAGTCGAAAGAGAGTCATTTTTACTAGCAAAGTCGAAACCGAATTAATCTACAATATGGTAGATGTCGGTGTAAGGGCTAGAAAGTGATTGTACAGTTCTGTTTTTTAATTTAGTTTTTTGTTACTCTTTTATTTTTTAAGATGTTTGTGAGATTATTGTTTGTTTTATGGATGAGGGAGGCGTGTTCTCTGGAAATAAATCCTCGACAAAAATAAAGCCAAAAAAAGAATAAAATCATTTTTTTTAAATTTAAACCCTGCGAAGGCGCTTATTATCTTCAAAACTACAACCAGTTTGAACAAATAACTCAGTCATTGAGAAGAACCGGTCAAACATTCTATCTGGTTTATTTTATCACCGTATATATTTTACAAACATTGTTTTTTAGCAGATGACCACATAGAACAGTCATTTTCAGACATCACTATCATTCACAATCGATTCACCTTATAATAAGACATTAAAACTCGCTTGACATGATCTTTGAACTTACTACCGGGCAAATCAGTAAGGTGCTTCAAGACTTTGTTATAAAACCTAACACTATTACGTAAAATACTGTTACTGATCTTTGTGAGCTGATATGAGTCCTTTGTGAGGGTGGTAACAGGTCAGGACCGCTTAGAAAAAGCCAATGCTATGGTTACTTTTATCGAGAGCTAAAGTTCGTTCTAGAATATTCTATAAATATACATTACAAGTTATCTAGATCGATGCAGTCCCCACATAATGGACTAAGTTATTATTGTTTGAAAGTCTTATCAGTAATCTAAAATATATCTGCCTATACAATATATTTCAATAATTTTTAGCAATGTCTGTCTGTCTGAACATGCATTACTGCTAAAGTACTGCATTCCCGATAAAACTTCACATTAAATCATAAAGCATAGTCTCGAGTAACATTTAGTCTTAGTTTCATTAAAATCGGTTCACTCTGTTATAGAGTTATTGTAATTTTAATGACGACGCGACTTAAGTATGAGAGAAAAGTAGATAAGTAAATGGACTTAATATATTGAGATGATTTTATGTGTCACTGTTTTTTCACATTAGATTCCACGCGGACGGAGTCACGGGCACAGTTTGTATTATATAATGCTCATGCGACGCGTCGAGGAGAAGTGAAGTGACTCGTATAAAATTGTGACCACCTCTCTCTCCCATTACATTGCTAATTCCGAATTTATGTATATATTAACGACAACAACAAAAGAATCACTTTCTAATACAAAACAAGTTGTGTATATTTCGTAATGTTAATATGCCGTTCACGCAATGATTTCGATGTTGTATGTAGGTCATGTGTCACCTTTCACCAAAACGCTGAGGTGATTCGCTCGTAACGTGTCTCGTGATTTTTACATAAAACACAAGCGGCTCGTTGGTCTAGGGGTATGATTTTCGCTTAGGGTGCGAGAGGTCCCGGGTTCAAATCCCGGACGAGCCCGAACTCCTTTTTTAACTACATAGTAAGTTTTTTTTATATGTCGAAGCATAAAAAATCACTCTGATGAATTTGTACTTTACAGTCCGTTACCAAGTATCGCTCTCATGCCGGCCTGCAAGTCTCTCAACTGTTGGACTTACATTGGCTGATTCCAAAACGTGATATACTAAACGACAGACACTGGGTTTATCGCCATGTTCATAATGATAATGATGCAGTCCGGCTAAGTTAATAGCGTGTTCGAACACCGCGCCGATGGATGTAGGTTCGAATCCTAGCAACTGAATCGGAGAACGCGCCAAAGGAAAACATCGAGATGAAACCTTAGCACGATGGTTGGTTTTTCTAAGTCCACTTGGCTAGCTACCACCCTCAAGGGGAAAATCTATCGCCAAGCACCTGTTTGTATGCTCCGGGAGTTGCAATTGAGAGCCAACATGATTTAGCGTGTTTACTATCTTACAGCATATCGTCATTTATCATCAGATGAGATTGTACCGAAACGTTAAAACCCATTGTTAATTATTACAGGAGACGGACTTTGAATGAAATAATTGTAGAAAACTTGTAATGGAATTGTTTAATGTATTTGCGTATTTACAATTAGACGGGCGACAATAGAATAATGGAATAAAATAGAATGTGAAGAAAAAATCGTCTTTTGTTTTACGTTTGAATTATGAACGTAATGTTGCAGCATTCATACCTCCTTTATGTGAAAGGAGTTTTGTTAACACCCATAAAGTATAAAAAAAACATGGGTACAGGTTTAGTACGCACGGTAATACGGCCGGTAGCTAATAGGTCAGCGTGACAGCAATCGTGTCACTGTACATATTGTTGTGCGCATATTCACACATACATTATTACGATCTTCCTAGATACTTGATTCTTATTTAATTTTCTTTTGTTTAATTTTATTTTAGCTTTTGATTGCAACTTCGCTTACTCTAATGTAGATTTGTTATATCCTTCCGGAACAATATGTTTTGAAAACCATAGAAAGAAAGAAAGAAAGAAATGTATTTATTGTTGGATAACAACATGATGAACGTATACATAGCTTATATTATATCCAACAAAGGCACCCCCATTCAGCTAAGTGCTGCAGCACAACTGGGTGTTACTGCAGCGCTGATTTTCAATGGGGGCCCTAAGTAATGTACGGACGTGTAGTCGGTGTTTTGACAATAAATATAACAGATACTTTATATTTAATACTTTATTCAATTCGAGCCCTAAGAAGGCGATTATGATCATCAAAACTACCACCAGTTCGGACAAACAACCCAGTCAACGAGAAGAACCGGCAAGAAACTCGGTCTGTGACGTTGTAGGAGGTAATCTCAGGAACTACTGGTCCGAATTGAAAAATTCTTCAGTGTTAATTAGCTCATTTATCGAGGAAGGTCATAGACAATATATTATTACGCTAAGACTAATAGGAGCGGAGCACCAATGAAGAATGTTTCGAAAGCGGGGTATTTTTCTTCTTGAGAGCTTCAATTAGCATTAGCCCAAAGAAATTATTCCATGTGGACGAAGTCGCGAGCAGAGGCTCGTATTAGTATAGAAAAATAGATTACATGTTACAATTGCTTTTAGTGAATGCACAGAGAGGAGTCAGTTCTCACCATCGTTCACATATTGATCCACTCTATAATGGACTTTTAGATTATCATATGTCCTTTTCTATACCGCAACCCATTACGTACGGTTGAATCATTGAATCATGAAAGCGTAACAAACAAACATTTTAACTTTGGCATTAGTAATATTGGTTAGGATAAAGTTTTACGAAGCTATGATTCTGGTGCACACATGTACAAAAGAGGGAAAGTAAACAGAAAACAAATACTTTTTGTATGCAAAGTATGTATTTGCATTCAATTTTCGATGTTGTTTCCTTTTATATTCCGAATATAATATAAAATACAGACAAAACCGCGGGTATCAACTAATCGTGAATAAAAATGACCTAAAAACGTTTATCACCTAAGTTATACGTTTTTTTACACAATACCGTTTTAATTACAGATTACAAAGAAAATGCCAATTAAGAAAAAAATATTATACTAGAACATGTAATCGCTTCGTTTGACGATAAATAACTGAAGTTAATGGATAACGTTAACACCAGCAATAAAATATTATCGTTAAAGATAAATAACGTTCAGCGTAATAAATAAAGTCGATAATAGCAGTTTAATAGAGATACGGTTTAGCTACCTATTTGATTTATATCTCTGTTGTGGACCACAGTCCGGGTTTTATAAAGGTGTATTATACGTATTATAAAGATATATATATATACAGAGTTATTGATAATTCGACGTATTTCCGTTAGAACATGATAGGGTTCACTATTTGTGATAACTTTAACCCCTATAATTATTATGCAAAAGCGGACTATTTTTGGGCTATCATGTTTTTTAGCTTTTTTCAAAATAATTCAACAATGCAACATCAAATAAAAAAAGTATCAAGTCAAGTCTAATTTTTTCTTCTGATTTATAAAAACGATTAAGCATTGGTTATTAATTTATATCAAAAGAACAATTATAGCTCCATATTTATAAAAACGAGACGAAAACCTACATTGTTTTATTTTACTTTGAGATTTTTTTCCACTAAAATGCCTTAATAATAAAAAAACGTTATGAAACTTGGCTTGCAGATTATTTTAAAAATATAACCGTTTTCTTAGCTCTCCAATAATACATAAGATAAAGGAACCTATTAAAAAAAACTGAAAAAAAAAATGTTCCCAAAAGCTGCAGGTGGAAATTCGTATTTAAATTAGTAACACTGTCGGCAGACGGTGAAGGAAAACACCGTGAGGAAACCTGAACCTGAGAGATTATCTTGGAGTACTACTGTATGTGAGAAAACATAGAACTGTGGATTTCTCAGAGTTTAAAATCGCCAATACGTTTCGTCGCGAGCTGGCGTGGTGATTATACCCATTACCCATACCGTCCTTCGGGAAGAGGCATATAGCCCTGCGTGGGTCGCTTACAGTCTGATGCTGATGATGATATATTGGTATATATATATATAAGATATATATTGGTTTTATAATTATTTGTTTTCGTTTTCGGAGAATGAGTGAAAAAAGATAAAATCCATTCAAAATATGTGTTACAATAATATTCAATAAAATTATATATACTTTTTTTTCTGTTCATTAATATCGCATATGTATTCCTGATTAATTAATTGCTCTAAATAAATATGATCACTAAAGGAGTTGTACATGACATGCGTTTTTATTTGTAACGTCGTTCTAGTTTTAGATATAAAATGGAAATTAATGCAAAATATTTGATTTAATATGCGACATTTTTTGTGATGTAGTAATGAAGAGGTCCTACGTCGTTTTACTACATAGCCTACGTTCTGGACATTATCCGTCACAAAAGTTTAAATATTTGATGAAAATAAGTCCTTCACCATTTTGTACAACATGTGGAATTATACATGACGTTCACCATTTTCTGACGGAATGTGGCAGGAAGAATAATGTTAGAATAAATTTAATTAAAAAATGTAATTTAAATAAACTGGATGTCGGTATGTTCCATAGTATTGTAGCAAAACCTTCGAGTGAGCTTGCTAAAATGCTATGTGAAACGAGTGAAAGATAATTTTATAAAAGAATATGTACGAAAGGCTTTAATATTAGTATAATTAGGTTATGATGGGGCTGATATGACTAGAGTCAAAAGCCCCTAAATTAAATAATAAATAAAAAATCATCACAATCAGTAGGTGGTAGAGCCACGTTGAAGCTATTACTGGTTTCAGCATGAATGGGTCGGCTCGCCCGCGGTACTACCACCCTCTCACAGAAAACCGACGTGAAGTAACAGTGCTTGCATTGTTGCGTTTCGTTTGGTCAGTGAGAGCGCCGGATACCCACCTCCTCTCCCCTTCCCCGTTCTTCCCCTCCCCATCCCTCACTTCCCCACTCCCCTCTCCCCCAAACACAGGTTGGCAACGCACTTGCGACTCCCTTGGTGTTGCAAGTGTCTATGGACGGTGGTGATCACTTATCATCAGGTGACCCACATGTTCGTTTGCCTCCTATAACATAAAAAAAATAAACATGCGACATTTAATCATAGGTGTAAAGATAAAGATTCATACTCGCTCGTAGTTCCTTTAAATCGTTATTTACTAAAATAGTAGATAGAAATTGTAGTCGTTTCGTAATAACACTAAAATTATATACCAACTTTTCTAATATTTTTTTCCGACGACATTATTCAACATATCTATCAAGCGGCTCGTTGGTCTAGGGGTATGATTTTCGCTTAGGGTGCGAGAGGTCCCGGGTTCAAATCCCGGACGAGCCCAAATCCTTTTTACTATTCGTATACGAATCTCTAGTATATATGTAGCTTATAGCAAGCACAGTTGTGCCTGCTGCCCTGCTCGCATGACCGAAAATTATTTTAGAGTTATCTATTTACATATACGAGTACACAGCTATAATACACAATACTTTGAATAGGCCAAATGGAATGACTAATAGACTAACATTTTTAATAGTTTTGGTAAAATATATCATCAGAATATGTAAGAAGTAATTCCCTTAACTTACCTTACTTTTGACCTAATTACATCTAAAAAATAAATAAAAATTTAATTTAATAAATAAAAAATTTAATAAATAAAAAAATTAACTAATGTAATAAAACATACATCCAAACCTAGCGAAAGTATACACCCGTGATTTAAATAAAAATCATTTACAGTCCTCGCCATTCCTTATGGTCGCTCTTAATATAGCCGTCAGTTCGGGATTGTGCGTCTAAAGTTCAATACAAACCAAAGTTAAATTGTTATTACAGGCATAGAGTAACAAACCTGCGATTGTAAATGTAAGCGGTTTCATAATTCTATGATTACAGGAGACTAAAATTGGCATTTATTTATTCTTAAGCTGTCTTGTTATTAATATGTATTTACTCATACATTTGTGTTTTGCGCAACTACATATATTCAAAGCTGTGCAAAAGTATGGTATACATTGGTTGCTTGGTTTTCAAATATATGTACATTAACGGCCACACAGATATACAGAGATACGTTGCCTTTGTACAATATGTAAAGCATAGATATAATATGATTTCTCATATTCAATACTTTCTACAATACACAAATCAGTTTATAGCTAAAGTACATTATAAGTCGGCAGTCATTGTCGATTTTAACGGTATAGTACCATTTGTATATTTTAACTAAGCCGCTGTAAACAAATTTATAACAAGCGAATCCGGCCTCGACAATAATTCACCTTTAAGCTTATAAATATTTATCTAGTCAACGGTGTTGTCGCTACATTTTAATAATTTATTGAACTCAACTAAAATGTTACGGAGATTTATGTTTCTTGATTTTTATGTAATGCCTTCAATTTTGTTTTTTAAAATTTTGGAAGATTAAGGCACATTCGTGGGTTTATTAGTTACCAATTTTTATTTAGTGGTGTAATCTCATTAAGGTATAAAATTAGAGTAACTGCTATATTTTCTGGGTCAATTGCAAAAGTTAGGTTAATAAAGTGTATGGAACATTGTACATCTGAATTTTGAAACGGTGGGTATAAAGAAGTCGACACTGGCAGATATGCGGACTGTGTCGTGTCTTGTCGTAGATAAGAAAAAAAAAGTGACAATAACGGTAAAATACAACGTATCAAGTTGATCTGTGTTCTGAATAGTCATTATGTTTTTATACATTTGACGTAAGTCGAGAATGAACATAAATTTGAATAATTCAATTTAATAACAAAAATATATATTTCATTGAGTAATCCTAATTAATATTATAAATGTGAAGGTTTGTTTGTTACGCTTTTACGCCTCAATTACTAAACCGATTATCATAAAATTTTGCGTTCATGGTGTCGGGGGTATAGAAAATTACACAGAGATTTCATTTAGGAAAGTATTACTAAGAGATAAGTAAAATTAAGGTTATCGCGAGAAAAAAATCTGAAGTCTTCTCTAACCTTTTCAAAAAATATATTTAATTCACAAAGTTTAAATAACTATGGCTTATTCCATGGCCGCTTAATAGTAAGCCTTAATAATGACATGACCATTGGAGTTCAGTACGCAACCGTATTTATAATCTTGGTGCAGACAGCTTCTGGACGCTGGCACAATGTTTACATATGACGTCGCAGACTTGCTGACACTACTACCAGGGATTGATGTCGCCATATTTACATATTTACATCGTAGACGACCGATGTTGTGTCTCTGACGACCCAGCAACTGGACCCGGAACCCTAACCAGCCCAATCGATGAAACCAGCGAAGCCTCCAGGACCAGCGTGCGTCGAGCATCGCTCACCGCCAGCCTCCCCGTACGATGAGGTGACGACCACGCCTATCCCTGCGACGAGCCAGTCGACTGCCTACGTATCGAACGCAACGACACCGGAAGAGGAGCCATCGCAGGACGAGCTCTACGAGCGCAACCTGGTCATGGTCGCCCACTTCTTAGGAACAGGTGGATGGCCCTCGCATTGTGCTGGACCCACCGGAGGTACCACGCACCGCCCACGCAAGAAGCCCGCTCGGAAGACCCGCCAGAAGGCCGAGGGAGGAAGACGACGAAGACCGGCTAGAAGAGAAGCGAGTACGCTCCAGAACGCAACCCTTAACGTCAATCACACTTGATATCCCAGAGGACTACGAACTCAAGATATTCGCCGCCAAACCATGCCGCAAATTAACACCCGTGCCACTAGCGCAGAGAACCACAAAACCGCTAGCCACGGTGACCAAACCCAGTACCTCGGCCACGAAACCCGAGAGTGCAACGGTGACACCGAGGAGAACGGCATCGAAATCTCCAGCAAAAAGAATCGTACCTATATCCACGACAATGCAACCCCCCCTTCAACATCGGGATCGACTGCCAAACCGAAACAAACAACAATACCACCGACGGCGAGGAGCACAAACCGTGGCGCTAGTGTGCTGCAAGAGTCGCGGACCTCCCCACGGTATAGCCGGCCAATATTGTATGCAGTGGCGCCATCTGCGATGAAACCTTGCAAGAAACGCGTAGTTACCGTACGAGGGCCGCCAGCGGACCATTCACCGAGCGCCATCGCCGAGAATAAAGCCGCTGCGCGCGGTATAGCGCCTAGTGAATCAACACAAGCACAAGGAACCCCAAAAGCGAGTGAGATACCCCCTTTAATCGTCAAAATGTTACCCGATTGGGCGAGCGATATAAAAAAATTTATGAAATATACCGAACGCGCGACCGTATGGTGCTGGGGTGCGCTTCTTACCAGAAGACCATGAAGAGTTCCGTACAGTACAAACATATCTGTACGATCTAGAGAAAGTCGAAGAGATCTCATGGTTTTCTTACTCGTTACCTGACGAGGAGAACCTGAAGATAACCATAAAAGGTCTCCCAACAGTGACTGACACTAACGATATCCTCAGAGCCTTGGAACAAAAAGGCTTCGAACCTGAGGTCGTCAGAAACATACGGGCGCGTGGCGACCGCCCGGGGAGTATTTTCTATGCGGCTCTC
Source organism: Antheraea yamamai (assembly GCA_036509395.1). Taxonomy (NCBI): domain Eukaryota; kingdom Metazoa; phylum Arthropoda; class Insecta; order Lepidoptera; family Saturniidae; genus Antheraea; species Antheraea yamamai. The sequence continues at coordinate 1,218,266 of AP028441.1, forward strand.
AAGAAAACACCGAAACTCATACATGATATCTACAATATAAATGAGATAATGACGATGACCGGTGTCAAAATCGAAGCCTGGCGCGGCAAAGCAGGCCCTGCTCAGTGCCACAGATGCCAAAAATTTCGGCATAGCTCACACCATTGCCACAGAAGACAGGCATGTGTCAGGTGCGGTGGACCGCATTTTGCGGCCAACTGCGACCGCGCCAAGGATGCGCTAGCAATATACACCAACTGAAGAGGGCCTCACCCGGCAAGAAAGAGGCACGGAACACGCGGGCCGGGACTTTGACCACCACTGGTCGCAAGGGACAGCTTATACCTCAACAGAGTGTAGTAACGGAATCGGCACCGGCGTCCCTAATGGCTCCGGCTAATAACCCGGTAGACCGAGGCGACAAGGCGGGATCCTCCAAAAACCAAGAACATCCTAAAAAGGCGAAAACCACCCAGAAAGGAACTAAAATTAACGAAAATCTAGTTGAGAAAATAACATCTCTTATGGAAGAAGTAAAGAGGTGCCTTCTATTGATACAAAAAATAGAGGGCGCCCCTAAAGACATGCGCTAAAACGCATGTCCATCTCTGAAACATCGCGTCTCTGCATACAAAACCGCCTGAACGATCCACAAGAGGGTCCGATATCCACGGTCACCGTATTAAAAGAAGGGTGACATATACGAGTAAACCACAGGCGCACTCCCTAATCCACCCAATAAGGCAAAACACGAATAGCCGTACCGACGAAAACTAAAAAAAGCAGGAAGCAAATCACTGCCAACTGATACAATAAATAGACACGTCTGAACAAGTTCGGGCGTCGAAACAATGGCCACCGCATAGAGCGCAGCCCTGAAATGGTTTCCCCGCGCCCACCGGCGCGAGAAGAAAGTAGAGAGATGTTGTGTCTATAGGTATAAGTAAAATCTAGGTTAACTTCAGTGAAATATCGGGCAAAAACTAACAATTCATATCCTTGAAAATACGATTCTCGATATAATTCTTCTGTTCGTGTGTAAGTGACTGAACTCCTTCTAAACGCCTGAATAGATTTTGATGAATTTTTTTGTGAATGTTCAGGCGGATTCAAGAATGGTTTAAATTCACAGTTGGAACCGGGAGATATGGTGCTGTGGTTGAATTTTCGGATTTTTTATTATCAAGGTAGGACAACGTCCGCCGGGCCCGCTAGTTTTAAATATGGCTATATTAATTAATACCTGTCTCAGTTTTTGTAATGCGGATAAATACTGTGTTGGATATCCATTAGAACCGTACTGGCTAAAACTCAAGGTGTTCCGTCAACAAACACTTTTTGGGTGGAGAGCTAATTGCCTTCACGTATCACCATCTCAATATAGCAGTCGTGGAACCGTCTTAAGAAAAGTCCTTCTTGAGACTCTTTGAGGAACTGATGGTCTTGTGTCTGTGCATTCAACGCAAGACTAACATATATTCCTAATTTATTCATCCACAGGCTGATATCTGTGTTCTTCTTTCACAAAACTAACATGCATCAAAAAGAAATAGGACACAACGTCATAACGTGTAGTATTTTATTCTTCGTTCTATTACCTACATCTATTTGAATGAATCTGAATGTTGAGTACTCACTTAAGTAGAAAAAACTTAAGTACCTCGTTTTATGTACACCGCATTGCCATCATAACTACGAATGTACATTTTCAACGCAAACTACCTGACACAAATAAAGTGCTAACAGAAGAGTTAATTCTTTTTTTTTTCAAATCTTTATAAACTCTATGATTGAATGTGAAATAAATAATTACGTGTATCTGAGAACCAGTAAAACGAACGATGTTTCCATAACACAATCGAAAATTTTGTCATCTTTTTTTTGGAATTGCAAAAGAATAATAATGTATACCGCCCGGGCAATATGAATATTTAAACTTCATATTGGAGATTCTTTTTCAACTTTGTGGTTATCACTGTTAATACTGGAGACAGTAAAATGTCAATTTGTACGGTAAATTTCTTTCTCGCATTATTATCACAGTTCCAACATAATCTAAACAATCCAGCGCACACTTAAAATCATAGATTAATAAGAGGATATTAATTGCGGTATATTTACGACTGATACGAGACGATCTCACGATTTTTTTTGGAATTTTCATTGTTATACTTATTTTTACATATATTTCGCTGAATATTTTTATTGTTTCACTATTAGTAGTAGTAGTGCTTCTGACAATCTTTAAAATAATATTCAAGTCAACGTCTTAGATAATTTCGTTCTCAGGTTACACTAATTTATAATTATAGACAACACTAATTCACAACAATCATGTACAGACGCTTGCATAACAAATGCTGCACAACAAATATATCGCATTATTATTATTAATTGAAATTGGAATCTGATGGTATTTTTAAATTAAGGTTAAATTGTTTATAAAAATAACACAGTTTTGATCGCCTATCGTTGCACTTAACGAGCGAGTAGAATTTCCACGTCAAAATACATAGTTCTTATGAAAAAAAAATACGTGCGTGTATCAGTGTACACACGTAAGAAGTGAAACTTCTTTATGACATCATTTTTCGAAAAATGATCTACTATATTTGCAACTTTACAGAAAAAAAAAACGGAATCTGATCATTGTGAGTGCACCTTTAGAAATAAACATGGGGCGTAACGGAAAAATGTATAGAAATTAAGATGGCGCGTAACCGAAAAACGTTACATACGTTTTTGCATGCTCTAAAATTCCTCCCTACGTCGATAAAGAAGTTTCACTTCAATAAAATCATACTCATGAGTACGAAGCCATTGGCGTCAACTAGTAAATAATAGATGTGAAAGGAGAGAAGAAATAATTGAAAAACAACTACATCTTGGATTGATTATTTTTATAAGTAAAATTCCAATACACATATAGTACGTACGTAATTTTTCTCTTTCTAAACAGCTTGATTATTTTTTTTTACTTATGGGGTCACATAGATGTTCGTTGAATATAACTGAACTCCAAATTGTCAATAACGCATTACTTTTTAATAGCTTTTCAATTCTTTTATTCTTTAAAATTCGTGACTTATTAAGGATTGTGATAGAAAAACGTCTAACTACTGGATTTATTAATAAGATAAGTTAGAGGAAATCGTAATTTCGTATTGTTCTGTTTTCTTTTCCGATTCTAATTTAATTTTCAAAAATCATATAACATGAATTAGAATGAGGACCACCTCCCCTCCCCACCCCTCTCCTTCTTCCCTCCTTTTCCTCCAAACACAGGCTGGCAACGCTCTTTCGACTACTCTGGTGTTGTTAGTGTCTATGGACGGTGGTGATCACCTAACATTAGGTGACCCACATGTTCGTTTGCCTTCTATGGCATAAAAAAATCCGGCAATGTCGAATGTTTTTTCTTTTCAATTTTATGTTCATCAAATTTGTATACGGAATGTTTGAAAATAGCAATATACTGGTCAATTTTAGTAAAAATGAAATTATTTTTAGTTTTTTATAATAATTGAGTTTAAAAAAAATCATGACATAGGAACATTCAAATATTTGTTCTACTACCATTACCTAGGAATAAAGTAGAGGAATACGTTTTTAACCGACTTCAAAAAAAGGAGGAGGTTATCAATTCGACTGTATTTTTTTTTTTGTGTTTGTTACCTCATAACTTTGGACTGGGTGAACCGATTTTGATTATTCTTTATTTATTTGAAAGCTGGTACTTCCCGTGTGGTCCCATTTCAATGTGGTCCAGTTCCGACAACGGCATCCAGTGCAAAACCGTATAAGTTTTAAATTTGCATTAAGTATGTACACGACAAATAGACGAATAACTCAATATCACGCTAACCGATTTCGATGATTCATTTTTTATTGGAAAGGATGTACTTCAAGGGTAGTTTGATGAGAGTTTGGTTAGGTTCTGATTATGGGATCCGTGACAAAGTAAGAAAACTTTCAAGAAACGAGCCTACTACTTTCTTAAGGGCCGGCAACGCATCTGTGTTTCCTCTCGTGTCGCAGGTGTCCATGGGCGGCCGTGATCACTTACCATCAGGTGACCCGTATGTTCGATTGCCACCAATATTATAAAAAAAACTCTTCAATTCTTAGGAGCCTATTGTGCTTATGTTCGTTGCTGTGTTGCAACATGACGCAAGCATTGTAATTACATTACTTAAGATGTATTATGTGTGAAGCGATAGTAGCCGAGTTGGTGGTAAAAACTATCGCGGATTATTGATAAGGTTGCGTTCGCACCAAACGTTACTTATTGTACAACCAATTGAAACCATATCGCATACCATACCGATAGATACCATACCGCAAAAATGCGCATATTTTAATATACTTAAGGCGGAACGGAGTTCGCGGGCACTGCTAGTAAAATATATTTATGTACACTAAAAATGGAAAAATAAAGTAAATTTTCAAAAAAAAATATTAACCGACTTCAATATCAATCAAAAACCCATAAGGCACTAAAAAGCGGAAAATAAATAGTTTACCAAATTAACCAAATTAAATAAAACATATGAATATGTGTGCTACCTAGAGATGTATTGGAAGTCGGTGCGAACCGAAAATCATATCATCTACATAGGTACAAAGTTTAAGTCCACTCTCGCGTCTCTGTAATACATTTCTACCTGGAACAAATTTGAAATTTCGGTTGGCACCGACTTCCAATACATCTCTAGGTAGCACACATATTCATATGTTTTATTTAATTTGGTTAATTTGATAAACTATTTATTTTCCGCTTTTTAGTGCCTTATGGGTTTTTGATTGATATTGAAGTCGGTTAATACTTTTTTTTGAAAATTTACTTTTGTATAAACAAAACGTTGCCCGCATTTTTATGACGCACTTTATGAAGTCATAATTTTTTTTTAACAGCTTATTCTCTAAAAAGTATTAGATGTACCATTTTTATACATGATTACATTATCTTAGAAAAGTTTTAGTTTATTTTCTGTACGACTTTAAGAAAATATTAACTAAAAATTTTTATTCAAGAAAGTGAACTTTCTCATTTGTGTATTTGTTGTAACATGAAAATATTTGGCACCCGCAGAGACGGCAACAGTAAATTATTTGAAATGTAACCAACACACAATTAACACCTGCTGCATGAGTTTTTAAAATCTTTGTGCATACATATTATTCTTTTGGTCGATGTAGGTTCAATTCCTTTCTTCTAATTAAGAAGTGTTTTTGGTGAAACAGAACATCATGTTTTAAGACTAAGGCTTTTTAGGCATTTTTTTATAAAATGAATTTGCCATTCCCTTATATTAATTAATATTGTACAATTTGTGAAGATAAATTATGGATTTTTGTCACTCTTTCAAGTAAAAAATTACTGCAGCGATTTGATGAAACCTTACAGTGATGTAGTTTATACATATATCTGAATAACACATGAGTTATAATATATGTCATAAAGATATTGTTAAAATTGACTACAATATAACGATAAGTGACGAAGTTTGAAGAAATCCGGAACAATCCTATCTCGTTGTGCGCTCCGAAAACCATTAGAATAACATGAAGATAACGTAACATACGTCTATACTAATATTATAAAGAGGTAAAGTTTGTGAATTTGTGAGCTTGTGACGTTGTTGGGGGTAATCTCAGGAACTGATGGAGACCTAGATGAAGTACCTGGGCCTCACCCTGGACGGGCGCTGGCGGTTCGAGTCCCATTTTGCGAGGCTCGGACCGCGAATTGCTGGGGCACCCGTGGCACTCGGCCGGTTACTCCCTAATATAAGGGGGCCGGGTGCCGGGTGCCGCCGACTCTACATGGAGTCGTGCGGGCGATGGCCGCCTACGGGGCACCGGTTTGGGCTGACGCCCTCGGTGCCGCCAACGTGCGCGCGCTTCTTAATGCGTAGCGCACGGTGGCACTGAGGGCGATTCGGGCGTACCGAACGGTGTCCTCGGCGGCGGCCTTCACGCTCGCCGGCTCCCTACCCTGGGAGCTGGAGGCAAGAGTTCTCGCAGCCGTGAATACGTATTCACGGCGGCGAGGAAACGAAGTGGGGAGCCTCTGGCTCCCAGAGAAGTAGAAGAGAGGAGACGGCGTCTCAGGGAAGACGCCGTCGAAAGATGGATGCAGGACCTGGCGGACACGCGGTTCGGGTGTGCTGCGTGGGGGGGACAGCGCCGCATTCTGGCGGTGGCGGCAGTGACTTGTCGCTGCCGAGTGTGGTTTCGGCCATGCTCGGCAGCGAACAGGCGTGGCGAGCAATGGCCTTCTTCTGCGAGGAGGTCATCTCGCAGAAGGAGGCGGCGGAGAGGGCCCGTGAGGCAGACCCGCTAAGTGGCCGTCTCCGCCAACGGAGGACCGGCAGGAGGAGGCGGCGCTTTGCCCAACTCCTCCTGCCACCGTAGCCGGACCTGAGGGGATGGGCCGGGGGGCTCATCTCCTCATTGCACAGGTCCGGCGGACGAGGGGAGGCAGCTGGTGTGTACCCAGTCTGCCTCTCTATAGGTAGGAGCCCGGCGGTCACCTTCTGTCGGGCGGACCGTTGGGGCGGCTTTACAAGGTGATTAGCAAGCTCGATCCCATGCCGCCCCAACAATAACGGTCTGTCGGTACACCGTGGGGTTTTAGTCCATGCGTGTCGGACATAACCCACCCTCTCCCCCGGGAGAGTGGCGTATCCATAAGGGATTTCCCCACGTTAAAAAAAAAAGGAACTACTGGACCGATTTGAAAAATTCTTTCAGTCTTATATAGCTCATTTATCGAGAAAAGTTATAGAGTATGTATCCTCTTGTTAAGACCAATAGGAGTGGAACACTAATGAAGAATACTTCAAAATCGGGTTTTTTCCTCTTGAGTTTTTTTTATTATCAGGGCCGGGCAACATCTGCCGGGCCCGCTAGTTAGAAATGATAGGAACAAGCGGCATAAACATATTCGATGCTGCGGGCATAGCTTGTCTATTATAAAGGCAAATGTGCATGATTATAAGGTTAAATTATTTTTGTCTGTATGTATAACTGAATTTCATTAAAAAAATGTTTCACCTAATTATATTAGGTCTTTACCTATGAAATTGCCGTTTTGTATGAAAAAATTGAAACGAATTTTTTTCATGTATTTTTTATTTGTATTAATCGAAGTAATCACCTATGCAATCAATGCATCTTTGCCAACGCAGTGGCAGTTTATTGATGCCCTTCTTAAAGAAATCAGCTGGACGGGAAGCAACAAATTTTTCAAAGGCATTTTGTACTACCTCTCGGGTATTGAATTTTTTTCCCGCCAAGGACTTATCCAAATTCTGGAAAAAGTAGTAGGCGCAAGGTCTGGTGAGTAGGGCGGATGACGGAGAATTTCCAACCCCAGTTCTTGCAACTTGGAGACCGTCTGCTGTGCAGTATGAGGTCGCGCGTTGTCGTGCAGGAGCAGCGGAGACGAGCGATTGACCAATGCTGGTTGGAGATGTGCCAGCTTCTCCATCATTGTGTTCAGTTCTTCACAGTACACATCTGCAGTTTAGTAAGAAGCTGTGATGAATCACACCGGCGCTAGACCACCAAACAGTGACCATCACTTTTCTAGGGGTAAGTTTTCGTTTAGGGCATTGTTTAGGTGCTGAACCAGGATCCAACCAACTTGCTGAGCGCTTGCGGTTATCAAACAGAATCCATTTTTCATCGCAATCGCATGCGGTTCAAAATTCCTTCATTTGTGTATTTGTTGAGCAGTGCAAGGCATGTCTCAACGCGTACTTCGCGCTGGCGATCATTGAGTTCGTGGGGGACCCATTTGTCAAGCTTTTTTCCTTGCCAATTTGACGGAAATGGACCAATATTGTTTTGACGCTAACATCGAAAGCTGCTGCTAATTAAGCCGTAGATTGTGTATCACCAGTTTCCACAATCGCCTTTAATTCGTCATTGTCGACCAAAGTCTTCGGACGACCGCGAGGTTCATTTTTCAGATCGAAATTCCCAGAACGGAAGCGAGCAAACCAATAACAGGTGGTGCGTTGGTTTGTAGTGATAGCTCCGTAAACGTCGTTGATGTTGCGTGCCGCTTGTGCCGCGTTGCTGCCACGACGGTACTCATATGCCATAATTACTCGAATTTTTAACGTATCCATGATGACAAAAAAGATTGAAATGCGATGAAAATGTAACACTAATCAATAAACAAATGACTACTTTTGGAAAAAGAATTCCATGTTTTTAAAATAAAATTAATTTGAAATTAGAATTCTTAGCCAAACAAAAATTATTATGATTTGAAATGGCCAGTACTGCAGAACGGCAATTTCATAGGTAAATACCTATTATTTCCTACGGTGCAAGTAGCTCGCATTAAATAATTGATAGATTACAAACATTTTCAATAATGTTTTTAGAAATCATTCAGTATGAGTAAAAATATCAATTTACCGATGATGGCTTAGTTGATAGTGTGTTCGGACTCCGCGTCGATGAGCGTAGGTACGAATCCTAGTAACTGAGTCGGAATTTTCGGTGATGGAAAATATCGTGGTGAAACGGTAGCATAGGGTTTTTTCTAAGTCCGTTTGGCTAGCTACCAGTCTCAAATTGGAAAGCTGCCGCCAAACACCTGTTGGTATGTCCCGTGAGCTGCACTTGAGAGCCAGCTCCCTCTAGGTTTAGCGTGTATACCATCTTAGGTCACAACGTCATCTAACAGCAGATAAAATTGTGGTCAAACGATAAAACCTATGAAGTATAAAAAAAGCCAAAAAATATGATAGATCAAAAGACGCGTCCGCAGCCAGGGGCATATCTGGTATGGTATATAAACAACCAATATTTTTTAGTACAAATAAGGTAATATTTTGTCATATGAGGCTAACGAACATGTGATGTTAAGTGATCACCACCGTCCACAGACACTAACAACACCAGGGGAGTGGCAAGTGCGTTGCCAGTCTGCATTTGGAGGAAGGAAGGAGGGGAAAGGGAAAGGGAGGGGAGGTGTTCCTTCGGCCCTCTCACTGACCAAACGAAACGCAACAATGCAAGCACTGTTACTTCACGTCGGTGTTTCTGTGGGTCGGGTGGTAGTACCCCGAGCGCGCCGACCCATCCATACTGAAATCAGTAATAGCTTCAGCGTGGCTCTACCATCTACAGAAAATATATCTCTCAGTTTATTATTTTTATCTAAATGTGAACAATTTACGATTGTTTATTTAAAACGTATATTTAACAAAAGGGTTTACCAGTTTGTTAAAACGCTGACAGAGTCCCAAGTTTAAATAAATATTGATATAGCTTGAAACAGCCTGGCTAGTTTAACGGTCATCATTATAATACCTTGTAGGAAAACAATTATAAAAAGTGTTTTTAAGCTTTATTTTTCATATGATTAAAGGGGTTTAGTGACGCTGTGGCAGTAATACTGTTGAGAAGAATTCTTGTGAGTTCAATTAGCATAATCGTTATAGACCTAATAAATATTTCCAGATAACTTAAAATGGAAATGGTAAATGAAAATACCTACAGAGTATTTTATATGCGATTTTTATACAGATATCATTCATTCTATTTAAATCAGCACCTCTAGCGATAGATGACAACATTAATTCATTAATTTTAGCTTCTTCTTCTTACTCTTATCCCACCTAAGTAGTGTTGGTACAACATGTTTTCCTTTTCCACTCTCCCCTGTCAGATGTCATCTCAGTATTCACACCGTTTATACACATATCATCCTTAACACAATCCACCCATACTTTCTCGGTCTTCCCTTACTCCTATACCCATATTTATGTAAAAACCTAGGTATATATCTAGGGGAGGACTGTATACGACCTAGTGATAATTTTTATTCATAATAAAAATATGTTTATCTAATTATAAATTAACTAAATGTGTTTATTTTAGATATAAATTAACGTTTACTTTAAAAAGTAAGATAGTTACATAATAGCGCCATCTAGTGATATATTGTATAAATGAACTTTCATCATGTAATACTACCGAATACATGTCAAAGAAGTGTAAAGAATGTAACTCTAATCGCACCTATGACAGACGATGCCTTCAAAATGTGTGGTAGGCGCCGAGTTGCATGTTTTAGAGTTTCTATGTATTTTATTATATATGTGTAGGTATATTTTAAAGTCAACACATCCGACATCTTAATTAAGTCTTAGTACAGTTCCCACTAATCGACATAATTGCTTGTGAGTGGTAAGAATAGTGTGCTACTTTTAAGTTCTTTTATGAGAGATTGAAATGATTGGATATTTTTATTGTTTGTCTTTATTTTAGGTACATTTAAATACTTAATTTACGTAGTATGGGTGTAGCTGTAAAATGAATGAATCTTCCCAAGCATCATCATGGACTTAAAGGTCATCTCCTATGATTTATTTCTATCGGTCACAGTCTTTTACAAAATCTTCGCGAAAATAGGAACTCATGTTGATCGTGGCGGTATTCGAACACGCTAATAACTAAGTCAGTCGCTTTTGAAGTGAAATTCTGATTGACGACCTTTTTGTGAAACGAAAAGTGGTAGAGGTAGGTAAACACTGTGTCGGGTGGAGTGTTGAAAATTCTGATTATGAGTTGGACGCGGTCAATAGTTACTTGTATGGGTGACCAACTAGGAACGCCGCGTGATGTTAGTTTTTTTGCTATATTACATTTACTAAAATGTTTCCCCGTAGGTAATACAAAAGTTGTAATTCTATTGTGTCTTTATGATACCTTGGCTTTTTATTTAATTTATAGACAAAGTAAAATATTATAATAAATCCGATAAAATTCCAAACAGTAAATTGAAATCCGAGTAGCCACTTCCGAGCGGGCGAGCCTATAACTTTTTTGTTTACCCTCACTCTGATATCACGCGTATTTGATTTCCCATCCATATTGAAACTAGCAGTTTACTGAGTAATTGGTGAATCGGTAAGAGATTTTATTTTATTGAATTGATATAATAATAAAAACAGAACTGATACTCTTGTACGTCGACCAGATACTGTTTGCGTCAGAAGAAATTTATTTTATCTTCGTATAGACAAACATCAAATACACTCACTATTACATAATTACAATACAGTCACACTTAGAACTGACTCGTTAACCTGACTACGTGTTGCCGTGGCTCAGCTATTACATTATGACAAGGTATTTCGTATTATGGGGTAAACTACCTAAACATTTAATAGGGAAAAACGAGGTTACGTAGTAACTAGATTAACAGAACACGTGTACCATGAAGTACCGGAGTTGAAAATGAAATTCAAAATTTAAAAGTTGTGCCATTTATGAGATATCTATCTATAACAGTCGGCCCTACAGTTTTCTATTAACAAACTATTTTAAATCATCATCTATTCCATCCAGACTGTTGAAACTTACAATTGATAATAATAATCAACATTGACAATCATTTCAATTGTAATTAAAAATATTGATGCCATTACGCGAAATATAAATTATCCTATATCTGCAGTTGGACTAAATTATACATAAATATCAATTTTCATGAAGATGGGTTTAGTAGTTTCGAAGTTCATCGTGGACAAAGTGGTTTTTTTTAAATATCATCATATATATTAATACGTGAAGCCAAAATCTTGTACCCCTTTTTAAGTGAATTGCGTGAACGGATGAACGAGAAATTTGGCATAGTTAAAGTTTATATGGAAGAGAAGTGCAGAAAGCTATTTATTTCATGTAAAATGCATTAGAAGTACATTAAATTAATTAAAATATGCATTACTCACACTATTGCTTCAATTTTACACAACATATACACACATGTAAATAAAAAATACATTTTGACATCCGTCAATAACGGACTTCAAAAAAGGTTGCGAAGGAAGTTGCTATGCTCGACTCTATGTATTTTTTTTACTCTTACGTTCCAATTACCCTTATTTATTCTACATTCAACAATGATATTATAACATATCTTATATATTAATACGTTATTTATAAGTACATATCTTATATATTAATCCAAAACTTTGTATTCCTTTTAAAGCGAATTACGCGAACGGATGAATTTGAAATTTAGCATAGTTAAAGTTTATATGGCAGAGAAGTGCACAAAACTATTGTTTTTATATAAAATGTATTACAAGCATATTAAATTAATTAAAATATACATACACACATTAAATGAAAAAGATGTTTCAAACATCCTTCATCCTTCTTACGTTCCAATTACCTTTTAAATATTTTTAACATGACTGACGTTGCATGCCTTACAATATGCTCTTTGAAATCAACTGGTCAAATTTTAGGTTAATTTTAGAATAATATAATATGTAAATTCATAACATACATTAATATTTATTGATAAATCTTTATTCTATATTTTTCTTTATCTTTAGTAAATTTATGGAACTACTGAAATAATTATTATTCTCTTTGGTTTTATTGAATGTCAAAATTTTTAGGTGACAGGACTGTTTTCACTTCATGTCACTTTGCTTCATGTTGCCATAAGAATAAGCAATATTTCCAAAGTCAATGTCAATATTTTAATGTTTAGTATTTCTTTATGGTGTACTCAAATGATGATTCAATAAAAAATGAGCGAAAAATACTTTGTAAAATCAAAATAAGAATATTTGTTTGGTCATGGAAGTAATCCATGACTTACAACTCCGCGGTTACAATGATGCAGTTCAACTTGATGTAGCAATTATATTTAGTACAGTTGATGATGAATTATGAACAAAAATGAATTCATTTTCAAAAGTTAATGGTAGTATTAAAAACATCTTTGTATTGGATTCATCATTTGGTTCTATTATGTATCCATTACTTTTCCAAATGATGATACTGGGCATATCACTATTCCTCATAATATACAGACTATATTTAATTCAACATCACCCAGAAATTAACTGAAAATTGTGTGATGAGTTGCGATAAATTTCTTTATTTTCGTAAAGTTATTTCTTTCAAATTTATAATTAATTTCAAGTTTCATTTAGACATTGATTTTTTAAATGTGGTGACGCCGTCGCGTTGTCGACGTCACCGGGGGGGCGATGGGGGGGTTTCTATGCTAATTTAAGTGGACTGTATTTGCGGGGGTGCTACATTTGATATTCAACTATTGCGATCAGCTACGAAGAGGGAGACAAGGGTAGGAAGGAAACTTGGCACATACCTCGCGGCGTTGCAGTCTCCACGTGGCTAGCCGGCTAGGTGACTCTCGTTTCTTTCCACTGGGTCTTCTCCCACACAACACTTATTGTTTATAATGTATGTCGGCACGTATGTAGCGATGCGTTTATTTCTCACTCGAACATGCGAAAACTCAAAATGTCAGCATGCGGCGCGGCACGACACAACAACACTACAGTAATGTAGCAGCAGTAGCAGTGTACTGGCGGAGGCCGCGCGTTCGCTACACGCGCGGCGCGGGCAACAACTCTGACGATAGCAATGGCCGCCACGCGTCCGACGCGCGCGGCTCGTCCAACAACACTCTCGATAGCAATAATAATGGCAGTAGCAGCAGCAGTGGCCGCCGCGCGTCCGACGCGCGCGGCGCGTCCAACAACACTGGCAGCAGTCGAACTGGCGGCGCTCGTTGGTTTCTTCACGCTCGCCCCCGTGAGGGGGCGTGCGGGGAGACCGCATCAGGGTAACCCCTCTGGCGGTAGTCTCAACCGACCCCCGCTTCGACGGGGGTGTCTTCTTTGAGGGAGCTTGTGCGTCCCGGCATCTTGCGGCTTTTGTAGCCTGTTGAGTTTGGTGACTATTTTCCGGCGTCGATTTTATTGAGAGCGTGTAAGGCTCTCAGGCACTTCTCTATCGCTTCCGTGGTGTCAGCTGTTGCTAATGTCTTGAGAAAGGCATTGCGGACAATCTGTGCTGGGGCCTCTGTCGGTGTAGGCTGCTGGGAAGCCTCGGCCTCCTCATGGGTCTTCTTAGACTGGTTTTTCCTATTTCTTTTGCGTCTGTTTCTGTTATTCAGGCTTCTAGGAATGGGATCGTTGGCGGGGGCCATAAGGCTCGCGCCCGCCGACGTTTCGACCATTTGTGGATGTGGCTCTTCCCTCCTGTATTGTGTCTTGCGCCCGGCGTCACCAGTCCGAGCCGCGGTCCCCGCACGGCGGTTGCGCGTTTCCCGACAGAATACAGGGCAGGTACGGATGCTGTTGGCAGGATGCGGCCCCCCGCAGTTTGCGCAGGACGCCGGCTCCTCTTTAGGTCGATCACAATTTTTCGCGATGTGCGGTCCGCCGCACCTCACGCAAGCTATCGGTCTATAGCAATGGAAGGAGGAGTGCCGGAACAACTGGCATCTGTGACATTGCGCCGGCCCCCTCCTGCCTCGCCAGGCTTCAATCGTAACCTTCATGAGAAGGAATTCATCTAGGTTGTAGATGGCCGGTGTGAGGCCAGGCGTCCTTTTCAGTGAGACGTGGAAGATGCACCCTCTTCCTTCTCTTCCTTTGATTTTACAGGCGTATTCAGGCACGAAGCCCTTCTCTCGAAGGGCCTCGGTGATCAGCTCTGGTTTGGTGTGTGCTGGGAGGCCGCGAATTGCGACCTTTAGGCTTTTTTCTGAAGGGGGCGAGTAGGCGAACCAACTAACGCCCTCTATTCCTTTGAGATAATCATATGTGATTTGGTATTCTTCCATGTCGGCGGGCAGGAAACGTACTCCGTCGCCGTACGCATACGCGTTCGGTCCGCGCCCCAGCATGTCGGCCAGCCGTCGGAGATGCTCCGGCCAGTTGACCAGGCCCTCCGCAACGATCGGCGGACAGCGCCTCCGAGGCGTCTCGGTTAGTGCGTCGGTGTTTCCCGCTGGCTGGGCTTTCGACGTCGACGGAGTCGCCACTGTCGCGGCGTACGATGCCTGCGACTGCGCTGGTGCACGCGCATGTGGCGCCCCGGGGCTCTCGGCGGGTATAGCCGTAGTTACGGCGGCTTCGGGTTCTGTAGGCTTCTTCGATTGGCCGGTTGGCGCGCGCGCCTGTGGCGCCGCGCGGCTCCCGGCGGGTATAGCCGTAGTTACGGCGGTTTCGGGTTCCGTGGACTTTCTTCTCCCCGAAGGTACTGGTGGCGCCCCCCGGCTTTCAGCGGGTATAGCGCGTAACTTCGGGTGTTCCGTAGGCTTCTTCTGTGCGGGCGTTGTATGAAGCGGATTCTTGGTCGCGCTCGAAGGCTGCGCCCGGGCGGCCTTTCGCGGCGAAGCTGGCGCAGGTGCTACGGGCGCCTGCGCCGCTGGGTGTTCGACGCGGGTCGGGAACCTCTGCGCGGGTTCAACCGTTCGCGGTTTCTTCAGGTCGGGAGACCGGGCTTCTGGCGATTGCTGTTGTTGTTGCTCGTGGGCGATCTCGTTGATTATCGCGACGAGCCCAGCGTCGGGATCGCTACGCTTCCGGCGTAGCGCTCTACCGAGCGGGCTGGCCTGATTTTCCGGAATCAGGGGGATTTCGAGGTTTCCGCAAGCTGCGCTTACGAGCGCTGCTGCGTCCGCGGCGGCGGGTTCTTCTCCGCTCATCGCAGCCTCCTGGAGGCGCACGTACAGCGCCATCCAGCGAGTCATCCCCACTGTCAGGACCCCAGCTGTAATGAGCTGGGCGAGAGTGAGCAAATCACTCTCGTATGCCTCTGACTGCGGAGACGACACGCCGGGCGGCCTCTGTAGCGCTTCCGTTGGCCGCGACAGCGGTTCAGGCGACTGCATTTGCGACGGTGGCGTCGCAGTGGCAGTGCGGTGTCCAGTGAGAGTAGCAGGGGTAGTCAGATTTGCATCGGCAGGTTCCGTGGGCAGGCTTGTGGTTCGACGTCTTGATGACGTAGAGGAGTCTGGTTGGCCCCGAAAAGGGCCTTTTTTGTTTCTTCCCGTTGCCGTTGCCGGTCGAGAAGAGGTGGCGCTAGTGTGGCACATCGTCGCGCAAGACGGGCGTGGTCGTAGGACTCACGGAACTCCGAAAACGTCTTCGCGCGCGTACGACGACGGAGCGAGTCCCTGGCGGCGCGTTCGTCGCGCTACCTTATATAAGCATGTGCCTTAAGAAAGGGGAGCGGGGCTGGTGACGTGATCTGATCGCAATTAATTGGTCGGGCTTCAAAGTGGCGTGATTTGATCCATAATGCGGGAATTTCAAATATATATAAAGCGGCGCAACCAAAATGTTTATATAATTTAAAAAAAAGTGGCAAATAACTGAGTAGGCATGATGAAAGCCTTTGATTATAGATGTTATACCCTTTGATAAAAGAACCCTAATAAAGTTCAAACTTTAAAAATTCAATGAACTATGGTCGAGTGTCGACCACTGGGCGCCTACTAGTTTTGATAATTCTGTAATTGCTGTCCACTTAAATATCTCTTCCTTTTGTTTTTCTTTTTATTCTCTTCGAATAGAATTCCATTTGAACGCAGCGTCTCGGGATTATATACCTTTAAATAGAGGAGTAAACTCTGAAAGACTGACGTGATTATTCGAACGCTTCGACAAAGTTCAAGACCGGCTATTCTTACAATCCCATTGTTTTTAGCTACCACGGTCTATGAGCCGGTTGTTGTTTATTTATAACAATGAGTTCACATACAAGATGTAACAGTCAATTATATTATAACTAAAAGGCTGTTTTAGTTATATTATCATAGGCAACAATACATTAATTATTGTATACGAAAAGAAACAAAACAGCAAATTTCATATTCAGTTACTAATTTTTCACAACTTGTAAATCGTTATTTATTTGTTTTTGCGTTTCACTCATTTGCAGGATAGTGGTTCAAGCACCATTTCAAGCAGATGTTAATGAGTTAAGGCTGTTATAGGGTGGATCAATACGTGAACGATGGTGACGTCTGGAAATCACACCCCTCTCTGTGCATCCGATGTTCATAAGCGCTTTCTCAGGGCCTAAATCGAGTAAAGTATTTTTGATATTGATTGACCGCAATTTCACCTGTGTTAAATGATGATGTGACCTAAATCTAGAGTAGAACTGGCTTTCAAGTGCAGCTGCTGGTGACACATCTATAACTTGAAGATGGTGGCTAGACAGATGAGCATCTAAGAAAGCCCTACTACCATCATACTATGGCTTTGGTACTGAACACACTACTAATAAGCTATCATTCTTTTTAAAATAAATATGCTTTATTTTCAACAAGCAAGTGTCCAAGACTTTGTTTCTTGTAAAAGCTTTTTATTATTTCATAAGACTTGATTTTATGCTATTAATTCTAGACAGTGGTATATTGTTCTAATTAATTTAATTTACCGATATTACCTCTGTCAAATTGTATAATTATTGCATAACTTCTATAGAATAGCGTAATTATACGTAGCTTAGATATTAGTTTGAAAATTTATCTGCCAGTAAAAATCTCGATAAAATAGGTTAACAGATTTCAGAGATAAGCTTGAAGAAAAATACCAACAGTTGGGTTTCATATTATATATTTTCTTAAAATTGGTAAATAATCGCAGTCTTGGAATAACCATCAGGTTGTCTGTACGTGAAGATATATAATACTAGCTCACTGTTGTAGAAGCCCGTTTTTTGAGCACAAAAAATATGTGATTCTGAGGTTCACCACCAGTAATATGACGTAATAGCCGACTAGCTATATAATTCAAAGGACAAAACCCGACACGTTGTGACACCTACTGAATCTGAAATACTCGTATACCGAAACTAAACACATATGTCATCGGTCGATAACGGTAAGTATTAATTAAAGAAAATTGAGTTCAATTTCATTAAAAAAAAAGAAGTTCGGGCTCGTCCGGGATTTGAACCCGGGACCTCTCGCACCCTAAGCGAAAATCATACCCCTAGACCAACGAGCCGCTTGCAGTGTCTTTTTAAATATGATATTATATAAAGCAAACAATAAAAACTTATCTAAATCCGTATAGAATTATTGCTTTGACCCGTCAAATATTTGTATGAAGTTATCTCTAAAAGTAGACTCTGTGTGTGCACTGCCTTCTGGTAAACTATGCAACATATTACGATACAGGCTTTACTATAATGTGGAGACTTTCAGGATAGTATATTTATATGACTATCACATCACATCAGCCTGTAAGACTAATTTCAGGGTCAAAGGCCTCTTGCCGAACGAAGGTATGGGCATAATCATCACGACAGCCCACGACGTATTGACTATTTCAAACTCTTAGAAATCAACAGTTCTATTTTTTCTCACATACATGCACTACAAGAACATTCCTCAAATTCAGGTTTCCCCACGATGTTTTCCTTCATCCTCAGTCGATGTAGGGTTAAAAAATTTAAATGAGTAAATGTACTCGAATTCCCAAAAAATCGTTAATATAATCCGTGATCGGAACCTGCAGACGTCACATTAATATTTCACTGGTGAAACCACTCGACCACTGCGACGATATTATATGCATAACACATACATAATATTTTTATAGGAAGTAGAGAAAACCCGATATATTTTTATGGAGTTGTAAAAATATTTCTTTGTAACGCTGGCTACATCTTACCAGATCGAAATAATATATTTCGGGATTGTATATCTTAAAAAGGATTGTAGAGAATCTAAAATAATGTGTTTATATACTAAAAATAAACCTACATAAACCACTTTTGTATTTTACATATTCTTAAAAAACATTACATGAAGTTTACACGAACATTACATAAAAAACTTACATGAAGTTTAATAAGATATAAGAAAATAAGATAATAAAAATTACACAAAGAGATCCTAATACATACGAGTTAGTCCATTGAAATGTTACATGAGCTTTGCATTTTTTAGAGGACGCAATTTTATTTTTGGGACATGTGTGGGGGTCAATAGAAGCTTAACCTCAAGTTTGTGGGGTTGCCGCCCTTGTCCCCCGGCCGCCATCTTGGAAAAAGGGGTGCAAACACCTTTTTTGTGATATCTCGGAAACCATGCATCCTACAAAAAAATCGTATGGACATAATTTGTAGCAAATCGCTTTGTCTACAAATATGTTCCTATAACTTTTTGCATTAAATTTAAAACTAAATAAGTTATAAGCAAAAAAGAGAGAAAAATTCTATAAAAAAATTCTATTTTGCTGTATAACTTTTTTTATACATTATACACAAAAAATACCGCAGACCAATCTTGTAGATGGTCTTTTGAGGACATTTTTTCTCTATATTTTTTTTTAATTTCATTCATTTAAAACGCTGTTAAAGCGCTCCAAAGTTGACAGGGTTCGTCAATGCTCATGAGAATGTAGATATTCTTAATTTTTTTTTGTTACATCCGTACAACTTTACTTATTTATTCCTAACTTTTTCCTTAGAACTTACAAAATTATAGTCGTTATAGTAATTTCTAAGAGGGGTGTAACATTTTCGAGAATGTTAAGCAGGTAGAAAAGGTCCGAGTTACCGTTTTGGGGACAAATGAACGTCTGCCTGCTACGACTATTATTATTATACGTAGCCCTCGAAGGTTCAGTTTTCACAGTCTCCGAGTATATCACCAGGTCCAGCCGTGGCTCGGAAGATATCAAATTCCTGAAGATTGGGGCTGGAAAAAGCATGCAAACATTTGGATGCCAATACAAGCTTCCAAGCATCCAGCACCCCCCGATCTCATGAAATTAATTTTCTGCAGATGCAAAGCATAATTGTGGAGGCATGTGTGGCTGCAGAAAAGCAAGCCTCAAATGCTCTACAGTATGCCTCCATTTCTCTGGCGAAACATGCCGCAACATCATGGAAATATCAAAGTTAATGGAAGAAAACGAATTCGAAGATGAACTTCCAACTATGACTCCAAGTTTAACTCCTGTCATTCCCCAAACCTTCACATTCAACGTTGAATTACATTCTAAACCACAGCTTGGACCATCAAAGAAAAGTAGAATAGAATAGCTAGCTAGTAACTGATTGTAAATATGATTATGTCGAGGATTACCTCATCTGCAAGATGTCTGTGGAGTAGGCCTACTGGGGATACCACGTAAAAAAGAACGCGCGTACAGATTCTACCTCATAGGTGGCGGGGAAAAGAGTTAGCAATGAATAAGTAAAGTTGTAGGTAGGGATTTAACAATTTAAAAGAATGTAATTACAATAAAAAAAAGGCCATAAAACTAAGTTAAACATTTCGTTTTGACCGGATTCTCACGACATTGACGAACCCGGTCAACTTTGGAGCGCATTAAACAGCGTTTTAAATGAATGAAATTAAAAAAAATATAGAGAAAAAATATCCTCAAAAGACCATCTACAAGATTGGTCTGCGGTATTTTTTTTTGTAAAATGTATAAAATAAAAGTTATAGAGCAAAAAAGAAATATGTTATAGATTTTTTTTCACTTTTTTGCTTATAACTTATTTAATTTTAAATTTAAGGCAAAAAGTTATAGGAACATATTTGTAGGCAAAGCGATTTGCTACAAATTATGCTTTTACGATTTTTTTGTAGGATGCATAGTTTCCAAGATAATGCAAAAAAGGTGTTTGTGCCCTTTTTTCCAAGATGGCGGCAGGGGGACAAGGGCGGCAATCCCACAAACTTGAGGTTAAGCTTCTATTGACCCCCCACACATGTCCCAAAAATAAAATTGCGCCCTTTGAAAAATGCAATATTCGGTCCTTAAATTATAACATTTCAATGGACTAAGTATAAAGCTGATTTCAATGCTTCTTTTTGAAGTGAAAACTTCTTTAGGCGCGTTGAGCGGTATTTTTTGGCTGGAGATAAGCTTACGGTTACGCGTCATGAGATGCTAATAAGCGTGACTAATCGTATTACGCTTGCGCGGCTTGCGTCGGGCCAGCGACGCGTAGTATAGCACCCTGTGTACATCTAATATTGATGTTTTGCTGCCCATCCTGTGTTTGATTGATTAATAGACTTTATAAAAATGTATATAATTATGGCTCTGAGTTATTAAATGTATATAATTTCAATATACAAATGATCAAATATAAGTAATTCACACTACAATTCATTTCAAAATTCAAAAAAGAACACAGTTCTTCCATCGTTTTGAGTTTTCTCTTCTGTCGACAGTCCTTATTATTGCCTCAATTATTTTTTTGTAATTCTCTTATAGCTTTTAACGTTTGACCGTGACTCATCTGATATTAAAAACGACGTGGCCAAAGATGGTAAACGCTATGCCTACTTTGAGAACTGGCTCTCAAGGTCAACTATCGAAATACATCTACAGCCGTGTGGCGACACATTTTCAGCTGGACTATGATAACTAGCAAGCGACGGGCTTAGAAAATGCATCATATTATGGTTTCAATACGCTGTATTCCGTCACCAAAACTTCGGACTCAGTTAGTTGCAAGGATACGAACCTATATCAATCGAAGCCATGCTCAAACACGCTATCAATTAAGTAATCATCGCTGCACAAAGATTTCCTTCTCTGCTTTAAATTAATTCAGTAAGTTATCATAGTTAAAATATTACTCCCACTACCTCCGCAACAATACGAGGATAACTCAGCGAGTTACGCCAACTTTCGACGTTAGCGGCTTAAACTTCGCAATATGTATACACGTCACTAATAATTCCAGCGGGTTTACGCTTCACGAGATAATTATTAGACGCTTGAATTGTTACGAGATGTTATTATTTACTCGGGCAACATGTCTTGGATGGTCTAAGCTTCATACAAATTTAGAACGGAGGTATGGAATTTCTGGGATATTCAAGAGATGTTGCGAGTGATGCCACTTGTTCTAAGCTGCAAAGTTATGCGAATTAAATTTAATGTGGCTTGTTGTAATGAAGGTTATATGAACTTGAAAGGCCTTTGCCATTTATCGAGTTTGTTAAATGGATTTGATATGTATTGATATGACACAAATCATATAGGTATGTCACCTATATTTTAATGATTACAATTGAACAAATTTAATAGTTCAACTAACAATTTTATTTCGCTCCAAATTATAACAATGTATTAATTTTTCATTGATTTTACTAGTTCACACTGATATATTTTAAGCACCATCTATAAGTGTTTAAAAATTTGTAGTGGGTTTTTGTAATAAAATAGTTATCCAAATATACTATTATCAACTAGAAAGTTTGTGGAGACGGATATATATTTGTGAGTCTTTCACTCAAGTTACTGAACAGATTTTGATTGAAATCCAAAGTTATTTTTGAAGTGAAAACTCTTTAGGTGCGTTTAGCGGTGTTTTTAGCAGGAAATAAATTTATAATTTCGCGTCTTGACATGACCGTCCGTTTTGCGCTTGCGCGGTTTGTGTCAGTCTGGCGACGCGTTGTATAGGGTTGTGTACATGTACCTAATATTAAAATTTTGCAGCTCATCATACGTTTAATCGATTAATAGACTTTATAAAAATGTATATAAGAATAAAAATTACATAATAATAACAATATATATAACATTCCACTTCTACCGTGTGACTTTCCGACACACACTGTTTTATGGGTATTTTTAAAATGAACAATCCTATAGAATATTTCTTATTTATGTATCTCATAAGTTTTAGTCAGCGTAACCAGTATAACCTTCTGAAAACTCCCTCTAAGTCGTCATTGCTATTCATCAACTTCGCTCTAATTTTTACAAATATAATATACATTTATTATAATATATTTAATATTATTATTAACAATACTTTTACTGGTATCGTAAAATACCAATTTTGCTTAAGTAAATTTTCTAAATACCTATTTGTCTATTCCAGGTAAGTGAAGAGCATTAACGCGTTAACATGAATACTGCAGTGGTATCAGGTTTGTAAAGTCGATGTTAGATTTCCCATAGGACGACATGAACGAGCCGCTATGCGCGAATACGGAAATCTATTCTGACATAAATCGTATTGAAAATTGTGAAATATTTTCTTAATCCAAAAACGAGTGCACGATAGATTCTACAGGACTAGAAAAAATAAGATTTTTTTTGCTTTTCTTCCTGGCTTTTCTTGAGAACCAGGATATTTGCAAAATTTATGGTAGTGTTTTAACGTTCATAAGTGTTTTGTAAAGGTCTAAATTAAACAAATTATTTTTAATTTTTTGAACCTTTATATAAAGTAGACAATGACTCCAATCACATGTTTATTTCCTTCAGCATATATCAATTAATTCCACTGTGATATTCTGAAGGGTATATATGTATCAAAGACCATGTTTTAATTAAGATTTCTACGTCTTCAATAAAATACATTGTTGCATGTTACGTTGCACTTCCGCCTGCAATTAATCGATTGCACTGCAACAATAAACGTTCTACTTTGTTTGCGATTTTTAATCAACCCTTTTATTACCTTTAGAAGCTTCAGACTTTACTTTATCAGGAACACGTTGAGTAAATAAATTCAAACGTTTTTACTGCACTGAGACTTCACAGTGGCAAGTCCATTCCACGTGGAAGTGGAAAATACAATCAGTTATTTAAAAGTGTAAAATTACTCACCCTACATACAGGTTTCCTCAATAAATAAACCATAAAATGCAACGACATATTGACATTTGATAGTTTCAATAACTGGCACGTTAAAAAACAGTTAATCTCTTGAGCTTGATAACATTACTAGAGATAAAAAAATATGTCAAAATATCTTTTAATCAAGTCAAGTAAGTTTTCAAAAAATTTGCCCTTGGCAGGTATCTCGATATTGGTTACATAAACCGCTCAAGAGTTACATGTGCACAATATAGTGTCATCATTTATAAAGATTCAGACGACGCCGTGCCATGCTGCTAGTTTAATCATAGACTTAATATACTTAGATAATAGTAAATAGGTAGCGTGTCGCAAGCAGCGAGCTTGCGGTTTCGGCTTGCGGATTACACACACGACATAACTCGCTGTGAAGCAAGTCTTATTTCGACATTATTAGAGCATATTCGCCTTTTAGCACGTTCGCTGCATCGACAATTTTCGTTTATAATTTTCTAGTATCATGAGAAGTTAAAAGCACCTCTTACCTTATGATAGGCTATTACGTGTTCAGTTACTTATCGATATATATATCATAAGAATGTACATCTAACGTGTTGGTACTTTTTAGATTTCTGTGAAAAAAAATATTGCAGTTGAATACGTAATAATATACATTTCAATTTTTTTTTATAAATGTTTGTCTGTTTGTTTGAACACGCATCATTACTAAAGTACCGCGAACACGATAAAACCTTACCAAGAAAATCATAAAGTATATCTTCGAGGAACATTTAGTTTTTTTCATTACCATCGGTTCATTCTATCAAAAGTTACTGCTATATCTTACAAAAACAGGATACTATAATATGTGTATTAGATATATAATATGTACGACACAGTAAATGAATTTTTTTGTGTTAAGTTCCACGCCGACGAAATCGCGGGCACAGCTAGTGATTAATAAAAATAAGAACAACTTATAATATTCCCAATATCAACAAGAAATATCTAGACTTACAAATAAATTTGAAGTGTGCTTTTTGGACTTAAGCGCCCAAAGAGCTGAACTGATTCTAACGAGATTATTACTGATATATAGAGCACATTTAAGAGTGTACTACAATACGCTTTTCCATAAGTAGTGATGATAAAATTGAAAAGTAACAATCAGGTAAACGATCCACCAAATGGTCGTTGCAAACAATCTTCAAATGGTCACCGTCTTGAAACTAGATATTGTTTAGTAGATTATTACTGCCATTGTTGAGGAGGTACTGATATTATAAGTTTGTTGCGATCGTTTCAATGTTCGAACAAGATAGAAGCCCTCTGATTCGAACTTTGCAGGTAGTTTTTGTGGCAAGTCAGAATCCATGCTCCGACGTATTATTTACCATCCACTTCACTTTGCACAATAATTAAACTATATTACGTAAAACACCACACTAATATTACAAAATATAGAGTCAAATTTTGAACGAAATCCACTACATGACAGTCCAAGGTCCCGCCAAAAATCTAAGCTGGTTATTATAGGTCGCTATACTCTTGAGGAGTAAGTTGGAATGTCGAGTGTCTCATTATAGGCACTTGTTGCCGACAAAACCGAAAATTAGGTTTGATAGTGAAAATCTCTAAATTTATTTAGCATACAATACGTTACTCTCTAATTGTATTTAGTACTATCTGATACCCGCAACTTCATCTGCGACATTCAATTGTTTTGCATTGCAACGTTTTCGACGAAAGCTTCCAGGCGGCTTGGGTTTTTTCGACACTTACAACAATGATTATTATATTTTAACCAATTTATAAAAAACCTCGACAAATTATATATCTAAGCCTTCTTCGTAAAACATTCCATCTATTAATGAAAACCGCAAGAAAATCCGTTTAATAGTTTTTGTGTTTATCGCGAACAGACAGACATACGCGGCGGAGAGTTTTATCTTATAATATGTAGTGATAGTGATACAATATGTTACTCTTTAATTTTATTTGGTATACAATACGTGACTATGCCTCACATTTGAAATAAAGAGACATACCAAAACAAACAAACCGTATTCGTTACATAAATTACTATGCATGATGCATCTGTTCGTAACTCTGAGTACATTCGTAGGTTTTATCCCTTACCCATTTACATGGTAAATATATTGTGTGCGAGTGAGATCGCATGCGGGTGCTAACGCGTTTGTATCTCTCGTGCTGAATAATCGCGGATTTACACAACATCCGCTGTGTTCAAAATACAGTGGTATTTTATTTACCTTTTCAAAATACATAAATTAAACTTTTGATGCCCACATCAAAATTTGTCCATCCCAAGATATCATAGTAGATGAAGAATTAATAATATTTGGTAAGTTATTCAATAAAAAAATATTTCTAAAAAATGAAAAACCCCACGTTAAATGAATGGGTAAGCTATTATCATTTAGGCATGGTTAAACGACATCGCATTTTTTTTCTTAAATGGTATTAGGCTACACTAATGATTTGAATGATACCCAAGTCAAAGAGCGAACTTGGTAAATAATGGACATTTTAATATTTTTATACTCTCGATTCGTTTTTTATATGTTCTTATTGAATCTTATTTTACTTTCATAAGTACCTGTACTTTATCTTACCTTTTGATCTGATGAAAAAATATATCGACGGTTGGAAACCTTTTTTTTATGCCATTGGAGACAAACGAACAGGCGGGTCACCTGATGTTAAGTGATCACCTCCGTCCATGGACACTAGCAACACCAAGGGAATCACAAGTGCGTTGCCAACCTGTGTATGGGGGGAGGGGGATAGGATAGGGAGTGGGGGGGGAGAGGAAGGGGAGAGAGGGGAGTTGGGCTTCCGGCGCTTTCATTCTAATAAACTAAACTGCTTTAAACGCAAGAACCATAGAATAATCCTCATATTTTTTTTATTGTAGCTCGACAAAGTGCCCGATGGTAAGCATAGTACAATCCAAAAATAACGCCATTCTTCGCCGTTCGCCGCTGTCATGCCGGCCTGCGTAAATGTCTCTTTACGTTACGGTTGATGGACCCCATGTTCTCTTCCTTTCCTTTCCAAAGTCCTCGCGTAAGACACTGTTATTTCAGATTCAAATTGTATAGTTTGTATAAAAAATCGTATTCCATTTGCCACAGTTAATAATGATGGACGCGTATTCGTTTGTCAAAGGAACCAGTATTTCCCGAATCGTTTTCCGATAACGGTATAACTTATTACCTCATAATTGAGACTTCTGGTTTTGATGTAGACACTTTGTACAAATAGGATCTGGGTTTTATGAATGTGTACTAATGTTAATTCAAGTGTCAAATGCTTTTGTTTTAAATTAATTAATCTTTATAGAGAATTTAATTTTAAATTTTGTTTGTTAGATTTTATTGCTTCCATGTCCAGATTTATTATTTAATTTTAATCAAGATTTACATTGTAATTTAAAGTGGTTTATATTGTTTTTTTTCTTCCCAACAAAATAGAATTATTTAACCATCTGATGTTGTTATATGAAATCGGAAAATGCCAATTAATCAAGTATTCGATTTTACTCCTACTGTTACTTAGGTTATACTGTATTAATTTTTATTCAAAAAAACACAAGTTAATTTTAAGATGAAAATTGATATTATTAATTGTGTCATCTCGGATAACTTAAAAAGTAATTATCAGTTTTCATTGTGACCAAAATTTCATCATTAAATAAAATACAGACTATAGTGATAATAATATACGAGTATATATGTTTATAATAGTTTACAAACAAGGCTTTTTTGTCAGCTAACAAATTCACAAAAATTCCACATAATTCCATGTAGACATTATTCAAGTGACCGATGGATAGATATCTTCTGATTCAACGATGTTTGTCTTTATACTAATACAAATTGAGATGATTTCAAGAAAAAATAGGATATTCGGGCTCGTCCGGGATTTGAACCCGGGACCTCTCGCACCCTAAGCGAAAATCATACCCCTAGACCAACGAGCCGCTTGACTATGATTGGCAAATATAGCGATAAATCAAACAACACACCATTTTATTTAGTAATTTATGAATATATTTTTCACTACAAATTATAAAACAAAGTCCTCTGCCACGTCTGTCTGTTTGCGATAAACTCAAAAACTACTAAACGGATTTTCAAGCAGTTTTCACCACTGGATAAAGTGATTCACGAGGAAGGTTTAGGTATATATTTTTAGGTTGAGGTATAATTTGTTAAAGTTTATTCATTATCAGGGTGGGATAACGTCCGCCGGGCCCGCTAGTCTGTATACATATAAAAATGTCGGTACGTATTTTTGAGATTGATAGAGTTCAACATTTGACTGATCATAAAAGTTGGTAAAGTGTTTATTTTAGTGTATACTTTATTATAACTCGCCACTAGGGTGGCGCTGCAATACGTCAAATTATATACCATCGTGAAAATCGTCGATCTTTGTAAACACTGATATAAGTAATTATGTAAGTCATATTTACACAGAATAT
The DNA here is from genome assembly GCA_036509395.1 of Antheraea yamamai. Taxonomy (NCBI): domain Eukaryota; kingdom Metazoa; phylum Arthropoda; class Insecta; order Lepidoptera; family Saturniidae; genus Antheraea; species Antheraea yamamai. The sequence goes on from AP028441.1 coordinate 1,246,148, forward strand.
AGTTTTTATAACTCAAACATTACAACAAATAGCAACTAACACATGCATATGAGCGGGCGTATGTAGTGTTATATATATCTAAGCAATAAAAAAATATCTATATCAACATGCATTATTATTTTTTATAACAGGATTTTACTAGATAAGTCCAATTCCAATCGCTATAAGAATTAGGTAGACGATTACTAGTAGTATTGGTAGTAGATAGTTAATAAAAATGAATTAATGCTTTCAAGTCATTTCCATATTATAGGGGTCGTATGTAATAAAAATCGACAAAGGGGTGGTAAAAATTATATAAATTATCTCATACAGAAAATTGTCAGCATCATCATTATCTTCTTACCCTTACTCCACTTAAATAAGGTCGGAATCATATATTTTCCTCTTTCATTCTCCCCTGTCAGATGCCATCTTAGAATTCACACCTTTTATACACATCATTTTTCACACAAACCACCCATACCTCTTTCGGTCTTCGTCTACTCCTATATCCGTAACTTCAATACTCAAAACTTTTCTTGTTACATGACTTTCATCTCTTCTTATAATATGCCCGTATCATGCTAGTCTACTCCTCAACTTCTCTATCACTGGTGCTATTTTCAAACTTCCTTTGATATACTCATTCTTAACCTTATCCATTCTAGTTACACCACACATCCACCTTAACATTCGCATTTCTGCCACGTGTAATCTTTTCTCAACAGTTTTTTTCGTAACCCACCACTTGGATATATATACCTAACACGATTGGTCTTATTATACATAGTTTTATACTCCTTACCCTTGAGTTTCAACGATAATTATGGGTCATTTTTCAATGACCAAATTGTAGGTCAACCCTATTCTGCCACTTTTTTTACTACAGGTAATTATAAGTATATAACTAGGAATCCTTTGGAAATGTTATGCCCAAAATGATGCCTTAAGTTTAATATAATTCAATAAGTTATCGTAGTTGTATTACGCCTACTTCCTCCGCAACAATACGGAGATAACTCAGCGAGTTACGCCAACTTTCAGCGTCAGCGGCTTAAACTTCGCAATATGTATACACGTCACTAATAATTCCAGCGGGTTTACACTTCACGAGATAATTATTAAACACTTGAATTGCTTCAAGATGTTATTATTTACTCGGGCAACATGTCTTAGACGATTCGAGCTTGATACAAATTTAGAACGAAGGTATGGAATATTTGGAATATTCAAGAGATATTGCGAGAGATACTACTGGTTCTAAATTATGCGACTTGACTGTGATGTAGTTGATACTAATGACAATTAATTGAACTTGGCATAGCTTTGAAATTTAGTGACTTTGTTAGATAGTTATCGTATTAATTATAACACGAATTGTATATTATACTTGTATTATAATTGTCGTGGCTATATTAAACGCTCGGTTATTTTTTTAAAGATATTTATAAATTCATACATGGATTACTCAAAATTACGAATTTTTAACACCATTGTCCGCCGGTCTCGTCGATTTTCCGGGCTAATATTAAATAACGGTACAGCCATTGTAAGATTTTATAGCAGAAGCACCGTTTTAATATCTATTTTTGTCCCAGAGTGGCAGTCATCCTTGTTATGTTGTGCTCTAAAAGATGTGATTGACATCATATACTGGCACTTAAGAAGTTTCAGCTCAAGCCTTACGCGCATATTACTTATTCACAGGTTGTAATGTTCACTTAACATAATAACATGTCTGTATGTTACTTAATAATGTAGAAAAAATCAGTTACTGTTTAATCGATTTGTAAAGGTCAGTTGAACCTAGTGTTTAGTAATTTAGTGATTTGGCAGTTTTCAGTAAACGTACTGTTTAGCCAGAAAATAATAAACAATGATAATTATATATAGCAGGAGATGTAACTAGTAAATTATATTTTTTTTATAATAAAACATTACCTGGCATAGAGTCTTCGAGGCTATATTTCACAAACTCGCATGGGCCAGCTAAGCTTAGATCGTAAATTACAACTTTCCACCTTTCGTATAAACTAGAATTAAAATACGAAAGTCCTATTAATTTCAAACCACGCTAAAAACACTTCGATATTGCCTCTACACACACTACACATAAAGCTTTTGTAACAAATGTTATACCTTCGATACCATCACTGTCATCTATTTTTTATGTATTTTGCAATAATTGAAATTTGCACTTGTCTCTCAACTTTCAACAGATCGTATAGAATATTTGTACTAGACATTTGTATGACTTTACACATAAATTGCCAATGATGCTTAAAAATTGACGTCCGATATTTTCACTGTATTACTACGAGTAGTAACTAGGGCAATCAGCTGCAGTAGTACTCTTAGGCATTATGGCTTGCTGTCTCATCTTAAAAATCTATTGCCAAGCACCTATTCCTAGACCTCAAGTTACAAAAGATAACAAGTATAAAATACATTTTACAATTTAACAAAAGAGTTTTTTGTAAAAGCTATGTGTTTAGTTGAATATTACTTTGTTACTCATGCCTCGAATTGATTGTCCGCTACCACGTCCCTAACAAGCAATTTCATATTTTTTGCTTCTCGGCGAAACATCCTTAGATCGACGTTAATTCTTTTGATATAAGTATAGTGTATAACCGCTTGTTAGAAATGTGGTATCAGTCAATGAAGTCTAGGAGAAGTAGCCAAATTCAATCAACTACTTACGATAGATTTCCTCAAAGGAATGCTTTCACTAATAAAATTAAATCTACTATGAAACCCATTTCACACTTTGATATCTTGTTATTTAAGACGTTTATAGATAGGACAATTGAAATACGTGCAGTAGAACATACATAGCACAAAACACCACAATGAAAAGGCTTTAAAGCGGCTAAAATTTATACGCGTCATTACATCAACCGGCATTATGGTGTAGAACGACACATTACCCTTAAATTAATACGAGTTGGAAACTTAAACATCTCTAGCGGTCGTTTAGTGATTAGTTTAGAATTTGTTGTGTCACTTTGAACGCCCTTATACAATCATTACTTTACGATTACTGTTTTATGTACGTTGTTATTCCAAAAGCGATGGTACCAGGCATTATGCTTCTTTATACTGTTAGATTAGAGAAAAAAAACAGTTATTTGATATATTATCCAATATCCTTTTCACTCTTTTCTACAGCTTTTGCGGTAACATTTATACTGTTAATATTCTCAAATTATACAAAATCATTCTAGTCATACAAATGTCTCTAGCTGGTTTGCTACTATTACAAAGCTATAGTAGTAACTCTCTTCTGAGTTGTTGCGTTTTGGGAGCAGCCAGTGTATAATATTTAGTTGCATAATGGCAGTGATAACTACAGGTAGATTTCAGATTTCTCCGTGGTCGCTTCAGTTTTTAAAATATTTTTTGTTAGGCTCACAATGAAACACAGAACACCTGGGAACACATCCACAGTGAAACCAATTTCGAAAATCACCATTCGTCTAATTTTTTTTTTTAATAAATGAATCATGATCGTCTTGGCTCTGAAAATTCGTTCTAATTATATTCCATTGAATAAGTATAACTTTTTAATGAAAAGAAGCGAAAACAGTAAATGCGAAGCTTGCCATCAAGAAGAATATGTGTATTATATTCTAATGGAATGTGTCCGGAACGATTCTTAAAGACGACAGATATTTAATGATACTTATAAGATAGGTGTTTGTACTCAAATATTGTCACGTCCAGCATCGGAAGAAGCCAAATCGATCTATAATATGGTGGACGTCGGAATAAGGGCAAGTAAGTGATTGTAATATTCTGTTTTTTAGTTTAGTTTTTTGTTAGTATTCTGTAAGCTGTTATTATATTTATAAGTTGTTATTGTATGTAGTATGGATGAGGGTGGCATGTTCTCTTTGAACAAACCGTGGACATAAATAAAGAGGAAAAAAATCTATTGGCTTAGGTGTTTGACTATAATTTAAACTGATGTTAAAATACGATGTGATCTAAGACGTTAAACACGCTAAAACTAGACAAAGACTGGCTATTAATTGCAACGGAATAAACGACCAGGTGCTTGCCGAGAGATTAAGGATGGAAACTATAGCTACTAAGTGGGCTTAGAAAAACTCCTACCACTGTGCATGATGCTTTTTAGAAAGAGTTTTAATTAAACTATATTAAGATAATTAAGAAGTAACCACTATAAAGCATTATACCCTCGTATAATGAGCATTTTTTTTACGTATTTCTTTCAAATTTATATTTTTTCTCTTCGTAGGAGTTCCAACTTATTTCTTACAGTAAAATGTATGTTTGATCCATATATTATTCGTTTATCTTTTTTGTTATTCCATTCGTCACTCACACGTTTCACGTGTCCAAAAGTATGACACGTACCTTTCAGGCATCGTTTCTCAAACTGAAGGTCCCGTCCTCTAGGGACCGCGGTTGGGTAGATTATTTTAGCTAGTTATGTAAATGAAAGACTCGTTCTGCTCAGTATTGGTATGTGAAAGTTATTTTTTGTATGTTCTCTCTATTTTGAGTCTCAGATGGTCATAACAAAATATTATTTAGTTTATATAACTCAAATAACATAACGAAACTTGTTTGTTAAAATTCATGAAAACATTTCAGCAATAAAACGTGTCATCCTTATATATATAACTCTTCTGTCCGTGTGTATGAATTGCTCTTAAACGGCTGAACAGATTGTGATGGATTTTTTTTAAACTGGTTCGGCTAAATCACTGTGCGGCACCTGATGGATAATACAGTACAGTCTATAAATAACGGCGACTGTCATTGTCAAATAGTAATGGTAGTCATCACTATCATACCGACCTGCAAAAATACTTCTTCACGCCTCGGATTTTTTTGTGAGTGAGCGTGAGTGTTCAGTTTGGTTCAAGAATGGTTTATATTCACAATTGGACCCGATAGGTGACGTTGCGGTAGAATTTTAAGACTTTTTATATTTATCAAGGTAGAACAACGTCCGCCGGGTCCGCTATTAGAAGTATAAAAACATATATATAATCGAGAAGAATTGGTTAGCCTTATAAGTTAATTTAATAGCTGCGCTCCAGATAATGAGATGTATTTCTGGCCTGCATCTTATTCATCGAGTGTAGAGTAGGCGGACAATTTCCTAATAAACTTTTTAATGTCATTATAGCAAAAACGAAGAAAAAATTAGAATTTGACACAACGCATTGAAAAATATCTTTACTAGGCGTGTGCGAATAATGTTCGAATCGAATCGAATAATGATTTTCAATTCGAATGTCGAATTGAGTATTCGAATAAATCGAATTATTTGAACTATTCGAAGCAATCGAGGAGTCGAATATTTTTAAAATAAGGAAGAATTGTTAAACTATTAGTTACAGGAAAAGACACAACATATCCCTATATTTTTTTTGTATATAAACTTAAATTAAATAATTTTATAAGATAAACAGTGAACTTTCTCATCTATAATAAATTTCCAAAATAGTTTAATTAAAATTCCTTTGACGAATTTATTGGACTAATTTTGTAGATTAATAATTATTTAGTATTTGATAAGTGTATAATTAGTTAAAATCATTCAAATAATTCAATTATTTGAATAATTCGAATAGTTTGAACTATTTGGACTATTTTAACTATTTACAGATAATTTCAATTATATGATATGCAACTCAAATAAATCAATTAAAGTCTGAATTAATTAAATTTCATAATTTGAGAACTGTAATTATTAAGATTAGTCTAGTTTTCACATCTATTGACACTACGAGTAATAATTATATACATTTTTATACAGTTTATTAACTAATCAAACATATGACGGGATGCACATTCTCAATACAAAACAACCATATTACACGTACACAGGCTGCTAGACTATGCCTCGCTAATCTGACGCAACCGCTATACGTCACGAGCATAGAGGTCATCGGTGACGCGAGCTCATAAGATTTTTCCTTCCAAATATTTGTTTTTTTATCGCTCAACGCGGAATGGTGGTTTTTAGAACTTTTAGAGGTGGTAGAGCCACGCTGAAGCAATTATTGGTTTCAGCATGAATGGGTCAGAACGCTCGGGGTAGTACCATCCTCTCGCAGAAAACCGACGTGTAGTAACAGTGTTTGCATTGTTGCGTTTCGTTCGGTCAGTGAGAGCGCCGGATAACCCACCTCCCTTCCCCCTTCCCCTTCCACACTTTTCCTCCCCAAATCGCAGGATGACAACGCACTTGCGACTCATCTGGTGTTGCAAGTGTCTATGGACGGTGGTGATCACTTAACATCAGGTGACATACATTTTCGTTTGCGTCCTATTATATAAAAAAAATGGAATATGCACTTTAAAAAATATTGGTAAACTAGATCAAATTATAAGCTGCCTGTTTTTGATAACCGATAATTAAATTGAATTAAAAATCAATATTAAAAAAATTTAAATATATAATAAGTAAACGTTAATTTAATATGTTTTAGTTAAAGGAGCAGAAAGTTTTTACTAAAGTATTCGTCTATTTAGTAGAAACGTGAAATTAAAAAGGTTGAGAAACGATGGTTTTGTTTTGAAGATATCGTGTACTTATTCTTCACTACGAACTATTATAAATAATCTCTCCATCGCTTTTTATCTAGCTGCCTGTGTTATGAATGAAGACATAATTAAGTACTAGGGAAGCTTTTCTCTCTCGAGCTCGGTAGGCGGGATTATTTCATTTCTCTATGAAAAATACGAAGTCCATGAAGCTAAGCCGTGTAGTTAACAAGAAACTTCATTAGGAGCAGCGGCTTGCTCGCGATTAACATGACTATTATCGTAAACCGGCCATCTTTTACCCTTAATAGTGATGTGGAAGTGGCGATAACTCTTTCAAATAAATTTATATAAGTCAAAAATAAAATTCGAGGCAGTCAATAAGGACTACCGAGAGAAGTGAAAACTCAAAATAAAGGAATTTAATCTGTGCCTTTTTTTGAATTTGTAAATTATTTATAGTGTGAATTGTTTAAATTTCATAGTTTGTATATTGAAATTATTATCATTAGTATCTCTTTCACATTTATTGGCACTCCGAATAATAATTATATTATTTTTATATAGTTTATTAATTCATCAAGCATATGACGGGCTGCACAATCTCAATACTGAATATCAATACTAAATGTACACAGGCTCTTATACTACGCGTCGCTAGTCTGACACAAGTCGCGCAAACGTAATACGGTCTGTCATGCTTAATAGATGTCATTATGCGAATTTGGAAATTTATCACCTGTAAAAAAAATACCGCTCAACACGCCTAAAGAAATTTTCACTTCAATAAAATGTTTATATAATTAATAGTACTAGTGGTCGAGATTCGACCATAATTCAGTTTGACGTTCAATAAGACCTAAGAGAACAATAATAATTTCAATGGTTTCATATCAATTAATTATTTAAGTATATGTTAATGTATACTCTGAACTTACATATTATATTACTACTAAATTAACCTACAGTTTGTCCATTAAATTTCAAATAGCATGTAAGGTATGCAACGTAAGTCATGTTAAATATATTAAATGTAGGATGAAAAAGGGTAATTGGCACGTAGAGGTAAAATGAAGGATGGCGAAACGTCTGCGTGTATATGTTGTGTGTCCTTCAAGCAGTAGTGCGAATAAAATATATTTTAATTACATGAATGCGTTTTTAATGCATTTTATATAAACAAATAATGTTTGTGCACTTCTCCTTCATATAAACCTTAACTATGCGAAATTTCACGTTCATCCATTCGCGCAATTCGCTAAAAAAGTGGTGTAAAGTTTTAGCTTCACGTATTAATATATAAATTTACTATTTACTTACTTGGAGTGGAGTGAAGCGTGAAGCCCCGATAGAACAAGATGAAATGCATCATATCTGCCCTGACAGTTTGGGGACATAGGATCTCAAGAGAGAGTGTGTGAGATTAATTAAAATGGCGCGAATGGAGCAGTGGTTTAACCGACTGCCTCACTGCTGTCACCGCACCGAGTGCAAGCTCGAATCCCACACTGGTCAATTAATTATATATGCCCACAATTGTTTTTTTTCTGAGTTTGTGAGTACTTTTTGTGCATTTATTGTATACTAGCTGACCCGTGCAGCTTTGTCTGCACCAAATCGGTTATTACCGGTTTCAAATGTATTTTTAAACACAAAAACTGTTAATAACCCTAAAACCCGACTGCAGCGACGTCTACCGTTTCCAATGGTGAATCCAAACTATCCAGGGACTCAGTCAGCATATACCCAGTTGGTATGTGAGAAATCTTTTAAAATAAGCCTAGAACCCGTTCGCGACATCACTTACCGGGTGGGTCCAATTAAGATAAAAATTGTCCTATATATATTGGCGATAAATGTCTTTCCAGTACCCTCTAGGTTGCTCCTGTGCTACTCACCTCCACGTCCCGTTTACTATCCTCATAGGGCCAGCGGAAGCGACAATGCAATAAGATTTAGTGTAAATTTTTTTATAAACATCTCATAGAAATGAAGTTATTTAATAACACTAGTTGCCTTTTAATTTATTTTTTAAATTACAAGAGTGGTATTAATATTAAGAAACCTGAAGTTTTATCTTGTACCAAATATTTTGCGATTATAGTTATATTATAATTCTCTAGTAAAACTCGTTTTTGTCACTCTTTCATATTTGCTTCAATGCCCAGGTTAGAACTGTCATTGCTGACGACGTATCTTGTATATCTAATAAAATTAAATTTCCAAGGATTACTGTATTTCGAAGTTCTCTGTTTCTTTAGAATATTCGAGCGTTTAAATATGTTCCACAGTATTCGCGATGTTTGTAGAAAATTGTACATTGTTCCAGATATTTCTTAATTTTTTTGTTCTAGAAAGCGCAAAAAGTAATATAAATATATCTGTAATTTCCTAACACCGATAACAAAAAAAAAGTTACTTCACATCACTAAACTTACAATCTATTATAACAATCGGCTATCAAGAATCAAGTAAGACTACACACCCTTTTCCATCCTCAGTCCTTACGAGAACCATGTCTTGGCACGCGATGTGGAAGCAGTCAGGTGGATACTCCAAAGGACAGGTTAATAAGGTAGCCCCAACACTTTATTTCTAGACGGTTATCTAGGTTATCCAAGTCATAGAGCATCTATAACCTATATGCAAGAAACAATTTTACTTTGAAAGTTTCTTAAGCTATTCTATAAAACGTACATAGATAAGCCACCTCTTTTTACGACAGACTAACGTTGTAGCCTGATGTGCCTTTACAGCTTCACCGAACTACTTGGGCTAGTGCTTACGGTGTTCAACTGCTTGGCAACAAGCTCAAGAATGCAAAAGTGGCAGAACCTCGGTTTGGGTTTTTGCCTGGAATGCTACAACATGAATCTTCCTAAGCTAAACTAGCTAAGCGAATCATACATACACGAATTAGTGAAGCACACATGTGTATTTTGTATCTCTCAACTTGAATAAACTAAGTTTGAAAAATCAGGAACAAAATAAAACCATAAAAGCTTTTTAGTTATTTAGAAACGCAAAATATTAAAAAAATATATTTTTTTATATATAATTTAAATTTTATTTATTTACTTAAGTTATAACTAAAAACAAACGATAAGATTGTGTGTTATGATAAATTTTGAATCATTAATATGTTTATATACTTAATTCTAATGTTATGCTTTAGTTTCAAAATTTTACATTTATTTACTTGGTAAAAATTGATGGATTCTACATATGACCGTTGTCACCTAAGTAAAGTAAAAAAGTAATTAAAAAAGGAACAGATTCTCTGTATTTTCACAAAGTATATAGTAATCGCAAACAAGATTGGATTAAAACTTCTGATATTAGAACGATAGATCATTAATATTCGACGCGACGTATAATCGAATTCAGTCGTAAACATAGATTTATGTGAAATCACCCGTAAACAGTATCGAAGCAGCCTGCGTGCTGTGAGCTTACGTCCCCCGGGTATCGAACCGGGATCCGCACGTGCGTTGGTTATGCGAGCAAGCGTTCGTCGTGGTTGACCCAGTTACGAGAGGAGTGGTGTTTTGTCTTTCGGTTGTGGATACACCGAGATATTAACCCTTTTATGCAAAACCAATCATATGGTTGAAAAATAATTGAACGTGAAAATTCTTTATTAACTTTAATTACGCTAATACTGGCATTTGCACGGATTCCATGGGCTTATTATTGTGGCGTTATAAGTTTCCTAACCATTTAAACACACCTACTACTCGAATCTTTTTGTGACACTTAATATTTACAGGCAATCAAAGTCAAGAAAACTTTGTAAGTTTTGGCACAGAAATAACTATTTTGTGTGTAATTTGATATTTGCAATATCTTTTAATGAATGCAACGAGTAATTTTATCTAAATTAACTAATAAACAAGGATCGATACTATATTGGACAAAATAGCTTTGCAAATAACTGACTATTTTTTAATATCACCTAAAAAATAAAAAATGTTACTGTAGGTTATTCTTAGGACATAGAGAGACATGTAGATTTAATCGATGACTTTTTTCTAGGTTTATTTAAAATATATAATTCCATAGAAAACATTGTATTTGTTTATGTATATATAATATGTATCTCATAAGCTTTACTCAGATTCAGAAAAATAAGCGTCCAAAAAATAGTTTTACTTATTTTTTATTAATTCGATTATATACATCAAATTTTATCTACTTGCTATTGATAAATATGCATATATAAATACATACAAATATTCCGAAAGATATTCTCTAAGTATTAGTAAAAGTTGTACCAAAATCCGTTACATAGTTTAAAAAAATAAGAAAACGAACCTACAATTCACATAGAATTACTACTTTGTTCTTGACTAGGAATAAATTAATAAAAATAAATTAAAGTATCTCCAGGCATATTTTTTGTGTTAACTTTAACCGTTTCTGCATTATTATACATAGTTTACTAGCTTTTACTAGTGGCTTCACAGAATTCGATTAATGCAGATCTAATCTATCCTTCGGGTACAGTACATTTTATCTGGATGAAAAGTAGCCTGACCTGAAAATGTGTATTCCAAATTTCATGATTGGTGACGCCGCGATTGTCGACGTCACCGTAGGCGTGCGAGTGCGGGGGTATCTATGCTAATTTAAGTGGACTGTATATGCGGGGGTGCTATATTTGATATTCAACTATTGCGATCAGCTACGAAGAGGGAGACAAGGGTAGGAAGGAAACTTGGCACATACCTCGCGGCGCTGCAGTCTCCACGTGGCTAGTCGGCTAGGTGATTCTCGTTTCTTTCCACTGGGTTTCCTCCCACAAAACACTTATTGTTTATAATATATGTCGGCACGTATGTAGCGATGCGTTTATTTCTCATTCGACCATGCGAAAACTCAAAATGTTAGCATGCGGCACGGCGCGGCGCGGCAAACAACACTGACGGCTGCGATCGAACTAGCGGCGCGGGCGTCGCGCTACCGAATTAGCATGTGCCAGGAAAGGATGATTGGGCTAGAAAGGTGGCGTGACCTGATCGCAATTAATTGGTCGGGCTTCAAAGTGGCGTGATTTAATCCATAATACGGGAATTTCAAATATACATAAAGCGGCGCAACCAATGATGATCAGTAGAGTAGTTAAGACATGAAAGCGTAACAAATTAGTCATAATATCATTTTCCATGTACCAATATATCTTTATGTCATGTTACTTTGCAACCGGTTCAGACATTTGGTTGTGTAATCTGTAGATATAATAAGACTGTACATTTTGAGTGTCTATAATTTTCAGGTTTTAATATTTTTTAGAAACGTCTGTCTATTTGTATGTTTCTGCACGTATCACTTCTAAAGTATTATGTTTATGGTAAAAGGTCAACAAGAAAATCATAGAGCATAATCTCGATTAACATGATTTCTTGATTTGTTTAAAATCGGTTCACTCTATCATAACGTACTGTAATTCGAATGACGTATGTTACGATATGTTGTGTATTATGAAAATATAAACCAGATCGAGTTTTTTTCCAGTTGACTGTGGTGTTTTCCGAACCGGTGGTAGTTTTGACGTACAGAAGTGCCTCCTCAGGGTCTAAATTGATTAAAGAGTATTTTGATTTGATTTAATATGACGATGCAAGGTAAGTACGAGAGAAAAGTAGAAAAGCATATGCATTTCTGTCTCATTCAAAAACCTGGACATTTTGTAGTATAACTCATATCTTCTTTCTATCCTTTTCTATTGTGCACACGTAACGCAAAAACTACTGAATAGAAATTGATCAAAATTTCTCAACTTTATTTTGTAGACAGTTATTATCTATAAAAAATGATATCATAATTTAATTGTTATAAATTTATTTGGGTTTTAAGAAACTACGATTTGTGTAAGCACAACTGTAAGCGTTTAGCAATCGGTGAAGTGGTTCAAACGGTGTGCATGGTCTCGAGCGATAAAGTATATATTTTGTTTTCATTTTTTTCATGATTTTTTCCTTTGTACATAAAATATATTGTTAAAATAATAACTAACGTAGACGAAGTCACGAGTATCTGTTTGTATAAGAAATAAACAGATTTCAAATCTATAATATTAGTGTGAATTTTAGTAGTTAAACTTAAACTTCGCGTTATGTATGCCATCAACTTAAAGCAATAAACAAACTTCGGAACTGTTGCGGTCGTCTCGATCGGGGGAAAACTTGTATTTATTACGAAAACAAACGATTAACGTACGAAGTTACAACCGATTTTGATTACGCCACTAATACCCGCTATCTATATTTATGACGGCGATAAACGGATTTGATAGTTTACTGTATTTTTTATTTATAATATTTAACGATTTATTTAATGATTCGATCCAACAGTCCTTTTCTTCTTTTTCAACAATTTTTATTCGACAAAATTTTTTTTCAATCGTCTAAAATTTTTTCGTCAATGTATCGCATTACAGCCGGCGCGTGACCGCGGAGTAGGGGTAAAGTGACAGGCGCTCGGCAGAGCAGCCAAGGCCAATATGGTGGCACCCATGGTTCAATTCAAATTGATCCAATGATTTAAATACACTAGTAGGCGCCCAGTGGTCGACATTCGACCATAGTTCATTTATTTTTTAAAGTTTGAACTTTATTAGAGTTCCTGTGTAAAAGGGTTTCTATAACCGAAGGTTTTCATCATGGCTACTCAGTTATTTTTTACATTTTTTTTTCAAATTATATAAACATAAAAAAATCTATGTCTAAATGAAAATTGAAATTAATTATAAATTTGAAACAAAAACAGGCGGTAAGTTGTAAGTAAACATAACTATACGAAAATAAAGAAATTTATCGCAACTCATGACACAACTTTCAATTAATTTTACACGACACCATGTGTGGTATTTCTGGGTGATATTGAATTAAATGTAGTCTCATTGCTTGGAAAAGTAATGGATACACATTAGAATCAATTGATGAAACCAAAACAAAAATGATCTAAGTCGTGGATTACTTTCATGAGCAAACAAATTATCTTATTTCGATTTTACAACGTATTTTTTGGCTCATTTTTTTATTGAATCATCATTTGAAGTGAGTTCACCATAAAAAATACTAAACATTAAAATATTAACTTTGACTTTGGTAATATTGCTTTACTCTTATGACAACATGAAGCAAAGTGGCGTGAAGTGAAAGCAGTCTTGTCACCTAAAAATTTTGACATTCAATAAGACCAAAGAGAATAATAATTATTTCAGTGGTTCCATAAATTTACTAAAGATAAATTATTTCTCAATTAATTATTAAAATATATTATAAATTTACATATGTAATAATATAATAATATATTATTATAAAATTAACCTACAATTTAACCCGATTTCAAATGGCATGTAAGGCACGCAACGTGCATCATGTAAAAAATATTGAAAATGTAATTGGAACGTAACAGTAAAATGACGGATGTCAAAATGTCTTTCTTATTTACATCTGTGTATATATTGTGTAAAATTCAATCAGTAGTGTGAGTAATGTATATTTTAATTAATTTAATATGCTTGCAATGCATTTTATATTAAAAAAATAGCTTTCTGCACTTCTCCTCCATATAAACTTTAACTATGCTAAATTTCAAGTTCATCCGTTCGCACAATTCGCTTAAAAAGAAGTACAAAGTTTTGGCTTCATGTATTAATATATAAGATATTGTGCACAGTTTTTAAAGCATGCGTTTATCATCTTAATTATTGTATTTATTATTAATTCCGTATTCTAATATGCAGATTGAAATTAAAATTTATAGTTGGATAGCTTGTCACCTATTGATTTCCCACTTTCCAATAAGAAAGTTAACATTATAATCGCGATTTTAATACTGTAAATCGAATAATTTTCCGACAATTTTTTAGTTTGATGCTTAGGATCCAAAAAAAGTTTCACTCGCATCGTGGTTTTACAAAACCATACAATTTTTTACAGCTGCTATAGTTAGATATAAGAAAGAAATTAAGATGCAAAGTCGATTTTTGGCATATTTTTCTTATATTTTAGTAGACTAAATAACCTTATATAACAGCTTTATTATTATGTTCAGTTTATAAATGTGATCTTCAATTAACACCATGTTAGATTAAGATCGAAATAGTTCTTTCATTGTAAATTGATAAACGAAGTAGGTAATAGCAATAATTTATACAAATTATTAATAATAATGAGCCTGTTTTTTGTCAGAGCTAATCTCGGTAACAGCTGATTCGATTTTGACGAAACTTTCACTGTTAAGTAGATATCTTTTCAAATGAAATATCATCTAGAATACATATCGTTATGTGTTATATTTTATGTGTACCGACCAGTAGCGATAAACAAATCTTTGATAACGTAAACACGATAAACATAATAAAATCGTGTCTTTAAGACCGCAGTTATAATAAATATTCTAGATAATTGGCTAAACTAGTTTGTTGAATTTATTGATACTAAAATACAATATGTTAGGATATATTATAGGCTATTTACAACTGGCTCGTTGGTCTAGGGGTATGATTTTCGCTTAGGGTGCGAGAGGTCCCGGGTTCAAATCCCGGACGAGCCCGATAACGTTTTTTTGTTATTTGCATTAAATAAATCTCAAATACGGAGCTTACACAACTCGACAGAAAAGTATTTCATAATAATTTTATTAAATAATAGCCGCATTGCATTATGGATACTTCCAAATCGATCATCACTGCTTATTTAGTGAAATCTCTATTTAGCCTTTATATTGTACTAGCGGGCCCGGCTGACGTTGTGCCACCCTGATTACCCCCCCGCAACCCCCCTTGTGGCTGGAATTTCGTAAAATCCGTTCTTAGCTGAACTCTACTCGGCGAAAGGAATATTCCTACCATATTTCAAGTCGCTACGCCTTATGGTTCCAGAGATATCGTGATGAGTCAATATATAGGTGGGTATCTGTAATATATATATAGATAATAGATAATAAATTGATTGTTAATGTTTTCTTATTTCAATTACTGAAAACCAAGTTTCAGGAATACAATGTATTGTCACGGAATACAATGTATTGTCACTGCCCTTCCAATGCATCATTAGTAATTTGATGTATGGTATAAAGGATTATCATGGTACATTTATTTTCAAATAAATTCTTTATTATTTTTCTTTTATTTCAGAATGGTTATTCATATTTGTCATATTTTACGAGTATGGTTGATATAAGCTTTGCTTTATATAACTTGCAGAATGTTTTTATATCGTAGCTCGGTAATATAAAGTACGATGTTTATGCCATGTGAACTTTATTATCATTAAATGAGGAACTCAATAGGCTTACAAATAAAAAATAAACAAAAATTCGTTTGGGTTTAGGAAACTAAAATGCATGTAATTTTTTTTATCGTAGATATTTATCTGAAAGTATTTGAAAAATTATTCGATTTAGGTATTAAAATCGCGTTTCTAATCCTAACTAACTTAAGATATCTACCTGTACATTTTAATTTTAATCTGCGTATTAGAGTACGGAATACATAATAAATACAATAATTCAGATGATTGACGCATGTTAAAAACTGAGCACTATATTTATTTAAAACATTGAGAATTGAGCCACGTTCGCCCCCATATTGGCCTTGGTTGCTCTGCCCATCGCCTCTCACTTTACCCTTATTCAACAGTCCCGCGCCGGTTGTAACGCGACATGCGATAGATGCACGAAAAAAAATTGACGTGATGAAAAAAAGTTTAACTTTAAAAAGAATATATGGAATATATTACTCATATAAAAACAAAGTTAATTTATTTAGATTTTTATATTTTTTTATCGTTTACTTAATATAATTCATAACTCACATATATTTTCATCCGTTTCGTGTAGAAGTAAAATTCTATAAAGAACTCTGTTAGCTTTAAAATAATCCCTTACATTCGATCATTCTCCACGGAAGAATATTCGTAAAAGTTCTTCTTAAATCTCCGCAGTTAATATAATTTTGTTTGGCCACACGCTTCCGTGGAACAACAACGCGACTAACGATATTCAAAAACAATATTATCGTTACCCCTCCCCTCTTTCCTCCGGCCCTTCACATTTTCCCTTACAAAAGCCGGCGGGCAATTTTCCTGATTGCTGCCGTTAGGGGAGTCATTGGCTGAAAACTGACCCGGTATCTGATAATTATAGGTAAAATCATTTTGCTATAAAACCGTTCGGTTTATCTATACGGGTTTATTTTACAAATTTCACTACGTTTTTATTAAATGTATTTCGTGTCTTCGGGCCGAATTGTGTAATTAATTTATCAGTAATTACCAGATGAGGTAGAAGAATTGAAATTTTTAACATAGACCAGGATTGTATAATAATGTAGGACAATCAAGATGAAATAAGAATTTTCTTTATTACATATATAAAAGTAAAAAGCAGAAGATGTGTTCTTATTAGTTCGTTTTAAAACTTACTTAAAATTCTTTTGTACCTCTTCGCATAATAGGTTTTTAAATCCCTGTCTATATTGTTAATATTATATTTTAATCACTCATTTCAGGTTAACATTTTGTAAATACAACATTAATATTTTACTGCACCATTGGTATAGTAGTTTAAAAATCGCCTTTCCATTGCCACCGCACTAATTGTTGTTGGGTCAAATCCCGCGTAGTACAACTATTTGCGTGATTATTATGTTATTGTATGCTTATAAATTCAGCATAATATATAATAGCATCTCTGGTGCTTGAGTGGTTTTATTAAGATCAAAAAAAAACGAAGAACTATCTTACTTTGAAGCATAAGTACCAAAGTAAATTAGCAAAATTTTATAACAACGAAATACTTTAAATTCCTTTAAAGTCAGTTCCGTTTGCGAAAGCGAATTCACAAACACGGACGTATTTCAATTGCCAATAGATTCAAACATTATTTCGTTTTGCATACAAACCGTCTCCTATATATGAGCAATAGGAACGAGCACGGTCCAAACCGTTTTAATAAAAGGGTTCCTTATGGTCGTAACATGGGATTATTACCCTTCGTAAATTAGAGATTTTCTCTCGGACAAAAATTTCAACGTATCATAAAGTTTAATAACAAGCATACCTATATTAAGTATACGCTTATTGCATATTACGTTTTTTAATCTTGTTCAAATTGCAGCCTTTTTACAGAAGTATTACATAAAGAAGGTCTATGAAACTTTTTATGTATGGCTATACCATAAGGAAAGTAGTAAAACTTCAGACCCTTTAGGCGTGGGACCCTAAAATAGCGACCGCATACTCTGGGCCCCTGGTATATGTCTCCGCTCTTAAATGGATATTACACTAGATCGATCTTGGATCCATTACCCACACCCCATCTTCGGGAGCGGCTGTGGGGACACACGTGTGGGTAATTGTAGCGCTACCGCAACAGTTTTCGACTGTACATTAGAATGTGTAGTTCAATTATATCAAAGTCTAATTATATTAGGTCTTTACCTATGAAATTGCCGTTTTGTATGAAAAAATGTAAACGATTTTTTTCATGTATTTTTTATTTGTATTAATCGAAGTAATCACCCATGCAATCAATGCATCTTTGCCAACGCAGTGGCAGTTTATTGATGCCCTTCTTAAAGAAATCAGTTGGACGGGAGGCAACAAATCCTTCAAAGGCATTTTGTACTGCCTCTCGGGTATTGAATTTTTTTCCCGCCAAGGAGTTATCCAAATTCTGGAAAAAGTAGTAGTCTGTAGGCGCAAGGTCTGGTGAGTAGGGCGGATGACGGAGAACTTTCAACCCCAGTTCTTGCAACTTGGGGACCGTCTGCTGTGCAGTATGAGGTCGCGTGTTGTTGTGCAGGAGCAGCGGAGACGAGCGATTGACCAATGCTGGTTGGAGATGTGCCAGCTTCTCCATCATAGTGTTCAGTTCTTCACAGTACACATCTGCAGTAATGCTCACCCCGTTTGGTAAGAAGCTGTGATGAATCACACCGGCGCTAGACCACCAAACAGTGACCATCACTTTTCTAGGGGTAAGTTTTCGTTTAGGGCATTGTTTAGGTGCTGAACCAGAATCCAATCAACTTGCTAAGCGCTTGCGGTTATCAAACAGAATCCATTTTTCATCGCAGGTAACAATGCAGTTCAAAATTCCTTCATTTGTGTGTCTGTTGAGCAGTGCAAGGCACGTCTCGACGCGTACTTCGCGCTGGCGATCATTGAGTTGGTGGAGCAACCATTTGTCAAGCTTTTTTACCTTGCCAAATTGACGCAAATGGACCAATATTGTTTTGACGCTAACTTCGAAAGCTGCTGCTAATTCAGCAGTAGATTGTGTATCATCAGCTTCCACAATCGCTTTTAATTCGTCATTGTTGACTAAAGTCTTCGGACGACCGCGAGGTTCATTTTTCAGGTCGAAATTCCCAGAACGGAAGCGAGCAAACCAATAACAGGTGGTGCGTTGGATTGTAGTGTTAGCTCCGTAAACGTCGTTGATATTGCGTGCCGCGTTGCTGTCACGACGGTACTCATATTCCATAATTACTCGAATTTTTAACGTATCCATGATGACAAAAAAGATTGAAATGCGATGAAAATGTAACACTAATCAATAAACAAATGACTACTTTTGGAAAAAGAATTCCATGTTTTTAAAATAAAATTAATTTGAAATTAGAATTATTAGCCAAACAAAAATTATTTTGATTTGAAATGGCCAGTACTGCAAAATGGCAATTTCATAGGTAAAGACCTATTATTTACCGAATAAATAACACTCCATGTCGTTGGCTTATCACAGAAAGGTTGCTGTTGTTTTCAAAAACAATTCCATTTTATTTTACAGCTTTTATTCTAAAACACGTAGCAACCAAGATTTTAAAACGGTAATTATAAAATATAAAATTATGAAATAATAAAAATAAATAAATAAAAAGATGTGAGCTACGAAGAGGTCAAATCTAACTGAAAATATAGCTGTTAATACTCAGTCATATAAAGGTGACGCGCAGAAGAAACTGTATCAGGTTTGCTTGATATGCAGTATTTATTTGGAGTATCATAGAAACGACTTAATTGCATGTTATAACCAGTTAAATCGTTCAGAAGATGTAATAAAAAATTGTCTATTTATCTATATATTAACTAGTCATGCTCACAGCTAAGAAAACATTTATTTTTTTTACTTTCGGTGTTCAGATATCAGTTCAGATTGGTTGAAGAGTAAAGAAGTTTATATACTACTAGCTGACCCGTGCAACTTCGTCTGCACCAAATCACTAATTACCGGTTTCAATTGTATTTTTAAACGCAAATAATCTTAAAAAACCTAAAACCCTATTGCTGCGTTATCCAGCACTTCCAATCGTGAATCCAAACTATCCAGGGACTCATTCAAACATATACCCAGTTGGTATGTGAGAAATCTTTTAAAATAAGCCTAGAATCTGTTCGCAGCATTACCTAAAGTAGTGTCATCAAAGTGAAGATCAAAACTAACTTACATATATTGCCGATAAATGTCTTCCCAGTACCCCTTGTAACTTCATCACCTAACATACTGTAAAAGTTGAACTTTATCTACATTAAATTTCCATTTTGTTTTAGTTGTTTGTTTTATAAGAATTTGTAAAGTATACGTGAAATCTGCATTCAATTTTAATTTGGTCACATTTATTTTACTTTTGACATACAAACCACCTTTTTTACTGAGATACTGAACTTGGGATAATATACCTATCTAACAGTGAAAGAATTTTTGAAATCGGACCAGTAGTAGGTACCAATCATTCCTCGAAAACAAAACTTTACCACTCATTATAATAATAGTATAAATACAACATAGTAACTGCAAACAGTAGTCCGGTGAAGCTGTTAAGACCTTGCTAGGTCAATAGCGTGGTCAGTTCGAGAAAAAAAAATAACTGCATACACCTCAACTGATTTATTTTAATCTTAGATTCACAAACCTGAACCCAACTACTTCAAGACTCAACAACATTTAGAAAACTAATTTTATCAAATATCGAAACAACACACGTACTGATAGAACTCTAGTTGAGATTCATCTTCTACAATGCAATGTAACTATTATCTAGGTTTATGTTTTAGGAAAAATCTTGTCACCTTTGTTTAGCAAACATTTTTTATACAATAAAATAAATGTAACACCATATAAGTGACAGTTTCGTTTACACATACTTTTTCATATGAGGTTGATAATTACGCATAGAGGTGTTATATAGCCGTAGCTCAGTTGTAACGTACTGGACACTATATGGTGCGCCGGAGCCGACGGTTCGAATCCCGGCGATCTTTTCTTTTGGTATTTTTTTTAAAGTAGCTTAGGGAAATATAGCTTATCTTTTTAGCTAATCTGTCTGCTATATATAGCACAATGAAAATTTACCAAAATCCGTCAAAAATTTCATTAACTACAAATTTTTGACTTTCGTCCGTTATCCTGGAGAATCCCTTCCGTTTTATGAGATAAAAAGTATTCTAGATGTAACCTTGTAATATTAGTTATCACTGTGCCAAATTTCGTCAAAATTGGTTCAGTACTTTCAGAGTGGTACGTGTTCAAAGGGACAGACAAACAGGCAGATCCTGGAGAATCCCTTGCGTTTTATGAGATAAAAAGTATCCTAGATGTAATCTCGTAATATTAGTTATCACTGTGCCAAGTTTCGTCAAAATCGGTTCAGTACTTTCAGAGTGATGCGTGTTCACAGGGACAGACAGACAGACAGACAGACAGACAGACAGACAGACAGACAGACAGACAGACAGACAAAAATTGTAAAAAGATTATTTTTGGCTTCTATATCGATAACAAAGTCTACCCCGATAAAAATTTTCAAAAAATATTTAATGTACAGATTTGACCTTGCTACAGTTTTATTATAGTATAGATTGCGTCATCTAGTGCCAAGTTATAGCAAAATAAATTGTATTAATTAGTATATAGTACCTTCTGCATAAAGAAGCATTTAAATAATCCATCTTGTTGTTAATTGAAACGGTGTTCGAAATATTCAGTCGTATGCAGGTAATATCCATTTTTATATATAGATATTCTTACGGGCTTATATATTTCACACAATATGATATTAGTTATACAACAATGTGGAAAAGTAAACCAAATCGAGTTTCTCGCTGGTTTTTTTTTTATGTCTGGGTTGTTCCACGAACCGATGCAGTAGTAGTTTTAACGTTCATAAGTGCTTTCTTAGAGCCTGAATTCAATAGAGCGCGTTTGATTTGATTTGACTAATTTTTTGACGTTTTTTTTTAGACGTTGTCCCGCCCTGATTATAAAAAAATCCTGCACAAATTATATACCAAAACGTTCCTTGTGAGTCACTCTATCCACTGGTGAAAACCGCATAAAGATCCGTTCAGTAGTTTTTGAGTTTATCGCGAACAGACAGACAGACAGACGCGGTAGGGGACTTTGTTTTATACTATGTAATGATTACTATATTCCTTAAATCAGCATTTTATATTGTTTTATTTATCACCTCTACTTTCAAGTAAAACGAGGCGTCGTTGGTAAAATTAATGTATGTATGTTACAAATGGTCCTTTTCGAAATAACAATAGGTATTCATATTGAGAACCTTAGGTATGACAAATTATGAAGATCATTGAAATGTCTATTTGTCTCTTATATTATTTTATTCACCAGATTAACAGGACAGTAGCAACTAATGGGAAATATTTATAACCTGATATGATACATACATTAACTAGCGGATGTGATGTAAAGGTAAGAGGTTAAATAGATTATGGAAAATTGTATATTTTGTGTTCTTTGAGGCTGATTATAGTAGAAATATATTGACAGATGGCGTAGTGGCTTAAGTTGTCTCAAGCTGTTCACGTCGTGCTGAGCATTGTGGGTTTAAACCACACACAAGACAATTATCTGTGTGATGAGTGTATTTTAAGACCATTCATCCTATGTTTATGAAGTCCTCCGCGACACAGCTTGAAAAGAAATGCAAGACCTATGCTTTAAAAAAAAGTTTTTGTATTATCACAAAGTGACTGCAATGTATCCACAGCACTCCAGTTCTTCGATGAATTCCAGTAAAATAACGGAGACCACCGACAAATTGAGTATACCTTTGCTAATCACAAAAAGATATGAACTAAAAAAGAGTCACTATGACTAGTTTATCACCATGCTTGCGATCCCGTCGAGTACAACACTACACCATGAAAGGTATAACGAGACTATCAAATTTCGAAAGGCAATTAATTATATTCGAGTAAAGAATTTTTATGAATTCTCATAAGCAAATTAATTGAAAAATTACAAAACGTCTGCAAATTAAGATTGATTCTAAAACAGGAAATTCAGGAAAGTTCAAACCTTAAGTAATAGAAGTACTCTCGTGATGCGGTTAATACTGGTGTTGCCATGTAAATAAAAACAAAAAAGCATTTATTTTTTATTGCTTACAGGTTTTAGATGTAACCTCAAATTGTAGCACACTAAGTTTAGGACCTAATTCGTAATTCGAAACCTAAAAGCGATTCTATATCAAATGAGTACATAAATCAAAATTTAACATTCTCTCTTAATGGTAGTAGATAAATGCGCTGACACTAATTTATTTTTACCCTCGGAGGCGTAAATCGCATGTTCAGTACTTTTAATATAAATTCTAGACTCTAGTTATGTTAATATTAACATTCAGGCAATGTTTTTATACGATAACGTAACCGCGATCTGATCAGAATAATGTAAATTTGCCTTACGGTCGATTTTTACGCGGCCTATTTTTTTAAATGTTACAGTAAATGAGATATATAAAATAAATTCATTGTATATATTTCTTTGCTTGCGGTTTCGCATGATTTTCTTATTGTAAGAACTAGTTTCGTTACTGGTGATATATAAAACATATACATTATAAAGTAGCTCCCTAAAAACTTTGACAGTTATTGGTCAAATAATCTTGTGTTTTATCCGTCTCAGAAATAAATAAATAATTTACGTAAAGAACGATCAAAAAAACATTCGATCTAGATATTTCCGAATGATTCTCACAAGCATAACGTATTTCACACTTATAATGTAAAAGAGAATATAAAAGTGTACACTAGAGGAAAGAAACGCTCAAAGCTGGAGTAATGCCGACATAAATCACAGGGGAGGCTCCAGCGCGGGCCGTGGCGCGTGACATGTGCTCCGCGGATGGTGTCGCCAGGTCATTATTAAAAGAAATCTCGAATCGTATTAAACCTCGACAAACTAGAAGAAAACTCGAGTAAAGTAATCGTTTCAATCAATATGCTATTCTACAAAAATATTCTGCTAATATTATGACTATATCAATGCACATTTATAAAGGTAAAATTAAATAATTTGTATTTAATTCTAGCCTGGCAACGACCACAAGTATATTCAATGGTGTGTACTAATTTTTTTTTGTGAATAATATTTTTAATCTAAGTGCAACCACCAAAAATAGGAAACACAATATTAGTAAAGTCTGTATAAAATGCAATATGATTAAAATATGTTTCCAATTTTGACTGAGTATGAAATGAAAGTAGGTAATGTAATTCGTCTGAGACTCCCCGAACTTTCTTTAGTATCGTAGTACCTACAGAAAGAGTCTCTGAATATACCTGGGGGTTTTTGGGTCGAATGAAATCCGATTAAATAGATCAGCACCGAAAGAAAACTATTTTTTTTAAATCACGGTGATTTCCAAACTATTTAATACCTATATTTTAAGCCATTCAAGGGGAGAAACTTAATTTTGCCAAAATGTCCGGAGACATAAATTATTGTTATTGTCGCACAATTAAAGTGACGACAGCCTTAAATAAGAGGAACAATTCTCCCTCTTATATTCATCACTGACATCCATATAATAATAATATTAACAGAGTAAAATTGCTTAAATAATACTTAATTATGTAATCGGTTATTTCAAATTTAAAAATATTAAAAAATGGTGCGAGTGATACGAAATAAACCCAAATTCACTTTTGTCGTTTTATAAATTTTCAAATATATTATTTATTAAAATCAAATACTTATAATTCCAATTTATAGAAGCTGTATTTCATGTCAATGACATTTATTTTATAATATACAACTATTACACTATATCATCATTTCATAATCAGTACCAATCAGTATAACAAAAATATATTATGTTTTAATTTCATTGATACATTGAACAGTGTTTTTATAACCTCTATGCTAGAAAATGAGCGTTAAAAGCGTTACTATCTGTAGAATACTGGAATCTGGTAACATTACATTTGAAGCCAGTGACTTATCTCTTATGGATTGTGAGCGATTCACCTACTTAGTGTTGGAAAGACGTTAAATATAAATCGAGATAATATATTTATTTAAAAATCGATATAAATATATTATATACGAGATAATACCAATGAATTCGTCTGCTTTGTATATTATCTTAATAATAGAAGCTCTCTACAGAGCAAAAAATGTAAGCACTACACAAACTCACTTTTTCACACAAGAAAACAGATCGTTAAATGCTTAGTGTTTATAAAACTTGTTTTGATTTTGTATTATTGTTTTTAACTTTATATTAAACTGGCAGCCCGTACCCAGCTTCGCACGTGTCAACATAATTTTTTACCCCCCTCTCGGCGTTTATTTTTCTATTAGTATTATGTTTAGATTGATATTTTTAAATTAGTAATGTATTTTGAATATAGTGTCCGATTTGAATAAATCAATAAGTAATGTATATATATTGAAACAGTCTTGCATACGGAATGATTTATTTGGATAAGGATTAATAAAGGTATGGATAACATGGTCTGATTTTTGTCGGCATTTCTATCAACTTTTAAAATATAAAAAAGTAGTTATAGTGACATATCTACAATACTTGGACATGTGTTATGGTATTGTTTTTCTAGATGTGTGATATGTTCTTTAATAATGTAGAACATTTTTATTTTCTATCAGTAATAGTTTCCGCAGCGCATGGGATCAAAGACGTTTTATGGCAAATTTTATACATTAAATGGGTAATATTATTAAAGTTTTAGTAAAGATTCCAATTTTTTTCTAGCAATAAATAAAACCTACATTACTCAGGGATAATGTAGCATTCTAATGGTTAAAGAATTTTTGATATCGGTGCAGAATTTTTTGAGTATATTCATTAGGAGCAGGCAAAAATACAAATCTTTCCTCTTTATAACGTTTGTATAGATATAAATGAAGATTTTGTGATAAGATTTTGGATAAGGACTAAGTATCAAAGAGGTAAACATAAAAAAAATGTGATTTAAATCATTCCAGTAATTTTTGAATGATGTGAATTCACCACGCCTAAGCGTGCCACTATCCCTTAAATAAATACAAATTTACCTTACTGATAAGTATGCGAAGTAAAACAGCCTGTAGCTAGTAGCACACTGAATTTATTTGACAAGTGGCTTTGACAACAGAATTAAAATCAATTATTTGGGCATAGTGTATTATATATCTTCAAAATTTTGTAAACATAACGATTACACGCAAACTTTTCCAAATATAACCAAACAAATATATTAAATTGTTGTTCAATATTGGCCATGTAATAACTGAATCGACAACGATAGGCAATAAAGACTTCAGTTTAAAAAGGGTATCGTTCTTATTCCAAAGTGTTTCTGGAATAACGCCAACGGATTCCCCTGTTATGATTGCTGTTTATTGCCTTATTTAAACCCGTTTCTACAGCACTTCAATATTATTTGAGACAAATATAAAATTTACACAATTTTGTCATTTTTTTTTTTAAATAGCATCTCAAAAGAATTTGCCATTGTGAGTTTTTTGTACTCATGTAAGCGCTATTTTCAATTCATATTTATGACACTCTAAGAGAAAGATCCGCCTACTATACTATACTAGAATATATATTATATTCCCACTGCCAGGTTGTTCTACTTCGCTCACTTCTATAGCTTAATGTCTTGTGGTATTTTACTGTGAGGGACAGCAACTGCAGTAGACTTCATATTCCTGCTACAAAAACGGGCAGTTCGAACAATTTATGATATGAGATCTCGCGAATAATTAAAGGATTAGTTTCAGGAAATTGGTATCTTAATTCTATCCTCTTAATATAGTCTTTAAAATCTAATGTATGTCCGCAAAAACTTAAATAAGCTAGAATTAATAAATGACCGATGTAATTTAAATACTATAAACAGAGACGAATTGGTCATTCCATGTTGCAGGCTCACTAAGACCAGTAAAAGTTTTTTAAGTAGTAGTATTAAGTTTTATAACAAAGTCCCAAAGCGCATTAGCGATTTGCCAGATAATAAGATCAAGCAACAAGTCAAGCGAGCTTCAATGTCTAAAGGTTATTATAGGGTGGATCAATATGTGAACGATTTTGATGTCTGAAACTAATACCTCTGTCTGTGCATCCGTCAAAAACGAATGTAATTATCTATGTCTATAAATATATCGTACCATGAAAAGATAAACCATATCGAGTTTCTTGCCGGTTCTTCTCGATGACTGGATTGTTTTCCGATGGTACTTTCAACGTTCATAAGAGCCTTCTCAGGGCCTAAATTGAATAAGGTATTTTTATTTGAGTTTATTGTCACATTATTTAACATATAAATCATGTGAAGTCACTGTAATGAAATAGGTTTTAACCTTACTTAAACTATATAAGGAGATTTTATGCCCATTCGAACAAGATCTACGGCATATATCGCAAAATAATGTTAGTGTAAGAATTCTAAATAATACCATTAAAACACATTAAATTCCCGTTAAAAACACATATTTAGCTTCTAAATTAGTGTAATTCAACACTGTAGTTCCAGAGTGTAGTTTTAATTGGACTATATAACACTTTATCAGATTGTATTGTCGTAAAAGCTATATACAAGTGACTATTCAAAAGATAGGGACATGGATAAGCACCATATACCACGCATCCTAGTTTGACAGCTAGCGAAGATGGAGATATATTGGTGTTAATAGCATAGAATCTTCCTTAAATTATTTTAAAGTAATCTCTGCAGCCCATTGTGTTATTTATTAGAAAAAGCCAAGTAAAACTTAACTAACAACGTTATATCTGCTGATTATTTTTATAAAGAAACTTCTCAAAGTCTACTGATGAAATTTATCATAGATATATTCAAGATATTTCAAAATTGTTCTTAAATGTTATCTGTTGACATTTTAAGGAACTATTTTATTTTTCACTAGCGAATCCAGCGGACGTTGTCCTACCCTGATAATAATAAACCTTGACAAATTATATCCTTAAACCTTTCTCATGAATCACTTTGTCTACTGGTGAAACCGCATGAAAATCCTTTCAGTAATTTATTGCGAACAGACAGACAGACAGATAGACGTGACAGAGGACTTTGTTTTATAATACGTAATAAATACTCTACGAAGAATAAAACACTGCCATCTGTTAAATTGTTAATGAAGTGTAGTCGATATTCTACAGAAATAATTGTAATACATTTTTTTGATGACGCATTATAATTTAGTTAATTCAAAATAGTGTAGGTTGAAATATTTTCCTACTTCACTTCATACATACAAAGTTAAAATACTGATAATTTAAAATTAATTGTCATAAATTCAATTTTGAGTTGTCATTTTCGATTTAACACATAAGGTATCATTAAGTTATATATAATATCATTAAGATATCATTAAGTTATATATAATAAATTATATATAAAATCGTGTGAGGTTGTGTTCATACAGTAACTTGTAAAAAAGAATACAAATGAAACTGCTAATTTCTTTATTACCGTTGCCTTATTAATTAAAATTTTATATAATGCAAATATTTTCGATAAATCAATTGTTAAGTTGTTTCAATTACATACTTTGATTTCAAAGATGGATATAGGTATTACAATATTATACATTCATTATCTATTATTTCTCTGAAGGGAGATAAATAAACAGTTACTTAATATTCAACCCTTTTATAGGGGTTTGTTGACACAGTATCAGAAGCTAAAAGTTACGTTGTAAATAATACAAAAGAATACTTTTCCTTTCTAAATCACGAACAAAAATAACTCCGAAGAATCAAATCAATGGATATATTCACTCAAATAACTTTGGTGATAAATATTAACTTGATTTCGTCTAAATCTGATACAACGTCGCCTTCGAGGTCAAAGGAAGTAATTCACAATTTCTTGTTTATGAATTTATATACACAATTTTTTTGAATGCCGTATTGATATTAATTTCTATTTCATATGCTTTATTGTCCTTGATTTAGCGGTAATAGATGATTGTTACTCCATTTATGGACTCACATGTGAATTGTATGATAATCGTCTACTTTCGTTAAATATTCCAATAAAATAAAAGATTATTCATGGACCATTTTATAATAATTAAAACCTGTTGCCGAGATCTTACAGCAGTAATTTGAAGTATTACTTAAGACCTAGTATTGTTTCTAAGCTTTGGTCAAATTGATCGTTAATTCTTTATTTTTCATATCACAACGGGTAATGTTACATGAATTCAATTATTCCAAATAGTAATATGGACTATTTTGGAAAATAATGTTTAATCTTGATGTAAATTCTTTATATATATAATTTTTCTGTCCGTGTATACGTGACTGAACTCCTCCTAAACAGCTGGGTAGATTTTGATGAAATTTTGTGTGTTCAAGTGGATTCAAGAATGATTTAAACTGGATCCGGTTGGGGACGCTGCAGTTGAATGGTTTTTTTTTATTATCAAGATAGGATAACATCCGCCGGGATAGCTAGTATGTTATATTATAAATGGGTCAGTTCTTTAAGTTCAGTAAACTATTGTACAGGTCTATTCTTAAACTGAGGGCCTGTTTATATGTTTTAATCAGTTTAGTCATTGTCGCTTAAGATAAGGTCAAGAGGAAATTCATTTAAAAAATTCTCACTGTTTTAAAAGATTTTATATGACACTACGATATAACAATCAGGCGTGTAATCTATATATATACGTCCTATATTATTTGAAATTGATCCCAAACAAAAAAACAATCTGATAACAGTGTGATTATTACGATTTAACAGATATCTCTGTCTCCTTTGACCCATCATAAACTGTATGTTGAGGGGAAAATATATATTAAAATTCTTTTACGGAAACTAAGTAAAAGATTTGAAATAAAAAAGTTGGTGAGGAAAGCACCTCCGACCTCCGGAGTCCCCTTTTCCTTAAAACCGTTAAACTAACTGCAGTTTCGTAAAACAAGTAAACTTCACGAATAAAGGCCGAAGGGTTCTTGTGGAGCCGGAAGAACCTTCCCTGAGTAATCTTTGATGGAAACCGCGGGATGCGTGACCGGAATAATTAATGTTGGGGGAAAATAAAAAATAAAAAAGTGAAGAGACATGACCGGCATATTTATAAGGTGTTTTAAGTTTGGAGACTTTGA
The DNA here is from genome assembly GCA_036509395.1 of Antheraea yamamai. Taxonomy (NCBI): domain Eukaryota; kingdom Metazoa; phylum Arthropoda; class Insecta; order Lepidoptera; family Saturniidae; genus Antheraea; species Antheraea yamamai. The sequence continues at coordinate 1,276,062 of AP028441.1, forward strand.
TGAATCGTGGAAATATAAAATATTGAATTAAGGTAAATATTTATCTATACTTTAATGGAGAAATTACCAAAGAACAAATATGTCAAGCCTAAAGAGAAGACAGATTTAGTTAAATTGCCTGATCATATGAATTTAAAAAGCCTACAGAAAAATTGCAAAGCTAAAAGGGTATACGAGTATCTATCAGACCTCGTAATTATATATAATAATCATAAACATATAGTGATACAACAGAATAATCACAAGAAGGGGTGATGTAAGATAGGCAGTCGATCGGAAAAATTAAGCTAAGTCCATACATTACTGTATGACAAACATGTTATGCCGACCCTACTTAGGTGGAATAAAGGTAAGAAGATGATGCCTGATAATATAAAGTCTCAACTTAACAGTGTTTGTTAACCTGATGATTTTCATAAATAGCACTCATGGTACAATTTTATCACGATAGCTACAATCATCCAAAAGTTCAGACGTATTCTAGTGTTTGAATTCATATTTCTACTCATTATCGAAGGAACTAACCATAAAGCAAATTGTAACTTCTCACAATTGCAGCGTTCAGTTAAAATACCATAGATAGTGCAAATACAATTTTATCTCTGATTGTGAGCAACGGAATAAAATACTTACATATATAGCATACCTTTACAGTAAAATACCCTCAGGACCTTTAAAGGCATCAAATGGCATATTCCAGTGAAATGTGGTTTAGGTATTCGATAATGGATATAGCTGCATCAGTAGGTGAAATTCATTTAACCAAATCATCAACTGATATCTGAGTAAAATATTATGAAATAACCCTTAAGATTTCAAAGATAGTGCAGTACTAGAAAGTACAAAGCAGTAAAAATATACATAATTGTAGATTTTTGAATGATTCAAAACCCCAATACATACGCGCAAGGATGGAATGATAATTGGGCTTGTACCATCCCTAGGGAATACGTCTTTGTCATGAAACGAGAAAATTAGTTAATAATGACTTTACTCCACCTTCACCACTTGCAGAGCACAAAAGTGAATAGTGTTTCAAAACCTTTCGGAATTTATGCATTTATTACATAATAATAAAGAGGTAGGCCATAAAAATTCTGGCAAAGGAATTCATCTCTTACTATCTATGTATACTTGGATAGTAAGAAACCGTTTTCGTGCAACGTTGCTTATTCAAAAAGTCTGTGGCAACTTTTAGTTATTTATTGCATTCCTCGCTTTGAAAAGTTTCGTATGGAAATTCGAAAGACGTAGCTACTCTTTTGTAAGCATCGGTATAAAGTTTATTTAACTTTATAATAATAGGTCTTTACCTATGAAATTGCCGTTCTGCAGTACTGCCCATTTCAAATCAAAATAATTTTTGTTTGGCTGAGAATTCTAATTTCAAATTAATTTTATTTTAAAAACATGGAATTCTTTTTCCAAAAATAGTCATTTGTTTATTGATTAGTGTTACATTTTCATTGCATTTCAATCTTTTCTGTCAACATGGATACGTTAAAAATTCGAGTAATTATGGAATATGAGTACCGTCGTGGCATCAACGCGGCACAAGCAGCACGCAACATCAACGACGTTTACGGAGCTAACACTACAAACCAACGCACCACCTGTTATTGGTTTGCTCGCTTCCGTTCTGGGAATTTCGACCTGAAAAATGAACCTTGCGGTCGTCCGAAGACTTTGATCGACAATGACGAATTAAAGGCGATTGTGGAAGCTGATGATACACAATCTACGGCTGAATTAGCAGCAGCTTTCGACGTTAGCGTCAAAACAATATTGGTCCATTTGCGTCAAATTGGGAACGTAAAAAAGGTTGACAAATGGGTGCCCCACGAACTCAATGATCGCCAGCGCGAAGTACGCGTCGAGACGTGCCTTGCACTGCTCAACAGACACACAAATGAAGGATTTTGAACCGCATTGTTACCTGTGATGAAAAATGGATTCTGTTTGATAACCGCAATCGCTCAGCAAGTTGGTTGGATCCTGGTTCAGCACCTAAACAATGCCCTAAATGAAAACTTACCCCTAGAAAAGTGATGGTCACTGTTTGGTGGTCTAGCGCCGGTGTGATTCATCATAGCTTCTTACCAAACGGGATGAGCATTAAGCAAATGTGTACTGTGAAGAACTGAACACAATGATGGAGAAGCTGGCACATCTCCAACCAGCATTGGTCAATCGCTCGTCTCCGCTGCTCCTGCACGACAACGCGCGACCTCATACTGCACAGCAGACGGTCTCCAAGTTGCAAGAACTGGGGTTGGAAGTTCTCCGTCATCCGCCCTACTCACCAGACCTTGCGCCTACAGACTACTACTTTTTCCAGAATTTGGATAACTCCTTGGCGGGAAAAAAAATATAATACCCGAGAGGCAGTACAAAATGCCTTTGAAGAATTTGTTGCCTCCCGTCCAGCTGATTTCTTTAAGAAAGGCATCAATAAACTGCCATTGCGTTGGCAAAGATGCATTGATTGCATGGGTGATTACTACGATTAATACAAATAAAAAATTAAAAAATACATGAAAAAAAATCGTTTAAATTTTTTCATACAAAACGGCAATTTCATAGGTAAAGACCTAATATTATCTATTTTACATACAACTTCACTCGCGTTTCGGTTAGGAACATAGTTAACAAACAAATTATGAAAGAAATCGAAACATTTTGTAGTATTAGTCGTTCCATCTCGGTCTTTTAATGTTATTGCATCTCGCTCTATTTTATTTTTATATTAATTTTATGTGTAAAATTGTAAATTTTATCTAGTTTCAGTCTTATGGGACAATTCATCAAACACCAGTCTGTTGTTTCTCTTATTATTAAGGAAATACAATATATATTGGGACAGTAAAATCTAACTATCCGTTATATATAAACTTCTTAACTTAATCCTTTTCAATGTGAAATAGGCAGTAGTTTGCAGGATTATGATAATTAGGAATTAAGTGAATTTAGTACATTAACAGGATCATTAGAGGGCGGCTTGCATTCTGGGAGACGCTGCTCTCGTGGAAGGTGTAGTAGATACTTAAAAAGGGAACAACCCTTTATAAAAAAAATGGAATTCATACTATAATATTTACAAATAAACAAGTTTCCTGATATTTTGGCACAACACAATTGCAGTCTTCCATCTAATCTTCATTAAATGTTTATTATTATGTACGCAACGATCACCTCTGTATTTAATTCGTACTTACCATCTGGTGCTGCATAATCTATATTAATATTATAAATTTTAAAACATTGTTTGTTTGTTTCAACAGGATTCGACCCCGAAATTAGGGGTCAGATTTGTAAATTTACTTTTGCATGTTATGGCCGCATGTCGAGGAAGGTTATAAGTTATCATATATATAAGTTAAGTATCAGGTTACTACCGTTAAAATAGTAGTACTATACAGAGTGATATAAGCTCTTGAAGGTTTAACTGCGGGAACAACCGCCAAACCTATTTGTAGCGCAAAACAGATAATGTTCATAATAGCCCGTAAAGCCCACCTATTATTTGGTGAACTGCATGCCTGTTTGGTAATTCAAATCCTAAAAATATCGGAAAGCACGTTAAGCAAGAACGCTTAAAAATTGCGGGTGTACCGTGTGACGCGGAGTGGCACACCGGGGACCGTTGGCGGGTTAGCCACACGACGAGAAAGACCGAATTGTAATTTTATATACCAGGAAAATATACCAGTATACCAGTCGTATGGCTGGTTTACTACGCAACAATCGTTCTATATACGGATTTTATAGCTTACATAACTCCATTGATATTCGTTCTAAATTATAGAAATTGAATACAAGTGAAATCACAGGACATTGTTAGTTTTTGATAAAAGAAAACAACTTTGTACTTGGGATCAAAAGCAATTGAGCAATACACATGAAATTGTCATAACTTTATTCAGTCTTAAGTCGTATAGCTCTCACGACGCTTCGATATAATTTTCAGTGAGACTCCCTAATTCTATCGTAAACCGGTGCCTCGCAACATTTCATTATATCTCTATACGTGTTGGGGGACACATTCAGAATTTTTAGTACTTAAGGCCCATTGCAGATTGGTCTAATTTAAAAACGTCTATTTCAATCGATGTTTAGGTTTCCAGTTTGATACTCCAAGAAATTTATACATAAGGCGTACTAAAATTTGCCGTAACTGCCTTTTTAAATTAAGAATATTTAAAAAATAATTAAGGTATTTGAAAATGGAACTATTTAGCTTTAAAATGCAGTTTTTTTTCAACTATCTCTTACTGGTTTATATCTTAATGCCATTTTAAGCATGGTATATCAAAGGGTGTATTCCCGTTTTTTTTATTTATAACTCTATAGCTCGTAAATAACTACTATTTAACAAAAGCAAAGAAAATCACTTGTCATTTTTGATAAGTAGATAGATTCAGTTGATAGCATAGATTAATTTCAATTCTAATAGTATTATGTTGTAAAAAATAATAACAATTAGCATTAATAAAAATAATTAGTATTATGCGGTAAAAAAACATAATACACAGGTTGTTACATATCTAAAAATAATATTATAACATATAATAGTTTTATCAACAAAATATATAAAATAAAATTTTGGTAAATAAAAAGTTGGTATGTCGCGTTTTGGGATCATCCAATGCGTGTCCAATAATTAACTCGGTAAGAACCACGTGTATAAGTGGACCTTATCACTATATAATAAGCCTATTTGTTTTACACATGTCGGGATCAGCCAGTGTATATTCAGTTATCCATGGACTCTGTTTTTACAAGCTTTTATTTAGCTTGCAATGCATGTTGCTTTGTTTAGGTCAGATCTTACAAGTTAAGTTATAAGGAGATCCTTTATACCCACAAACTTTTCAATTTTGCATGTTTGCTCAGTCCTGGTGACAATAAACAATAATGATATAAAAAAACAGTATGGCACATATCAAAATGATCGGTATACGTATTGAAAAATCTGTTCGCACCACATAACGGGGCTTCTCTTTCATTCTACATATAATTTTTTTTTTGTATTTTAATACTCTCCTATTGGTCTTGCCTGTGGTTGTTTTGGAATTTGCACGTCATTTCGGACATTTTACGTACACCCTAGACCGCGTGAGGATGTCAACACTATCATTATAAAAATACAATTGTGCAACTGCAATAATCGCAATTAACGCAATACGTAAGATTCGCCAGCTTACAAATATTGCCACTGCTAGGTTAGTCTACTTCACTTACTTCCATAGCTTACGGTATTCTGCTGTGGGGGACGGCTGCTGAGGTAGACAGCATATTTTTATCACAAAAACGGGCAGTTCGAGCAATATATAATATGGGACCTCGCGAATAATTAAAAACGAAGTTCCAGGAATTCGGTATCTTAACTTTACCCTCCCAATACATTCTTGATAATTTAATGTATGTCCGTAAAAACTTTGAAAACTGCATTTTGTAAAAGACCGGCATGATCTAAATACTAGAAACTTTAACAAACTGGCCGTCCCATGTTTTAGACTTAGCAAAATCAGTAATAGTTTTTGGTTCAAATACTGAATGGACGGAAATACGAACTGTAAGTTTAGGCGCCATGTCAAGCGGGTTTTGGTGTCAAAAGGCTGTTATAGAGTGGAACAATATGTGAACGATGGTGTACATCTATTAAAAATGATTGTATGATGTATTGGAAATATATAGGTATTTTAGAAAGATATATCCGTTCGAGTTTCTTGCCGGTTCTTCTCGATGACTGAGTTATTTTTGGTAGTTTTGACGTTCATAAGTGCCTTATTAGGTCCTAAATTGAATAAAGTATTTTTGATTTGATTTGAACAGTATCGAAAGCTGCGAAATTCGTACTAGAATGCGCTCAGCAAATACCTGGTAATTGTAACGTATTCCTGACACCAAGAACAAGGGTCAAGATCTAAGGTCAGTTCCATTCGTTAATTTAAACCACCGTTGACGAGCTCAGTGATATTATATGGCGACGCGTTAACCACTATTTAGGTTCTTGAACGTATTTACATAAAAGTTTGTTTAAAAAAATATTTATTAAATTATTTATAATTATTTTACCATTAGGCGTAACGCCATTCCATTGTGGTGCTACAAAAAATAATAATAAGAGAAATCGTTTTTTTGGCAATACGAAATAAATTAAGGTTGCTGTTTAAAACGCTACTGTTTTTAACTTATAACTGAATCAGACTACGCTTAAACGCTCCACGCACGCCCATACGAGCTGTCAAAATTTTATTATTAATACGCAATAAAATTGACTCGCGCGTTGCAAAAACCAAGTTTATATGTAAACGAGCGTTTAATAACGACAGTTTATAGCATCATTTCACACGCACGTCTGTTCCAACAGTTAATTTAAGCATCTTTTTATAGTTTATTCCTTGAGTTTGGAGTTGTTAATTATAAGACACCTGTACTTCGTATTTTTATAACTTTGTGAATTTTATATAAAAACGTATCGTTGAATCGAAATTATCTTTGAAATTTTAACCTAATAGACAGTGCCTTCACTCCAATATCTGATACAGATCATAATTGCTCAGGCATTATCATGATCATATCATCATTATCATGATGACAGGCAGGCAAAGTACATTTTCCATAGGAAGGTGCAACATAAGAAGCTGCAATGACTAAATCGCCAGCAACTATTTGATTACTCAGCAGCCTTTTAATTTGATGTACACCTATTTAGTATGAAGCTACGCCGTATCTGTAGGATTATGAGTTAGCTACTGAACACAGCTGGTAAATGGTGAAAATCTTTGGTAAGTTATTCACTTCAGCGAATCGCCTTTTATGATAAATCAATATTTTATGATAAATCAGATATTTGCTGTAATCTATTTATAATTTCTCTTTACGGTACTTTTGTTATTGCATTTAGCGGCAAGAACTCTTCAACCACTTTGTTGTATTAATTTAAAATAGGAATAATACTTGCCTCCAAATATATCTACGCCTATATATAAAATACGGCCCTTTACCAAATAACTATGCTTAGAAAATCACTCAGCAATCTCTACCCAAGTAATTCAATAACTGGTCGTGTCAGATTCTCAGCAGACTCGAGAACCTTCGTAAATCTGATAACGTATACCTTAGGTACAATTATTACGTTATACCGGCATATTGGGACAGCGATAGGGCTACTATATTACACGAGAGGACGTGTTCTGTTTAAACAGTGTAATGGAACTGCCTAACTTTGTGGTTACTCTGAAAGATTTCAATAGAGGATCATTAGGTATTTATTATGCATTAAATAAATAAAATAGTATACTAATTTTTTACTATTTCTTGGTTATCTTTGACCAGAATCATGGCTCATATTAAGCGGTAATGTGATCGAGAATGAAGATGCACCAAATATTGTGTAGTATAGTATTGTGGCTTTCAGTTGCGAATATTTCAAGACTTGGATAAGAGCTTAACAACAGATTTCCATCTTAAGAATTATAGTTTTGTAGCATGAATAGATAAAGGTAACTTCCGCTATCAAAACTTGAGGTTTATCGACTGTTTTGTAACAACATCAATCGACTCAGTATTTATAGCATATTGTGACGAGTTATCATCGCTTTAAAAGTTATAAAATTATCATAAACACGTAAAGATTTTTTAAAGGTTCTTCAGATATTTCTAATACTTGTAATGCGTCCAAAAGCTGTAACTAAATTATTTTCTAAACTTGGTACAAACATTCTAAACAAAACAATAAAATTGTTAGTGCAATTCTATACAAACAAAAACATATACATAATTCAAGATCACTGTCTAAATACAAGCCGATGCCCTCATAAGCTTTGCTATTATTGTACAAAGCTTTGACGCATAAATCGATCATAAATCTTCAGTCAGGCGGAGCCAATAGAGCTACCGTTTTATTATTTTCGTAACACAACAATAGAATTTTTAAAAGCCAGATTTAAACCACATTCAATAAAAGACTTTAAAGCGATTTACGGCAAAAAGGATATCAATCATCTATCTGTATATGGTAAATCATTTGTTTTCAATAATTTATAGGTATAACATTACTGGACAGAATAATAGTTTTATTTTTAAACCACATTTGAATGGAGATATTCCACCCATAGATAACGCCATAAAACTGTTCATAATATTTGTTTCTTTTGCTTCTCTAAATGAAATTAATCTTAATTCTAAATTCTTAATCGCTTATAGTATATTTACTACTATTATAAATGGGTAAAGTATATGAATATATTTGTAGGAAGAAATCTCTAGAACTATTGGTAAGTAAGTATAATATCCATGAGTGTTAACATAGTAAAGTTAGTTTTAATTAAAATTAAATTTAAATAATAAGGCATAAAAAGTCTCCTATTTAATTGCACATTGCGGTTTTATTTTCTGGAGGATGAATAATATATTCTATTTCTATTTTCTTTATAATAGAATACGGAAATTATTCTTTAATCTGAAATATTATTATTTATATAAAGGAAAACCAATAAAAGCGAGTGTTAGTTAAATCATTTTTTTAAGGACTTGATTCAGTCAACCAAAAATCAGAAGTATAGTTAATAAAACTGCATTAATATGTCATGCATCGTCTTCGTATCATCCGAACAACCTTAAACAAAATGGTTTGGTAAATACTAGACAGCAAGATTAAATTTTACTTTGCATAATGATCTCTAAAATTCCTCAGCTCGCTTGTGTCATATTATTTTGTATATATACACGAGATTGAGTACAGCTTTAGCTCCATTTTACTATGAGTTATTCTTTTTTAATATTATAAACTTTCTCATTTGTACTTATTAATCTCTACAGTGATAACGCAATCATTTTGATAACTCCAGAACATTTGGTAACCGAACGGTAACAAAACTTTCAAGTTATAATCACTTATTTATTTATGGGATCCCTCGTATAAGTTCTCAAATGTATCCCAGAGGATACGAATCGTAATCAAATTTAAATTTGATTGCCAAACGTTAAGGTAGTTGTCAATTTACAGCGGAATTTACAGCTTGTCGCCACTAAAATGTCGATGTTTATGGCTCAACACTAAACGACGATACTCCATGTAATTTATCGACTCTACGCCCTATGTGCGGTCTTATACTTATTTACGATTCAAGCTAGTAGTCGGAAAGTTTATTTTTATAGGTAATAATATAAAGTGGAGATGGAAGTGACTCGAGATTTGTGAAAGCATATTGAGCAGTTACCGTAAACTCCATAAAAGTAAACAATTCTTTTAAAAGGTTTATTTTATGTAGCGAATGCGATTTTTGAAATCCAAATGATGGCCACTTTGCTAGTTTTAATGTCGGAATATTGTTTATAATATAACCCTGAAGTTCTGCTATTACATTTCTGCAAATTTTAGGGTAATATATCTGAGGAAAATTAACGCGTTTACAAAAATATGTCAAGGTTTGGCAAGTTTATCACTGAACCCAAATTAATGATCATAACTCCGAAGTATTGAGTTAATATGTATATTTTCATATTGTAGCAGTAATAGCTTCTCGCAGCATGTTCCAATTCAGGCCAAACTATCTTCATTTCCGTTCCAGTTTAATAAGGTAAGACGTATTTCAACGGACTTTTCTCTCCTACAGATTAGTCGAATTATAAGAGACCAATCTTTAGAGTTGTTTTCATTTTTTTATTTTAACGATTTACTGCAAATTAGTCAGTATTTAACATAAAACATGATAACGCAAAACCATGCCGCTCATTAATTGTTAGTTTGGTACGGATACACTTATCGCACGAATTGACTTAGTTCATCGTTATTTACCCATGATAACTGATCTTCGTTGAGGTTCGTTTTTTAACTTGAAGTTACCTTTATGAAAGCGGATAAAGCAAAAAACGTACCTAGATTGCGTTTGTCATATTGTCAAACCCTTGTTATATTTATATAAACATGCTATCTCAGACGTGGAGATAATTTTATTTTTATCAATGTACACAATCTCGATTACCTTTGTGCAGTTCGTCCGTCCGTTCCTATTATAGCAAAAATATGACAGCCCGTTAAAGCGAATGAACGTTTAGTACAAGATGAGCTTGCCAAAATTGTTTCGCAAGCTAAGTCAGCAGTTTCGTATGCCAGGTTCGTAGTTTGTGCGCATTTTATATCGCCCTATCGATTTCCCTATTTCCATAATAAATGATAATAATATGGATTTATATTCAGTATAAATAAACGGTTATTATATTTTTAAATTCGTTAATAAAATATCGTTTCGTTAAATGGATTGCTTTTATTATACAGCAGTGGTTTTTGATTTGTTAAGCATATATAAGTTTTTATGCTTAATAAGTTTTAGGTTTTGACCACATCTGATTTAATGTTAAATGACAATATGGTCTAAGACGGTAAATACGCTAAACCTAGAAGGGACGACTCTCAAGTGTAGCTACTGGTACACACCAACAGGTGCTTGGGCGACAGATTTAAAACTTGCGGGTGGTAGCTAGCCAGAGGTAATAGGAAAGAGCTCGTTAGGAGCCTCCAGCTCACTACTGTAGGAGCCCAAACTGACTTGAAAAGCGTAATAATAAGACTGGAAATGCTCAAAATAGACAGTTTGATTTAAGCTCCATATATGGTATTTTTACACACAAAAGATCGTTCAATTTTTACAATGTTTGTTATAAGACTAAAACTATTTAAAGATATAAAGTAGTCAATATGGTTATTTTATGGCTAAGCCTAAGAAATCACAGCTCATTGTGTAAGGACAGCGCATAGATCCACGTAGATTCAAATCCCTGTAATAAGCTGGAACCTCAATGAAGAAAAACATCACAGTGTAACCATAAACTGCTCGTAAGGCTTCTTCGAATACCCGGTTAGGATGGTAGCATCCTCAAATTAAAAATGTGATGCCGAGAACTTATGTTTCCCAGTAACTCCATTTAAGAGTCAGTTCCCCTTTACTTTTAATATTATATCATCTCAGGCTAAATTGCTACTTTAATATAAAGTGATATTATAGTCATATGCTAAAACCCTATAAAGTTATTCCTCCAGATATTTTTTTGGTAAATCTTGAGATTTGGAATAATTTCGACTACTACAATAGTCTATCCTCTTCACATTTTTTTGTAAACGTTTAAACATACCAAAATAACAACGATTGTATGACAAATATAACTGATTTAACATAACTTGGAAACTTTTCCAATAAGCCCATTTTAAGAATAGCTGTAAGTTTATCAGACAATTTAAATCGTATTAGAATTAATTTTGTAATTTGTATTTTACCATAATATCTCTGTAATAGATAGTTCAAGAAACCCATCCACAGTGTATCTTGTATTAAACAAATTAATGTAATCAAACAATTAACAAAACAATTTCGGACCGAACAATCCAACGTTGCGTTAAGCCATTTTTGTCAACGTTTCAAATTTCGGATTAATATTAAATATTCTATCAGCTCAGTTGCGATCGTGACTTGTTTACGAGATTGCAAACGACGGGTCGTCGCTCTGGATACTTCCCGAGGCAATGTCTCCGACATCCGGACCACTGAAGGACTTGCATTCAGAATTTTCAGCGTTGACTTTGTAGAATTTATATTGTAGCATGTGCCAAGAACGTCGGTCACGTTTTGAGTTAATTATTTAACGTTGTTTTGTAATTGTTACTAATGGTGTTTAGAGTTTTATTTGGTCCGAAATTGTTTTACTAATTGTTTGATTGCAGTAATTTGTTTTATTAATTCGCATTAAGATGTTTTATTGCACTAATTTGTTTAAAATAAGACCGTAGTAAACATTCTTATTTTTTTTAATCCTACCAAAAAATACGTTTGCACATTGTAGGGCTCTTATCTATAACATGGTTGCGAACACTATACACATATTCAAATGTATAGTGTGTTGTGTTGTGTATGATATGTGTTCACAATATAATGAGATCACAGAAAGGAAAACAATTTAAAAAATGTGCACTATACTATAGGTATTTTAACACTTGTAGGTCCCAGGAGACGTTGTTAGGAGGCAGTATATTATTTTATTAGGTTCATTGGCCTACACTTATAGGTTTTAAAAGGTTGTACATACCACCAAGGAATTGAGACAATACACGCAAAAAGTATTTTAGAGCCAATCGATACTATCGAACTTTTTGAGGTTTGATGGCTCGAAATGCCAAAAACCTCATAAAATCTTTTCCCATATATTTTGTAGGAAATCATTGTGGCATTCATAGTAACAATAATAGGCTACAAGGCGAAGATGACATAGAAAACCTTTTTTATGTTTAAACTTCAACTAAAATAGAGATTTAGATTAACTTTTTCATGCAACTAAAGTCTCGGTGGTATCAAAAGCTATCAAGAACCACAACTCTCGACGAAAGATGACATGCATTTATGGAATGCTACATAACACGGTGAAAGAGTTATTAGCAAATATCAAAATGTATTTATGTCCTAAAGTACCATTATTTAAAAGTGCAACATTTTTAGACTATTTTTAAGAAATCGTAACATTAATTTGATTAGTAAGGAAATACTTATTTATACTTATTATATATAGGTCCGTTCCCTCGGCGTGGAGCCCTTGACTGCGCTGCTCGCGCGATACAGTGACACAAAATCTTACATCACTGCAACAACATTACACATATCACCTCCACACACGTGCACGCACACACGCTTACACATGAAAGTGGAACGGTTTTATTTTTTTCCCTTATCAAACTGAAATAGTTTACAAAATTATGCGATACGTAATATATATAAAAGTGATTGAGGTATGTATGCTTGGTACACATATATGCTTCAAGAACTCATATATGCATGACTAGTTAGCTTAGCTTAGCTAAAAGCTAAAAAAAGCTTAGGTTAGCTCTTAGCTCAGACAGGTCGCGAATTGCATGTACCAGGCAACAGCCCAAGCCGAGGTGTGCCGTGTACCCTTGAGCTAGTTGTCAAATAAAATCTGCTGAGTGCATTAAGCGCTCGCCTTAATAGTCTGGTGAAGCTGTTAAGACCTCGCTAGGTAAATAGCGTAGTCAGTTCGAAAAAAAAAATTTAATGAACATAGTTTACATTCATTGCAAATCTCTTTTTTACATCTTGGAAAGTAAGGTTTTTCTTTTGACATACATAAAAAAGTATAAAGAGCCAAAATAAAATTTGTTACCCTGCATTTATTAATGCGTTTCAGTAACTTCCACTGAGAACTGTATGTTTCTAAAAGCAAGTTAATATTCGACCGTTTTGAAAACAATTTAAGATAATAAAAAAAAAACTTCAATTATTTTTATGCCACCGTTTACAGTTCTTTAGTAGCACGGCGCCTCTCCTCATCTGGATAAAAAGTAATTGATGCTAAAAAATGCTAATTAAATGTTAACTTTGTCGTTTACACGCACACAGAAAATAAAAATACAAAATCCTACTACCACGTTTAGTTACTAGATATAACCTATTGATCTGTGAACACAAGAAGCTCACACAATGGTTGCTATCTATTTTATGGTGTTTGCGACCCCCATGGACACAAATGTAGTATCGTACTTAAATCTCAAAATTATTGGGATCTTAACTCTCTTACATAATATTTGGAAGACAGCTTTTCACGAAGTAATAATTTTACGTGCCTTACCCAGGGATAGTTATTTATTACCGATCTTGGATTTAGGGTAAGTTATGAGAAATTTTTGTGAAATTTCTTGTAATAGATTTATTGTTGCGGTTGTCGCAAAACTCTTTTTAACATCCTTTATAAGCTAAATTATAACAATGCAAGATATAATTTGAACTGTTTCTATTGAATTACTTCTAGAAGATTTTAGCCTCGTTGCTTACTATAGTTTAGTTATAACTGGTATAAATAACCTTAAATTTACCATTTTGAAGAAATAAATCGTCATTTTATGGTTCATTATTATACCACGCAAGCAAGTTGTCTATTAACACGTTCCGTGCCAATTCATGTTTACCTAACATGTCCTTCAGGCTATTTGATATTTTGACAAAAAATAGATGTATTATCATACTTTTTTAAAAGTATTTAAGCTATTGGCCTGGCTGGCCAATATCACGTTACAATAACATGGCATATCATGAAATAAGTAATTATTTCATTTTTAATAGTTATCAAATCATGTACCACCGGTGGTACATGTGGCACGGAACGTGTTAACATCGAGTTTAAATATGTCCAAATGTGGTAGGACAGAACAATTGTCATGCATATCGTGACCACCATATACTATGTGCAACGTCTGCCTTAGTGCTTAAGTTTGCTTTAGTTGCTTAATTATTAACCAAGCGGAGTGATGGTGTGTGTATTCGGCTGCAACGCTACAATCATGAAGGTTAAATATCTTTCAAGTTGTCACATTTCGAAATCTGCCAGCCTACCGTTATATCAAGCAAGCGATATTGTGCAACAAACTAAAATGCATAAATCTCACATTCCTTCGAATAAATAGAAATATCTTACTAATATTGGTAGGCAGCGGAAAGCGCACACGTTTCAAATAGCAAACATTCACACCCCACCCCTAGCGAATGACTATAATAAAGAAACAAGCTTTACGCGACATTAAATCTGTTTTTCGCGCTATTGTGCCACGGAAAATAGTTCCATAAATATGTAATTTACTAGTAATCCCCGATTTTGATCGCGTTAAATTACAATATAAAACTTGTAACATAAAATAAAACCAAGCGCCACCTAATGGCGAAATATAGTAAACTGGATAGTATGAAAAAAATGCTTAAGTGTGGATTTTTTGCCAACCACCAACTAAAATTTATTACACATCAGCGAATTTTTTAGACTCTTTCCTGTCTCAAATGTGGCAAAAAATTGGGATTTTATGTTTTTAGTCTGTAAAACATTCAAACAAAAATATTTAAATAAAACCATAGGATAATTTTAAAAAACCTAGGTCTTGGTAATACGCCACTTGCCGTATCAAAACATAGCCGATGACAATTTTGGTGAACTTATAAGTGCAAAGACCAATCATAAAAGTCGGCCAATTCGTTTAATAGGAGAAGAGTAGTACAAATATATGAATATAAATTATCATATATGTCAGAGTATAAAGGTAGAGCCTGTAGAGCAGAGAGCATAGGGATGGCATCGTCCTCCATTTGTATGTATTTTCACAACACGACTGGCACTATGAACTGAAATGACGACTTCTTCGATTCTTGTTCTTCTTTTTAATAATGCTTTTACAATAATCTCAGAGACAATAATTATCACTTAGCGACAATAACGATAGATCTCACGAACTCGAAACAATAATGAATAATGAATGAATCTTGCACAACCTCTTACAAGCACTTATAAAGGAATCGCCTTCCTTCACCTACCGATAACCCAAGTGAAGGAAGTCTTAGATTAACGAAGTACCTACTTAATCTACGATTTTGTACATAGTTACACTTTATGTTCGCTAATAATTCTAATTATAAATAAATAAGGATTTTAACATCATACTTTGAATAATTACGTTATCATTAATTATCTTAAAATAATTCACCGTTGTAACAACCGAAGTACTTTACAAATCCTTATTTGCTATAAAACTCATTTTAGATCGAAAATTATTCTAGTAATTACAAAGTAATACTAACAACATAGTACAATGCCAATATTGTTTTGATTACATTGTTATTCATTTTAAATAACAACTTTACTATTCTATCTCGACTGCACATAGACTGTATTTCCGGTTATAATAAATAACAAAAGGTTCCAAATGTTACTTAAATCTAGAATATTTCTATTACAATTTCATAAGTCCGATTTTAATTATCGTGACACTAATTTAGGTCTGCTTTAAATCAAGAATCAAATCAAGTTAGAAATGTTATCGTACGACGCACATTTTCTTAAGATGGTGTCACGCGTGGAGTGTGGCGTGACACCGGTTTATTAAGTGACTTCTGTCAGTGCTTATGTGAATAAACATGTGGAATTCTTAGAAGTTATGAACAGTTTAATCGAATCTAAATTACTCAATAATTTAGAATGAACCACATTAATAATAATTACATAAAGTGCATTAACAAAACATTGCCAGTATTGATTAACATAGAAAATAATAGATGGCGCTGTGAGCAAACACCTATGATAATTCGAATCTTCGTAAGATTCTGTAATAAAATATGCGTTACTATTTATGTGTTAATTCCACTGCTGAATGCTCCGACTGCTGGATGCTCCCACTATGACATATACGATGATATACATAACTTATAGAAATTACTATTAACTATGAGAACTTTAAAAGCATTCGATATTTACAATAACATATTTTAGTGCTATTGCGGTTAGAAAGGCCATCTGCAAAAGCCATTGATGGAATTTTACATTTCCGCCTTCCAAGAAGTATAATCAGATTAAGGAGTTTTGACTAATGGAGATACATAAATCATTGTCACTTGCACACACTTTACTAAAAAAGAAAGAGCTAGCAAGACACTTGTGTTTTTACAAATTAGCACTGGCCACTGGAGTACCCTATTTATTCCGTTTATACGGTTTTATTACAAAAAGAAAAATGAACACGGGTTTAACACGAATTTTACTAAGCAGTGCCTAAAATGTTAAACCTAGTTGAACACATATTTAAAATACTTTATTACAAAAGCGTTTCAAAGGGGTCTCTTGCTAAACATGTGATTTAAATGTTTTATGTAAGCAGTTCTGAATAGCATTATTAATTCAATTCAATCTCATCATTTAAAAACGTTCCATTACATACAGTTATTTTTCAGACAATTTCAATTAATGAATAATATTTTTGTTCTGATCTTTGCTAAGAAAATTTTACTTATTTTAAGTTAAATTGGTTATCACTATTGTATTGACATTTTAGTTAAGAGAAAACAACGTAATTGTTAAAGTAAACGATTTCTAAAATTAATAAATTACGTCAACGTGTGTGAGGTGAAATAACAGCATAACGTCAGATTAATAAATTTGTAATAGTGTCATATAGTAGTAGTTATGATTTACTTGTGAATCTCTAAAATGGTGTAATTTATTTATTTCTTCCAAATTAATTATATCCAGGAAATTCATAATTTATTGCGATACGCCCTTCGCTGGAAAATAGAAATACAATAAATCACATCACAAAAATTAGAACTGTCAACTTAGACAAGTGTTAGAGAGAATATTTGAATTGAAATAATATTCATCTGTAAACAAGGGTAAGACACTCTTTTGTAATTAAAATTTTTTAAAGCAATTATTCTACACGTATTTAACTCGATCGGGTACATTTTTTAACATATATTTCCAATACATCATACAATAGCTTTTAGTGGATGCACAGAGAGGAGTCAAGTCCAGACATCACTATCGTTCACATACTGATCCACTTTATAATATCCTTTTGACACTAAAATCCGTTTGACGTGGCGCTTAACTTTACAGTCCGGCAAATCGGTAACATGCTTTGGGACTTTATTGTAAAACCTAACACTATTATTTAAAAAACTACTACTGGTTTTGCTAAGTCTGAAACATGGATCGACCAGTTTATTACAGGTTCTAGTATTTAGATTATGCCGGTCTTTTACTAAATTCAGTTTTTTAAATTTTGATTTTGATTTTTGAGAGTAAAAGAATAAATAACGCGAAAAAGATAATTTAAGTATTATTGCGAATAGAGTAAGGGAGACGAAAAAACAAGACAAAGGAAGGATGAAGAAATGTCTATTTCATTTACATGTGTGTCATACAAGCAGTAGTGTGAGTAATGTTTATTTTAATTGATGTAACATATTTCTAATGCATTTTATATACAAAAATTGCGCAATTCGCTTAAAAAGGGGTACACAGTTTTCGCTTTACGCATTAATATATAGATATCCAAAATAGAGAATACTGATCACAAACCTGATATAAAAAATAATTATCTATCAGCCTGTTTGTTACACATCACTCAAATTTGGTTCGACCGATTTTAAATTTGAATACATTTAAAAATCGTAAAAAAATATACTTAATTTATGGTAAAAACATTTTGTATGCATGAAGCATATCACTTTTAAAGTGATAACCTGTAAAAATGGTCAGAAATACTAATTATTAGAAATTAAAATATTTCTAAAAACCAATTTAGATGACGAAAATTATAAGTACGTATGAAACGCATCGCAACACTGTTTAAATCGTTCAGTATTGAACACAGTAATAAATAAAGAAAGAATTGAAACTACTTCAAACACGAAATATATCAAAGGGAAAGCCAAAGAAACGGCATCAACAATTTGTCGCTTGTTAAATAAAGAATGACAAAGCGAATACGAAATCAAATGTTAAGTAAACAGTTTGCGAGAGAGCTGTCGCATCCTCTAGCGACACTAACAAAGCGAATTTAACATGATCTTAAATTAGACAGCGAGATATTTTAATAATGTTTTGCAATAATTTTATATTCAAATATTTATTGCAGATTTATATATTACAGCGTTATATTGTTTAATATTAAACGTTATAGATTATAACAGAATGTACTGATATTCCTTTTGTGTCAAGTAATTTACGTGTAAGGTATTAACTTGTTATATATATATTATGCATGTAACAAAGCATATACCAAATCTTGGCGAAAGAACGTACCTATGGTTAAATAATGGATAATGAAAATGAATTGAATAGTTTGCGAGTTGTAAGCAATATTGATCAACTATGTAACGATGTTACCAAAAAGAGGTATATTTTAAACAATTTCAAATCTAAGAAGAGATCTGCAACTTGGAAGTAGACGAATGTTAGAAAATTTCCTGTGACTATAATTTATGATTGAATCATGATGTCTTTTTTGCAACCAATCTTCTAAGTTATTACTGTTACTTGTTACTTCTAATAATTTCAATATCCTAACAAAATGGTGGCCTATCTTGTTAAAACTTTCCAGTGAGTTTTGTAGCGTCTTAGAATTACTACTGCGTAATATTTTTTTCCATACACTTCTTTTCTGCACAATAAGTAAACTATAATACGTAAATTCAAAATAAAGTCAAATAGCACAAGATTATGAATAAAATATAAAAGCCACTACATTGTAGAATAAAGTACCGTCAAAAACATCACGATATTTTTAAAAAATCAAAATTACTATATTCAATTTAGACGTTAATGAATGTTAAAACTGCCACTAGTTTGGGAATCAACCCAGTTATCGAGAAGAACTGACAATAAATCATGTTTAGTGGATGCATAGAGAGAGGTGTCATTGTGTCAATTCCAGAGATTACCATCGTTCACGTGTTGATCTACTCTATAATAACCTTTTGACACTAAAACCTATTTGACATGGATCTTAAACTTGTAGTCCTGAAAATCGGTAATATGCTTTGAGACTTTGTTTGTAAACCTTAACCTTTTACCTATAGAACTGTTCCTGGTTTTGCTTAATCTGAAATTAGGGAAGACCAGTATGTCATAGTCAGTCAGTATGTAGATCCAACCCTTCAAAGTTTATTTTATTATTAGTTTTATTTATTAAAAGCTCAGATTCGTGGGACTATATAAATCTACTTTAATATTGCCTCATTATCTCTTCGAATAATCACTGCATTTTCTATTTCAGGAATTATCTTGCAATTAATTGCGGAGAGTTCGTAAGAGGTGCTCGGTGTGCTGAGAGAGATATCCGCCGAACACCCTCTGCAGTCATTAATTTGAATGGTTGTGGACGGCGCTGCTAATTTGCATGCTGAATTTAGTAACATAGATTTCTAAACTTATGAAAAACGTGCTGTTTTTAGGAACGTATAGTTAGTACTTACAAATCAATATATAAAAAAGAAATTATATTTTCTCAAAAAATGTCTTGTATCAAATTTGTGTTCGAAATTCGACTATAATTTATTATTTTTCGACGTTTCACTACTCTTATTATTTTCTTGGCAAAGAGTACACATATATTGTAGACTAGTTGTACCTACGACCACGCGTTATCCGCGTGGAACCTTGTGTTAAAACACTGATTAAAAAGCCATCTGAATGTATTGAGTCCATTTTATAATTTACCTTTCTCTCGTACTCTAAGTCGCATCGTCATTAAAATTACAATAACTTTTCATAGACCTAACCAATCTTAATAAAATAAAGTCTAAATGTTACTCGATAATATGCTTTATGATTTTCTTGAAAAGGTTTTAACATGAACGCAGTAATTTAGCAGTGACGCATGTTCAAACAAAGAGATAGACAGACAGGCATTTCTATAAATGATTGAAAAGTATTTTATTACTTCTTCTTAGAGACCTACAATATTTTTTACAAAAGTCTGAAAGTACAGGCATGTTACATTTACATTCTTATTATATGTATTGATTAGTAGACGTTATACTGATCATCAAGTATAACGAATATAGACTTATAAAAAGGGTTTGACTGGTCGACGGTAACGAAAAAATCTGTTTTTTTTAATGTATAACTGTAAAGCTCATCATTAGTCCCTAAACAGAAAAAAAGATATCTGTTAACATACAGAGGATAAAAAGGCAGTGAACTATTTTGTCATAGCTTATTTATATATAGACCACCTGACCGGGCCACGCGTTGCTGTGGCTCAATTGAATAAAACACGTGCACCATAGAATGAACTAGAGAGTTGAAAACGAAATTCGAAATTAAAACACAGCGCAATTTATGATTTATATGAAGATATAGCAGTCGGTCTTAAAATTTTCTGTTGACAAAATATTTTAAAGAGCCATCTTTACGAGACTGATGAAATTTACAAATAATAACAATAATCAACATTTACAATCATTTAATCTGTAATTAAAAATATTGAGGTCATTAATTGAAATATTCAACTCTAATGTTGAACCAAATTATATATAGATGCCAACTTTCATGAAAATCGGTTGAGTAGTTTCAGAGATTATCGTGGACAAACATCATGAGAATGTTTTTTATATATTTCGATTTTATCGGTGATCTGATAGATGACAAATATCTTTTCATTGTCGGTAATTTGTACAATATAATTGGATAACGCAAAACGTCCGAGACAAACATGAACAACTCACATATAAATCTTACAGAGGAGTATTAGGTGGTGGTCATTCAAAAACTTTGTCATAATAAAATAATCGCATCTGTAACAACTCACACTAAATTAAACAACCCACGCTAAATTAGTTATCAGATCGACCAACGTAAATTTACATTTACAGATTATAAATAGAAAGAGATGGTACAACGTCTTCGGAGGTCAGGAACGCTGGTTGCTAAATCCAGGCAATCATTTCGACCGTTACGTGAAATTTCATTCTAAATGTTTGACATTTCTTTTTTAATGTGACCCTTTCGGAAGGACCGTGTTTCTTTATATTCGAAATTTGCCGACAAATTTTCCCTAAATATAGGTTATTATTATTTACAACAATAGATTGGTACGATTTATGATGGCCTTGCTTCGACTCATTGAAAATATTAAAAATAAAATAAAATCTAAAGCAAATTATCGATTTTCCGGATAGTAAGTTCAAGCATAGGGCATTAAAAGCTATTTATTATAGGGTGGATCAATATGTGAACGATGGTGACGTTTAGAAATGACGCCCCCATTTCTGCGCATCCAGTAGAAACGAATGTAACTATCTATATTTTGTACACTACTATATCATGAAAAGATATACCAGATTGAGTTTTTTGGGGGTTCTTCCCGATGACCGGGTTGTTTTCCATAAGTCCATAAGCGCCTCCTCAGGGCCTATACTGAAAAAAGTTTTTTTTTATTTATCTGAGCTTGTATATTACTAAATACTCTAAGCGTTCAGTCGTTGGTAATCATGTTAAACTAGACCAAATGCAGTCAGAATAAAGATGTGCGGTACATAAATTATTATATGGATTATTTGTAATGAAAATAAAAAATATTTGTCTTTATTAGGTATTCATCGAAAATTCGTGGTGGTTTGACAGGTGGAATATCATCCTGATGTTTGCGGGGTGGTAGGGTGTCTGTACCCGACTGGATCGCGACCACCGTACACCAGGTGGAACACCCGCTATAGTGGCACGTTTGGGCGTGTTGCGTTCCGGGATCAGCCGGTGTATATCCAGCAACGGAGGGGGGGGGGGGCAGTTTCAGGCCGGCATGACAGCGGCGACCAGCGATGGATAGTATGTCTTTCGGTGGTCGCCATTGTTTTTGGATTGTACTGTGCTTGCCATCAGGCACAGTACAGTCACTTTGCCGAGCTACAATAAAAAAAAAAAAAAAAAAAAAGTTCGATCCCCGGTATGTCCAACGAATTTTTCGGAATTCGCGTACATTTACTAACTTAAATTAGTAACACTATCGGCTGAAGGGAAAGAAAACATCGCGTGAAACTTGAATCTAAGAAATGTTCTAGTAGTACTTACTATAGTATGTGGGAAAACATAGAACTGTGGATTTCTCAGAGTTTGAAATCGCCAATACGTCGTGGGTTGCTGTGCTGATTATGCCCATACTTTCCATCAGGAAGAGGCCTATGGCCGTGCAGTGGTTATGTTACATGCTGATGATGGTGATAATTAGGAATTTCAATACGTTTTTATTTTTCAAAAAATATTTTCTACTAGTTGTTACTCCCGACTACGTGGAATTAAGCATTATATTTTTTGTTCGGGCGCGGTTTTCTAGATACTACTTATTAAGTTTAAATATTTGCGTGGAACTCAGTTTTTTAAATAAAAGTAAGCTAAAATTACTTCTTATAGTATTAGTATATATCAGTATCTGTCAGTGAAAATCTCCTAAGCATCGATCGAACCGTTTTTGAGATTAGCCAAAATAAATAGACATATTTTTTTATTTGTTGCTATAAGTTTTTAGTAAAAAAGTTATTTTAACATTACAAACAGATACTTGAATGTTTTTTTTTTTTTTTTTTTTTTTCTTTTCTGCAGACTCTCGGTCCGCACCATTTTTTTGCTATAGCTTTTTAAGTGTAAGTTAAGTTAAAAATCGTATCTGTGAGCATCTATTGGGTGTTTTTTTATATATTTATTTTTATTGTTATTGGTTTTTTTTTTTATTTATTTATATAAAGACGTTATTAACTAATATACTTGAATGTTATGTCAACCAATATCCTTTGAAATATATAATAATAGGTCTTTACCTATGAAATTGCCGTTCTGCAGTACTGGCCATTTCAAATCAAAATAATTTTTGTTTGGCTAAGAATTCTAATTTCAAATTAATTTTATTTAAAAAACATGGAATTCTTTTTCCAAAAATAGTCATTTGTTTATTGATTAGTGTTACATTTTTCATCGCATTTCAATCTTTTTTGTCATCATGGATACGTTAAAAATTCGAGTAATTATGGAATACGAGTAACGCACCACCTGTTATTGGTTTGCTCGCTTCCGTTCTGGGAATTTCGACCTGAAAAATGAACCTCGCGGTCGTCCGAAGACTTTGGTCGACAATGACGAATTAAAGGCGATTGTGGAAGCTGATGATACACAATCTACGGCTGAATTAGCAGCAACTTTCGACGTTAGCGTCAAAACAATATTGTTCCATTTGCGTCAAATTAGCAAAGTAAAAAAGCTTGACAAATGGGTGCCCCACGAACTCAATGATAGCCAGCGCGAAGTACGCGTCGAGACGTGTCTTGCACTGCTCAATAGACACACAAATGAAGGAATTTTGAACCGCATTGTTACCTGCGATGAAAAATGGATTCTGTTTGATAACCGCAAGTGCTCAGCAAGTTGGTTGGATCCTGGTTCAGCACCTAAACAATGCTCTAAACGAAAACTTACCCCTAGAAAAGTGATGGTCACTGTTTGGTGGTCTAGCGCCGGTGTGATTCATCACAGCTTTTTACCAAACGGGGTGATCATTACTGCACATGTGTACTGTGAAGAACTGAACACTATGATGGAGAAGCTGGCACATCTCCAACCAGCATTGGTCAATCGCTCATCTCTGCTGCTCCTGCACGACAACGCGCGACCATATACTGCACAGCAGACGGTCTCCAAGTTGCAAGAACTGGGGTTGGAAGTTCCCCGTCATCCGCCCTACTCACCAGACCTTGCGCCTACAGACTACTACTTTTTCCAGAATTTGGATAACTCCTTGGCGGAAAAAAAAAATTCAATACCCGAGAGGCAGTACAAAATGCCTTTGAAGAATTTGTTGTCTCCCGTCCAGCTGATTTCTTTATGAAGGGCATCAATAAACTGCCACTGCGTTAGCAAAGATGCATTGATTGCATGGGTGATTACTTCGATTAATACAAATAAAAAATACATGAAAAAAAATCGTTTAAATTTTTTCATACAAAACGGCAATTTCATAGGTAAAGACCTAATATTTTTTTGTATTTGTGAACTAAAAATGCCGATCTTGATTTTTTAATTCCCGACTTCATAATTTTTTTCTTATTTTACCAGAGCTGGATGACAATTTAACGGCTTAACACACGTGCAATCCAGTTGCGCGTTGTAACAATATTAAGTAAGTCGCCAATACCATGGAAACGTCGCAAGCCATATTCCTTTCATAAAACCGACACACGTATACCAGCTACCAACATTGGCATAAGTATTGTTGCTAAGGCTATTTTGAGTCTTGGAGGAGAGTCAAGAGAAAAGTCTTGGAGTCCTAGCCAGCATATGGAGCCGTAAGTGTTGTCGGAAAGACTATTGGCATCTACATGTTGGACCAGTACTCTTGGAGTGAATGATTTGGCCAATATATGGAGCCGGCCTAACAGAATTGGTTATGAATAATATTAAGTATATTGGGAGCTAACACATTTTTAACATAAGACGAATTGGCATGAAACACAACTATATACGCGTTGTCCTCTTTTGCGTGTAAAAGTAACTCACGAATAATATTTATGTTTTTCTGCTTAGCATTTTATATTTTACATTTCTACGTTTTTATTATAATAAGAAATTCCTACAGAACATTTCTTTGAAAATTTCCTTGTAAGATTAATCAATTTTCAAATTAAATGAATATTTGTCAGTACCATCGACGTCCCTTTGTCTCGGACCGACTTTCGTATTAATCGGGTAAATTCGAAACCTTCAAAACGTGTAGCAGACAGGCTTGTATTTGAGACAAAAATAAAAATAACCAGCCAGCCACTGATAAAAAATGTGTGAGTTCTCGTGGAACGCTCGGTTGGAACGAGGTATATTATCATTGATAAACGAATTATACTCTTGATAAATAAATACAAATAAATGAATTACCAACTTCTGCTAGTAATAAAATGGAACGCAAAAATAACTAATGAATTGAAGGAACGGTAATGTAGGAAAAGACGTAATTATTATATTTTTTTTGAGTTACGAAAATAAATATTTTTTAGTACATAATTCAATTCGTCTAATTAATTTTAACATCAGATAAGACAAAACGCTAAGGAACAGCCGACGCGTATGCCATGCCCGAACTATAATTGCGCAGGCACGAGTCGGTGCGAACTTATTGGCTGCCTTTAAACACATAAGCACGCAGAGTAGCGATAAGGAATTTCTTTACAATAATGATATATTGCAGCAAACTCTTTACTTTAATAATTTAGGATATAAACTCGTTAAGGAATACATGAAAGAAACTGTGTTTAAAAGTCATTAATGGTAAAAATACCCAAGAATTATAATAAACCAAAATATAAACGATGGCAATATTTCTAAATGCCGCCATTTTATGCATCTGTCAAAAATAATGTAGCTATCTATGTTTGTAAAATATGTATGATGAAAGTGTTAACCCGGTCGAGTTTCTTGCCTGTTCTTCTCATTGAGTGGGTTTTTTGTTAGAACCGGTGGTAGTTTTGACGTTCATAAGCATCTTTTCAGGGCCTAAATCGATTAAAGTATTTTTAATTTTGATTCTAGACTAGATGACAACTAAGTAGTTTCACACATTTCAATATTATATTGAATGTATGGTTTTTCGTCAAGTGTAAGATAGTCGCAATTTAAGCGAGCGTTAAAATCATAACCGTTGACGTTATTTTATCCAACTTTATATACGTCTTAACTTAGATTAAATACTTAAGAGCCGTCTGAAATCACTTCACCTAGGTAACTTAAACAATAATAAACTTTAAATGGCGAAGCTTAGGTCATAAGAAATATTGGACTACTTTGCATATATACTAATGGTATCCTTCGACTTCGTCTGCGTTTTATCCATATAAATGACGACATTGTACATTATGTTTATGTGACTCAAATAGTTTATGCAACGCACGTCGAAATAACTAATAAATGGCATGGAACTTTCAAAGTTACCTGATATATGTTGTCATAGTTTGAATAATTTCAACAATATATTTATAAATTATAGCATATGCTTTATTCAGATATATATACGAGGTATATTACTGCAAAGTTGTATCGAAAGCCATTCAGTAGTTTTTGTATGGAAGAGTAACAAATGTTCATCGATCATTACAATTCTTTTTGCTTTATACTTTTTATTTAATCGTTTGGCTTAATAGAGTATCCATATTTTATTATCGTCGACTGATTAGTTACGCTATTTGTCGATGCGAGGTTTAATTTATGTGGGACAGTACAAAAATTTGTTACTCTTTAGCAGCATCTGCAGGGTAATGAGAGGACTTTCTGCGGATGCGAGTAGCACCAGCTCCTATATAATACTTATCGAGGGAGTTACTATTGACCTGCGTCCGTGTTATTGACTATATCGTGGGAGTTACTATTGACCAGAGTTCGTACTACTGACGATATCGAGGGAGTTACTATTAACTGACTATTATTTACCCTGTTCTGAAATACCATTGGTTGAAGCTATCAGCTGTTCTTGCATCTTGATTATTATTAACAGTCAGCTTTGGAATATGTAGACCTCGACCGTCACACAAATTATTCTAAGTTCGGCTCTGCGCACGTTTACCTGTCGCGTCGGTAGGCGTAGGGCTTTGTCATCGTATTTGCAATACAATGGAAATTGACACGCTTCTGAAATCGCGGCGAAGAGGGAGCGAGAGGGAGGCAGGACATGATAAATAGATGTTTTGTCCGCTTTGTTTTGCATTTATTTATGCTTTATCAATTTCATGGAAGCCGCTTCAGTAAGTTTTAAAGCAAATTTACGAAGTTAGGTATTCTGTTTTAACGTCTTTTTTATTTCGACTTGGATAAAAATAATGATTTAACCTGATTATAAATACGTTTGAAAGGAAGCAACGACTGTTGATGGATATCGATGGAGATAACGAGATGGAAAATTCTTGGCAATTGTTGTCGTAATTTTGGCCGATAATCGTATCATACCTAAAATCATTATTCTTCTTCTTCTGTTCACTTAAGTAACCTAAGTAATATCTCTCACTTAAGTAAGTTCGGCACAACATGTTTTCCTATTCCACTCTCCCCTATTATATGTCACCTTAGTATTCACACATTTTATACACATATCATTTTTCACACAATCCATCCATACCTCTTCGGTCTTCCTTTACTCCTGTATCCGTCCACCTTCATACAAAACTTCTAGTTACATGACTTTCATCTCTTCTCATAATATTTTTTTTCATGTGAAAAGGAGGCAATCGAACAGGTAGGTCACCTGATGTTAAGTGATCACCACCGTCCATAGTCACTAGCAACACCAGGGGAGTCGCAAGTGCGTTGTCAGCCTGTGTATGGGGGAGGGGTAGGGAAAGGAGAAAGGGGAAGGGAAAAGGAGAAAGGAGGTGGGCCTCCGGCGCTCTCACCGACCGAACGAAACGCAACAATGCAAGCACTGTTATTTCACGTCGGTGTTCTGTGAGAGGGTGGTACTTTGCCGCGCGACCCGACCCATTCATGCTGAAACTAGTAAGTAATAGCTACAGCGTGGCTCTACCACCTTATCAATTAAAACTTAATTAAAACCTTATCTATATCCATGTCCATGTACCATTCTCACTTATTACTACTCAACTTCTCCGTCAGTGGTGCTATTTTCAAACTTCCTCTACCATACTCATTCTTAATCTTGGCCATTCCGGTTATACGACACATCCACCTTAACATTCGCATATCTACTACATATATCTTTTTCTCATCCGTCTCTTTCGTAGCCCAGCACTCGGATCCATGCAGCACGACTGGTCATGTTATAGTTTTATACACCTTCCCCTTGAGTTTCAATGGCATTCGTCGGTCACAAACTACCCCAGACACCTTTCTCCAGTATCTAAAGTTATTATGAAGCAAAAATAATGGTTACCATAACAACGTTGACCACCTGTAAATATATCATAAACGTATCAAATTCCAAAATGTACTTAATTTTCAAATCAGGAAAGTTAATCTGACGATTTTATATAATATCTTTGCTCTATGAGCCAGAGGGTTTGATAGCATCGAATTAGAAATATATCGAATCATCTATTCTAACTAATAATATAAATGCGAATGTGAGTTTGTTTGTGTATTACGATTTCACACCTTAACTACTCTACCGATCATAACGGAATTATATACAATATATATACACATTTTCACGGGTACAGAAACGCATATACGTTACCATTAAATATATTATACATTACATATATATATTATATATGAAGCCGCGAGTAAAATCTAGCATATAGTACTATTTTATTATAGATAAAATTGTGGAAACGTCGATGTTTGTACATTGAATACTACAATTTACCAAAAACTGATTACAAATGTTATATGAAGTGTGATCAAATCAATAAAACTATTTTCCATAATGGTATCTGTGTGTTTAATTATTTGAAAGTCCTAAAACTATTAGAGAAATTTTCATGTGATTTTCACATGTAACATTAGCATAGCTTGAAATAATATTTGCGGTTTTATTTAATTAAAATCGGGTAATTTAAGGTTTTCTTAGTCTGTTTACCTGATCACAGTTTGTAGAAAAATTAAAAACATTATGTTTTATTAGTTGATTTCCAGTCGCTGTCTACTGCGGACATAGACTTTAGTTGCAGTTGTTTTTCGATAGCTAAACTTACCTGCCTCTCAACCATGTTAGTAAACTAAACAAGCTCTTTGCTCATATCCTTAAGTATATGATTTATATCATTCAAAGATCATTTATATCATTCAATGATTCATCACTCAAAGATTGATAACAGTACGAAGTCGCGGGCACAGCCAGTCTTACATAGATTTTTTACACTTTGCATAATGAACCATTTCACCAAACTATAATGTATAGAATCAACCACGCTATGTAACGTACAGTTAAGTGATATGGTTATGTTTTAATATATTTTATTACACTAATAAACAGTTTTAAAGGAAGTTATGAGGTTCAAAGTAAATGAAGTCGACACACAATGGTTACTTTGTTATTGTAGGGGCGCTGGTTCATGGACTGGATTCTATAGAATTAAGTTATCTTTAGTTTTAGTGGCAACAATGTAACAGACTGTGCTGCACCGAAAAGGCACTCCGACCTCTTATAAGTAACCACTCACTAGAATTCCGGCTCATAACGAAATTTGCAATATTTTATCTAAGCTATTAAATTTTCGCCAACATACACTAATAAAGTAGATAATTGTCATGTTAAATTACAGTGGCTTAACTTGAGAAAGCAAACTGAAATGTTAACGCGACATGCAATTAATTAGTTTTTTACGGTATCTAATTTGGTCTAGTATTTCCCATTAAGAAAAATTCAGTAGCATAAATATTCATGCGCTCATGGGTAAATTAAATACCGTTTGCGCTGGCATAAATTTATTTTTTATTCGTGGCAATTTTTTATTTCGAACGGATTATCCGTTGTTGACCTGATGGGTAATTGCAACTTCACTGTGCTTTTTGGGCGAGCGTCTAAAGTACTCAACCGTATTGCAACAAGCCTGAGAGTGCCAAATTAGCCGAACCTCGGCTTGGACTATTGCTCTGGATGTAACAATCATGAATCAAGTTAACTAAGCTAATGAATCATATATGTAATTATTATAATTCGCCTCATCAAAGTTGTTTGCTTTCTGAAAAACCAAGCTTCTTGTAAGATACTACCGCAGTCATCATCGCTTCAAATTCCGATGAAAGTCCGCGAAATATCTTAAACGGTTCCTTCCAAACGGATGAGCTGGTTGATTGTACTGCGGTATAGGGCTGTCATCTGACAAAATATACCTATGTATTTAATAATATTGTTTATGAGGTCCTAGTTTTTTATTTTGTGATAATTAATTATTGACTATAATCTCTTCCAATTGATTATAGTAACGCAAACGAGATGATTCTAATTCTGCCAAAAAAACTAATGTATAATTATGCAAAGATTAGGCAGATAGCCACGTAGTTATCAACAAGGGTGTGGTCGATATATACACTGAAAACAGTTCATGTGAGGTAGTTCACCAGGTCTTTATCCTAATATGTATCTAGCCACTATACACCAAGCTTGCAAGGTCCAAGAAATGCATCGATACAGACACTAAATGCGTTATAGCCAGTCACTGTAACTATCTTCTAACCGCAGAACAAAAGTACCCTTGCCTATATATTCTATATGACATACGTTATTACCTAAATATTATTACGCGTGTGTGGTAATTGGCAAGCAACGTAGTTTGTGATATATAAAGATATGGGATTACCTCTGTTAAATATTGATGTCTTAGAACTTCACAAGGATACTGAATACAGAAAAATCTAGATGCATTACCGGGTCTTAGGTCCCTTACCTTTTTTCGATACGTTAGATTAGATTAGGTTTTGTATACCAATTAAAAAGATTGGTTAACTGCTCTGTTTAATCGATGACATAAATATCTTGATGATATAAATATGAATATTCGTGACGATACTGAATCGTAGTAGTATTTAATAGTGCTAGAGAGCGGCTAGATGGGCTAGAGAGAGAACCTCACCAAAATGTTTGATTTAACCAATCTTGTAGTTTCGTTTTTAAATATAATTCATTCTTTACGTGTTTTCTGGTAGCTCTCTTTGTATAACTACTACAAATTTAAATGTCAATATGAAATGTTTTATATATTTACAAATATTTTACCTCATCTATGGGACATTTCACTCTTGAATTGGGGAAAATGAGCAGATTATCGAAAGCATTCTAGCTTTTATATTAAAACACTAGCTGTGCCCGCAACTCCGCCCGCGTGGAACCTAATGTAAAAAATACAGTGAGTAATAAAATTATCGAAATGTATTAAGTCCATGCATGTACTTACTTACTACTTTTCACTCGTACTTAAGTAGCGTCGTCATTAAAATTACAATAACTATTGATAGAGTAAACCGATTATGCATTATGATTTTCTTTATGACATTTTATCGCGAACGTAGTAATTTAGCAGTGATGCGTGTTCCAACAAACAGATAGACAGTCAGATAGACATTTCTGAAAATGATTCATATATATTTTATTACTTATGCCAAGACATCTGCAACAATTTTTTTTTCACTAAAATCAAAAAAATTACATGCGCGTAAGATTTTCATTCTAATTATACGTATAGAATAGAGTTTGGGTCCATGCGAGTCATTGTCACGGAATCTCATATATATTATTCGCGATCCAATTGTATTATATATGTTAGGTAATAATAATATTAATTAAATGATGAAATAAATAGTTTTAGTTGTAGCAGCCCTGACGTTACGTCGACAGGCCCGTACTCCCGGGACTCGCGATCCCAGCGTTCACAGGATCGGCTTTTGTCGGTCCCTTTCAGTTATTGAAAGAATCTTTATCTCTTGGCTTTAGTTGAAATTCCTCGCGTGACGTCATATCGGTATCAAGTCAAGAGCGATTCCTTTTTACGTGTTTCGAAAAATAAATATATAGCCTTTGAAGATTATAAACGAAAAAAAAAATCGAGGCAGTCAAAAGGACTGCCGATAGAAGTGAAAACTTAAAACAATGAAATAACTGTGTTCTATTTTGAATTCTTAAATTAATTCTAGTATGAATGACAATATTTAAATTTCAGAATTTGTTTATTAATGTTAGTATAGTTTTTACGTCTATTGACACTCAGAACAATAATTATATATATTTTTATAAAGTCTATTAGTCAATCAAATGTATGATGAGCTGCAAAGTATCAATATTATATGTACACAGGCTCCTATACTACACATCGGTAGTCTGACGCAAGCCGCTCAATGCGCCTAAAGAAGTGTTCACTTAAAAAATCATAATCATTTCTTACATTTTCACGTAAAATACTACTAAAAAACTATACAATAATATAGTTTATACATAAAAAAAACATATCCTTACTAATATTATAAACACGAACGCGAGGTTAGTTTTTACACTTTCCGCCTTCAACTACATAACCGATCATCATGAAATTTCAAGTAAAAATCCTCAGGGGTACAAAAAAGGATATAAGTCTACGTTAAAGTGGGCAAAGTTGTGGGCAAAAGCGAGTAAGTAATGTTATATTAACGTCGATATACGTCAAATAAATAAAAATTCGTGGCTTGTTCCTAATTTTTTTCACTACAAAATCGCAATCCATACCTTACTTAATATATAATATTTATAATTAAAGTATAATATTACCTCGGTAAATTGTTTTGGACTTTGGATTTTGTTATTAAATACGTTCCAAGTCGCGAACGGTTGCTGTTTTATTGTATTTTATAACCTATGCTGCGACATATCACAATAATCCTTGAACTTTTGATATTATGGAGAAAATATCCAAGGATTAGTGTTTTATGTACGTATTATATCAATACATATAATAAAAAGGTAAATCTAATGTGTCTGTACTTTTTAGATTTTTATAAAAAAAAATGTTGCGTTTGTCTAGGAATAAGTAATAAAAATTTCGATAAATTTTTGAAATGTTTTTCTGTCCGTTTATATTAACACGCATCACTACTAAAATACTGCATTCATGATAAAACGTCTTCAAGAAAATCATGAAGCATTTACTAGAGTAACATTTAAAGTTATATTAAAATTGGTTCGGTCTATCAAAAGTTATTGTACTTTTAATGACGAAGCGACTTAAGTACGAGAGAATAGTTGACAAGTAAATGGACTTGATACATTCAGATGACTTTATTAATCGCTGTTTTTTTACATAAAGTTTCAAGCGGGTGAAGTCGCGGGCACAGCTAGTTTTTATATATAAACCGATAACCCTTACATTAATATTAGAATTTGTAATTTTAATATTATACTTCGCTCGTTACGACAATTCAGTCCTTAGCGAGGAAAATATAAATCTTATTAGAAAGAAAAACACATTAAAAGACTTTCAAAAATAAATAACGTTGAAATAAAAAAGAAATAATGTTTTATTCTCTCAAACGATTTAACCCTCAATAAATATTACAGCCGACGTAAACAAATAAGCTCTAGGCTAATTAAGAAAATTTGAATAAATAAGCAATGAAAGCGGCCGGCACTTTTTTATTTGGAAGCGCCAAAGCGCTTTATAAACAAAATGGTCCCATTTAAAAATTAGAGGTTCGCGAGTCTCAAGCTTAATTTGTTTGAGTGACAAATTCAATTTGGGTGCGTTAATATGTCTATCTGTTAGAACATTTTTAACAATGACCTATACTAATGTAAAGATGAAGGAAAGTATTAAATTAAATATCAACAAGAAAACACACCTTAAAGTGCATCTTCACATACTTTCTAATTGCTGAACGTTACAGCGTGATTACCAAGCTGTGGTCATTAGCCAACTAATGTGTTAGGTACAGTTAAGTACTTACGCTATATATAGCAGAAGCAATTTCAGGCAACTATATATCCCGATTTAAACCACATCAGAATGGTTACTAGACGTTCCAGGATATTTATACCATGAAGGGCTATTAATTCTTTGTCATTACATAAATGCCCATAAATGGGAGTTAAGCAAACCGTTATGAAACGTCATAATTCTATGCAGGTGATCCACGCTTATGTATTTTAATCGTATGTATACAATTATATTATGTAAAAACATAACCTTCAACGTGTTATCATGAGGCCCTCGATGGCACACGAACTTACAAAAACACCCACTTTTAAGATTCTACACATACACTCACTGCACCCACTATAAAATCTATCATACGCAAGAGATACTTATGGTTTTTCATCACCGGCTTCCATATCGAAGATAATTTTAGTCTCTTTAATTAAAAAAGACGTAACTCTAAAATCAAATTTTGTGGGAAAATGCCTTTAAAGTTTGACCACATTTACACATTAGACTTAAGTTTATCTTAAGAATAAATAAAGTGCTTCAAGTCACTTCTAAAAGTAGGGATAAGTAGTGTAATTATATTGCTATTTGGTCGTTGTAGAGAATATTAATGCTATTGTAACATAAATTCAAAACGTTTATTTACAAAATGTTTGACGTTAATTCGCTTTGTTATAATATACTAAAAAATACATATTGAATTGAATAAGACACGTGCAACATAACATAAACTGAAGCTATTACGACCTTGCTAGATCAATAGCGTAGTCAGTTCGAGAAAAAAAAAACATAAACTGGAGTTGAAAAGGGAATTCAAAATGAAAACGTGACGCTATCTATGAGATATCTATAACAGTCGGTCTTACAGTTTTATGTCAACAAGCCCATTTAAAGCGCCATCTGTTCGAGACTGATGGAACTAAAAATTAATAACAATAATCAACATTGACAATCATTGAATGATTAAAAAATATTGATGCAATTAATCTAAATATAAATTATCCTATCTCTCAAGTTGGATCAAATTATACATAAATGCCAACTTTCATGAAGATCGGTTGAGTAGTTTCGGAGTTTACCGTGGACAAACATCGTGGATTTTTATCATTTAGATGTAATGAAAAAATGAAATAATTTCAATACAAATGGAGTAACATCATAATGCACTTTGTAATGTAATGCAATTTGTAATCCCAAATATTGGTTATTTACCAGACATAATGTGAACTAAAATATATATATTTTATATATAGAATTAACCTAAAGCTGATATTTTAAAGCCGATATACGATCGTTTCTGTTATCGCTTTACTCTTGCAAAGTAAATAATTAAGAGTACAATAAACAAAAATGGTTTATACATAAACGAATGAAATAACAACTTGAAGCACGCGAGCTTAAGGGTGACCTAATTAATATAAATAAATGTTTATTTCAAATAGTAATAAGTTAATTGTAAACGCTTTATTTTAAGATCATGAAGTTTTCATGGAAAACCGACGTGAAGTAACAGTGCTTGCATTGCTGCGTTTCGTTCGGTCAGTGAGAGCGCTGTCGGAACACCTTCCCTCCCCTACCCTCTCACTTACCCCTCCCTCCCCTTCCCTCCAAACACAGGCTAGCACCGTACTTGCGACTCCCCTGGTGTTGTGAGTGTCTATGGACGGTGGTGATCATTTAACATCAGGTAACCCACATGTTCGTTTGCCTGCTACGACATAAGTTGGAGGAAAGGGAAGTGGGCCTCCGGCGCTCTCACTGGCCGAACGAAACGCAACAATGCAAGCGCTGTTACTTCACGTCGGTTTCTGTGAGAGGGTGGTACCACCCCGAGCGAGCCGGCCCATTCATGCTGAAACAGTAATAGCTTCAGCGTGACTCTACCACCTACGATTTTAATGAAACCAAGACTAAATGTTACTCAAGGACATGATTTATGATTTTCTTGGTGAGGTTTTATCGTGAACGCAGTACTTTAGCAGTGATACATGTCCGAAGAAACAGACAGACAGACATTTCTAAAAATGTTTGAAATGTACTTTATTTCTTATTCCAATATACCAGAAACTATTTTTTCACAAAAATGTAAAAGGTACAGACACGTTACATTTACATTCTTATTATATGTATAGATATGTTAAAATATAAGACGCCTTCACTGGAAACTATTTGACAGTTGATTATAATTTTGAAACAGCGTACAGCTCGCAAAACAAGAACTGGAAACAGCCGAATTACCCTGCCTTGTCTCAAAATGTTCACGTCTTTCAGAACTGAGTCCAAACGCACTCTCACCGACCCATCAACATAGCATATGTAATAAGATATAACATAAATAGGCGACAAAACGCACGAGTCGTAAGAACTGTACCCTCATCACACGCCCAACTGTCAGCCACATAACGCCAGTACAGGGGCATAATCGAATTAATTATCAGCTTAAAGCAAACAATTCACCGTGCGGTCGTCACTTACGATTAAAACGTATATACTCACGTACGATATACGCAAAAACGTACGACTATATGACCTTCACTTTGAGATTAATTGAATCAACTAACTCGGTCGGTTTAATCGGTGTCACTAAATCTGTAATACAATTCATGGAATTAATATGATCTCTATATACATATAATAACATTGTAGGTGGTAGAGTAACGCTGAAGCTACTACTGGTTTCAGCGTGAATGGGTCGGCTCGCCCGGGGTAGTACCACCCTCTCATAGAAAACCGACGTGAAGTAACAGTGCTTGCATTGTAGCGTTTCGTTCGGTCAGTGAGAGCGCCGGAGGCTCACCTCCCCTTCCCCTCCCTGTCCTCCCTCTACACAGGCTGGCAACGCACTTGTGACTCCTCAGGTGTTGCTAGTGTCTATGGATGGCGGTGATCACTTACAATCAGGTGACGTCATAAGATTTCAAGTGATATGATCTTGTTTTATCCGATACATTCTTGACGCTAGACGCTGACTTTATAATTCGTGAAAGTGAGAAAGTTTCGCAACTCTCATCACCATTTATTGTGCGTAATTTTAAATCTGTAATATATTTTAAAATACACATTGTATAGGACAATTTTGAACAACAAGATATAATAAGATATTTAATTTGATAAGAATTAATACTATGTTGACATAAATAGTTTTGCAAGTAACCAGTGAAACTTCTCATGGGAATGCTTTCAAGTTCTGATCGGCAGCCTTTTTGTGTCATGAGAAGTGTTGGGGCTAAGCATTGTGTCGGGTAGAGTGTTGAAAACACCGTTTCTAGTCCCATCACAGAAGTTAAGCAATGTCGTGCAGGGCCAGTACTTGGATGGGTGACCGCTTGGGAACACCGCATGATGTTGGTTTTTTATTGCATTTTTTTATTAAAACGTTTCCTGTTATACAAAGTTTCACATTTATCGCGTGTGTTTAAGTGTCTTAAATGTTAAATGTCCCGTTTTTTTTAATAGTGTTTAAAAGATAGAAATATTTACTATAGTTTATTCAGAAAATACAGACATGTACCATTGTAAACATTTACTTTTCTCTAAGACTTTTGAAGTGAAAATTCTTTAGATGCGTTGAGCGGTATTTATGGCAGGAGATAAAGTTATGATTTCGCGTCATGACATGTTAGTAAAGCGTGAACGAGCGAATTGCGCTTGCGCGGCTTGTGTCAAACTAGCGACGCGTAGCATAACGGCCTGTTTACCTCTGATATTGATGTTTTATATTTTGATTGTGCAGCACATCATATATTTGATCAATTAATAAACTGTATGTAATTATTCTTCCGAATGGCAATACATTGAAAACCAGACTAATGTTAATAATTTGAATATACAAATTATATATTCTTTTGGTTGGTCTCATAATGTAATATTTTTACGACCTAATACATAGCCTTTCTTTATATACTGATCATTTGAAACCAAAACACTTTTAGTTAATTAATATTTAACTCAAATGCTAATGGCAACTAGTATACCTATTACCCTAATGCTTCTGCTTAAGAACTGACAGGCGACATAATAATAGCGATTTAACTAATTACCAGACCGAAAAATTAGTCAAAAGTAGGGATTATTACCAAGCTTCACAGAAAGCTCACGATACACCTGGGAGATACGATTACTCTGCTATTTTGTAAAATAATGTACAATATTCAAATGATAATAAATAATTCAGAAGTACAGTGAATATAAATCTTTATACGACTTCCAAATAAAGGTTTTAGTCTTTCAGATTTGAAATTTTAATTAATTTGCTTAATTAATAATTTACTTGGTTAAGTTTTTGTTCTATAACTTATACCTTGTTGTAAAATTATTTATAATCATAGAAGCATGTAACATTGCCGTAGGATATTTTAGAATATTATACAAGCGTAATTGAGTAATATATTTTGGCATATTGGAAAAACAATAATAATTTTGTACTATATAAAGGACTTAATGATTGTTACAACGTACATGGCACAAAAACACATGTTTTAATATTAAATTTATATTTCGAATTTTAAGGCGTCCACCACTTGTCTGTAACGTTTAACACCTGAAACTAAACAGAGGGCGTTTTTTTCTTTTCTCGAAACGACTACGCTATTTACCTAGCAAGGTCTTTACAGCTTTAAGCTTCACTGGTCTACTAAGGCGAGCGCTTAATGCGGTCAGCCGATTTTATTCAGGTAACTAGCTCAAGGGTGCGCGGCTAATATCGGCTTGGGCTGTTATCGAAATCCCGGATCTGACCTAGCTAAACTATTCAAAGCTATTCATACATATATTCGTTTGTGAATTATATAATTAAAATTGTATGGTTCACAAACGTTTACATGTATATCGGAAATGAAACGAACTAAATTACTCGTTTCAGTTCGAATAAGCGAAAAAACCCTTCCACCATGTGTGTAATGTGTGCACGTCTATGAGGTGATCTCATGTGTGTACAAGTGATGTGGGTGAGTCACTGTATCGCGATAGTAACAGCTCGAGGGCTCCGTCCGGGGACGACCTAGGTGCGAGATGTTCGAGACTTACTGGACACGGTTGCTTTGGCAAATTTCTGAACCAGATTGCCAGGAAAGAACCCGATATGAGGTGCCATCATTGCAGCGCAGAAATTGATACTGCTTCCCATACTTTGGCAGATTGCCCTGCGTGGGATGAGAATAGAAGAGCACTTACAACAGTAATAGGCAATGACCTGTCACTAGCAGGCGTTGTTAAGGCAATGGTGAACACGGACACAGCATGGAACGCCGTGGTATCTTTCTGTGAGAGCGTCATCTCTGAGAAGGAGGCTACGGAGAGAGCGAGAGAGAGGGACCCTGGGGCTCCCGTCACTCGTCGCCGTGGTGATGGACGTCGGAGGAGAGGAGGCAGGTATCACCAAATGCCTCCCTAGACTAACTCCCAGGTAGGCCATGTAGGGCGGGGGGAGGGGTAAATGCATAGGACACTCTCAGCTCACCTAGTTAATCTAAGTAGCTAGACTGGAGGGTAGACGTAGGCTTAGGGCTAGGGATAGGGCTAGGATAGGGAGATAGGTTAGGGTTGGGTAAGGTTAGGGATAGGGCTAGGATAGGGAGGGAGGGGTAGTTAGGTTAGGTAGGACGGAGGGCCTCTGGGAAGGCGGAGGTGATGAGGAGTAAACCTCGTTAAAAAATCAACGGTGGGGCGGCGGCGGAGCGGTTGGGCCTCTCCGCTGCCGGCCGGACCCAGGGGGAAAGGGGCGGGGGCCCTGGACTCCCATTGCACGGGTTCGGCGGGGGCTGGGCTGGGAGGCAGTCTCGCAACCGGGCTGCCTCAGTCGGGTGTGGCGTGGGAACGCCTGCCGCCTGGGGGCATCTCGGAGCTTGCTCACGCTACCCCGAGGCGCTCCCATAGTGCGGCGTAGGTTGTCGTGGAGTTTTTAGCCGGTTAAAGTCGCCGTATGGCCCCACCCCTGCGTGGCAGCACAAAGGCTGGTGGGCGATTCAGGTCGGGCTCTCCCTCGAGGGCCTGACAGTCCATGATGGATTTTTCTCTCCACGTAAAAAAAAAAAAAAAAAGGTTCTAGATGTTACCGGAAGAAACGCGACGTATGTGCGGGATCGATAGAGGGGCACTCTTTCGCTGCGACACAAGGGAGGGTTACGCGAGCGTGGGCGCAAACACTCATGTTAATAAGGATCGCATCTGAGTGTTAATTAGACGGTGGTGGCGCCAGAATGTAGAAATAGAAATAACAAAATTGTTTAACGGTCATTTTAGGGGAAGATAGATATAAATGCGGGGATTTAATATATCTTATACTAAAAGGTACAAAAGGTCAGGCTCGGGAAGGCCTCTCTGGATATGAGAGGCGGGCGCTCTAGACAGCGAAACCTGTCG
Organism: Antheraea yamamai; assembly: GCA_036509395.1. Taxonomy (NCBI): domain Eukaryota; kingdom Metazoa; phylum Arthropoda; class Insecta; order Lepidoptera; family Saturniidae; genus Antheraea; species Antheraea yamamai. The sequence goes on from AP028441.1 coordinate 1,316,120, forward strand.
AGGATAGCGGAGGCGCTTTGTACGCGTGGCGCGGGGACATTCGCTATAATTCGTGGCATGGCCCTCGCCGCAGCTAATAACGCAGCTCGGAGGGTCGGATGAGGTGGGAGAGTGCTAACATTCTTTAGTGGAATAGTCACCGAGACATTCGCGATCTTCACCTGAATACCGACATGGGTATCCACGGCTGAGATGTAGGGGATCTCTGCTGCTTCCAGCAGTTGAGAAATATCGACCTAGGACGCTTTGTCCTGTATCGTAACGGGAGGCAATGGGCGGAGCTTCTTACTCAAAACTGCAAAACCCGCAGCTTGATACGAAACCAGTCTAGCGGGTGTGGGTGTCGTTTACGGCACTTTAGCGCCATCGACCTTACAACAGTTTTAGGTGCTTAGGGCCTTCACTATCGGAAGAGGGGTTTACGCGCTTATGGCGCTGTCGACGCAAGACTGCGATGAAGCCATCGTTCGCGAGGTCTAGCTCCATATCGGAGCCTTCCTCGTCTAAGACGGGAGCGGAGTGAATATCTGCTTCTTCAGCAGTCGGATTTTCCTGCGAGAGCAGGAAAAAGGAGCTAGTTATAGGAAAGACTGTTTTGGCTGTGACAGTGGGCGGTGACCGCCGTTTTGGAAGATACGCTACAGAAGCCATCGTACTTCGAGATGGCTTCTGGGCAGCAATTGGAAACGAATTCGCAAAACCGAGCATGTTCGCGCTCGAGGGAGTCTAACTGGACCATACCGGGGCCTGAGGAGGGAAGCGGGCGGGGGAAGACATTAAATACCTCCCCATCGGAGAGCCAGGGGGGCGCGCCTTTTTGTATTTAACAGGCTATCCCGCGTCAGGATCAAGGGAGCTGTGGGTGATGTGCAATGCCTCACAGGAGACCTACAGTGCCTAGAGTGAGTCCCTAACACTTCTGTCTTGATCGGCGCGATGACACGAAATGCAAACCATGACGTAGGCAGGCACGACGCGCTAGATCCCTGGAACGCGAAACGGCGACACGCAGAACAAGACGAACATAGAACGCACTGAAAAGTGTGGTTTGTGACGTATTGAAAATTACGGTTTGTTACACTCCGAAAGGAGTATCTACGGATTGACATTATGATAGAGACGGACCGCTGCAAAATACCGTAACCGAACACTCTCGAGCAATCGTATCACGTGCGCGAACACCACTGACTCGCGAGTGGCGACAGTGAGAGCGAAAACAAGTGCGAGAACGAGAGCGAAAATAAGCGCGAGAGCAAGACAAAAAATCGCATTGAGAATAGCTGAGCACACGACCATCCCCAGTGGCATCGCGATCGACCTAAAAATACTTCTTTGCCGGAGTGCGTTGTTTAGCTGTTAATCGTTTATATACCTATGCGGAACGAATTGGGCATTGGAATGTTCCAGATAACTATCATAGTTAAGTTGTATTCCTACTAGAACATTCAGATGTTTTACGTGGGATCCTTATAAGCAAACATATATAGATCTTTTTCACTGAACGTTTTAGAAATAAAATCTTGATAATCTAATATATGATCGCAAACACTTAGATAAGCTGGATTTAGTAAAAGATCATCATAATTTAAATACTAGAAATAATAAACAATTGGTCATTCCATGTTTCAGACTCTCTAAAACCAATAGTTTGTTTTTTGTCAAGCGGCTTAATGTCTACATGGCTATTATAGTGTGGATTAATATATGAACGATGGTGACGTCTGGAAATGATGACAAACTCTGTGCATCCACCAAAGACGAATGTAACTATCTATGTTTGTAAAAATATGTATCATGAAGAGATAAACCAGATCGAGTTCCTTGCCGGTTATTCTCGATGACTAGGTTATTATCCGAACCGGTGGTAGCTTTGACGTCCATAATCACCTTATCAGGAACTATATTGAGTAAAGTATTTTTAATTTTGATTTTGAATCGATTTAAGGCGTTTAACATGAACTCAGGATTTATGTATACGAGGCTACAGTAGACCTACCAGTTTCTATTATTGTCGTTCAGTATACATGAACAAATGATCTACAGAGGTATTTTACTCGCCGTTGCAGTATGTAAAAGGGGCTTATAAAAATCCAAGCCACCGCGTTTTTATATACGTATAGTATGTTCATTTGTACAAAACAAAACCACTTTGTTTTTTTCCAAACGAGTCCGCAGAGTGCCCCACAGAGATTAAATACATTAGCGTAATACCGGAGTGGGAGAAAATCCTTTTTATGTTCACAGTTAAAAAAAAAACAAACAAAACATCCAACGAATCCGCACGACCGAGGTCTATCGAAATTAATGTAACTTTTAACCCGAATCCCGCATATAAATGGACTTCCTACGAATCGGCAACAGATTATCTTTGAGGTCGCAAGGACGTTTAATTGTGATCTGTATGTACTTCTTGTTCACTAAAGTTCTTATTGCATAACATACATAATAATTAAGCACGTATCTATAAATTCCATAAAATTATTAAGATAGGATACACATTGATAGTTCTGTAGGTATTCCTTGTGTAGAGGATTGAGCCAAAATTGATAGGACGCTTTGAAGATACGTATATTATTTTCTATCGTCGGTTTTCAAGTCACTCGGTTTTTGGGTATAAACTGAGCGATTCCGAAACGCGATAAACTACAAATTATAATCTTTATATATAGATTTCGTCTGTCCGTGTGTATGTGACTGAACTCCTCCTAAACGGCTGGACAGATTTCTATGAAATTGTTTGTGATTGTTCAGCTGGATTCAAAAATGGTTTAGGTTCACAATTGGACCGGTAGCTGGCGCTGCGGTTGAAAGAAAGTCAATAAAAACTTAAGAAATTACTTATTGAAACTTTAAAAACTGACCAGTAATTACTCCAAACGGTTTCTTGATTCTAGAAACTATAAATAAGCCTTACTGGATTAGTTTTTTTTATTTTTTATTATAATCATATCATTACCGATTAACCCCTCAGAAGTCCTCTATTCGCAATTAAATATCTCGTCAAAATCGGTTTAGCCATTTCGGAAATGAAGCCGGACAAATAATCAACCCTTAAAATTTGTGCATATACACTAGTAACTGACCACAGTTTCGACCGCCTTTAATTATAATACGTATTTAATAAGAATTAATACTACTTAGCGCCATCTTGTGGCAGTTTATAGTAAAACGCATGGTATAAAAATAAAAACTATTACTATCAATTGTTACTCACACAAATGAATAAAATGGCTTTTTATTAAATGGATATAAGAATATACGATAGGTACCTATAACAAAAAAATGTTTGTCTGTTTGTTTGTACCGGCTTATCTCCGAAACCGTTGAACCGATTTTAAGGATATTTTCACTGGCTGATAGCTAATTGTATAAGATATAAATTGGGCTTTAATTTCAAAAAATATAATTCTTTATAAAAGTACAAACGGAGACTAAATCACGAGCGGCTTATAGTACTCCATAACTTTTGAAATGAGATATATATTTCCTGTGTACAAAATTTCATCAAAATCTGGTGAGAAAAAACTTTAAAAAAGGAAATTTAAACTCTTTACATCTTTTTTGGGATTTTAAAAGCATTATTCATAATTTCAGAACTGACTATGCTTTTGACCTAGCAAGGTCTTAACAGCTTCACCAGACTACAATTTATTAATTAAAATTGCTGTCCGTAATCCATCATTGACATAAACATAAGAGAATACATTTTGCCAGGTAAAGAAAATCACAACGCCATCTATCTATTTTTGCATATCACCTGTACAAAATAATTTCGACGTTTCACATTTGCCAGGCGTCGACAGATCACAATTTTCTTTTCTTGTAGCAGTTGTTACAGCATTTTATGACGTACCTTTTCCAAAAATTTTCTAACTGACGGTTCAAGAACATAGGAAACTCAACAGGTATCGTGCTCTGTACTGCTTAGTAAATAATTAGCTGATAATTAGGTTCGTTCAACGTGTTAATTTGCCTGTCAGATGTAATAATTGACTTCACCCTCGTCAAAGTCACGTTAAGTCGCTCGCACAACGAGACATCTCTACTTAGATTCTATTTTTACAAAAGTCGGTTTTATTTTCTTACGACAACATTACCTCCTGTAAGAACGAATTACCTGAGGGTATTCAAGTTGTGGCGGTCGAATTGTATATTTAATTTCAAAAGGTTTTACAAAAATACAGTAGTTTTTACTTGTTTAATTCAGTGTATTGTAATACCTCTGGTTAATTTACTAATAAATATACGAATTATCCATTTTGTACCTTAAAATATAGGCTTATATATAGAAAATACATCATTTATGAGAACTTAAAAAATAAACATTCTAGAATTCCCTCCGAACGTCACGAATAAAGCGGCATGGTGACTCATCGATGCGTGGTAAAAATATGGTAAGGATTATCGCTTCGTGTATTGAAAACAAATAAATTGTAAAATTACTACACCTCGAAGCTTCACCGTTTTTTAAGGGTCAACGGTATCATGCTTGCTTTAGAGAAATTTCCATACTATTACAAATTTTGCTGGCAACTGTATTACGCATTTTTACAAAACATATTACAGAAGTACTGATAGAAGCGCAATTTCATCAAAGCCTCCGTTTATTTATTCCCTCCCTCCTTTTATTGTTATTTTGATATCTGTATTAATTAATCGATAACAGAGATGTACCCATTAGTAATACAATTAAGGTATTATGCAAATCTGAATCTCAGTTTCATGTATGTAAATTTACAGTTCAATTAACGTATGTATTACTGGATACAATTTACGTTGTCGCTATTGTGGCCTGTATTATCTAAATGTGATCTAATGCAGAAGTATAATGTGTGAAAGCATTTACTTATGTAGAGCACTAGAGGCTTATCACGGTTTGTCTGTGTTTATATTTTTACTAGCTTCTGCCCACGACTTCGTCCGCATGAAATAATTACTTTGGGCTAACGCAAACACGTAGCGGAATCTCTCACAAGGAAAAAAACAATGATTTTGTAACATTCTTCATTGGTGCTCCGCTCCTATTTTTTATCGCTTCATCAAGTAAACAGAACACATTTATTAAAATTATGACAGTAGACCTATTTGAATATCTGTTCTTCGATCGCATTTGAATGGCTTGACGAATTCTAATGAAAATTTCATATCTCTTGTTTCGGTGTGCCTAATGGCAAAGGCCTCCTCTAACACTTTCCGCTGCTTTCTTACTGCTGCTAGTCCTATCCAAAGGGGTCTTAAGGCTATTTTGAAGTCATTCTCCCATTTCTTGCTCGGCGATCTCTACTTCTAGCACCATGGGTACCAAACTGTACCTGTTTGCTCCATTTGCAGTAGAGCATATGTCCAGTCCACCTCCATTTTATTTGGTCGATACGTCACAAGGTATCTGTTAATTTCGTTCTGTGCATAATATCTATACTCCTAACTTTATGCTTTTTTATAGACCTAGCATGCTCCTTTCCATACCTCTCTGTCATTTTGCTAGTTTGTCCCTATGGCGATTCGTCAAAGCCCTATCTGATCCATCCATATCTGAAGCAGGGTAGGATACAGGTATCAAAAATCTTCTTCTTGAGTTTAATGCCAAGTTCCTTACTTTTCGTGATATCAATTAGTACGACAGTTTAATTTACACCGAAGAAAGCGAAATGTGAATAATGAAGTAAAATTCAACCAGCTATTTATATTTTCGGCAAATAAAGTATTGATGATGAGTTATACTATCAACTGTACCTCAACATTATACTCCTTTAGAGAACGGAAATGGTAAACTTAGTTACTCTATCAGGTAAATTTACATTGTATAATAGTTAGCACGTCGTGTGACATCATGACTCATTGTCTGCGACATGAATATACAATTAATTGCAGTGTGTCACAGGCTGTCATTAACAAAACCTCTAATGATAGGCTTAGGAACTCGCATAATATGTCAAATGGATTTACTATTGAAGCGAATTTTAATGCTAGGCTATGATGTCATTTTGGATAGAAAAACCCATAAAAGCCTCGTAATAAATATTTTTATAAAAAACTAGCTGACCTGGCCACGCCTTACTGTAGCTCAGTTATTACACGAACGCGTGCACCATAAAATGAACTGAAGTTAAAAAACAAATTCAAAATTAAAGCGTGGCGCCATCTATGATATCTACAACAGTTGGTCCTACAGTTTTCTGTCAACAAACTAATTTAAAAATCGCCATCTGTTCGAGACTGATGAAACTTACTATTAATTACAAGAATCAAAATTAACAATAATTTAAATTGTAATAAAAAAATTGATGTCATTAATCGAAATATAAATGACCCTATCTCTCAAATGGGACCAAATTATAATTTATTTATTATGTATATATATTTAAATTATACATAAAATTATACATACATATATACATTATTGAGTAGTTTCCGAGTTTATCGTGGACAAAAATTATGACACTGGAATTTTATATATTTAAGATGGGGCAATATAAATAATAAAGAAAATTTTTGAAATTTCCTTTATGAATTTGTCCCATTGCGTATTAAATAATGTTTATCGTTATGGTTAATTTAAATAATATACCTAGAGATTATAACCCCTTTGCTATTATGTTGTACAAGCTATATTACTTTAAAATGTTATCCAAATCCGTTACATAAGTACTTTTTGCTGATGAATTAATAATTGAGATTATGATCTATACTAGAAACATATTGTACAACAATTAATATAGAAGCCTATTTATGATAGAAACATCAGTGTTTTAGAACCAGTGACGTTCCATTATTAATATTTAATTTCTCATCTACAAAACACAGCCTACACCGAGATAACATGCGTTGGATAATCGCGTATGATCTCTACGCTTAATAACGCATGTGTCTCGCGCAGTAGCACCGAGTAAGGTCAAAGGCAAATTGACGTGAAATGGGATGACTGATACATGTTATTAAAATCAATACTGTCTGTACATTTTCTGGTTGAACTGGAATCTTCATAGAGCGATTTCTACTCACTAATTCACTTTAACCTTACATATTATAAAAGGCAACATGCTGTCTGTATTTAATGTGCTTATACTAAACAAACTTATACAAAACTACTAAACCCATTTACATAACTATATTTTTAAGTTATAAGTATGTTCTCTAGCCATGCTTGTTTATTGCTGCTTTAATGAAAAATGGATTTAACTAAAAATTTAGGTTTTTTGTATTTCCACTAGAAAGTAAATTAACATTGAGAAAAAAATACGTCCAATTTAACAACCAATTAATTCAATATGATAAAAACTACGAAAATAGATGACTGTTCTTTTCTTTTTAATTTAAAGTGTGAAAAACGTACCTTCCAGAGATAGTTAATAAAGTAAAGTAAAATAAGTCCACGTTTTAATAAAAAAACATTATTTTATTTACTTTGATTAATTTAAAAAACGCATTAATTCAGATTGATGTAATTTTATTTTAAAAAGTGTAAGAAGTTTTTCGGAGACAATGCGAATCTTCAGTTCTATACAAAAATTATTGTAGTGCGTTACGCTGTTACTCCGTCGAATTGAAATTATTTTATAGCATATTTTATAAAAACTGAATTAACTACGAACTTTTTTTAAACGCTTATTTAAATATATTTATATTATAATAATGGTGATATTTCCTACAACGAGCAAGTAGTGATATTACACTACTTATCCTTAGTTTTAGAATTGCGTAAAGCGTTTCATATATTTTTTAAGATAAATTTAAGTCAAACGTGTAAACATGGTCAAACTTTAAAGACATTCGGCAAAATTGTATTTTAGACTTACTTCTGTTTTTTTTATAAATGGAGTGGTATATTTTGTTACTTTGTTACATTAGTAATACATGGAATAAGTTATGAAATTAAAAATAAATTAAGTCGATTAAAAAACCATTACATTTTGATTCAATATTTGGCGACCAATTATCACTACATACGATAAAACAAAGTCCTCTGCCAAGTCTGTCTGTCTGTCTGTCTGTTCGCGATAAACTCAAATACTACTCAACGGATTTACATGCGGTTTTTATCAGTAGATAAAGTTATTCGTGAGGGAGGTTTAGGTATATAATTTGTCAAGGTTTTTTCTTTTATCAGAACAAGACAACATCCACCGGGCTCCCTAGTTTTTATATAATTTTCGACTTAATTACACACAATATTACATTATACTAGTGTATTTATTAATTCGCTAAGGCTTCATTATACCTAGAGCAATTTTGAAGCCTAAATTTAACGATTTCTACTATCCTTTGCACTTATAAAAGATACCATTGGAGTTCAGAATTACATCGTGTTAAAACAAATAAAAATGTTGACTTTATCACAACGTAATAGTTTTTATTTCATTCAAATGTAAATATTCTTCTGTCTTATATGCGTTACTTGTAATTAATAAATCCGTAAGGTATTTTACTGCTATACTCTCAGAATATATAGGCATTGAAATGTCAGCTATTTGCTGAAAGTGGTGACATCATCCTACGTCAATTGTCGCAAGTCCTGACAGTTGCGGTTGAGGTGGGTAAAATTTCTGACATAATTCGACGACATGTCACATTCGAAGGTGCGATTGAAGAACTGACGAGTCAGGTCCAATGTGTTAGAAAAAAATTATAGTTCGTTTTATCATAAATCCAGATTATCTGATAAAGAAATATCGCTTTGTTTACGTGATTTTATAAAAGACTAGCTGACCCGTGCAACTTCGTCTGCACCAAAACGGTTATCACCGGTTTCAATTGTATTTTCAAATGCGAAAAATTTTAATAAACCTAAAACCTGACTGCAGCCACACCTACCGTTTCCAATTATGAATCCAAACTATCAAGGAACTCACTGAAATATATACCCAGACGGTATGTGAGAAATCTTTTAAAACAAGCCTAGAACCCGTTCGTAGCATCATCTACCGGATTCAATTATAATAAAAACTAACCTACATATATTGGCGGTAATGAAAAAAAGCTTGAGGGGTCTATGGACCCCCCGTCGGAAGAAGTTCCTTTCCCTTTTTTGTAGACGTTTACAGTAGAGTCAGTGTCATTTACATTATAAAATAAATAATAGTAAATTAAACACTGAATGATCTGGGACCATCAAGTTAATAAAAGTTGATACATCAATAGGTAGTTCTTGAGTTGGTTTGTTATTAAAATGAAAATTTAATGTACGTATATATTATATACACACTCTCTCTCTCTCTCTCTTTTTCTCTGTCACGACACCTAACCTACTGCACATAGACTCTGAACATGGACAATACGTAAAAATAAAATTTAATAATTATCTCTACCACTTACTTTATCATAACTGTCTTCAACTTGTATTAAAACTATTTCACACTCCATTGTATTCAAGAAAAATATAAATATGACACGTCAACTGTCACTTGCCTGTAACTATTCGTCTAAGAGCTAGCAACGGTTTCGAGAACGAATTTATTATCGCAGGTATTTTTTATGTGTTAACTTTTTCAATTAAAAAGCTTAGTGTTGTCCGGCGGTGAGTGTTAGTGGCTGCAACGCAGTTATTAACTACAGTAGTCACTAAAGCTCATATGATTATAATTATTGTTAGTAGTTCGGCTAATATATATTAATAATAATATTAATATAATAATAATAATATAGTTATAATTATCACTTTAATAATTCGTATTTGTAAAATTCTATATGTATAACTTGTATATGTATGACTTGTATATGTATTAAAAATAAATAAAAAATAAAATATGTAAATTTTAATAAGCCAGTTTTTTTATATACCTTTTTGTTCTTCCGAACAACTTGCGAGTTACTTGGCTTACGGTAAACGTTGCGTTTATTAGTGCATATCACACCTTTACAGGCAAAGATATTAATTTTTAAATAATTTTCAAATGTTTTGTTTTTCACTAACTTTGAAACGCTACTAAACATGAAATTATTATTGCCAGACATTTTTATTATTAACAATAATGTGGCCGGTGTTATTTTTTGTAAATAAAAAAAGTATGTTCAAAACATGTTAAGACGGCTGTAATTTTAATATTATTTTATTTACACATAAAAGAAGGTAAATTAATAATAATGTGTACAGAATAACTTAGCTATAGGTATAGTTTAGCGCAACACTGGCTGTATGATAACGATAGCGATAATTGTGGCAGTGCCTGTTATAAACGCATGTATTCAAGGTGGCGTCAGTTCTAAGTCATATGTTTACGTTTGTGGCATACTATGCCACAGATTGGACCATCTCTTTACAATCTGAATAAATCGCTGGCTCCTATGTTCCTGTGTCCGCCGGCTATTTTACCGCCCCCCGCGCGGCAATCGATCGAACGAGCGGCGTCCGCGCACCCTCACCCGCCTACTCGCGGAGATACCTTACTGGAGGGTACACGTATCGCGCGCGCTAAATGTTGTCTTCCTTAAATTACGATATACATACTTGTACACTGTATTTCTTTTTATATCTTTATAATTATTAAAACTTGAATTGTTGGCACGTACATATTTTAATGTGGGTTGTGTACACCACGCGGCCCACACGTTTATCGTTGTTTTTCATTGTTTACGGTAAGATATTAATATCATAATGGTTAATAAAATGAAATATGTTCTTTGTAATGGAAAAAATAAGGTGGTTTGAAATAAATTATTTTTATTTATAAAGAATATCATCGGGCACATTATTGTCAATAACAAAATTGTTTGGCAGTGATAAATTCATGTTTTTAATGACGTTTAAAAATAAAGTTTTACTGAAAAAAAAGTTTCCTAAAATTATGTAAAATTCAATATTTTTACCTGTAAAGGTGTGATGCGCATTAATATACACAACGTTTACCGGCAAGCAGGTATCCTGAACCTTGTTTGGAAGAGCATAAATAAAGATATATTAAAGAACCAACTTTTCTAAAATTTTTGTTCTTCCAACGTTGCTGGTTGTTGGTCTAGCTCGCATCCGCTCAAAGCGTGTAACGCGCAATAAGGAACTTCGCTCCAATATAGCTTAAATTTATAGCTAATCTGTCTGATATATAAACCACAAAGAAAATTTACCAAAATCCGTAACGAATTTCACTAACAACAAATTTTTGATTTTCGTCCGTTATTCTGGAGAACCTCTTACGTTTTATGGGACAAAAAGTATCCTAAATGTAACATCGTAATATTAGTTATCACTGTGTCAAGTTTCGTCAAAATCGGTTCGGTACTTTCAAAGTGATGCGTGTTCACAGGGATATACTGACAGACAAAAATTGTAAAAGGATTATTTTTAGCTTCTATATCGATAACAAAGTCTACCACGATTATAATTTTAAAAAAATATTTAATGTGCAGATTTGGTTTTATTACATTTTTATTATAGTATACATTAACGTGAGATAAATCACTTGTAAAAATTAGGAGGCTATAAGTTCATAAAGATATTGCTTAAATTGACCATAATATGTAAGTTTGAAAATGTCCTACCATTTAAAAGCTGTGTCGATGTGTGCTACATAGTCCATTATAGTTACACGAACTATATATACGGTTGCTAGTAATATAAAAAATGAAGAATTTGGAATTAAAACAATATAATTGAATTAAAATATAAACACAGCGATTGGTAATATTTGTAGCATATCAAATTCTAGTACTCTCATGAAAAAAGGAAAAAAGTGTGTGTTTCTCTGATTTCACGTGAGATTAGGGTAGGATGGAGGGGTTGAGACAAATCTCACCACATCTCAGCAGACAGAGAGTGGGGCTCAAAAAACCTAAAAAGGGCCTCGCGTAATTAATGGGGGGCCCTATGGAATTAATACAATATTTGAAAACAGTTTATCGCAGTAAAACCAAACCTGTATTTGCGGTTGAATTCACCCTGTTCTGGATCCTAAAGAGCATTAAGTATGGTAATTAGCATATTTAATGGGGCATGAGATGCAAACGTGAGTCTGCCTGACTGAAAGAATAAGTGAGAACTCATTCAGGACGCGTTAGGATTATGATCCATTAGACAGCGGAGCGGAAAGCGGTTTTTTTAATACCTGGTTTTAGCGTTTTTTTTTTAAGTCCCCTTTTTCCCCCGGTCATTATCCGAGACTTTATATATTTATTTATGAATATTTCTTTCGAAACTTTTTTCTTTATATTTTTTTTTTTTTGGTTTTAGCGTTGGATCTCATCTTATGTTAAATGACTATGTGCTCTAAGACGGTTAACATGCCAAACCTACAGGAGCTGGTTCTCAAGTGCAGCTGCCGGAACACACCAACAAGTATTTGTCTACAGACTTTCAACTTGAGGGCGGTAGAGCTAGTCGGGCAGACTAAAAAAAAAAGAGTGCGTGTAACCGTTATCCGCGATTGAAGTAAAACTTCTTTGGCGTTATAAGAGATGGCGATTAAGTTTTTTTGCTTACTTTTCTATATTTTATTTACTTTATAACAAATAGTTGCTAACAATATTTCCTATGTTATTTAAGTTCCGAATTAGCTGACAGACGACTCTACAGATAACGAAGCTTTGATTTAATTAAATTTACTTACATTGAAACCAGATAGCAACACGGTCGCGCGTCCATATATACATAATTAATTCTATTGTATGATTTTTATTATTATTCAATATAATACTTTTTATTTTATATTAACAAATTTTTTTTATAATATAAAGAAGTTTTAATTCAAAAACCCTCCCATTATTCTGAAATTATAAATGCTAAACGATACATTATCTGCACAAATGCTCATTCTACCGTCAAAAAGTATTTCTACTGACATAGATATTAAAGCGTAGGGAAATAGGAGCGGGATTCATTCTCACGCTGTTCGTCGGAGCATTCACATCTCTACATTTGTAACTATACGAGTATACAATAGTGGATTACTGTATCTGCTGATTAACTTTTACACTTTATTGTTAATTTTTTTTTTATAGCTCTGGAGTGACTGGTCGATTAAATGACACAGAGGACGTCATCTGTGATTGATGTTAGACCTTTATAACTATCGCAACGTTCAACCTCGCTACGATAGTATATTACTTTAAAAAAAATCCATACCATATAACCCACTCGCACAATTACTTCTTTATCGCTTGGTGTACTTTCTAACTTAACTTCTGAGCTCCTAATGATGTTAGATACCGTAAAAATGTCTTCAAAAGGAACAAAACATTCTTTTGAAATCTAATCGTTAGTTTTAGAGATTAGCGTGTTTATCTTTACAAAGTACATAAATTTGAAGAATTGCAACATTGTCTTCTGAAAGTAAAAAAAACAAGAATATTACGGAATATTATGTAATTTGATTATTTTCATATAAATGCTTTTTTTTACTGTCACTTTATTTGCTCCACCTTTCGATGTACAAGAAAACCTACATAAATATATATTATACACGTTGCTTGGTAGCAAGAAACAGAGCAAATAGACTATGAAATACTAAAAAAACTGCTGACCTTTTGAAACGTATTTGAGTTTATTTAATAATACCCTACGGCATATATTATTTTAATTCTATTCCTGATATAGTAAATGCAAAAGTAACTCTATATGTCTATACACATGTTACCTTTTTCCGACTCTTGAATATTTGTAACTTACTATTGTATTTTTTTACTATCAGAAAAAAGCTAATTAGAAAGTAAATATATAAAACACGCAGACGACATCACGGGATAACACAAGTGCTGTTATATAGGTTAAATCGCATGAAATCCGATATAAAAGAGCGTGGCGATAGTTTAAACAGAGTTTTTCAGCAAAATTTTATAAATCGCTTTCGACGTAGTCTATGACAGTATTTCCACCTTATAGAAATAAGGGTCTCATTGACATAACGACGTTGCCACGAGTCGCATATGTACTGTTTCACATGAGATAGATATTAGATACATATACAAGATAGTTGGCCTAGATTTTTATTTATTTTCATAGCAGTCATATGGTAATTATTTAATTCGATTTTAATTAAAACGTCGAAGCAAACATAAGGTCTGCCGACAGAATTGGAAATTAAAACAATGGAATACAATGATATAATTACATAGTATAAAACAAAGTCCCCTACCGCGTCTGTCTGTCGGTCTGTTCGCGATAAACTCAAAACTACTGTATGGATCTTTATGCGGTTTTCACTAGTGGATAAAGTGATTCACGAGGAACGTTTTGGTATATAATTTGTCCCGGATTTTTTTATAATCAGGGCGGGACAACGTCTGCCGGGCCCGCTAGTTATAACTAATGATGGAATAACTGAGTACTCTTTTGAATTTTTTAATTAATCATAGTTTGAATTATTTCTATTTTATTAATTTGTAAATTTAAATTATTAATATTAATTTGGTTTTTACATGTAGTGGTACTCCGAGCAATAATTATATACATTTTTATACAGTATAATAATTAATCAAACATGATGAGCTGCAAAAGCTCTATACAAAATGTCATTGTTACATGTACACAGAACGCTATACTACGTGTTGCTAGTCTGACGCATGCGCTATACGTCACGAGCATGTCGGTCACGCCTTACTAGCTTGTCGCTGATTCGAAATCAAAGGCTTTTCTTTTTTTTATGTCATAGCATGCAAACGAACAGGTGGGTCACCTGATGTTAAGTGATCACCACCGTCCATACACACTAACAACACCACGAGAGTCGAAAGTGCGTTGCCAGCCTGTGCTTGGGGGAAAGGGTGGGAGGGGAGGTGGTCCTCCGACGCTCTCACTGACCTAACGAAACGCAACGATGCAAGCACTTCTTCACGTCGTTTTTCTATGAGAGGGTGGTACTACCCCGGGCGACCTATTCATGCTCAAACCAATAATAACTTCGGCGTGGCTCTACCACCTACAAAATTTATGTTTCATATCTATGTATAACTGTTAATTTATAAGACAAGTTAGTGCTTAATTTTAAATTAAATGCTCGTATGTGAAATTGAGTCTTGGTATATATTTATTTATCCGACTGCGCAAAGTAAGGTTATGTACTTCCAGTATATGTATGTAATTATCTTTTCTATTGCACGTTTTGTAGATTAAACGACTTCATGGACTTTAAAATGTTAGAATACTACATCTGTGCAAAACTTTGAACATCTGTTTCAAGAATGCTCCAGGTTTAGTACGCAAAGATCTAGGCATATAATACTTTATAACAATCTTCATATATGTGCCTTCAATCTTTTGGCTTCATTCCGGAGTCTGCTATTTTGTAAAGCATATGCTCATAAATATCAAAGAATTTAATGGACTTTGAATTTACCGTGACTCTCTGATTTGCAACTAAATCATGACTGACTAATCTTTGTGACCATATAATGCTCATGCAACACGTCAAAGAAAAGGTTAGCCAGAAAGTGACTCATATCAAATTGCGATTACTTCTCTCTCCTATTATATTACTAATTCCGAATATGTCTGTGTAAAAAAAAAAACAAAAATGAAAAGAAAAACATACGAGATGTCGTTAGATTTCGCTTAAGTTTTATACAGGCTGTAAATTATGTATGAACGACGTCCGCGAATATTAAAAAGAAAATGGGATTTTTTTGCTTCAGTGATTTTGTAGTCAGGTTTTTCTACTGCTTGATACGTCATCACTACATGCTATAAAGCAAAGTCCTTTATCACGTCTGTCGGTTTGTCTGTTTGCGACAGACACAAAAACTACTGAACGGATTTCCATGTGGTTTTCACTAGTAGATAAAGTGATTCACGAGGAAGATTTAGATATATAATTTGTCAAGGTTTTGTGTAAAGTGGTTAAAATATAACGATTGTTGAAAACGTAGGAAAAAGTCAAGCCGCCGGGGAAATTCATATTGTATATAGTATGTATAGTATTTGTATTGTATCCGCATTGTATTCGTATTGTATTCTTATTGTATTTACAAATACATATTATATGAAATCTATATTATCAACCAGCGGGCCCGGCAGACGTTGTCCCGCCCTAATTATAAAAAAATCTTTAAGAAATTATATACCAAAACGTTCCTCGTTAATCACTTTATCCACTGGTGAAAACCGCATAAAGATCCGTTCAGTAGTTTTTGAGTTTATCGCGACAGACAGACAGACAGACGTGGTAGGGGACTTTGTTTTATACTATGTAATGATATCTGTATTACTATAATATAACTGTAACTAGGCCGAATTTGTACATTAAATATTTTTTGAAAATGATAATCAGCGTAGACTTTGTTATCGATATGGAAGCCAAAAATAATCCGTTTACAATTTTTGTTTGTCTGCCTGTCTGTCCCTCTGAACATGTATCACTCTGAAAGTACTGAACCAATATTAATGAATGACAGTGATAACTAATATTACAAGGATACATTTTGTCCAATAAAATTCAAGGGGTTCTCCAGGATAACGAACCAAGGCAAAAATTTGTAGTTATTAAAATTTTGGACGGATTTTGGTAAATTTTCTTTGTGCTATATATAGCAAGCAGATAAGTCAAAAATTTAAGCTATATTTCATCTCCCAATGCTACTTAAAAAAAAAACAAACGATCGTTGGATTCCGTACCGACGCCTTCGTTGGTCCATAAAATGTACAGTACGTTATAATTGAGCGTGACGTATTTATGCGTAATTATCAATCAGCTGAATTTGAAGTATACTTAAATGAAGTACTTTTTTCTTTGATTTTCAAACCATAACGATTCTAAACAACATTCACTTCAATAATACCATGTCGACAAAGTTGAATAATATGTGTAAACGAAACTATCACTTATATGTTGTTACATTTATTTTATTATATAAAAAATGTTTGCTAAACAAAGGTGACAAGATTTTATCCTAAACCATAAACCTACATAATAGTTACATTGCATTGTAGAAGGTGAATCTCAATTAGAGTAGAGAGGCGGGCGGTAGGTGATGCTTCAAACGGGTTCTAGGCTTATTTTAAAAGATTTTTCACATACAAAGTGGGTATACATTTGCGTCCCTGGATAGTTTGAATTCACAGTTGGAAGCGGTAAATGTCGCTGCAATCGGGTTTTTAGGTTTTTAAGAGTTTTTGCAAAAAAAAAAAGAATTGAAAACGCTAATAACCGATTTAGTGCAGACGAAGTTACACGGGTCAGTTAGTTACATATAAAAGCAATATCATATGATTGGGCAACATTGCATAAAATTTCACTCTTTGCTACTAAAGTGCAAGGTAGGTTTATTAGAAATATTATTATCAAGTTCTTTTTAATAGCACTAATTCCTTAATAGTATTCATAAAAGTACTAATAATAAGCAACAAACACCCTATAGCAAAACTAATATATGCGTACGTTGAACGTTTTATACCAATAAACGAACTGTTCAAGTGATAGACAAAACACTTACTATTATACTTTGGTTTTTTAGACATTATTCTCGACCTATATACTCGTTATCTACAAAACTTCCTGTTCTTTTCCGTGAATAGACGAAATTATATAATTACATGCCTGCTGTAAATCATAACCTCTAAAGTGGCATTATGCTAATACTTGAAGATAGAAACGAAACAGCGCAACGGGTCACTGATTGGCGGACACCCGCGGCTATGTTCACTCGATATTGTTGAACGCTATTCGTTGTTTTTAATATGAAAATAGCAACGAAACTCTGCAACAGGTCACTAATTGCCGGACACTCGCGCCTATGATCACTCGAGAGTCGCTCAACGCCATTAGCTGACAGTTGTTTCTAATGTCAATATAGTGACAAAATTAGCGTGTCCACGATAGGAGAAAATCTGTAGCTATATTCACTAACTTTGTACTTATTACGATTCGATATTTTCTACACGCTCTAAAAAGTTTGTTTTTATTGTTCGAGATTTATATGGCATACTATCAACTGCCCGGACACTGAAAGAATTTTTCAATTCGGACAAGTAGTTCCTGAGATTAACACGTTCAAACAAACAAAATCTTCATCTTTATAATAATAGTATAGATTTAAACATAACCCAAAAAAATAGTACTGTATTGAAATTACTTTTTTTTCGTAATCGATGCATGATAAAGCGAACGCAAAACGGCGACCATTGAGAGATCTAGAATTTATTGACGTTAGCTGAAGTAACGCCAGTCTGCAAGGCTCTAGATAGCTGTATATTCCTTGGCTCATTCGCGAATGTGACAAACCAAAAAAGAGTTGCTGTGATGGGCTTATCACAGTACAGCACATTGAGTACAGACCGCATACCAATCCGCTTGATGATATACATACCTGCCGATCTTGAAATGCGACACTTGTACTATGGTGGTCGCTATCTACTAGGAGACTATCGTCGTGTCTTGCTCACACATAAATTAACTGATATAATATAGTTTGTTTTACAACTTAATAACAATCAAATCGCCATAAAGGAATTATCTCAACAAATTCGATGTAGTAATTAAAAATAATAATATTATTTAAAAACAACATTAATAATTAGTTGTAACTAATTAAGTATAATAATAGTAATAATATCTTGTTTTGCTCATTTTAATATTGTATCATATAAGCTGCACTAGAGTTAAAATAATGTCAGAAAAAAGGGGCAGGTCAAGAAATGGCAGAAAAAAAAAGTCGAAGCAGTTATAAGATCTGCCGACAGAAGTGACAGCTCAAAATAATGAAATAAACATGTTCTCTTTTAAATTTTCATATTAATTATAGTGTGAATGACAATATTTACATTTCAGAATTTGTTTATTGAAATTATTAACATTAGTGTGGTTTTCATATCTATATACACTCGTAGCAATAATTATATACATTTTTATAAAGCCTATTAATCAATCAAATGTATGATGAGCT
Source organism: Antheraea yamamai (assembly GCA_036509395.1). Classification (NCBI taxonomy): domain Eukaryota; kingdom Metazoa; phylum Arthropoda; class Insecta; order Lepidoptera; family Saturniidae; genus Antheraea; species Antheraea yamamai. The sequence goes on from AP028441.1 coordinate 1,334,921, forward strand.
GCAAAATATCAATATCACGTGTACACGGGCCTCTAGACAGTAGTTCGGTGAAGCTGTTAAGACCTTCCTAGGCCAATAGCGTAGTCAGTTCGAGAATAAAAAGAAAAAGAAAACGGGGTTCTAAACTAGGCGCCATAAGCCGCGCAAGCGCCATACGCCCGATCATGCTTACGTATCATGTCATGACGCGAAATTATAAATTTATCACCTGCTAAAAATACCGTTCAATGCGCCTAAAGAAGTTTTCACTCCAAAAATATAGTTTGTATCCAAAAAAGTGTTTATTATAGTTTGAAGCTAGTCTCGAGTTACGTTAGTCAATAGTTTCCATTAAAAAGAATTTCGTCAAACTCCCAAGGGCCGGAAACCACTTTAGAAAGAATTTTAAAAAGATGATTTTAGATAATATTTTACTTAAGTAATTTCTATATATATCTCTTTGTCTGTTTCAGGTAAGTGAAGAGCATTATCGCGCAAACATTAATATTGCAGGGATCTGAGGTTTGTAAAGTCGATTTTAGATTTCCCACAGGACGATATGAACCAGCCGGTACGCGCGAATAAGAAGATGTATTCTGACCTATTGAAAACTGTAATATATTTACTTCATCTAAAGCCGTGATTGTTAAACTGTAGTCCGTGGCCAGAATAAAAAAAATGTAGTAAACAATTGTACTGTCAAAATTGATTTTGCACGTGTTGTTATTTTAATTTTATTTTAAGCTCTTAGAAGAACTTACAGCTAAACAAAAAAAATTACATTACGTATTTAGACATGAAAGAAGGCCATTTTTACGTTTTCTCATCTAGCTATAAGAAAATATAGATACAAAGAAGGAAATTAAAAATTAAAAACAATATTATATTATCCTTTTTCAATACATGCTTTGTATTCAGACCACTTCCATACTGCTTTCCACGTTGCTAATATAATAATATCCAAGTGGGCAATTGACATCTCTAACCAAAAATTCCGGGACATAATTTCTCTAAGATAGACTTATTTTAGGCCTAAAATTAACCGCAAATAACGTATATAGTTGCTTTGAAACCAATTAATTGTTAGTCAATTGAAGCAGGTTGGCAGGTTGCTATTACTATACAAAACCTATGGGAAACGTCATTTTGACAGGTCAAAAATGATGTGCAAATTGATTGGTAGTGTCAACTATGCAATCCGTGAATATGCGGCCTACCTACGTATACCTAACATGGTGCAATGTTACCCGTGGCTAGAAAAGTATGACGACCACTGTCCTAGAGCGTGTGCGTTGTGGAATAAATTAATCTTTAGAGTTTTATCAAAGAATGTAAAATATTACCTACTAGAAGCCGCTATGACTTTATTTGCTTTAAATAAATGATGACATCATTCATTATGTATATGTAACTCTACGGTTTATGTAATCCACGCAGAAATAGGTCTCAGATATCATGTCTTTCAAACTTATTTATGACTTATTCTGGCCAATTGAAACTTGAATCTTTAAAAATCTATTTTATATGCTATTTCAATATATATATAAGCTATTATAAAGTTTCGCCGCAATTCGTTCAGTAGATTTTACGTGAAAGAGTAAAAAAAAAAATATCTTCGCAAACTCTTTCGTTTATAATATTTACCTATATCCACTGTTGCTAGGTAGCTATATATTATTGACTCATAATCTAACCCAAATTAAACTCCTAGGTATTAACTAATTTGGTAACTTTTTCAAACGACGGTAATCGAAAAATAATAATAAAACATACGTGTGAGATTCACCAGACTACTTAATTTAGGAAACTCACAAACACTCTTCTCGCTGGTCCGCCAATAAAAAACCCCCTTGATTCCCATTGCTATATTTTATTCACCATATAAATTCCCCTGCACATTCGGTCGCCCCGTATTTCACTGGGGGCTTTAAAAACCCCTGGATATGGGAAGTAAGCCTAATTCCGCTACAGTGCATATGTGTGACATACGTACAGTAAATAACGACTTCCATTCGCATGATTAAAATTTCAAAATGAAGAAAACTTTATTTAATTTACGCTCTAAGAATGTGCTTATGAATGTCGAAATTACTACCGGTTCGGAGAAACAACCCACTCATCGAGAAGAACCGGCAAGAAACTCGATTTGGTTTACCTTTTTAACATATATATTTAAAATACATTACATGTTACAATCGTATTTAGTGAATGCACAGAGACGAGAAAGAAGAGTTCAAATATTCATCCACTCTATAATATCTTTTTGACACCAAAACTAGCTTAACATGGCGCTTAAACTTAACGTCCAGCAAATCGGTAATATGCCTTGAGACTTTGTTGTAAAAGCTAACACTATTACCTAAAAACTGTTATTGGTTTTACTGAGTCTGATACATGAGATGACCAGTTTGTCACAGTTTCCAGTATTTAGGATATATATAGATAATTTGTTATATTCTCTAATATCAGTAAACTTTCAATGTATATTTTCTTAATTTCTTTGTAGTATTTTCAATATATAAAAGCCTCAAAAAATGAAACTAAATCATTGAATAAATTAGTACGTCACATTAATACATTGCACACATGCGAATCCATGACTGGTGGCTAGTATGTAATAATAAATATAAAGAAGACTACATACATCATCATTCAAAAAATGAATATTATATTTTAATTTTACATTGGTTTAAACATTGGACAAACGTTGGCAACAAATTGTGAAAATGTATTGTAAAATTTCTCTCGCATACGGAAGATTTCCCACAGGATAATCTGAGCGTATGTGATATGAATTTTGAATGGAATACCAATTCTTAAATATTTATGAAAATTCTACATAAAACATGTATAAAGAAAAACTAGGTTGATATCAATGTTTTACACACTAGATATCTTACATTGTTTTTAGCGCCTAGTAGATATATTTGTCAGCGTCAATTATTTATTTACAGGAAAGTAAAAATTCAATTTCATTTACTATCCTACTTATTCTTCCTATGTTGGCAACAAATTCACATTATTGAATATTACCACTTGCAATTATTGGTAGTTTATTATTACAAAATATCTTATAATGACTTTAGTGTTCCAACAAAATGGCTGCCCTTTTGTTATAATTTTTCTTTCCACCCACTTCACTTACTCGTAATAACCAATCGATATTATACGTAATAGAAGTCCAAATAACACAATATATTTAATAAAGAATAAAAGCCATAACATGACAGACAGAAATATCCAGACTCACCAACATTTGTGTCCACTATACCGACGTGACTGACGACAAAATTATTAGGACCATAGGGTCCAGGACGCTATAGTTTGTTATAAATTTTAAATAAGGACACTTGTTGCTATTAGTCTTTAGGTGGAGTTATGTATTTTCCGAGCTAACCTTATAGAAAACATCCCGGCTTGGTAATTACAGAACATTATAGCATAATCAAACATTCTCTAGGTTTTTTTTCTCGAAATGATCTCATAGGACTTCACAGGGTCACCGGATTAATGGGGTGAACGCTTACGGCATTTAGTCGCTTGGCAACAAGTTCAAGCGTGCCAAAGTGACCGAAACATGGTATGGTCTGTTGCCTTGGATGCGACAACGCGAATCTTACTAAAGCATTCTTTTTTAATTTTACTTATTAGACGCTTGGTTCTTATCTACCAAAAATATCATGATATGTTCTATCTATACGCATAATTAGATTGTATATCTAACGTGCCTGTACTTTTTCGATTTTCGTTAAAAAAATTCTTGCAGATGTCTAGGAATAAGTAATAAAATACATTTCAATCATTTTTAGAAATGTTTGTCTGTCTGTTTGTACTAACATGCATCACTGCTAAAGTAGAGTTCACAATAAAACCGCAGTAAGAAAATTATAAAGCATATCTTCGGGATCTTCATAGTCTTTATTTCATTAAAATCGGTCCACTCTATCATATGCTATTGTAATTTGAATGACGGCTCGAGTTAACTACGAGAGAAGAGTAGTATATTTAAATAATTTGGTTGAAGGTGCTAATCCCAGGAACAAGGTCCGATTTGAAATTTTTTTTCAGTGTTATATAGCTCATTTATCGAGGCAGTCTATAGGCACGCTAAGACCAATAGGAGCGAAGCACCAATGTAGAATGTTTTTTTTTCTTTTGAGAGTTGCCGCTACGTGTTAGCGTTAACCCAAAGTAACTATACCACGCGGAAGAAGTCGCTGGCAGAAGCTAGTTATTTAATATAATTATTAAAATTTTTAAACACTATAAATATCTAAAAAATTTAGTAAGCAAAGTATATTATTATTATTTATATGTTTTTTTCTTTTGTACTTATAATATACTAGCTGAGCCCTTCGTCCGCGTGGAACCTTATGTGAAAAACAGTGATTAATACAGTCATCTAAATGTATTAAGTCAATTTACTTATCTAATTTACTCTCGTATTAACTTTTGATAGACTGATTTTAATTAAACAAAGACTAAACTATTCTCGAAGATATTCTTTATGATTTTCTTGGTGAGGTTTTATTGTGAACCCAGTACTTTAGCAGTGATGCGTATTCATACAAAACAGACAGATAGACAGATATTTCTAAAAATGATTGAATTATTATTATATTATTCAATATTACTTATTCATAGACACCTGTAACAATGTTTTTTCACGAAAATCGATTTTTTTTCCTACTGCGTACGCTGTTGACCTAGCAAGGTCTTAACAGCTTCACCGGACTGCAAAGGCGAGCGCTTAAGGCACTCAGCAGATTTTATTTTAACAACTAGCTCAAGGGTGCGCGGCACACCTCGGCTTGGGCTGTTGCCTGATTCTTGCAAGTCGCGACCTGTTTGAGCTAACCTAAGCTTAGTTACATATTCATACTTATATGAGTTATTGAAACATATATGTGTACCAAGCATACATACCTCAACAACTCTTATATGTATTTGGTGTTGGATAATTTTTCTAAACTAATTTTTGTGTCACTGTATCGCGCGAGCAGCGTACTCAAGGGCTCCACGCCGAGGGAACGAACCTAGGCTTTGGCCGCTGTCGAGGGGGGCCTAGTATGGTGTGCGGAAGCGAAATTTACCCCCAGACCACGGCGGTGTGATCTGTGGTTACACGGGCGTGGGCGTGAGCACGCTCTGTCTGGAGAGACAGGCTGGTACTGATCGTTCACTGCCGTTATTTCATCGGGAGGGTCGGTAAAAATATGTCGCGGACGTCTTTTACAACGCGCAGCGTTCGGTACGGGTTCGTATTTTGCGGCGGATACCACTAACGGACTGGGATGATTCGCGGCTTTTTCAAAATAACTAATCGTAAGTGATTTTACGTACGCCCAGATAGAAGGCATCTCCAAGTCCCTGTGGAGATCGACTCTCCGGACTTACCACGGGGCACCGGTCACTTTACGTAAATCGAAAAGGTACAGACACGTTAGATTACATTCTTATTACATGTATAGATTTTATAGCTTATGGTGTTTGGCCACAATCTCGCCTGATGTTAAGTGACGACATGGTCTAAGATGGTAAACGTTACAAACCTAGAGGGCGTTGTCTCTCAAGTATAGTTGCCGGAACACACCAACAGGTGTTTGGCAACAGATTTTCAACTTGAGGGTAGTAGCTAGCCATGTAGACTTAGTAAAACCCTACCACCATGTATGGTAGGTGTTCGAGCCACACTGAAGTATCAGTATGAATGGGTCAGCTCGCCCGAGGTAGTACCACCTTCTCATAGAAAACCGACGTGAAGTAACAGTGCTTGCAATGTTGCGTATCGCTCGGACAATGAGAGCACCGGAGGCCCACCTCCCCTTTCCTCTCTCCCTTTCCCCAAACAGAGGCTGGCAACGCACTTTCCACTCCCCTGGTGTTGTTAGTGTCTATGGACGGTGGTGATGACTTAACATCAGGTGACCCACCTGTTAATTTGCCTGCTATGACTTAAAAAAACATGCTATCGTTACATTACGATGTTTTCTTACACCGGAAGCTCCGACATAATTGCAAAATAATAAATAAGGCAGACGAAGTCGCATGTATCAACTTGTTTTCTATAATAAAATAGTTAATAACTTCTAAATAGGTGCGTATATTTATTTATACGTGTAAGTATTAACTTACACTCGTCGGGATTTTGAACTCAGGTGTCTTGAAACCCTCGCGAATCTAAGTAGAGACGTCCTTGAAATAAAACCATTTATTATTCACTAACCGCTTCATATTATTTTTAATTTTATGATTTATGAAGTTATCGTATTTAAATAATTTTAAAAAGATAGCTGAAATGATAAAATTAAAAGTATGAATGAAATACCTAAAATATCTTTGACTAGCGAGCCCGGCGTACGTTGTCCTGCCCTTATAATAAAAAAAAAACTTGAAAAATTATACACCTAAACCTTCCTCGTGAATCACTTTATCTACTGGTAATGACCGCATAAAAATCCGTTTCGTAGTCTTTGAGTTTATCGCGAACAGACAGACAGACAGACGTGGCAGAGGACTTTGTTTATAATATGTAGTGATAGTGATAATTTAATGTATGTTCGCAAAGATTTAGTCAAGTTAGTCAATAATTCAAATAGAAGTTTTACATTAAATTAGCGTTTGCTCGTGATAATGTAGATTTAACATATCGCTCGGGAACAGTACATTTTTCTAGATGAAAATTACCCTATATTCTTTTGTATGTCACTGACAACATATATGCAAAATTTCATGAAGGTCGGTTGAGAAGTGAATATGGCAAAGCGTAATAAATAAACAAACTCATTTTCGCATTTATAGTATACTAGCGGCCCGCTCCGGCTTCGCACGGGTATAAAATATATAGCCTATGTCAATCACTGAAAAAATGATTAAAATCGATCCAGTAGTTTTGATTTATTCATTACTGCCCGTGGCCCGCCTGCGTTTGTTGCAATGTAAGCGGAAAAAATGTAATTATTTACAACATCACATTAGAAACCTCAACAATAACAGTATTTCTCCACTATTTAATGGATTTTATTATAGATATAAACCTTCATCTTCAATCACTTTATCTATTAAAAAAAACCGCATCAAAATCCGTTGCGTAGTTTTAAAGATTTAAGCATACATAGGGATATAGGGATAGTGAAAGCGACTTTGTTTTATACTATGTAGGGGAAACGAAGCTAAGCTAATACTGAAGCGATGATGACATAGTTGATAGCGTGTTCGGACACATAGCAACTGACTCGGAGCTTTCGGTGAAGGAAAAATATCATTATGAAACCATAACACGGTGGGTGGGGTTTTTGAAAATCTTTCATCGAGCACCTATTCGTGTGTTCCGGCAGCTGCATTTAAGAGCCAGTCCCCTCTAGGTTTAGCGTGTTTACCATCTCGTCGTTTAACATCAGGTGAAATTGTGGCCACATACTAAACCTATACGGTGTTATTACAAAAAAGTTAAATACGTATTGAATACTTGCTTTAAAAAAGTTCGGATATTTACGTATTATATGCACCGCGCTCGCCGAACGTTCGACATCTTGCTCTTCTATCTTGGTTTGGTTAGGTTAGATTAGACTTGCCAAAAAGGATAACACGATCTTGCCGCGGCAGCCGTCGGTAAGCGCGGTGCATTTAATACGTAAGTATTCAAACTTTTTTAAAGCAAGTATTCAATACGTATATAACTTTTTTGTAATAACACAGATAAAATATAAAAAAATATACATATATATTAATTAATAAGAATAATATTAGGTTCTTCAATAGAGTCTCGAAGCATCACAATGCTCAGTCAATGTCAAACAGGTGTTATTTCAAAGCATGAATCATTACATGAACAGTATTGATGTCTGGGATCGAACAATGAAAAAGATAAACCAAATCGATTTATCGCAATGTTTTTCGATAAGGCGGTGGTTTTGACATTCATAAATTGAATAACATATTATTATTATTTTATTATTTATAACAATTAAACATGTTAATGAATCAGAAAAAAACTGACTAAAATACACATAGACAAAATGTAGATAGACCGAGTTATAAAACACTGATAATGATTGATAAAAATCAACAGGACGGTAATTCAAAAAAACATTCAACGCAACGTCGAGTCCATCTCGAAGTGTTTGTTCAGTATCTGATGTGATTTGATTGCGTTGTGATCACCAATTGTGCTTACGATTCTATTGTGTTAATTACATTATTACATTTACATCCTCTTAGATATTTGATAAGTTATTACACTAAATCTTTCATTATAAAAAAAAATGATTCGCTGTGAAAATGAGACCATCCGTTGATGTGAGTAACGATTTTTGTTTATTATTACAAAACTTGATTACTAATAATATTAAGTCATGGTGGTCGGGTGGTTTGACCGGTGGAATATCAATCTGATGTCTGCAGGTTCGATCCCCAGCATGTAGCAACGAATTTTTCGGAATTCGTGTACATAATACATAACAATAGTAAATACTAATTCAAATTAGTAAGAGTATCAACTGACGGTGAAGGGAAACATCGTGAGGAAACCTGAACCTGAGAAATGTTCTTGTAGTACCACCGTATGTGGGAAAACATAGATCAGTGGATTTCTCAGAGTTTGCCTTAGAGTTTATGCCTATACCTTACTTCGGGAAGAGGCCTATAACACTGTGGTGGGTTTCTTAAAGGCGTCATGATGATACTTACTAATATTACGATATATTGAGTTTTTTTTTGTTTGTTACACACCTTAACTATACACTACTCATCATGAAATGTTGCATATACTTTGTCAGAAGTATAGAGAAGGGATACTTTTCATCCAGATAAAACAGTACTGTTCCTTAAGGACAATTTAAATCTATATTACTAAAGGAAAAAGCTATATGTATATATTTTTAAATTTGATAGGCGTAACAATAAATCGTTTTCTACGTTACTACTTGACATACTTGACAATGACAATGTTTTTTTATGGAGTTTGACAAAGTATTATATTATACTAGCGGGCTCGGCAGACGTTGTCCCGCCCTGATTATAAAAAAAAATACTTGACAAATTATATATCAAAACGTTCCTCATGAATCACTTTATCCACTGGTGAAAACCGCTTGAAAATTCGTTCAGTAGTTTTTGAGTTTATCGCAAACAGACAGACATACAGACACGGTAGGGGATTTTTTTTTTATACTATGTAATGATGATGATAAAGTATAGTATTATATTCGATGGTAAGTAAGAGAGATTTAACTTACATAGGCAGTTGCCGCTGTCATGCCGGCATGCAAGGTTACCGGCAGTTGGATGTATAGTGACTAATGTCGAAGATTGGCAAACCAAAAGACAGTCACTATGATTTGTTTAGTACTGTGTATATGGTGATTGACTCAGTCTAATAATTATCTACTAGATATACTAGTTACCTAAATTATTAATGTTTTTTTTCAATATTTTTTTTTAATGGAATCTTCTTTAGACGTGTTGAGTGGTATTTTTTTGGCAGGAGATAAACATATGATTTCGCGTCATGATATGCTGGTAAGCGTAACGGATCGTATTGCGCTTACGCGGCTTGCGTCAGACTAGCGACGTGTAGTATAGCAGCCAGTGTACATTGAATATTTATATTTTGTACTGAGATTGTGCAGCCCATCATATGTTTGAATAATTCATAAATTTCATAATTATGACATGTAAATAATTCATACTCTAATGAATTTGAAAATCCAAAAGGGAACATAGTTATCCCATTGAGTTTTCACTTCTCTCGGCAGTCCTTATTGCCTTAACTTCTTTTTTCTTTATTTAGTAACTCGATTTTTTTAAGACAATAGCCGTTACTTACGGTTTCATTGTTATCTTGGTGTAACCGTGCTATTATGATCACAATTTGGTTGGCACAGTTCAATAACTTCGTATATATTTTTATACTTCACTAGTTACCTGCCCCGGCTTTGCACGATTGTACTAACGAAAAAAATGAAACCAGATCTTCCTTATACAATACAATCATGTGATAAAATAAAATGACAGTTAAAAAACTGAACGTTAATCTGTAAATTCTCTCAATATTTTTGAACATCCCTGAACCGTCTTCTTTTTCGCTCATTCGCTTACTTATTTATATGAAAAATTTTTAAACCAATCTTTTCACATATTCGTACGAATTTTGAAACATTTTCTTTTATACAAACCTTATCCTGACAATTATACGTACAACAAAAATATAATTAACCAAATAGGTCCAACCGTTTTGCAATAATACGCTTACATACAATTGGCAAATTATTTTTATTTATATTATATTTATATATTTTTGATTACAATATCATTTGATGTTAAACGCTAGCTCTCAAGTGTCGCCATCGGAACATACTTACAATTTCGTTCGACTTTAACCCCTGCACTGTCGAAAACCATAAGGGTTAAGCTCTATACAAACGAATGTATGCCTTATGATGCAGTGAACAGACTGTTGACAGGATTCTTTTAAAAAATACCGTATTTATTACAAAATTTGAACAATAAGAAATTTTGTGATGTTAAATTTATTCTTAGGGGTCATTAAAATGACAACACATTAGGAAATATACTAGTAGTAGCACTATAAATGTAGTCATATTTATAAATAACCACAGTATGTTCTAAAAATAAATTAAATGACAATAAAACTAAATATTTAACTATTTTACAGACTTAAAGATTTATCTTAAAAAATATGAAAACTCAAAAATTGTAACAGAAAGAGAATTAAAACACTAGAACCAATTACTACTCTAAACCATATTTCAAAATAATATGAAAATTAACAAACTAAAAGAAAGAGAAAACATAATACTAAAATCAATTAAAAACATAATCTCGGTTTTAAAAAATCAGCCGAGGGTGTAAGGTGTAGATGAGAAAACCCTAATATCCTACTACGGATTCCTAAAACCTCTCCAGCCTATTGTTGAAATTTTAAGGTACGTCGAACTACCGAGTACCGTATGCTAATTTCGTTCTTTGATCATATATTCAGTATACTTGGAATGTACAAAATGTTTGTTAATTATAGCATTTGCTGTTAGAGACAGTACGTCGCAAGCAGCGAGCTTGCGGTTTCGGCTTGCGGAATACATACACGATATAACTTGCAATAGAGGTCGCTGTGAAGCAAGTCTCATTTCGGCATAATTAGAATATATTCTCTGTTTAATTCGTTTACTGACTTGACGGTATCTTTATATATATAATTCTTCTGTCCATGTGTATGTGACTGAACTCTTCCTAAACGGCTGGACAAATTTGTGTTTGTTCAGGTGGAGTTAAGAATGGTTCTGATTCACAATTTGACCCGCTAGGTAGCGCTACTGTTGACTTTTAGGATTTTTTTATTATCAAGTTAGGACAACGTCTATCGGTCCGCTTGTATTTGTATACATTTTTCGTACGATACAAAGTCTAAAATATCCCGTTACCTGTGGCTGTCAAGAATTATATTTTCTGTTTTTATCTATACGTATAAATACAACTGAATTGTCTGTTAGTAATGTGAAAATAAATGATTTTTACTTAATGGATATAGTATAGGATAGTAGTAGGTATAAGTATATTATCATAATTCTCTTATCCTTATGCACTCTTCTATCTTCTTTTATTCTATTCTATTCTATATTCTTCTTCTATTTTCCTCTATCAGCTATCATCTCGGTATTTACACCTTTTATAGACATATCATTTTTCACACAATCCATCCATACCTTTTTATGTTTATCATACCTTCCACTTTTATACTCAAAACTTTTCTAGTTACATGGTTTTCATCTCTCCTTATGACATGCCCATACCATGCTAATATACGGTACCTTATTATAACTTTTTTTTGTATGTCTGTTTATGCCGGTTTATTTCTGAAACGGTTGTACCAATTTTGACGAAACTTTGACTGGTAGACAGCTAATGTTACAAGGAGAAACGTAGGTTACTTTTACTTTTTAATGTAAAATGCAATAAAAATAAGATATTGCATAGTGCCACCTAATTTTTTTATTGGGTACTAAGTAAACCTTCTAACAAAAGAAAGAGACGTCATGTAGGTTGACAATATTAAACAGAGCTTAACTAGACTATTACTATCTTACAATAAAAATGATATGATTATTTATGTATGTATGTACATATATGGGTATCCTCTTGTTAATGTTACTTTTTTTTTAATTTTTATTAAATCAGAAACTAATCATGGTTAAAATAAGTTTAAAATAACTACTTTATAAATAAACAAAAACCTTAAGTAAATTATTTACAGTTTGCAAGTTCATAATAAAAAATATACGAAAGTTTATTGGCCTCAAGCGCCACCTATAGGCAAGATATAGTTACACGGATAAAAACGAATGGCGAAATAAGTAGTACAACAAATGTTCATTCTTTCATTCATGTTCATTCATTTAAACCCTCAACACATTAGCCTGTGAGAGACCCACTGCAGGGTCTTTGACCTCTTCGCGAAGGAAAGTATGGGCATATTCACTACCTTTTTTAATAACATCATATTATAGATTATTAAAGCTATTAGATTAAAAACAAATTTACATACAATATTATATTGTTAAAGTGATGGGCAAACTTACAACCGTATAATCGATTACCTAATTACCTAATTGTATTTTAGTTGGTATACTGTAGACTACAAGCACTTGTATGTAGGTCAATTATCCCGATATAATCGAAGCAAATAGGTCAACAAGTCGATTAGTCGCGAAAACACATCGCCACCAAAACAGATTCAAAATTAATGTGACTAGATTACTTTGGTCTGCTGTATGTAATATGTTTTAAACTTGTCAGAGACTCGTTAAAATATAATGCCATTATCTATCTACAATTCAGTATTAATTGGAATCTTGTAATTATTCTATAATGCTAATACAATATAATTGGTGACTTGGCTGTCAAATAATTACTTTTACCCTTTTCCTTAGGATCCTTGGATATGAAACCAACTGTATGTTATGTAGTAGACCAAAGATTATTACTAACATTGTCAATTGAAGAAATTGTTTATTTTTTAATTTAGGATGTCTTTCTTATATGAAAGAAAGAATGAGAGAAAATATATTTATTGTGCAAATATACGTGTAATACAATAGTGACAAAATAGAGTTACAAAGATATGTATAACACAAAATAAATTAAGCATTAGAAGATATTAGAAATTACGTCATGGTATTGCTACAATAGCGCACAATTTAGCATATGCTGGCTGCCACCTTTGCAAGTGACCCCAGCACTGATTTTCAATTATGGTTAAGTGGGTTTAAACACTGTAATAAATTAAATAAAACTATATAAACTATAAAATACATGCAATGCAATACATGCTATAGAATTATAATAAAGCAAACAGAAGAAAATTACCCATTTCTTTCATATGCCCAGTGTAACACTTTTTATATTGGCACGCTTAGGAGTATCGTCTTCTGAGGTCAGCTGGCGCATATCCAGTAACAAAGTATGGTATATAGATACCACCGGTCGTGACCACCATGAACATGGCAAAAACTCCAAGATAGTTACTATTTTTATGTTTATCGAAAACCTTGCAGGGCGGCATGATATAGACGATTTCCGATGAATTATGGATCTTTCGATGGTCGCCGTTGTTTCTAGGCTGTACTGTACCTCATCATCAGCTATAATATGCAGCCCTTTTATTTACAATAAACAAAACGTTGTAGAAAATACGAAAAGCCTAATAATAAATAAATAATTAATCGTAATAAAACTATAGCTATGATTATTTTTTAAGTCATCATCTCCATTTAATTCTTAGGTAACGTTTGAACTGTCTTCAGTTTTCGTTAGATAAAACAAATTTAGTGATGTGAAATATTTTAAGGTATCAAGCCTTAGATACTGAATAATTGTAATGAATTATTTATCCGTTTTCTTCAAGAAACTATTTTTGTGTTTACACGCTTGAATTATTTGGAATAATATTTCCAGGCACGCTGTATGATCTGCCAACTAATATTCTGCTGCGCTGATTGCCGTTTCAAACATGAAAAACTTGTACACGGTTTAACATACGATTGTCCTATTTGTAGAGGTCACAAATATCTTTGTAAACCTAAAGAACTGAGCGAAGATTTCATAACACACTTATTCAAAGAACATTCACCGTTGCACTGTAGTAAATGTGACAAATATTTCATAAACATGGACGATTTCCTTTGCATTGATGATTGTACAAGTATTTCTGATTTAATTAATTTAGATGAACATACAGACAAGATACATAATGCGGTTGATGATAAATTCACCTCATTGTATAAAAAAGTAATGGGTAACGATGGAGATAATGTTGAAGCTATTATATCTGTTAATAAAACAAATAAAACAGCTGTCATCACTCCAATAGTAAGAAAGAAATATCTGGTTGATTATGAATCAAGTGACAGTGAAGAAGAAAATCCTAAATCAGAAGCAATACAGACTCCACACCCAAAATTATCTGGTAAAATTTCAAACTCAAGGCAAAGAGCAGCTACACCTCATGTAAAGAAGTTTTTATCTTTAGTGCGGCAAAAGAACGTTGAAGAATATGATGAAGTGGATGATAAGTTTAATGAGTCACCTGACGATAAAAAAACACCATCAAGAATTGAGTATAATCCAGGTAAGAACTTTTCCAATTCATTCTGATAGTTACAATTCATACTCATTTTAATTATGATTTAAAGTCAGTTTGTGATATTTTATTAACACGCCGAATTGATTCATATACAAATTAGATAATATAGATTTTTATTTCAAACATTTCTGTTGTTATAAGTGAAATTTAAGATTAGATTTAAAATTTCAGTTCCTCAAAAAGAGATGACCACTCCGACATCCCATATGTCACATTTAGCGAAACTTGCTCAGACTGTTACCACTAGTACACCCACCCATCCAGCTACAGGAGCGTGGTCATTGTTCCCTGATCCAGGAGCTGATTCACCTTTATCTGAAATAGAGAACCCTGGTAGTCCATCACAGAATCTTAATAGTGAGGTAAGTAATTCCATATTCATACTATTTATCGTAATATTAGTCCAAATGATACTGATAATGGGTCAGTTATTAAGCGATAAAGGCTCTTTATAAGGCAATATCAGATGAGATTCTAGTCAAACGCTAAATCTAATAAATTATAATAATACTAATACATACCATAAATACCAATGTGTGTTTGCTTGTTTGTCACGCCTTAACTATAAAACCGAGCATCATGAAATTTTTTATACACAAAGCTACAGAGAATAGGGTATAGACATAGGATATCTGTCAGAAAAGATACTGTTCTTTAAGGATAGATCAGAATTAAAATTAATGTCAGTAAAATAACGGACAAAAGCCAGTTGTAATTTAGTGTTATTATAAACCACAATTACCACTTTTCTTCTGAAAAAGACCAATAACCGTATTTACACTGAAGAATGTTTATGTTCGAATAATTAAAAATAACAAAACCGTAAGTTTTAAGATGCTATAAGACTTCAACTTATTTTCTTTATGATGTTATATGTATCTTATGTTATATGTAACTTGTATTTTTAGCCATCTAAGATAGAATCCGACTGCGTGCCACCGAAACTAAAAAGTATAATAATCACAAACAGCCGCATTCGTCTCGGCAGCCAGGATAGTTCAGAAAAACAAGTCACCTTTCAAGATTCAACTAACAATACTGATGCCTCTATAATAAAGGCTAAAAAAGTTAAATTTGCCGAAGATACTGTGTTTGATGAAGGACCTAAAGTAAAGCGAGGTAGTGTTATTATTTTCTTTTTTATCAAATCTTTTTGATATAAGAAAAATTAGTTTTTTTTTATATTAACTGTTACATTCGTGTATTTAAAAATACTAGTGGGCGTCCAGTGCTCGACATTCGACCATAGTTCATTGATTTTTTAAAGTTTGATCTTTATTACGGTTCTTTTGTCAAAGGTTATAACTTCTATAATCAAAGTTTTTCATCGTGGCTACTCAATTATTTGGCACTTTTTTTTTTAAATTATATAAACATAAAAAAAATCTATATCTAAATGAAAATTGAACTTGAATTTGAATTGTTTTACTCTCATGACAACATGAAGCAAAGTGACATGCAGTGAAAGCAGTCCTATCACCTAAAAATTTTATCATTCAATAAGACCAAAGTGAATAATAATTATTTCAGTGGTTTCATAAATTTACTAAAGATAAATTATTTATCAAAGAAGTATTAATGTATATTATAAATTTATATATTATATTATTATAAAATTAACCTGCAATTTTACCAGTTGATTTCAAAGGGCACGTAAGGCATGCAACGTCAGTTATGTTAAAAATATTGAAAAGGTAATAGGAACGTAACAGTAAAATGACGGATGTCAAAATGTCTTTTTCGTTTACATGTGTGTATATGTTCTGTAAAATTCAAGCAGTAGTGTGAGTAATGTATATTTTAATTAATTTAATGTACTTATAATGCATTTTATATAAAATAAATAGCTTTCTGCACTTCTCCTCCATATAAACTTTAACTATGCTAAATTTCAAGCTTATTCGTTCGCGCAATTCGCTTAAAAAGGGGTACAAAGTTTTGGTTTCACGTATCAATATATAAGATAAGCACCTCGTCTACAAACATTAGAACCGAGGTCACCAAAAATAGCTCGCTACATATTATTAACACAATAAATTTTTCTGGCAAAAGAATCTCATAAATAATTTCAAAGCAGGACTAGGATAAAATTAGAAATTCTTTGCCCTTAATTGGTTATATATATTTAGAAATGTAATTTATAAATTTCTCGATTGTTTGTCAATTTCGTTATTACGTCATCATCATCATAGTTCTATGTTTTCCCACATACAGTAGTGCTACAAGAACATTTCTGTGGTTCAGATTTTTCACGATGTTTTCTTTGACAATCAGCCGATAGTGTTACCAATGTAAATTAGATAGGTTAGATATTAGTAAATTAGATAGAAAAATACATTGGTACATGCCGGGGTTCGAATCAGCGGATATTGGATTCATATTTCACTAGTCAAACTACTCAATTTAGTTTATTACCATTTCAGTTTATCGCAAACCAAGGCGCATGCTGACACCAGGTCCCCAGAGACAACGGTTCTGTTTCAACCCTCGTTTTCAAGCCCTTGTCAATCGTTTTGAAAACCGAGGTCTCATCATGGCTAGAACACCGCCGTCTAATCGTGAAACACTACCAGAAACCACCCCACAAACAGGAGACCCATCCACCATATCAGCCAGAGCTATTAACTTTAAAGATGGTAGCCCAGCTATTGAAAACGATTATTCTGCGGAATCGAATGAGTGTTACACCTCATGCTTGGCCTCACCAGACCCTGGTATAGATACTGCTATTACGGCATTCTCTACAAACGTCGCTGGCACACTACAAAAATGCCTAACATCTGTATTAAGAACATCAGAAGAAGAGACCGAAATTCAATTTAAATTTACCATCACCAAAAAGAAAGTTAGTATAAAAAGAATTGTCGAACAGGGGGAAGGTGTGGATGAGAAATCAAGTGAAGTTGATAGGAATGCTGGTGCAAATAAAGAAAATATATGGTCGTGCGTCGCTCGAGCCGTAAGAAATGTATTTTGGGGTGACCAAGGTAATTTAAGTAAGTGACTTTATTGCTTTTCCTCATTACTTAATGGAGACGAGATTCCTTAAAGTTTCCTCGATGTAATTCAGATGAGGTTAGATCCTATTTAATTTATTGCTTAAATTTTACCCCTTACTACACGAATTCATTTATTTATATTTTTTTAGTGTTCAATATTTGATCATTCTCGTGACTTATTATAGAATGCCTCATCTTTTCTAATCTTCTCTTACTCCAGTAAGTAACACTTTTAAGGATTTAAGAGTAGGTTCTTTAATAATTAATTAGGTACATTAGTAAATCTTATTAACTCCTGGACTGTTCAAAACCATAATGGTTTAAACTTCATACAAACGAATGTAGACCTTATGACCCAATGGTCAACAGAGTGTTGGCAGCATAAGTTTTAAGAAGATATCGTATGTATCTAAAACAAGCTTCTGCCCGCGACTTCATCCGCGTGGGAATAGTTACATTGGGCTAACGCTAACTTTGACTCGCGACTTCGTTTACGTAGAGGTGAAAATATTTTTTAATAATATGTTCGTTAACACCAATTTTGGAACATTCTGCGTTAGTTCTCCGCTCCTACTGGTCTTAGCGTGATGACATAGCCTATATAGTCTTCCTCGATAAATGAGCTATCTCACACTGAAATATTTTTTCTAATCGGACCAGTAGTTCCTGAGATTAACGCGTTCAAGCAAACAAACTCTTCGGCTGTATAATATCAGTATAAATTTGAAATACTTGAACGATTACATTGAACTTGAATGATTGTAATACAAAATAATAATAAAATCATGATCCGCCATTTTGAGATTTGGGTCTTAAAAAATTAGCCGATGGGTTAATGTTATATTCATGCAGAACCATTAACAGATTTTGACAAAACTTTAAAATAATGTAGCTTAGGAAATGTAACGAATAATACATAGATCTAACTTATAAAGATATTGTTGAAATTGGTTAAAATATAACCTCAAAAGTCAAACAAGCTGGAAAAAATTTTGTCAATTGAGTTATTTCGACGTAAACTGCATGAACCGTTAAGGGTAACACAAAGATGTTATCATCTGTACATATAATAGAATGTAAATCTAACGTGTCTGTACTTCTTCGATTTTCGTCAAAAAAATTGTTGCATGTGTCTAGTAATAAGTAATAGAATACATTTCAATCATTTTTATAAATGTCTGTCTGTCTGTTTGTATGAACACGCATCACTGCTAAAGTACTAGGTAATAATACAATAAAATCTCATATAAGAAAATCAAAAAGCATATCCTCGGGAATTACTTAGTCTTTGTTTCATTAAAATCGGTACACTCTATCATATTGAAATTTTAATGGCGCCGCGACTTAAGTATGAGAGAAAAGTAGATAAGCAAATGGACTAAATACGTTCAGGTGACTTTATTAGTCATTGTTTTGTATATCAGGTTCCACGTGGACGAAGCCGCGGGCACAGCTATTAGTCTATAAAAATATAAACGCAAACGAAGCCAAGCCAAGAGAACAAAAGTACTTATATAAGATTTTACAATTTTCGACGACAGAACATTTATACAGTATAATTAATTATTAAATATTAATAAGATAATATATACCATATTATATTTATATAATAACATTTTTAAGACATATTGACTGGTAATATATAGCTTCAAATTTTCATTAGGAGTATCTTATATAATGTGGACGAGCACTGAGGGGGTTATATAGTGGCTTAAACTCCCAAATATGTAACTGTATTTAACATTTAATAATCAATATTTGTTTGTTCCTATGAGCTGCCAATCCGTTCCTCCGGCTATAGACCTTTGTAAACTTATTGCTTACTTGAAACTTACAAATAATAACTATAATGAACATTGACAATCATTAAATCTGTAATTTAAAAATATTGAGGCTATTTATCGAAATATAAATGATCCTATCTCTCAAGTTGGACCAAATTATACATAAATGCCAACTATCACGAAGATCAGTTAAGTAGTTTCAGAGGTTATATTGGAAAAACTTCATGACACTGGATGTTGATATATTTAGATTTTAATAAAACCTCTTCGGTCTGTTAAAATCTTAATATCAAAGTTATAATATAACCAAATACGGATTGTAGTTTCGTTAGTTCACCGAAATTTAAATTCTAAAGTAAACTGACTATCCCTCTTGAAAGTTAGAATCTATGTTATTATTTCAAAAAGTTACATAAACTTATGAACCCTAAGACAACATTTCACGGATAGGGTAAATGGTAGAAAAATATTTTGAGATTGTACCGATTTTAGATATAATTAATATTTCCATACTAGAATCTATGGATTCGGATTCGGGTCGCTTAATTAATATTCGCCCGTAGCTTTTTGATATGTATATATTGGGCTGTATGTATATATTTCATTCTTTATACCAAAATTAAAACCTACAATGAATAGTTGTAACATTCTTCAACTATAGCAATGTGATTTATCAAAGTTTCTGCTAATGATGTAATTACAACCAGGGTGGGAGAAATTTCCTCTACAACATCCTATCTATCTGTACTACGGTATTTCTCTAAACAAGACAACAGCAAACAACAGCAACAACAACAAACGTGAGATAGATAATCTAAGAAATTGTGTCTTTGTATATGATAGATATTTTGTTATCACTGCATACTATAAAACAAAATCCACTGCCACGTCTGTTTGTTTGCTCGAGATAAACTCAAAAACTACTGAACGGATTTGTATGCAATATTTTTTATTATCAGGGGGGCAGGATAACGTCCGCCGGGCCTGCTAGTCAGGTAAAAAATACCTAATAATTAATTGGTTACGTATCTATACATATAAATAAAATATAAATGTTAACATTCTGTCCCGTTCCAATATCCTAAATAGCTTAACCGATTTGGAATGTGATTTTTTAAAGCGATGATAGCTCAGCGTTGTGAACACTACTTCAATTGCATTGGATTGAATCCTTGTATAGGAGCCAGAGTTTTCGGTAATGGAAAACATTGTTATTAAACCATAGAATGGCAGTAGCACTTTTTATAATCCTACCTGGTCAATACCCACGTTCAAGTCAAAAATCTGTTTCCAATCTATACAAGTGTTTCGGTAGCTATACTTGAGTAGCAATGCATTTTCTGGTTTTAGCGTGTTTACCATCTTAGACCACATAGTTATTTAACACCAGCTGAGAGTCAAACGCTAAATCTTATAAAGTAAATACAAAACGGTATGTAAACACTTTTCAGGATATCTAACTACACTATATATCTTAACAGAAGTAACTTAAAATCGTTAAAAGGTTTTATGGTGTTTGATAAAAATATATCAAACTAGCCAATCCGGCCGAAAATTACCTAATTAATTTTAACTGGAGACAAAGTAACGGTTAGCAGCTAGTTTAAAATAAAAAGTAATATAACAGGCATGGCCAACCTGCGGCTCGCGAGACACATGCGGCTCTTTGAAGGATTATTTGTGGCTCTCGATAAATATACTTGAGTTCCTTTTTCATTTTTGTGCTATTATACTACAAAAAAATATTATCGTTCCGTATGTGTTTTAAAATGTCTTTTAAATTACTGAGAACAAATATGAAAGAGTAAGTGCAACATTGTAACGGATTTCATGTCCGTCCAAGTTAAGAATAATATGTTTTACCGAAAACTACGCGAACGAACATAAACAGTGACGTAATCGACCAACGTTTGTTTATATGTTTTTAATAAATATAATTTCTATATAAAAAAAATATACCTTTTAAATACGTATTTAACGGCAGCTCGCGAAAAATTTCAAATTTTGAAAAATGGCTCGGACTATCTAGAGGCTTGGCTACCCCTGTTATACAAGAAAAAAGTAATGGAAATAAATAAAATCAGTTCACGTAGAGTTGATCTTGTTAACTGAAAGGAATATAACATTTTAAACGATTCGTTTTTTACGAGATTAAATAAATTGCCTATAAAATAGAAAATCAAAATACATTTGGACTGCGAGGAAAACTGCAAATAAAACATTTTATTACAGTTTCTAAATTTATTAAATATTCTGTATTCTGAATCAGCGTTCGCCTTTATTTCTTTCTAACGCTTTTGTCAAAAAATCGGCAAAGTGCGAGTCGAACATACGCACCGGGGGTTCTAAACTATCATAAAACATATCGATCTGTATTACGTATTTAATAAAAACATTGTACGTTCTTGCATTTGTTTTGGAAAGAACCGATGAAGGCTTAATTGTAGCCTATTTTAGGTACCCCTTCGATTATACTAAGTCGAATCCTGCAATGACGTGCTTTCGATGAAGGTATATATGATGATAGAACCGTGATAGAGTTTTTTTTAATAACCTCTTAACAAATCAAGCACTTGCAGGTGTATTTCGGCAGCCGCACTTAAGATGCAGTCTCCCTTTAATGTATAATCATTTTAGACCAAAGCGTCTTTTGATATCAGGTGAGACTGGAAAAATTTTCAAACCTATACTTTAGAGTTTGAACAATTACCAAGTTAACTTTCACAAGTATGTCCATACATATGTTAACACTTATACGGTGGCATAAAACAAAAAACTATTTTTATAAACACGTTTCTTGTATAAGAATCCTCTCGGTCGTTTGTTTTTCGGTAATTTTAATCACTTTTAAAGATATCTCCCATTATTGGATTAAAGAAGGTGTTACTTTGTGAAAATCCATAATTAAATAGTATAGTGGGCGTTACTTTGCACTTCCGCCTCATTATCCGCTTGCATCGCAGGAATCAGCATTGTTCTTAAGATGCTCCGTAACGTCCATCACGTTAAATTGCAATATATTTTATTTAATTATATTTTACATTTACATTCCAACAGTTTCAACCGACGTTAAGTTCGTCCGTCGCCCAAGGACGCGATTTTTGTTGTTTTAGTTACTAATATTTGGCTCTTTTATTACAAGTTTCATATTTCACTTCTACAGGTATACCTCTCGCATAATCAACCCTTTTTTTGTTGCAATGAGACGTGGTAGTGGCCAATCAATTTTATGCGGAAGTTCAAAATAACGTCCACTATAATAATATCTGCCATATAACACATTATCTAAAAACACCAACCAACTGTAATACTAATATGATTCAAAGATACAGACAGCATTTCAAATGTGGTAAAGATATGGCTTAGAATAGGTTATCTATTTTGGCAAAGGAACCCCAAAAAACTTCATTTAAAATGTAATTTCATAATAGAAAATAGTAATACAAAAGACATCCCAAATCCGTGATGACAGGGGTTTAGTTAATAAATCATTTATGTTATACAATAAAACTTATGTAGTAAAAGTTTAGTGAAAAAATATTGTATATTACTAGGCGTCGCCCGCGACTTTATCTGCATTTATATCTTTGTAAAACGGTTTACGTAGGTAGCGCAGGATACTTTCCAATTTACATGACATTCAGTTGTTATATTTTGGTCATTTTAAAGAACACCTTTACAAAGTATAGCATACTAGATTTTCCCGCGGTTTTTCTCATGTTAATGTACATCGACCTATCTCTTGAGAGCAATACTTTTTTCTTTCCACCTAACACCGTGCATGCAAATATCATGATGGGTTGAGTAGTTATGGCGTGAATACGTAATAAACAAACAAATTAACATTCGATTTTATAATATTTGTTAGGATGTTATTCTGATGTATAAGCTATATTACTGTAGATATTCGTCAAAATCTGTTGAATAGTTTTTTCTTTAAAAAGAAAAAATGTGTAGTTACATTTTAAAATGAGCTAGATCCAAGTTTAATCAGTCATATAACATGTTTCATTATTTTAAGATTTCCAATTTTTATACACCGAGAATGAAGTTCAAATTTTGCTGTTCATAAGGTTTTTAGTTTATTTTGTTACGATCTTCATATTATACATGTACAAAATTTGAAAATCTCGAAAGATAATGTAAAATTTTAGGGACGACTAAAATTGGATTTAGATCATTTTTAAATGTAACGACTCAAGTATGTGGACAGTGATCGGTTGTTACTAATTGCTACATACAAATTATACGAATATTTTGTCTTAGTTTCGAGAAACTGAGAAAATAAACAAGTCGGTTAATCACAGACAAAGTTTTTAATCTATGTAAGTTCTTTGAAAGTTCTACACGTAAGGTATTTCAAATATATTCTAGAAAACAATATATAGTGAGGGTTTAAAATAAATTAAACTGTAATCTGTCTGTATATATTATATAGAAACTCCCATGATTATATCTTCATCACATCGCCCTGTATGAAACCCACTGAAGTGTCATAGGCCTCTTCCCGAAGGAGGTATGGGCATGGGTTCGGGCATAACCACCACGCCAGCCCACGATGTATTGACGATTTCAAACTTAGAGAAATCCAGTTCTATATTTTCCCACATGCGGTGATACTGCAACATTTCTTACGTTTAGATTTCTCATGATGTTTTCCTTCGAAAAAATAATAAATGTACGCGTCCTTGGTATATACCTGAGTGTGAATCTGTGGACATCGAATTGACTTTCCAGCGGTCAAACCAATCGTCTATCACGATTGTTTAAAAGTGCATAGTAGTTTATATGAGATTTTTATACTCCAACACCGTTTTATCGATCAAATCTAACATAACTGAGTGTTTCTTTATGCAGATTTTTTAAAATTCTCCTGTAACTTGTCACTAGATGGAATTACTTCATATCAACTTCTATACCGTTTAACGTTTATAGTTATAACATTGTATATTAACACAATATTCATTTTTTTATAGCTCTAGTATTTATACCAAATTATTACAAGAAATAATAACAAATGCACGCGAAAGCCACGGGTCTGAACCAGTATATATGAAAGAAGACAGTTAAACCCTTTTTATAAATAAATATAGCTGCTATATTAGAAATATAATCAATCACATAAGGAACATTCAAGAAAATTAATAAAAAAATTATGTCAGAGAATGAATTATCAAAGACAAATAAAAGTCGCGAACAAATTGGATGCTACCCAAAATTTCTGATGTCGGTATTAAAATTCATGTAATCTGGAAGCACTCCAGTTAAAGGGAGAGAAAAATATAATCGAAATTGTAAATTTTCAGGCGGCCATT
This sequence comes from Antheraea yamamai, assembly GCA_036509395.1. Lineage (NCBI taxonomy): Eukaryota > Metazoa > Arthropoda > Insecta > Lepidoptera > Saturniidae > Antheraea > Antheraea yamamai. The sequence goes on from AP028441.1 coordinate 1,359,657, forward strand.
ATTCTTGTGTCAAGTGGCCGACAATTTTGCATTTTTTCATTATATTGAACTTTTAAGAGCTAGAAATGCTTATAGTTACAACATAATAATAAGTAAATTAAATTTTAAAGCTGGTATTTACGTCCAAAGTTACACTATAATCGTGTTTTAATGTTCATCAACTTGCTTAATATAAGTAAAAAAGTATTTTTTGAACACATCGTGATAAACCCTAAATCGAAGAAATGTTTCTAAATTAACATCGTATGTGGAAAATTATAGAAATGTGGATTTTTCGTAGTTTTAAATTACCAATACGTAGTGGACTGCCGTACTGATAATGACCATACCTTCCTTTGGACAGAGGTCTATGGCCCTACAGTGGGTTTCTTACAGCATCTCTTAAGAATAACCTATTTATATAACCAATTACATAACAAATAATAACCAATTCAATGATGGTAGATCATGAGCTGTAGGCGGTAGGGTCATTACTGGTTTCAGCATGAATGGGTCGGTTCGCCCGTGGTACTAGTACCCGATCCACAGACACACCAACGTGAAGTAACAGTGCTTGCATTGTTGCGTTTCGTTCAGTCAGTGAGAGCGTCGGAGGACCACCTCAGTTCCCCTTCCCCATTCCCCTTCCCCTCTCCCCAAAGTCAGGCTGACAACGCACTTACGACTCCCGTGGTGTTGCTAGTGTCTATAAACGGCGGTAATCACTTAACATCAGGTGTTTCTTTGCCTCCTATAACATAAAAAAAAATTGAAAATGAAGATTAAAATAATGACGGTTTTGTATTGAGCATTGTGCTGCTAAAAACCAGAAATAAAGCTGTGAAACGTTAATACGAATAAACGCCTAAAAGTGCTCATGCAGTACTATGAAGCAATCATATTCATATTCATATTCATATTCAATCATATTGTGTAATTACATATGATAAAAAATACCGTTTATATTATTAATATAACATTCCGCTATATTGTCACTGAGATGAAACTAAATGTTTTGAAAAAGTCACATAGATTTCTATATTTTACTAGCTTATGAAACCTGGTTAGTCATATGCTTTTTTTACTTACTTAATGTGAAATCTAAAGTCATGTAAGCTATTTGGCTTACAAAAGTTATTTTATTAGAATAACTTAACAGCTTCAAAACTTATATATCTCATGACTATTACTAAATTAAAAGTCGGCGATTTCGCTCGCTTTAATATAAAACTTATTACAAATAAATTATAGTCTACGTTCTACAGCAAGAATGTGACTTTTATTAGCCAAAGAATCTTCTTAATTGGTTCAGTAACTGTAGGAGTTCTTTCCTACAAATATATAAAAATTGTCTCTTTATTATAATGAACTAACAATGATAGAGTTTAAAAGCCTTTATTAGAAATATAACATTATGATATATCACAAATATACAGTTAATTTCAATAATATCGCTGTTAGAATCCCCTTAACCCTAGTAACTATAAAAATACATTTTAAAATGACATACAAAAAAACTTTTATGGCTCCTAGTCTATCTACATTCGGATATTAATGCTGCCAATCATTTTATTCCGCGGAGCGAAATGACGAGTACTGAAACCAGAGAATTTTCATTTATTTCTATAAGGAATAAACTATATAAATATTCTCACGCTGTTGGCATACTTAGGTTGGTAAAAACGGAAAAAGTAGCTTACTTATACTTTTTCACTTAAATAAGTTGAGTTAATGGTTAGGTCTTTCACCTTTTTTATCGAGGCATAAGACAGTGACTCTAAATAATATTCAACTAAACATGTAGAATGTTAGATAGAAATAATATAGATGTGCCAAATTTAATTCGATTATCAATTATGTTAGTGCCTTACATGTGATTGATGTATATAACTCACAAAAAACGTGATTTACAATTATTATACGATTATTAGATTACGTTTTATATTTATACGTACATATTCAATTTATTTTAGACTAGCTGTACCCGCAGTTCCGCACGCATTTTTTTTTAATTGTATTAAAGAAATATAACATTGTGAGACTAGCTGTCTTAAATAGAATAACCTAAATTACTTCCTATAAGATCAACTATCTGCCAGTGAAAGTCCCTTGAAAATTGGTTAAACCGTTTTGGACATAGCACTGCGGGCGAAGCCACGGTAAACAGCTAGTCTAATAAATTAAGATAGACTAAATTACTTATTATAATGTCCGCTATCTGCTGGTGAGAGTTCCGTAAAAAACGGTCGAACCGTTTTGGAGATAGTACTGCGGGCAGAGCCACGGTTAACAGCTAGTATAAATTAAAATTACCTAAATTACTTTTTATAAGGTCAGCTATCTGTCAGTAAAAGTCTCGTGAAGATCGGTCAAACCGTTTTGGAGATATTACTGCTGGCAAAGCCATGGTTAACAGCTAGTATAAACTAAAATTGCTTAAATTACTTTTTATATGGTCAGCTATCTGCCAGTGAAAGTTTCGTGGAAATCGGTTCAACTGTTTTGGAGATAGCACAGCAGACGAAGCCACGGTTTTCAGCTAGTCTAAATTAGAGTAGCCTAAGTAACCCGCTGTAATTTTAGCTACCTCCCAGTAAAATTTTCTTCAAAATCGGTCCAGCCGTTTCGGAGATTACTCGGTACAAACAGACAGACCGACAAAAATTTTAAAAATGGCATTTTTGTTATCAGTAGCGTGTATACTTTCATACCCAATCAGTAAAAAATGTTTATTTTGATATTACATACAAACACTTCATTTTTATTATACGTATATTTGAACATCGGTCAAACCATTTTGGATATAGCACTGCGGGCAAAGCCACGGTTAACAGCTAGTATAAACTAAAATTGTTGGAATTACTTTTTATAAGGTCAGCTATCTGCCAGTGAAAGTCTCGTGGAAATTGGTTCAACCGTTTTGGAGATAGCACTGCAGACGAAGCCACGGTTCACAGCTAGTCTAAATTAGAGTAGCCTAATTAACTCGCTGTAATTTCAGCTAATTCCCAGTGAAATTTCTGTAAAAATCAGTCCAGGCGTTTCTGAGTTTACCCGATACAAACAGACAGACCGAAAAATTTTAAAAATGGCATTTTTGTTATCAGTAGCGTGTATACTTTCATACTCAATCAGTAAAAAATGTTTATTTTGATATTATATACAGACACTTCATTTTTGTTATATGTATAGATATAGATAACAATTTATGTTTAGGTTTGTGTGCGCGTGTAAGTATGTATAAGTGTATGGCTGGGTCTAGTAGTATACAAAATGAGTAAATGTATATTTATACTAAGGGATTTCGTATATTATATACTTTTTGAGCATTTAATATATATATATATATATACGAATAAGGCAAAGAAGTTTCACTTCCTTCGCGGGTACACACTAATACGCGAAATTGTTTTTTTGTGTCAGAAATATATTAATCAAATATGTATTGCAATTAAAAACAACATCGTGGTCTTTTAACATTTTCTTCCAATTCGTTATCCATCTCTTATAGCTGATACTCGCCCATTCCATTTTTTTTAAATTGAATATATCGCAACCGATATTATTTTTGTAGTCATACGGGACATTTAAAAAAGTTTCATAAAAATCTGTCAAATATATCTCATATTAAATTCATACAAACTATATTATAAATTTCCACAGATGATTAGGGTACACCATAAAATTTGCTTAAGAATCCTAACATTTCTCACAAACATTTCATTACGCACTCTCACCTAAATCAAAATGTTTCTATCCCATTTCAGCAACTAGCACACCGCACAGATCTCTGGAATCCATCAATTCCAGTTCATCATCAACATCTAAACGAAAATGCGAAGAGATGACAGACCCTCAGAATAGCCCTTTGAATCACAAGAAGCATAAATACGAAGGGAGGATTCGAGGGCGACCGCCTCTCACAAGAAGTTATGGGGTATCAACACTGAGGACTTGCCAATCGGAGGAACAACAATCGTCGAAGAATGAGATGTCTTCTTACCAGGAGGATGACATAAATTTAAGCTTTTAAAACCAACTCTGGTATCTGATACTCATCTTTAGAGTTACGGCTAATGGTAGTTCATCGTTTTATGAAACTTCCTATACATATTCTGGCACACGGATCTTTCCAAATCACCCCTTAGTACTGCGTTTAGTATCAGGCGAATTGCTCGCCTATTTGTTATGTTCAATAGAAGAGGTCAAGCAAGGAAAAGATCTGCTAAGAATAATTCTTAATACTTTAAGAATAATATTTGAGACATAATTTGTACATCGACAATCTAGGTAGGCAACTAAAATATTGATCCAAAAACCTAAATATCTATTGGTCATATTTATACAACTATAGCTTTAATCAAGTGTACTTGTATTTCTATGCTGTTGTTTTTTCTTTATTCTACTTCCATAGGCTTCTACTTTAAGGATAGAATAAGTAACTAAACACATTTTGTTAATCTCAAAACACCACGCCGTTGATTGACATTTGCTACTTATGTAATTATACTAACCCGAGTCATTCTTGCATTTTTATCTTTGGTTCGTGTCATTTCATCTCTACCGCTTTTTATATTACCTAAGCTTTAGTTTTATATAGTGACAACAAATTTATTTAAAACAACTATGTAAATAAAACTTATAATCGCAATAATTTAACCACCGTATTATCTCTACGCATTAAGTCCGCGAAGGCAAAAATTCTCCATAAAATAAATAAGATATGTCGGAGTATACGTGATACGCGGTTCTCATTATGTAAAAGAGGACATTGACAATGGTTTCAACTCATTTCTTCATACCAAGGACATATTCTCCATTGGAAAATTCTACCTTAACGAATAATTCAAGTTTTTGGTTACATTGTAAACGTTTACAATCATTTATAGAAAGGATTAGATGATTGACCATTTTTCCGCTGTTATGAATAGATTTTAAGTATATCTTATAGTTATAAGTATAGCTTATAGTCATCACGTTATCCCAAATACTGGTTTCCTTTACAATAAACACTACTTTTCTATCTACAATTTATTTTATTGTATTTAACCTATCAAAGAAATTCCTATATACCTGAACATCACTCACAGCCTAATTATCATTGTCAATGGTTTTGATTAATTAATCAGACGTGAGTCATCGTGTAACAATATCGAATCGGTTAAAGGCCCGTGACTTGTACGACAAGTAGCTATTGAACTTTGTAAGGAAACTCTTTTTCATGTACTAAATAACCAAATTCTACTTTATGTATATATTTCTTGGTATCCGTTGTGGCCTAGTAGTTTGACCCGTGGAATATAAACTCGATGTCCACAGGTTGGAACCCCGGCATGCACCTAATAATTTTTAGAAATTCGCGTACATTTACTAATTTAAATTGGTAGCACTATCGGCTGATGCTGAAGGAAAACATCGTAAGGAAACATTAACCTGAGAAATGTTTCTGTACCACTACTGTATGTGGGAAATCATAGAACTGTGGATTTCTTAGAGTTTGAAATTAACAATACGTCGTGGGCTTGCACGGCGATTATGCTCATAAAATCTTTCAGGAAGAGGCCTATGGCCCTGCAGTAAGTCTCTTACATGCTGATTATAATGATGATAATATATTTTGTTCATACCTCGTCTAATTATCAGGATTAAATAATCTAAGAATTCAAACAATAAGACATGCAGTTATTGTTTCACTGCTAATTTTAATTAAATATCTGGAGTCGTATGACTAGCCCTCTTCTTAAGTATTGCTATATAGATCGATTACCGTACAATGATTTCTTAAACTTCTCAGCTATTAATATCAATATATGTAAACGTGTTATCAAAGATTTGCTAGTATTTGAAAACTCCTACTACGCATTCAAACTTCCACAGTTTTATTCACGTAGTGATCTCTATGCAGCGGTTAAAGTAACAAACACATATGATCCATCATTGGTCCACTATGTCGTCTACATGAATAATTAGAAATTAGTTCATGACGCGGTAATAATTTTAATTGAAACCGATGTGATCCGAACTAATTGACGAATTTCAATTTGATGATCCGAACGCTTCAATTGAATGAGTCTTGACGGTCATTCCAAAATATGCTATTTTACTATTCTAATTTTTTCTAAGTAACCGATATGGCAAAACTCTTACGCTTTACGGAATTACTCTATACTATCTAAAGATAAAAATCCAACAATTTTTACCGACGTTACAGTTGCTTGCTAGCACCATGCGTTAATTTAAATAGATTCAGAGATTCCCGAATATGACGCGCTCAAATAAATCACTAAATCAGTATATGATAAGTTATTTCCATATTCCGTGAGAATTATAATATAAGTTATAATAAACCACATTTTACCATAAACATGAGGCTACATTCAAATTCTATGGATTTTTCATTCAAATTTTACACATTCAGACTAGTGAATTTACCTTCCACTTACTATTATTAATTGTTTTCTCTATGGTTCACTATATACTTTCGAATCATATGTTTTTGTTTTATGTAAAAATAATGTGAAGGACTAAATTAATTTAGTTATTATGTCTTTTCATGCTAGCTAATTCTTAGACCTGCCTGTAAATCGGTGTGGTTCTATAAACTTGGTTACCAGAGCCAATAAAATAATGCCACACCTCTTTGTTCCAGTTCTCTCATTTTTTTAAATATATCTTGTGTATTTTACATACGACAAAAAAGTAGAGGCAGTCATAAGGACTGCTGACAGAAGTGAAAACTCAAAACAATGAAATAACTGTGTTACGTAATACGGCCGGTTACGCTTGCGTAGCATGTCATGACGCGAAATTATAAATTTATCTCCTGCCAAAAATATCGCTCAACGCGCCTAAAAAAGTTGTCACTTCAATAAATGTCTTCTTTCTTTTTTATGTAAATAAATATCAACAAATCTTAATATATATATTTCTTGTGTGCGTGTGTATGTGACTGAACTCCTCCTAAACGACTGGACCGATTTTGATGAAATTTTTTGTGCGTGTTCGAGTGGATCCGAGAATGGTTTAGATTCACAATTGGAACCGGTAGGTGGCGCTGCGGTTGACATTTAGGATTTTTTTTAATATCATGGCAGGACAACGTCCGCCCGGCCCGCTAGTTTATTATAAAATTGAAGAGCCTGACTGTAGTATGGGGGCGCCATCATAACCTAAAGTGCTTAGCGGCATTATATTCAACTAACACAATCCTGTTAAAGAGCAGACGAGATAGATATTCCAAATCACCTTCGTACTTATATTTTATATTTCTGATTCACTTCATCATCTAGAGTATTTCTAGAATTTAAAATAACTCAATACCCGTATAAATAACCTGACGTCTATAGACTGAGAATCATTATGTAGGTACAGATTCGGTACTATCAGAATATGACAAAAGAGAGATCGCTCGCAGAAAACATTCATAAAAAGATTTACATCAAGTTCGTCCCCAATAAAATTCTCCAGAAAAAGTACGATTCGTTCTATTCACGCGTTGAACACGTGACACTATTATTTCAAATTCAAAGGATAAAAAGAAATAGTATTAAAAAGGATGTTCGTGTAAGAGCTGATAGTGATGGACGCTTATTCGTTTGTCAAAAGAACCGGTATTTCTCGAATCGGTTTCCGATAATGGTATAACTTATTATTGCATAATTAAAAGTTCTCGGTTTAATGGTTTAAATATAGCGGTAAAAGACCGGAACTTTGTTAAAGTGACAATAAAGTCTTAAGTAATTATTATAAATACTTTAGTTTTGAACACGTTTTGAAATTTTAGTTTTATTGAAAAGACGTTTATTTATTCAATAAAAATTTCATTTCGATTTAAATATATTTTTGTTTCTATTATATTTCTAAATCTGCCTTCCTAACTACCGCTCTAAAGTTTAAAATTTGTCACCAAGCACATGTCCGTATGTTTCAGCAGCTGCACTAGAGCCGGTCCTTCGGTTTAGCGTGCTTACCATCTTCGATCACATCGCGATTTAATATCAGGCGACATTGTGATCAAATGCTAAAACTTACAAGAAAACCTTTTTTTTTATTTAAATTATAAATGACAAAGTTTGTGGGGATAGAAGTATGTTTGATATTCTTTCACGCAAAGACTACTAAATGAATTTTGAGTCATTCCATTTAAAATCGTCTGAAAATAAAAAAAAATGGTTGCTGCATGATTTTAGATTTTGATGAAAATTTGAGGGATTCATCTCTAGGGTCCCTAAGAATGAAATTTACACATATTCGATTTTTATGAGCACCTGTTTCCGAGCATTTAAATAAAAACTTTCAAAAATCACCTTTTTTTTAGCTTATTTGAAATTTCCTCAAAGTTTTGTCTGTTTAAATTTTTTTTCATTATTAAAGCGGAATCCTTAGGGGGACAGACTATAGTTTGATAAAACTCAATGATAATTTTGTTTATGGCGACCTATCATTAGCGAGAGCAAACTAAAAATGAGTGTTTTTTACTCATTTTTCGTGAATTTCAAGCGACTCTAGCGACTAATCGGTTATGAGTTAAGAACTTCTGGTTGACAGGAATTAAGTACACATATCATAGACAAAATTTAGCCATTGATCGACCTGAGCAGCCCACTCTTTCTGGAAGAAAACTTTGCTTGAAGTTTTGAATTTTTAAAAAATCGCATTATTCAGCCTACAAAACGAAGAAGTCTACTACGAGATAAAATTCTAAAATTTTCAGAATCTTTTGTTCTTACCTTTAACTTTGAACGACTGCATCGCTTGTTTTGTTATTTTAATGTGTAGTGCACTTACCGGTCGTTTTTTGACAGCAAAAATTACCTCAATATTTTTTATATTATAATCTTATAAATTTAGTTTTGTCTGATAATTTTTTGCATGTAAATATAATTTTTGACTTTTTTATTGACCCACAGGTGCTTTTATCTAAAACCCTAATATATAATTTAGGAAAAAATAAAAAATATTGAGGTAATTTTTGCTGCCAAAAAACGACCGGTAAGTGCACTACACATTAAAATAACAAAACAAGCGATGCAGTCGTTCAAAGTTAAAGGTAAGAACAAAAGATTCTGAAAATTTTAGAATTTTATCTTGCAGTAGACACCTTCGTTTTGTAGGCTGAATAATGCGATTTTTTAAAAATTCAAAACTTCAAGCAAAGTTTTCTTCCAGAAAGAGTGGGCTGCTCAGGTCGATCAATGGCTAAATTTTGTCTATGATATGTGTACTTAATTCCTGTCAACCAGAAGTTCTTAACTCATAACCGATTAGTCGCTAGAGTCGCTTGAAATTCACGAAAAATGAGTAAAAAACACTCATTTTTAGTTTGCTCTCGCTAATGATAGGTCGCCATAAACAAAATTATCATTGAGTTTTATCAAACTATAGTCTGTCCCCCTAAGGATTCCGCTTTAATAATGAAAAAAAATTTAAACAGACAAAACTTTGAGGAAATTTCAAATAAGCTAAAAAAAAGGTGATTTTTGAAAGTTTTTATTTAAATGCTCGGAAACAGGTGCTCATAAAAATCGAATATGTGTAAATTTCATTCTTAGGGACCCTAGAGATGAATCCCTCAAAATTTCACCCAAATCTAAAACGGTGCAGCTTTGCTGATTAGACGATTTTAAATGGAATGACTCTTTTGATAAAACTTTACAGTAATATAACTAAGACACAAAATAAGACATAACGTATAATTTATAAGGATTTAAATTAGACGACATATAGCGATAAATGCCATGTAAGTTGGAATAAATCCTACCGTCTAAGAGCTATCTGACCCTAGTGTATGCTGGATAAACTCTTACAGTTACACAGTGAAACAAATATACTTACGACGTTATCATTTAGAAAAATTCAAACGCAAAAAAGTTGCAGGCGACTGCTAATAGGCTATAATTTTAAAATGCTCATAAAATGTATACACATATAAATATAATATGTATAAATGTATCTTTAATACGTAGGCATAAATTGTTTTCAATAATATTAACTTAACAAACAATACATATCGAACAGAATAATTGGGAGTTTATCAAGTGTCATTCAATGTAATCAAATCAAATCGAGCCATCCACACCATGCATGAATACCGGGCTTGAACTACGTACAGACATTATCTTACTAAACATGTTCTAGTTTCTGTATGTATGCTTAGAATAACGGTTTTACCTAATTCTGTATTCTCTTTTTCGTAACAGAACCACACGTGCTAGTCTCCAGAGCCGCAGCTCTACGATAAATTCTATCTCTGCACAAACAAAAGTTCGATATTGCATATCTTTATTGTACTGCAAAATTGTAGAAACAACTCCCGATCAGTGTATTCCTTCTCATCTATATCGAATCCTGCAAATAGTAGGTTAAAAGCCGCAAATTTTTGAGCAGAGTCTGCTACCATTAAAATACGGTGACGTCACTCTGTGGTGTTGCAATAAAAAATTCAATTAACTAAGACATAATCACTCAACCACATACTTGGTTAAAGTTATAGTATTCACATCGAAATTCATTATAAATGTTAAAAGTGACTATTTAAAAACATGTACACTTCCCATCTCTTTCTCTTTCTGCTCTTTCGAAACGGCTTAAGCGATTTTGATGAGACTTTTACTGGCAGATAGACTTTTCATAGTATTCATTAATTAATTCAGATTAAAGACATCGTTTACATGGAATAACAATAAATATGAAATAACAAAACTCTTATTACAAGAAGTAAGTCACAGATGGAAGCTAGTAGTAAAATAAATCCTTATTCAATGGTTTGCCTAAATTACAGTAGAACACGATATTTACCTCCGAATGGATCCGACCACCATACATCAGACGTAACACTCGCCTTAGTGGCACTCTTAGCCGTGTCGCTTTCGGGATTCTTCGGTAATATTCGGCTACCGAAACAGACTGGCAAGACTACTAAAGAATTGGAAATCTCTTGGCGGTCACCGTTGTTTACACTATGTTTGTCATCAGGTACAGTGTAGTCACTTTGTCTATTAAAAAGAATACACGAACCGAAATCGAAATTCAAACACACATCACTACGAAATTCACAACGGAATAACAGCTTTAACTGCGATTGGCCGCGTTGGGGCATTTCTTACGAGAATGCTTTTAAAAACCGCACTATCCGATTCCCAACCTTACGTAATCGACTTAAGAGTTATTTTTCAATGTGAAAATTATAAAGTAGCAAAATTTTTACAAGTAGCCAGTGTTGAATACGAAAGATTCTTTCTTAAGTGATATACTATTGCAGTGGATGACTTTTCACAATTTTTATAGGGAAAACTAAGTTACAGACTTTCAATAGCTGTTCAAACGGAAAATAACTTCTTGGAAGTTTAATTGACTGAATAGAATGAGTTTCAAATGTGACTTTATGAAGAAATCTTTCAGTTTTTAATGAATAACTAACTCTATATCGCTTATTCGTGTCTATTTCATTGAAGTGAAAACTTCTTTAGATGTGTTGAGCGGTATTTGACAGGAGAAAACCTTCTGATTTCGCGTCAGCGACATGCTAGTAAAGCGTGACCAACTATATTGCGCTTGCGTCAGATTAGCGACACGTAGTATGACGGCCTGTGTGCATCTAATATTGATATTTTATATTGAGGTTGTACAGCCTATCGTATGCTTGATTAATTACTAAATAATTCAGATTATAATTAACTTAGATATCCAAAAGAAAACACAGTTATTCCCTTGTTGTGAGTTTCCACTTCTGTCATCAGTCCTTATGACTGCCTCGGCGGTTTTTTAAGGTATTATTACTTGTAAGGTAAAGTATTAGAGTCCTTCTTTTTTGTAATTAGATATTTTATTTTTTAAGTTACGTCTTAGTTTTCGTTATTTTTCTTTCATATTTACACACACACGCGCTGTTTTTGTTTTTGTATCTTGATTTTTTTTGTTTTGCATTTACAACGATTGTAAGCTGTGTTTACGATTAGAAGGGCCTAATCTTAAGTATACCTACAGAGTATATGATATCGAATTGTCAGATTAAATCCAGTTTTATAGACCTAATAAAAATTCGTTGGCAAAAAATATTTAAGATATACTCAATTACTCATATACTTGGTTTTTTTAACATAATGAAATCTTGCATGGATACCACTACCATCCACTGGACAGTAAAGAGTGACTTATGTTACACATATTACCTTCTAAACCCCATGGTGTTCCTTTATTACCTTTTGGCCGAGGAGTGGGGGCTAATTTCGGATTTCATCCGCTTAATTCAGCAGGTGTGGGTCCCTCGTAAGAAGCCTCCTTCAGCGATCTGAGGCTCAAAGCAAATTACCTCGGACGGACCGATGACACCCACGTAGTAAATAACCCATATAGAAACCCATAGCGCATCACATAGATCTATAAACAATATACGAGAATATTACCTTTATACTTATATACAAAAATTTTTAACTCCCGTGGCTTCTATTCGAAAGATTATAGGCCGGTACTAAATTTTTAGTGTATGCAACACAAAATATTTGATATATTCTCTTTCTATTTATATCATACTAGTTATTGCCCGCGGTTTTGTTCGCGTTTATGTAGTTTTGGCTTTTTCCTCAGGAACAGTGTTTTTTTGTTTGACGAAAGGTATTTGATTGAAGAAGACTTTACTTTGCGGAAATCTATTATAAAATATTATAGTGGACGCTACTTTGAACTTCCGCTTGGAATTGATACTGTAGTTCATAATGATCAATATTTAAAAAAATTATAGCGTGATAAACAAACTCACATAGGGATTTGTAGCCAACTTTATCGTGACCATCATACAGTCATGACGAACTCGTTAAATTGACTCTTTTTATATTGTACTGTGATATCACCAGGTACTAAACCTTTTTACTATAAAAAATAAGAAATGAAAGAGCAAATGAGCAAAAACTATCTAAGTCAGATTTACAATAATTTACAGGAGAGACAAGTTAAATTTTGAAAGCAATTTTTGGTGTACTTGAATATTTCAATTTAATATGAATGATCTTGAAAGGAAACTTTGTATGTTATATGTGTTTGGAAATGTTTTCTGTCAAGTCACGGACTTACCTAGTTTTTTTTTTTTGAACTGAGTACACTGTTGACCTGGACAGGAGCTACTTTTTCCCTTTGTTTTAACCCTTCAAATGGAAACTTTGATTAGTATTTTCTCTTTGATACGTTATTCAGCATTAAATGTATATATCATAAATAAAAAACCCAATAAATCGCATGCTAAAGTTAATAAGAGAAGCAAAATGTGATACAAGCATAATCAAATCCCGAATCACCTGGCGGTGAATCTGTACGTTTTCATTTATAATTTACGACGTCATGTCACACAATATTCATTTCTTCATGCTTTTATACGTTACGACATATACTGTCATATATTTTATTAAAATAGCGACTTTGACAAAAGTCTGTTACGAGTTAAGCTCGCTTGACTGGGTTGTGACAAAGCACGTTCAACATAATGTGATTTTTGATTGAAGAAGGTGTTACTTTGCGGAAATCCATCATTGAATATTAGTGGGCGTTACTTTGCACTTCCGCCTCGAATTAATTGGCTACTACCACGTCTCACTGCAACAAAAATACGTTTGATTTTATGTACACGAGCTTAATCTGAAACTAGTAATATAGGGAGAGAGAGCGAAGTATTATAAACTAAAACAACAAAACTTTGCATTTAATGATTAATAAGTTTCATTAAGAAAGTCCTAAGCCAAATTTAGGCGCACAAGCTTAGCAAAATGAGCACAGTATCCGAACAAAAACATTTTGCGGGAAAAATTACATACTCAGTTATAATCAGTGAAATTATATTTTCATAAAATCGTATCGTAGTCGTGTCGTATCGTATAAAACTCAAATCAAGGAATTCACCTTCGTGGGAGCAAACTAATAAAATGGGACGAGATACAAAAGACAGGGGACAATAGCCGCACGTAAAGTCCGTCGGAAGTTGGAGCCCGATACAGGATGTTGGCATGTGACGTCACAACGTTGACAAATTCACATCAGAGATGTGACTTTATATGTGGACATTATTCTCGGTTATTTTATGGACGGATTTAATGATAATGCGAGTTGTAAACGTAATTTCGTCATAATATTTTGCTGATTGTTCGTATTCTTTTTTTGTTTTTATTGCCCTGTACTAAATTTTATCTACCCTCATTTTTTATCCTTTTATGGGTTTTTTTTTTTTTTAGTGAAAACTTCTTTAGGTTCTTTCAGTGTTATTTTTTGTAGGAGATAAATTTATAATGTCGCGTAATGACGTGCTAGTAAGCGTGACCGGCCATATTGCACTTGCGCGGCTTGCGTCAGACGAGCGACGCGTAGTATAGGGGCCTGTGTACATGTAATACTCATATTGTACAACTCACCATACGTTTCATTGATTACTAGACTTTATAAAAATGTATATAATTGTTGCTCCGAGTGCCAATAGATATGAAAACCACACTCATTTTAACGTATTACATAACAGGTGTTGAGCACAGCTTTTAAACGGTGCCTGGCGATTGAAGATCTCTCAGAAGCCAATGGACTATATTACGTTTATCATAAGATCAGACCATCCATCCCAGGTACTGTTTTTAAAAATGGTAGTCGTATAGACGGTTGAGCGAGGATCTTGTAAGTGGAGACAAAGTGTGAAGGACCCAAGAAGTAATTATTTATTAGAAACTTTATTAAAATATTTATGAATGGGATATCATCGACTATAACGTCCCGTACTGGGTCGATCGCCCCATCCATAATATTCAAGCTTAGAAATACTTTATTCTATTTAGATCCTGAAAAGATGCTTATGAACGTTAAAACTACCACCGTTACGGATAAACTACCAAGTTATTAACAAAAACCTGAAACAAACTCGATCTGGATATTTTTTTTATCGTACATACTTTTACATGTATTATAACAATGCATTATAGTCCCAGTCATTTTTAGCGGCGTTGCTGAATAGGGTGATATTTTCAGACATCACTATCGCTCATGTAGTCCATCCTATCTATCATCAAAACCATCTTGACATGGTGCTTGAATTTACTATCTGATAAATCAGTAGTCAGCCTAGTCTTCGAATATATACACAAGCAATTCCCAACAAAAAAGTCCACCACAAATTCAAACGGTTTAGTCTACAGTGGATATAGAAGAGTAAGCGAAACCATTATCTATACATCATTACATAGTATAAAACAA
The DNA here is from genome assembly GCA_036509395.1 of Antheraea yamamai. NCBI lineage: Eukaryota > Metazoa > Arthropoda > Insecta > Lepidoptera > Saturniidae > Antheraea > Antheraea yamamai. Next base: position 1,374,855 of record AP028441.1, read on the forward strand.
AGTCCCCTTTTTTTTTTTTTTTTTTTAACGTGGGGAAATCCTTTATGGATACCCACCCTCCCGGGGGAGAGAGTGGGATATGTCCGACTCGCACGGACTAAAACCCCACGGTGTACCGACAGACCGTTGTGTGGGGGCGGCAAGGGATCGTTCAAGCTAATCAACCTTGTAGAGCCGCCCCCACGGTCCGCCCGGCGGAAGGTGACCGCCGGGCTCCTACCTATAGAGGGACAGACCGGGTACACGCCGGCTGCCCCCCCTCGTCCGCCGGACCTGTGCAATGAAGAGATGGGCCCCCCGACCCATCCCCTCAGGTCCGGCTACGGTGGCAGGAGGAGTTGGGCGAAGCGCCGCCTCCTCCTGCCAATCCTCCGTTGGCGGAGACGGCCACTAAGCGGGTCTGCCTCGCGGGCCCTCTCCGCCGCCTCCTTCTGCGAGATGACGTCCTCGCAGAAGGAGGACATCGCTCGCCACGCCTGTTCGCTGCCGAGCATGGCCGAGACCACGCTCGGCAGCGATAAGTCCGGTCCTACTGCCGCCGCCAGAATGCGGCGCTGCTCCCCCCACGCAGCACACTCAGACAGAGTGTGCTGCGCGGTATCTTCGACAGCGCCGCACTCGTGACAGGCGGCGGTCGGCTCCCTGCGTGCGACCCGGTGCAGGTACCACCCGAAACAACCGTGTCCGGTGAGCACCTGCACCAGTCGGAACGTCAGGGAGCCCCACTCCCTCTCTATCCATTCCCGCAGGACCGGGCGGACGGCGTCTACGGTAAACCGTCCATACCGCTCGTCCGCCAGGTCCTGCTGCCACCTTTCGACGGCGTCTCCTCTGAGACGCCGTCTCTCCGCCTCTACATCCCTGGGAGCCGGAGGCTCCCCCCTTCGTTTCCTCGCCGCCGTGAATTGGTACACGGCGGCGAGAACTCCTGCCTCCAGCTCCCAGGGTAGGGAGCCGGCGAGCGTGAAGGCCGCCGCTGAGGACACCGTCCGGTACGCCCGGATCGCCCTCAGTGCCACCGTGCGCTGCGCATTGCGGAGCGTACGCACGTTGGCGGCACCGAGGGCGTCGGCCCAGACCGGTGCCCCGTAGGCGGCCATCGCCCGCACGACTCCCATGTAGAGTTGGCGACACCCGGCGCCCGGCCCCCCTATGTTGGGGAGTAACCGGCCGAGTGCCGCCGCCGCCCCAGCAATTCGCGGTCCGAGCCCCGCAAAGTGGGGCTCGAACCGCCAGCGCCCGTCCAGGGTGAGGCCCAGATATTTCATCTGGGTCCCCACCCTGATCCGGGCGCCCTCCACCACAATGTGGGCCCCAGGTGGTGGCCCCCGCCGAGGCCCATGAAAAAGTAGGGCCTCGGTCTTTTCGAGGGCCACCCTGAGGCCCAACCTCCTGATGCGCCTGACCACGAGGGTTGTGGCCATCGTGGCCAGGCGCTCCACCTCCCTCCACTCCCCCCCCCCCGGGCTACGACTAGGGTGTCATCCGCGTAACATATGAGGCGTGCCCCATATGGGAGCACGCCGCGGAGCACCCAGTCGTAGCCCATGTTCCACAGGAGCGGCCCCAAGGCCGACCCCTGTGGAACCCCCCGCCTTGTGGCCCGCTTGACCATACGGCCGTCGCCGTCGACGTAGGCGACCTCCCTACCCTCGAGGTACGCCTCCAACACCCGCCGCAGGTACGGGGGCACTCCGAAATATCGGAGCGCCTCCCGTATGACCCCATGCGGCAGAGTGTTGAAGGCGTTGGCGATGTCGAGTGACACCGCCAAAACCCTGTCCCCCTGGGAGGTCGCCTCTGTCGACAGCGACTTCAGGAGGCACAGGGCGTCCACTGTCGAACGCCCTGTCCGGAAGCCATACTGCGCATCCGCCAGATTCGGCCCCACGCCCTCTAGGTGCTGGACGACCCGGGAGGAGATAATCCTCTCTAGCACCTTCCCGGCGTCGTCCAGCAGGACGAGGGGCCGATACGCGGACGCGCAGTCCGGAGGGCGGCCTGCCTTTGCCATAAGGCAGAGCCGCCCAAGCTTCCAGGGCTTCGGGAACTGCCCGACCGAAAAACACCGGTCGAACAGCTCCCGAAGCCACCCCCCTAATTGGCCCAAGGCGAGGCCGAGCACCCGACCCGGGACCCCATCAGGGCCGGGTGCTCTTCGCCGGTTGAGGAGGCGCTCCACAGCCCTCCCCATCTCCTCCTCCATTATCGGAGGGGGAGGACCGTCGAGCACCTCCTCGACTACCTCCTGAGGCGGAGGCATGGGAGGAGCTGGTAGCATCGGAGGGTCGGGGAACAGTTCTCCCACGACCCTCGCTACCACCTCCGGCCGGAGGGTCTCCGTCGCCGGGGGCGCCCAGGATCGTAACTTCATTCGTACGATCCTGTACGGGCGCCCCCAAGGATCCCCCTCCAGCGTCTGGAGCAGCTCCTCCCATGCTGCTTGTTTCGCCCGGCTGATGGCAGCCTGCAGGGTCTTCCTGCACTCCCTATAGCTGCCATACAGCCGGGCCTCCGCCTCCGGGTCCCTATGCCGGCGCCGGCGGCTGCGCCCGAACAGCCGCCGGGCCGCGGAGCAGGCCGCTCGGAGATCGGCGATCTCCGGCGTCCACCAGTACACCGCCCGTTTGTCTGGGCGGTGTACGCTCCGCGGCATCGACGCGTCGCAAACCTCCGTGAGGGCTGCACGGAGGCGGGCTGCGCACGCGTCGACATCAGCCCCTGTGGGGGGGGGCATGGCCCAGGCCTGGACGATGGCCGCCTCTTCCGCTAATTCACGGTTGAGGCGGCTCATCGCCCAACAGGGGAACTTCGCGCCCCTCCGGGGGCGAGTGCCAATTCCGGCTTGGGAGGTGGAGACCTCGAACCTGATATATCGGTGGTCCGATAAGGTCTCCACCTCCTCCAGCACTCTCCACCCCCGGACACGGCGTGCGACGGACGGTGTGGCGAACGAGACGTCCACCACCGACGCCCCGTTCCATCGCACGCACGTGGGAACGCTCCCCCTGGTTGAGGAGGGACAGCCCCAACACGGCTGCCCACTCCTCAACGGCCATGCCCCTCAGGTCCGTGACTGCCGCTCCCCAGGTCCTCGATTTGGCATTTAAATCCCCCATGAGGACCACGGGGAGCGGCGACAGCCGTCTGACAGCTCCCTGCAGGGAGCCGAGGTACGCCTCGAACTCTCGCAGGGGTTTGTTAGGGGAGAAGTACGCCCCCACAATGGCGTACTCTCCCCAGACGGCCGTCACGAACCCGGCCCCTCTTTCTCTTGCCGCCAGGGACGAACCTCGACCCGCCACGATCGCCACGGAGCCGTTCCGATCCCCAGCCCACTGCGGCTGGGAGGGAACGAAGTAGGGCTCCGTGGCGACCGCGAGCCCGATACCCCACTCCGCCACTGACTGCACGAGGAGATCCTGTGCAGCGGCGCAGTGGTTGAGGTTCGCCTGGAGGAAGTTGCAAATGGTGTGATCCATTACTGGTCCATTGCAACTTCCTCCTGCCTGGCGGCCACCACCCTCGGACCTGTGCCCACAACCGGGAGGTCCCTACCCTTGGTGGTGGGGGGCCTGCAATTTCGGCTCCCCATCACGTGTCCTGAGGGCCTCCCGGCGTCGGCACATACGGCGCAGCGGGCCACCTCCGCTTTACATTCGGCCGTTTTGTGGCCCGCCGTGCCGCATCGGTAGCAGCCGTCCCCCCTGCTGGACGAGGAGGGGCACATGGGGCGGGTGTGCCCCAAGCCCATACACTTAAAACAGCGTAGGGGCTTCTCGTCCAGCAGGTGGACGCGCACGACGCTCCACCCGACCAGGAGCTTGCCGGCCTGGACAAGCTCCTTGGCCGCCGCCGCGGGGAGCGTCACATGGACTGCGCCGAGGCCCCCCCAGTTCCGCTTTATTTCGCCGACCTTCAGGTCGGCGACCCTGCAGCCGGTCTTCGCCACCACGACCGTCTCAATCTCGAGGGTGGACACCGAATCGTCCAACCCGACGATCCGGATGTCCGCCCTCTTTGTAGGTACGACGACCGTGGCGATGTCGGCCAGCGCCACCTTGAGCTCCTGGGCCAGTTCGGCGGCCTTCTCCTTCGTCTGCCCCGGGAGCTCAATTTTCCGGGCTCCCGTGGCCGTTTGCCGGACCCGGACCTCCCCGACGCCCATGTCCGGCAGGGCCACGGCTTCCCGCGCCTTCACCAGGACCTCCCTGTATCCTATCCCCCTGTCGGCTGCGGTATCCTGCAGCGTCACAACAACCGCAGCCGATTGGGGGACGGATGGCAGTTTCGGCCCTGGTGGCTTCGCCTGCGGCTTTGGGGGCGCCTTCGGGGGCGCCGCGGCGGCCGCGGAGAAAACAAAGTCCCCTACCGCGTCTGTCTGTCTGTCTGTTCGCGATAAACTCAAAAACTACCCAACGGATTTTCATGCGGTTTTCACCGGTGGATAGAGTGATTGATGAGGAACGTTTTAGTATATAATTTGTCAAGGATTTTTTTATAATCAGGGCGGGACAACGTCTGCCGGGCCCGCCAGTAATATTATAAAGCTGAAGAGTTTGTTTGCTTGAACACGCTAATCTCAGGAACCAATAGTCCGATTGTAAAAATTCTTTCAGTACTAGATAACTCATTTATCGAGGAAAACTATAGACTACATAGCATTACGCTAAGACTGATAGGAGTGGAGTATCAATGAAGAATGTTTAAAAAAATGTTTTTTTTTTCTTTTTGAGAGCTTCCGCTGCGTGTTAGCGTTAGCCCAAAGTAACTATTCTACGCGGATGAAGTCGCGGGCTGAATTTAACGTATAATAAAGTTATTGGCAACACTGCTTATACTACCATGATTTTACGACGGAAAATGTTTTGAGGCTAATATTGATAATGGATGCTTTATCGCTAATAAAGTGGACAAGCCTTTGCCTTTTAATAATTATGGTGGTAATTTTTGTGTTGTGACCAGTATAGGAAACTCAAGCAATCGCCTCGCACAGTAATTTTATACGCCTTTTATGTTAGGAGTGTAGTATTTTATATAATGTTTAATAAAATTAGCAAAAGGGCACGGGATACAGGCATCAGCTTACATTAATAAAAATCCTTCTACACGTTTATTATATTGTTAGCTATGCCCTCGACTCCGTCCGCGTGGAACCTAATGTAAAGGAACAGTGACTAATAAAATCATCTTAATGTATTAAGTACATTTACTTATCTACTTTTCTCTCATATTTAAGTCGCGTCGTCATTAAAATTACAATAACTTTTGATAGAGTAAACCGATTTTAATTAAACTATAATTAAATGTTACTCGAGGATATTATTTATGATTTCCTTGGTGGGGTTTTATCGTCAACTCAGTACTTTAGCAATGATGCGTGTTCAAACAAACAGACAGACAGATGATTGACACTAAAAATGATTGTAATGTATTTTTTATTGCTGATTCTAAGACACCTGCAATAATATTTATCACAAAAATCTAAGACAGACACGTTAGATATACATTCTTGTTATATGTATAGATAGATTAATTGGTTATATGATATACCCTGATTTTACCGTGATACTGGCGTGTTGGTAAGATAGTTTTCTAAGTCTTAAAGTACAATTCATTCGTTCCTTCGCTGCTCGCCTTGCGTTTTTGTTTATATTCAGTAATGTCAAGTTTTAACGAATGGCGAAAAATGTAGCAAAATACCTCTATACTTTTATTTAAATTAACAATCGCCCGTGACTTCATTTGAGTTATTTACAATATGATTATTAATCATAATAAAGTACATCCGCTCTCAGTAAGAGTTTTAAAGTGGGATTAGTAGGTTTTTAGTAGGTCTTTTATAAAGAAACAAAAGTTAGTAATTGAAAGCGAAAGAAAAAGACTGTTGAATATGCTATATCGTATATAGAAAAACGATATATTTTCGATACAAGGTTGTTAAATAAGAATATAACATATGTATTTGATACCGTAGTTTGGAAGTAGGTCGTCGGAACGCGCTTCTCGCTCACCGCACGAGTACTTGAGAAGTTTCGAGGTCTTCTATATAAGGATGGCTCTTGTGACCATCCTAACCTTTTCACTGGGCTTGATAACTCGTTTCTGTCTTACAACCTTAATACGTAACCTTGTTTCTACCAAGTTTTTCTGGCCAATTCATACAACTAATAGTATTGATTGAGCAATATCCGGTATTTCAGCAGTTTTCGATTTATATAAAACTAGCTGTACCCGCAGCTCCGCACGCGTTTTTTTTTTAAATTGTATTAAAGAAATATAAAATTGTGAGAACATATACAATTATATAAATGCTCTTTAAAAATAATTGTATGTACGCGACACGCACGCTACTTACAGTAACATGTAACGTATACATTAGATATATAAATACTAACAGTGTATCAAATTAGGTTTATCATCAGCAACATATTTAGAACTTTAACCCACCATATAACTACGTCAGTGCTCGCTTACACTGTATAAGGAACTAATGAAACAATGACTTAAAGATATAATTTGCCCATATTGTCAATAAGTAATACGTTTATGGTTTAACAGCTTATTAGACAGACCCTTCTATCTTCAAAGTTAATATTAATAATTATAATGTTGAATTGAAAACAATGAATGAGCTGACGACTTGAAATTTTGTATAAATATAAATTAAGATGTGAAACTTTATATCTGCCTAAGCAGTTTTTAATATTCGACAATTTAAATAGTGCTCATTGAACTCAATACAATATTCTTATATGTTACTATGGTTATTGAGTTATGTAAACGAAAGCGCTATAATTAAAAAAAATGGCCACCAAAATGTCCAAAGAGACAATATACTTCAAATTACATACATAGATACAGATATATAAATTTCAATTATATTTATTCTTAAAGTTCAGTACAACGCACGTGTTACGCACATGTTTGCAGCGACCAACATATTTTTGCTAAATTTCATGCGGACGAAGTCGCGGGTAACAGGTAATCTAAAGTAGAATAACCTAAATTACTTCTTATAAGATCAGTTATCTGCCAGTGAAAGTCTTCTGAAAATCGGTCGAACCGTTTTGGAGATAGCACTGTGGGCAAAACAACGGTTAATAGCTAGTCTAAATTAAAATAAACTAAATTACTTTTTATAATGTCCGCTATCTGTCGGTAAAAGTCCCGTAATAATCGGTCGAACCGTTTTTGAGATAGCACTGCAAGTGAAGCCATAGTTAACAGCTAGTATAAATTAAAATTATCCCAATTACTTTTTATAAGGTCAGCTGTATGCCAGTGAAAGTCTCGTGAAGATTGATCTACCGTTTTGAAGATATCACTGCGGGCAAAGCCACGGTTAACAGCTAGTATAAACTAAAATTACAAATCACTTGTATTACTTTTTATAAGGTCAGCTATCTGCCAGTGAAAGTTTTGTGAAGATCAGTCCAACCGTTTTGGAGGTAGCACTGCGGACGAAGCCACGGTTAATAGCTAGTATAAATTAAAATTGCCTTAATTACATTTTATAAGGTCAGCTATAGTCCAGTAAAAGTATCGTGAAAATCGGTTAAACCGTTTTGGAGATAGCATGGCAGACAAAGCCGTGGTTAACAGCTAGTCTAAATTAGAGTAGCCTAAGTAACTCGCTGTAATTTTAGCTGCATCCCAGTGAAATTTCCCGTTAAAATCGGTCCAGCCGTTTCAGGGATTACTCGGAACAAACACACAGACAGATCGACAAAAAATTTAAAAATTGCATTTTTGTTATCAGAAGCGTGTGTACTTTCATACCCAATCAGTAAAAAAATATATATTTTGATACTACATACAGACACTCCATTTTTATTATATAATAGATATATACTAGATATATAATAGATAGAATAGATAATAGCTGACCAGGGCACGCGTTTCTTTAGCTCAATTATTATATGTTGAATTAAAATATTGAGAAACTATTTTCAAAATGAAAACGTGTTACAATTTATGAGATATCTGTAACAGTTGGTTCCTACACTTGTCTGTCCACAAACTAATTTAAAGCGCCATATTTTCGAGACTAACGGAACTTACAATTAATAACAATAATCAACATAGACAATCACTTAATTTGTAATTATAAAATATTGAGGCCATTAATCGAAATATAAATTAACCTATCTTTCAAGTTGGACCAAATTATACATGAATGCCAAACGTTTCATAAAGATCGGTTGAGTAGTTTTGGAGTTCATCGTGAACAAACGTCATGACACTGGATTTTTATATATTAAGGTAGATAGATTTTAAACTGACCGCTAAACATTTTTTTTCATTGATGCCGGCTGAAAGCTTCCTTTTGATTGAGAAATGCGAGAAGGATTTGTTTTTATTCAAAACAACACATGCTATAATACAATCAAGTTCGTTTTGTAGTACATCATGTTTCTTCATGAATCTCTTTTGATGTTAAATCACGATTCGGTAGAAGATTACACGATATACTTAAAAATATCGTCATATATATGCACCTACTAGAACACCACTAAATGTGCTTGGCAACAGAATTTTAATATTAGCCGTGTAGGTTTTAGAAAATGCTATACTACCATGCAAAATATATTTAGTTTCTATTATAAAAGTTAACAAATATGATAATCAACCTCTTGTATATTTCAATAAATTTACCAGCGCTCAAGTACCCAAATGTTTGGTACAAGAAATAAAAAGACTAATCGTAATTGAAAGGTATTCAAACCCTTCAGGTACTAAAGTCTTTAACAAAAATTATAAGCACAGATCATTAGACATATTTGACCATTGAGCTTTTAAAATCAAAAGGATAATTAAACGTATTTTATATCTATAACTATTTAAATAACATTCAGTTAATTATATTCTAATATTCTTGATTATATCTGACATCTTGTTTTCTTTTCAATAGGTTAGTTTTAGTTTTTCTAGATGAATTCATTTTCACTTTTACATTTATTCTTTTTCAAATGTCTCATTCTCACCCACCTCGCCTCGCCGGGCAGCATAGGTGGTGATATCAGATTTGTACTGATTAAATCCCCTCGGAGTTTTTATGGTACCATTTAGCCGGGTGCGCAGAAACTGCCTCTGCACTACTTGCACCCGACCCCGCAGATATTGGCCCCTCAGGAGGGCCCCGACTTGTTGTCTGAAGAGGAAAGAGCTTGGGCCCTTCCTGACCAACTGGTGGGAGGTGATGAGCCTATGTAAGAGTTTCCAGGGTGTTGAACATGCCCGTATTCATCTGACATTGATGCGTTGACTACTGCATTATCCACAATCTATACTATAATAAAACTGTAGCAAGGTCAAATCTGTACATTAAATATTTTTTGAAATTTTTTATCGGAGTAGACTTTATTATCGATATAGAAGCCAAAAATAATCTTTTTACAATTTTTGTCTGTCTGTCTGTCTGTCTGTCTGTCTGTCTGTCTTTCTGTCCCTGTGAACACGCATCACGCTGAAAGTACTGAACCGATTTTAACGAAACTTGACACAGTAATAACTAATATTCCAAGGTTACATTTAGGATACTTTTTGTCCCATAAAACGCAAGGGGTTCTCCAGGATAACGAAAGATAAAAAATTGTAGTTAATGTAACAAGACTTTTTTGCAACACCTTAGTACAAGAGCCAGCAACGTTGGAAGAACGAGAATTTTAGAAACGCTGGTTCTTTAATATGAAGATATATTATGCCCTTCCAAACAGGATTCAGGATACGTGGTAGCCGGTTAACGTTGTGTTTTTAATACGCATCACACCTTTACAGGTCAAAATTTTGGGTTATAAATAATTTAAGGAACATTTTTTTTTCAGTAACTTTTAAACGCTATTAAAACATGAATTTACCACTGTCAGGGAATTTTATTATTGACACTAATATGCACGATGATATTCTTTATAAATAAAATAATTCATTTGAAACCATTTTATTTTTTCCATTGCAAAGAACATACTTTATTTTATTAACCATTATGATATTGAGATTTCACCGTAAACAATGAAAAACAACGATAAACGTAGACATATGACTTGGGACTGACGCCATCATGATTACATGCGTCTATAACAGGCGCTTTCACAAGTATCACTATCTTTATCATACATAAAATGGGGTAAACATATCAATGCAGATGCAGAATCTAGCTCTAAGTCTCTTAACGTTTTCAAAGCATTAGCCGGTTCTAACTGGGGTGTTCATCCATAACATTGAGTTCGTTTATACTTCAATATTATACGCAGTCGAATTGACTATGCGAGCTTACTTTATGATAATAGCGCTCAGATTAACCTCTATAAACTTGATGAAATTGATGAAAATATTTCAATTATGCACACTGAACTGATAGCAATTGCAGAGGCCTTATCATTTGTAGAATCCACTGAGTCCATTAAGATTGTTATTTTATCCGATTCAAAAAGTGCTCTTCAACACGTAGCTCGATGTACCTTGACTTTTCGAGGAATACCGGTAGTCTACACTATTTTGAAGCAATTACTAGATTTCAAAGCAAAGAATAAAGTAATTGTTTTATAATGGATCCCTTCTCATATAGGTATAACTGGGAATGAAAGAGCTGATCTTTTAGCTAGAGAAGGATCCTCCGAAGGTGCTATTATTAATATTTTACCAACTTATGGATGTATGCTCAGTATTTAAAAATAGCTGTTACTCGCATTGGAAGAAATACTTTGATGAGCGTTCTAAAACAAAAAGAATATGGTACAGAACGATTTAGCCACATCCCTAAAGGTCACCATGGATTGATGACAGTACGATTTGCCGTCGGGAAGCAATCACAGGAATGAGATTACACTAAAAAAGTTCGCCTACCTGATGCGTAAAGTACCATCAACACTCTGCCAGAGTTGTGAGCTCATCGATGACGTGCACCACATCCTGGCAGAATGTGTTCGAAGCGAAGATATTAGATCTCGGCTTAATGCTACTGATTCGTTCCACACTGGTTTGTACAATTCGTTATTGTCTGACCCCATTTCGAAAGATGCTAAAGAATTGTACAAAATTAATATAAGCTATTGTTAAGTTTATTGTCATTCTTATTGTTATATAGTTGTATGTTACTTAGGCGATATAGTCGCGCAGGCGAGTAAGCCTCCATTAAAAATAATAATAATATTAAAATTATAGCTATCTTAACATGGTTTGAACATACTTATTTGATTTACAAAAAAATAGCATCGGGCACATTATTGTTAATAACAAAAATGTCTGGCGATAATAATTTCATGTGTTAGTAGCGTTTCAAAGTTAGTAAAAAACAGTACATTAAAAAATTATATAAAAATCAATACTTTTGCCTGTAAAGGTGCGATATGCACTAATAAACGCAACGTTTACAGCCAGGTAGTCCGCACACTGTTCGGAAGAACATGAAGATATATAAAAACTGGCTTATTGAAATTCTTTTTCGAAACCATTACTAGCTCTTAGACAAATAGTTATAGGTAAGTGACATTTGACGCGTCGTGTTCATATCTTTTTAATATTTATATTTTTCTTCAATACAATGGTGTGTGAAAAAGTTTTAATACAAGTTGAAAATAGTTATGATATCATTCAGTGTTTAATTTATAATTATTTATGTAATGAATATATTATATCCTTTAATTTACAATTTAACTGTATCAACTTGATATTTTATAATGTAAACTATACTCACTGTATAGTAAACGTCTACAAAAAAGGGAAAGGAACTGCGTTAGAAACTGGGGGTCCATAGACCTCTAAAGCTTTTTTTCACATTACCGCCAATATATGTAGGTTACTACGAACGGGTTATAGCCTTACTTTAAAAGATTTCTCACAAACCATCTGGGTTTGAGTGAGTCCCTTGATAGTTTGGATTCACAATTGGAAATCGATGGTGTGGCTGTAATAAGGTTTTAGGTATATTAAAATTTTTCGCGTTTAAAAATACAATTGACACCAGTTATAACCGATTTGGTGCAGACGAAGTTGCACGGGTCAGCTAGTTGTAAATAAATAAGAAAATAAGGAAGTTGTGACTAATAATTGTAATTTTGTTCCCAGGTGAACGGATTTTGGGGTCTCCCGGCATTCGTGTGTGACGTGTACATCGCAATGGACGTCACATCATCCACTTCAAGTATATTCAATCTTGTCGCTATATCCGTGGACAGGTAAGAATCATCACTATAATTATTATAGATTATAAGTGATTTTGTTACCGACTTATAATAGGAGAGCAAAGAACTGAAACTTTGTCGCCATTTGATATGATCAAATGTCAATACTCCGTCAACTGATGGAGTGCATAAACTCCTGCATGTCCTCCCGCAAGAAAAAGTATTTTTCAAACAATTTGTGATGAATCTGTATAATTACATGATAAATAGGTCTTATTAGTGAAGTACAACGTCACTCTGTGTATGTACGTATAACTTTTGCTTTGATTATTTCTTGGTGATTGTCACAGTTCTTTCAGTTTGTATTGTGACTTATCATAAAGAAAACATTATTTAAACGTTAAAAATGAGATAAGTAGTTTTATAAAAATAATTTAAAACGAGATCACTGTATCGACGAGACTAGGCGGTGTACTAAACGCAACGAGCGCTTATTTTCCCATATTACTTACTTTAATATCATCATGGTAAATAGTGAATGAGACAAATACCAGCTTCCATTCGCAATCTTACACCAAGTGATTATTATAAAGCAAAATGGAAAGATTATATTTTAATCTTTTCAACTTGGAGGTGGTAGCTAGATACAAAGGATTAGAAAAAGCCCCTTCCAATATGCTATAGCTTCATGACCATGTTTTCCTTCACCAACTTTTTAATCGCAAGGAGTCGAACCTACCTTAATTGCCACGGGGTTCGAACACGCTAACTGTTGAATAGTCAATAATCGCTTCATTGTTTATTGTTATGATAAAAGTTCGCATCAGACTAAGTACATTTCTAAAATGCAAATAGTTTGGTTTGGTCAAACAGAATGCGGTCTGTTCCAAAGAATATGTAGCTAAGTAAAATTTTGGCAGGCAAATACTGTAGAATTTCGAATAATATATATTAATTTAATCATTATATTATCATTCTTTCTTTGAGGTTGTAGATACTAGTCCTGTTAGAATATTACCGCAAAAATGCTTGGACTTGTAAGCCTGTAGTATATTACAACAGGTGCCCGCTTGACACTTGTGACACTTATTTACTGCGTCTGTCTTGTAACTTTTTTTGTATATAATTGTTAATATGTATTATACTGTATGTTACACAAACGTTTTCTGTATTTTATGTTGCTGCGTACTTTCAATAAGAATAATATTTATAGATTAATTCATTATAGAATAATAATGAAACCTAGAAAAGTAAAATTTTAAATAGAACGTGCTTTATTACACAGGTATATAGCGGTAACTCAACCGATAAAATATGCGAAACACAAGAACAACCGTCGAGTCTGGTTCACAATAGTTCTGGTGTGGCTGATATCGGCAGCGATAGGCGCGCCCATAGTCCTCGGCCTGAACGACACTCCGGATAGAAACTTCGACGAGTGCCTCTTCAACAGTCAAAACTACATCATTTACTCATCGATGGGGTCCTTCTACATCCCTTGTATTATGATGATGTTCCTGTATTATAATATTTTTAAGGTAAGCGGCAATATATCGGAGGATATGGAACTTGCAGAACAACCGAGATAGACTTTACAAACCAAAGGCAATCTTCTTCTTTTACCTAGAGTTATCCGCTTTCCTAGTTAGCTTCCTCCACTTTGTTCGGTTTTCGGCATCCCTTTGTGTGAGGTAGTTCTCCTTTATTCTCCTTCCAGCAGGTTTAGGCTGCAAGACCTTGAGCTAAAGGCAAACAAACCAAAGGTTAATATTAAGTGATTAGTTAATTTAAAAGAATTGTCATCCCCAGTATAGACACGATGTTGAGTTTCAGAAATATAGTATCCTAACTTTGCTTTTCCAAGACACTCTTGATAATATATTGTTTATACGCAAAACCTTACATAGCTTGACTCGACATAATGTCGATACCAGAAATAAATACACATTAGTTGTATTTAATTGCATGTATTAAACAAAGGTAAGAGCATTACGTTTTTTAGATAAATAAGACCGAGTATCTTGCATACTCTTCTTGATACCCCTTAGTAACACCTTAATGTACATAAGTGCCTTTTAGGATTTAATTATGTAATTATAATTATTTAGAAAACTAACCAATTTTAAACGATTAGAGATTACCAAAATTTGAACCAAGAGATTCATTTTTTTACACAGATACAGGAAACAAGGAATATATCTCTAAAGAAACTCTTAAAGAGAACAATAATTATTACGAGGGTTCTGTTACTATTAAGGGTATATAACCTTTATGGATGTAAATTAGATCCAACCGTAAAGTTATCTATGTCGTAATGTGAAGATGTGGAATCGCCTCCCGGCTAGCGTGTGCCCTTCTTCTTATGATATCATTCAGACGAGTCGTGAAAAGGTACTTTTGCAGGTCGGCGTGATGGCGACAACTGCCATTGGTATTTAACATCGAAAGTTGCCATTGTTTTTGGACCGTACCGTACTTTTTGCCGAACTAGTATGAAAAAAATTAAATATGACATATCCTTTTTGTCTATTCAATTAAATATTGTGTAATATTAAATATTAATTTATTTATTGATTTAATTTAAAAATAATAAATATGCAAATCTGGTAATACGAGCTCGATATGGTTTTGGGACGAAACAGGACAATTAATGTTAGACAATTTAATGGTTACTACACGTGAATACCAATAGAGTAATTACAGTATATCTAGTGGGTCACTTCTATCCTTGTAGTATATTGAACTAATCATCCGCTGCTATGGGTTTCTACAAGCTGAGATTAAAATTATATTTTCAAAACCTCGCTTGCTTATATTGTTTTAAAGAGCACTCCATTTTTATAACACCTCTCAACTCCTCTGAACTAAGAGCGTTAGGTTTATTATATTATATAAAATTAATATTTTTCTCACATTTAAGTTTTAAAACCGTTCGCATAAAATTCTTGATACCTGCTAAACGATTTTTATAATTAAAGTAAATTAGCTACTAAAATTGTCCAATTAAATATAATTCAAAAATTAGCAATATTACATTTTTCGAGCTTGGAGGCAAATTCAACGTCTCTGTACTACCTTGGAAAATATATCAAATTAGTTCTGAAATTATTGCCAAAGAAATTATATAAATATGAGTAAGTTAATTCCTCCCAAATCCATTGCTTGATAATCTGATAATATAAACAAAGTAGTGATCAATATGTATTAATTCATGAGAGATGTGAAAAAGTGTAGCTTATTTTATGCTGTATATTGTTTATTCCGTTAGTGGTCATCCTCTTGTGTCATATTATCTTTTAGAAACAGCTATCTCATTACATGGTGTAATAGTTGAGATTTTCTCGAGATAAGAATTGATATCAACTATTGAACTAAAATTGTGTACCGAAATGATATCAGAATTTAAACAAACGTGCATGGATGGTACCTTAATCTCATGAACTAAAGTAAAAATGTCTTAAGAAAAGAACGAAAGCTTTTCTGATTTTGTATGCGCTTTACAAAAGAGAACATAGATATAGATATAGACAGAATAGATAAATACATTTTGCAGGCATTAAGAAACAGAGCTAAGAAACAAAGGGCAGCTAAAAAGCCTCCAGTATCGGGTGATCCTGTTACGGGACCAACGGCCGCAGTTGTTATAGAAAACGTAGCTGAAACTAGACGGTTGGCTGAGACCGCGCTTCATGAAGACCGGCCAACAAACACTGGTTCAGGCAGCAATGAGGATGACCATGAAGACAGGTAAGATCAGATTTATACACATTAAAGAAAGAAAACACATTTATTTGTTACACATACATAGATTCAATTATTCATTACAGATTGTACATATAAAATAGACACAAAGAAATACAAATAGATACAGCCAAACATAATAACCTCCTGCGTTTTGACGTAGATTATAAATTGAAGATTTGAATGTGTGTGTAGCAAATGACCAGTTAGTTTGTGATTTCTTCATTGTATTAAATTCTCACATTTCTTGAACTTTGATAGTACCAAAAATATGTCCGAACACAAATAATATGTCCACATACGTGTCAAAAAATTAGGTATTTTAACAATTTTTACTTTTTTCTATAGTTTTGATAAGAGATCAGCAGACCTGGAGGCGGATGTCGATGAGTGTCATGTGATACCAAATGACAAGTCCACAGAATTCATGCTGGCAACCGTAACAGAAGAAACGAACAAGTAATTAGAATCTATTAAATAAATAGAAACATAGTTCACAAGTTTATATTTCAAAACCAAGTTTGAGAGACCTAGGATTTATTTAGAAGATGCCGTAATCTCTAGTATTAAATAAATTGGTCGTATGTGTAGTTTAGTTTGTACTAAACTGGACAAGGAAATCATTGCTTGACGAAAATCTGATCCCAGAGATAATGAAGCATGTTTATATTTTTATCTCTAAAGAAAAAATATAATCACTAGACTACAGAAACAATGACAAGAATTAATTATGGCTAAACAACAAGGTTCCGCAATTAATTAGTCGCCATGTAATTATTTTCTTTTATCTTTATTGAGTATTATTAATTAATTCTATTCATTGATCATACATTATATTTCTATTATTATTTATGTGACGTTAACCTTTTATAAAAACAAATGTTTATTAACATAATATCGAATTAATTCGGAATTATTTTATATGGTAATTGATAAAAATCTCTACATTATTTACAACGTAAAACTTTTGTGATCTGTCTGGATGAATTCTTGTTTATGGAGTTAAACTCATTAATACGCAGACAACATACATAATATTTTTGTTTATGTAGGGGATAATTATCTATATATAAACAAGCAATGGGGAAATGGTTAAGAACCACTCCCTCCTATGTTCCTCGGCCGATTTTCTTCATTTTGTAGCTATTGACGAGCTTTATTGTTGTTGGAGAAATTGGAAAAGTTTTTTTTGAGGAGAAAACTTCTTTAGGCGCGTCGAGAGGAATTTTTGGCAGGAGATAGATTTATAATTTCGCTTCATGACATGGTAGTAAGCGCGAGCGATGGTATTGCGTTTACGCAGCCCGTGTAAATCTAATATTGATATTTTGTATTGAGATTGTGCAGCCTCTCATATATGAACCTGTGAACTGTATAAAAATGTATAGCATTCTGTTCGGATTGCCAACAAATGTGAAAACCAGACTAATGTTAATAATTTCAATTTATAAATTACAATTGAAAATAGAACACAATCATTCTATTGTATTGAGTTTTCACTTCTGTCGGCAGTCCTTAGGACTGCCTCGACTATTTCTCTATGGTCGAAGTTCGACCATTAGAAGAACCACTATGTATAAAAATGTAGAATATAAACAACCCTCCAGAGGTAAATCAAGTGAAGGACACGACTATATCAATGTTTTTGTCTGCAGTACACCAAAGAAACGTGTGAAAAGTCAACCCATCAGTGACCCAAACGGTAATAATGATTCCGGTTATGCTCCGTCAAACCTCGAAGACACTATACGAGAGCATGTGTCTCCGCCTGGTTCACCCAGTTTAAAGGATGCAACGGTGCTTAAAAACATAGGTTGTGACGGATCGAAGTGGAAGAAAAATGGAAAGACTGCAAAATTGAATGATTCAAGGTATATTTTAGACACGCATATTATGTTATTTGAAACAGGCAATTAAAATCATTAATTATGAAATTTAGCACCAAAAAACCGCGGCCGGCTTGCGTTATTTTTTTCGCGTCTAACCTTTTTTTTTTTTTTTAACGTGGAGAGAAAATCCTCATAGACTGCCAGGCTCTCAGGGGAGAGCCTGGACTGAGCCGACCACCACCTACGTGCTAATCACGCAGAGGTGGTGCCTTTCGGCGACTTTAACCGGCTAAAACTCCACGACAACCTACGCCGCACTATGGGGGTGCCGCGGGGGAGCATACAGGCAAGCTCCGCGACACCCCCGGCGGCAGGCGTTTCCCACGCCGCATCCAGCTGAGGCAGCCCGGTTGCAAGACTGCCTCCCAACCCGCCGAACCCGTGCAATGGGAGTCCAGGCCCCCTGTCCCTTTCTCCCTGGGTTCGGCCGGCAGCGGAAGAGCTAGGCCTCTTCACTGCCACCCCACCATTGATTTTTAACGAGGTTTACTCCTCACCCATCGTGGCCCTCCTAGACCCCCCTTCGTCCTAAAGCTACCCCCCTTCCCCCCTTCGATACTATCCTACCTATTCTAATCATACCCTAACCCTAGCCTACTTTGGTCATACCCTAACCCTATCCCTACCTAGCCTCCCCCTAATCCCCCCCCTACATGGATGGGTCATCTAGGGTGGCCTCTGATGGAATTCTCCTCCACCTCTCCTTCTTCCACGTCCCGTTCCCCGACGTCGGATCATAGGTGCTTCGGGATCTTTCTCCCTGTCTCTCTCCGCGGCTTCCTTTTTGGAGATGACACTCTCAGCAAAGTAAACCAAGTCTAACCTAACCTAACCAAACCGAGACGAAAATGTTTTGTTTTAACTTAAAAATCATCTAATTCGTAATACACAAAATTACCAATGATTGTTCGGAAATGACACATAACCACAAAACTTTGATCATAAACATGTTAGTAACTATGACTTTCCGCGGGGAGGGAAAATCATCCCTTTCCCCGCTGCTCCCATCCCCTTCAATCTTTATATCAAGATACGTTTCAAATGTAGCCCTTTAAACACTTTTAGATTCCAAAAGAATTTGTTTAAAAACAAAGTATTCAATAAGATTTAGGTGGAAAATAGGGTGATATAGAGTTTAAGATAGAATTTCCTTTTTTTTCACGACTGATTGGTCTTTTATTTTGATTTAGTTAGGTAAGATTAGACTTCCGAAAAAAAAAACACGAGCGGGCCGCGGTAGCGGTCGGCGAGCGCGGTGCATTTAATACACAAGTACCGAAACCTCTTATTAGAGGGCTTTGAAATCTTGTTCCGCAACCTTTTTGTGTGACAATTGGAGTTACCCCTAGTTAGCGTGTTAGAGGTAAACACTGTGTCGTATAGAGTGGGAGCAGTGTCTCGCTTGTCTTTAGATATTGGAGAACAGTGTGACATACGCTGTTCTTGTTTTCTTTTTAAAACTTTATCTTCTACCGTGAGTGAACGACACACTTTTTTTTTATAATAGTTTCGAACAAAATATAATTCATTTTCTTCGATTTTTAGAAACGTTTCATTAGCTCTCCGTTCCGAAGATGATCTCGAAGCAAGCACTTTTGATCTGCGAGACGGGTCAAACACTAAAAAGGAACGTAAGGCCAGCGCTGCTACAGCAAGATTTACCATTTATAAAGCAAACAAAGCAAGCAAGAAGAAACGAGAAAAATCTTCAGCTAAAAAAGAAAGAAAGGCCACTAAAACTTTGGCAATAGTTTTAGGTGAGTAGCAAAGAGCTCTCAACGAGTATTTTTCAAAAGATTTAACGCTCCTCGTAATGTTGGAAGTTGATGGACTGTTAAAAGTTAGGCTGGGAACTTTCAGCGCATGGATACCCCAATTTGGAACAAATCATAATATACTTTGATGGTCGTTTGGGTGATTTCACATTTGAACATAAAATATTTGGAATGTTTTCAACAAAACTCATTTCGACATTTACTATACAGATTACGCTTTTAAAATGATTTTTCGACTTTTATTCTAAATACTTACATGGTTTTATTCATAACAATTTAATGATAATCTTATTTATGAGAAAACGAAAGAGGAACGACGAAAACATATTTAAGGTATAACAAGTACAATACTTTTTAATAGTTTTTTTTTTTTTTATAAATTAGGTACATAAATGTCAAAAATTAAATTACGCTTTCATAACTATTCCACGAGTAAAAGAAAAAGGGTCAAATAATTGGAACACCGGTATTAACAATTTTTATGTTAGTATTGAACTTAGAAATACAATTGCACAATCTGATGCTAAGTGATTGCCATAGCCCACGATCAACACTAAACGAATATCAAATATAATCATAGTTTTGAGTTGGTAATAGATTGATCTTTTCTGAGTAGAACTTAAAATATCTCTCATTAAAACGAGTACTGTCAATTATACTCTTCAAGACACAATGAAGCAGCTGTTTTATTACAGCAAACAAAGAGTTAATAACTCTTCTATAGTCTAATGGTCTAATCCTTAGTAGATCCCGCTTTAACAAACTTACGATTAATATTTAAAAAGATGATGGTGACTTAGTTGATAACGTATTTGGATACCGCACTAAAGGACGTAGGTTCTTTTCTTTTTATTATGTCATAGAAGTGAAACCAACAAACGGGTCACCTGATGTTAGGTGATCACCGCCGTCCATAGGCACTAGCAACACCGAGGAAGTCGCAAGTGCGTTGCCACTCTATGTTTAGGAGAAGGGAGGAGGGGTAGGGGGAATGGAGGAGGGGAGGGAGAGTTGCTAAATTAAACTAAACTCAGTTTAGTGGGAACTTTCGGTGAAGGAAAATATCGTGATAAAACCATAGTAGCATGGCGGTAGAGCTTTTCCTAAGGCCGCTTAGCTAGCTACCACCCTCAAACTGCAAGTCTGTTCCCAAGTACCTGTTGGTGTGTTTCGGCAGCTGCAATTGATAGGCAGTCCTCTACAGGTTTTAACGTTTTTACCATCTTGGACCACATGGATCCATGGCATTTAACATCAGATAAGATTGTGATCAAACATTAAAACCTGTAAAGTGTTAAAATAAGAGTCTTTAGTGTTCTAATCCTGTATTTATTTAATTAAGTACTAAATAAGTTATTCTCTCTAGGTGTATTTCTGTTCTGCTGGGCGCCATTTTTCACGTGTTCCGTCCTCGGCGCCATCTGCGACAAGTTCAACCTATCTTTCTCACCAGGAGTCACAGTATTTATATTAACTACGTGGCTCGGTTACATTAACTCGTTTCTGAACCCAGTTATCTACACCATCTTCAATCCTGAATTCCGGAAGGCGTTTAGAAAGATATTGCGTTGTGGCACCTAGCCCGTGGACTATTTGGTCGTGTTCACACAATAGATCTTATGCTTGATATATAGTTTACATGTATACTAAATTCCTTAAGTGTGCAGTATTTAATACAAAACAAAGCCCTATAAATCTTCCTTCATTTTCTAACTGAAGATGATTATGACAGTCAATATAATAGCTCAATTAACGGGTGCAACTAGTAACCAAACTAATAAAACGTAACAAATTAAAAGAAAGCCTTTTTAGAACCTCTTAAAACAACATAAATTTAGCCCAAAAACTTCCACTGCTCTGCATCACTGCATCTTTAGTAGTCACAGCCAATAAAATCATTTTATCCCATCTTTTTCTGCTCTCATGTAGTATTCTTTCGTCCGCGTGGAATAGTTACTTCGGGCTGATGCTATCACGTAATAGAAGCTCTCAAAGGGCAAAAAATAGATTTTTCATATCGGACCAGTAGTTCCTGAGATTAGCGCGTTCAAGCAAACAAACTCTTCAGCTTTACAATAGTAGTATGGATAGATTGTTCCTTTCCTGGTGATAATGATGCAGATTGAAATTTAGTACGCAGTACAATCTTCTCAGCAAATTTATTGTATAAGCTGAACTTAGTGTAACCTTATTAACAACAAATTGTGTTGGCCCCGAAGGATCCGAGCCGCTGTCTCCTCGTAAGATTCTCGAAACAATTTGACCTCTAAACAAAAAATATAATTTCTAACTTCGAGTTATATACGAAAGTTCTACAAGTAACAAGAACTACAACGAAACTTTTTGTTGCATAAGATCTATTGAACGACCAAATCGTGACGTATGTATGTGAATATAAAATAAATAATTATGTGTATATGTTGCAATAAATTGAATATTAGAATCAGTAGCATATCAAGTCATAAAGGTGAATAATTGTTGTATATTTATAAAAACAAAAATCTCAGTTATTCTTAGTCTAGTCAAAATCAGTATTAATGTAATAAATATAATATACCCAACATATAAAGTAATGTAAAGTAAGACGCATAATAAAAAATGTATTTAGCTATATTTATACTGGAACAATATATTTTTAATTCTTTTGCACACTTCAAATACAATCCACCTCTTTTATAGCAATAACGAAGATTTTATATTTTTAAATATATACGAGTATAAAGTCTGAAGTAAGCATTAAATCACAGCTATTTTAATATACCTTTATCACAGTGAAATTAGTTTTGGTTACTGCTATTTCACATCTAAATGAAATGGCTGCTATAATTTCTAAGTTTACACATAAACAACTTTTTGTGTAGCTAAATATAAAATAAATTATGGTCACTGATCCTTTTTACTTCATGAACGTAATATGTATCATACAGGTGAATTAATTACTACCATATTAAAAATAAAAGGTACATAAAGTTATTCAGGTCATATAAAAATATTATAGTGGACGCTACTTTGCAGTTCCGTCTGGAATTGATTGAACACTAAACTACGTGTAACTGCAAAATCAAATATCATATAAAAATAACAGGTATATAAAAAATAACTAAATGTGAAAAAAATAGCAGTAGCGAATTAAACGTTCATGCTTATATATAAAAAAAGTCTATCCAATTCTTATAATTTCTTAGAATATAACTATACAACATCGTTCTTTGTACTTTATGTATGTCGTTGTAAATATTTCGAATAAAACTGTCAAAGTTTCTGACTTTATACTCATTTATGGTTGTGATTATTTTTTATGCATCAAATATTTTAACATAGTATATATTATATTGATGTTTTAAATATATTAGTTGTTTTGTTTTCTTTTGTGATGTGTATGCATTATGCGGTTGCGTATCTAGTCAAATTTATTTATTTCATTAAAACAATATTGTAATATTTATTAGGAATTTATTTACGACCATTTATAATGTGAGAATATTTAACATTAATATGAACCGACTTGTAGTTATAATAACTCTTACTTACTTGTTATATGAAAATTAGGTACTTACGTATTAACGCCAACGCAGTGCGCTCGCCGACCGCTTCTGCGGCCGGCTCGTGCTGTCTTTGTTCCGCAAGTAAGCTAAACTAACATAACCGAACCGAGACGGACGATATTAATCACATTGCCCCGAATAAATTACGTATTAACACCACTGTGACTGAAGTTGATCAAGTGCAGACATTCTATCATCTACATATTAAATATTCATAGACCATTTACACCTGAGCCATGTCATTGATATTTTGCCTAGTATCTATATAGGCGGACTATTAACTTTTTTCAATTTTCCCGTCTCGGTTCGCTTAGATTAGGTTAGACTTGTGAAACAAAAACCGCGGTGGCGTTAATACGTAAGCACCCAAAATTATTATATTCCGATACTGAATTCTAAACTGTTATACATTTATAGACATGTTTATTCACAGATATTACTATCGCAACACAAATGGGTGCCATTTTCAAACTAAACTTCATAACTGAAGCTTCATTTGATAAACACATATTGCCAATGATCTATATGTGTCTATACAAGTCATGCATAATTTATTGTGAAATCTATTATCTTGTCTGAAGTGTGGGTCACCTACGTTATTAACATACAACAAAAATAACTATCCAGTATTATTTACCATGAATATTGTATATAATACGAAAAAAAAATTACTAATTAAAATAAAAGTTTCATTAGTTTAAGAAAAAGTGAAATGACATTCCAAGATCCCGCCAAAAACTCAACGTTGACAGTTATCAATACAACGCTCATATTCTTATAACTGTAAAACCTCTTTTTTACGATCTTCTTAATAACTATTCATGTTTAATAAAAAATGACGTTTTTCGTGTAAAACAGAGTTTATTGTATTCGACACCAAGAGGATTTTTCGGTGATGTTAGTTAAGTATTTAGAAATTTCATAAAATTAGAAATCAAATATAGTTTATCCAGTAAGGCCCTGAGATGGCAGTCATGAACGTCAAAGCTACCACCGGTTCCGACAAACAACCCAGCCATCGAAAAGAACCGGCAAGATACTCGATCTGGTTTATCTTTCCATCATACATATTTTTACAATAGCTACATTTATTTTTGGCGGAAGCGGAGAGGGGCGTCATTTCCAGATTTCACCATCATCGCGTACTATTAAATACTTTAATCGAGGCTATTATTGGGATTGTATATAACATTATTCTCTTGTAGTGCTTAAATATACATAAATAAGGAGTGTAAGATAAAACTAGGATATAAAGAAAATATAATATAAAATTATCTATAGAAGACTCGAAATGCACAGCGTGATTTGAAACAGTAGCCTGTAAAATAATATGCCAAAAGTATTATTAATTCTAATAATAATTTTGATCATATCAATAAAATGTAGATAAATATAGGTTAGATTCGTTGGTTTCTACTAGTCTTAAATGTATAATGGAAAATAATAATGCAATCAGAGATCTTCCATAAGTATTGCCGCAATAAACGTAGAGCCATTAAAAGAAAACAATAGAGTTGATATTAGTCATTAGATTAATTGTGTTAATTTTTTAAAGTTTATATAACGATCTCATTTGGATGCTCAAATATTTTGAATTTAATACGTAGCTTAGATTTAGAAGTTAAGTAGAGTGACTATTATGCTTGCAGCGATATATCAAAAAACCGATAATGTCAGCGGAACATTACCTATGTACCTATGTTTATATCGATATAGAAGAATAGTAAATATGAAAGATACGAGAAATTTTTGAACTATTTATTACTTTAATTTTTGAATACAACTTAGATTGTATAGGATTTTAAAACAATCTTCTAAAAAAATACCCCGTGTCATCTGTCTATCGCAACCATATTTTTATCCAAACTTCTTCCTTGAAAGGCAGAAACGATTGGTACATAATACCAGAATAGGTTGCAAAGAAGAGATTGTTCAAATTACTATTATTAAATTATATCAAAAGGTATTTGCCCTTTTTTATTAATCTGATTTCATTATTATTAGAGGTTTAATAAATAACCCCTAACGTGATATTTGGCTTCATAGAAATTCATGTGAAAATCATCATCATTCAATGGTATGATATATAGACATATAATTTAACGAGTATACATTACTACACATACTTAAATCGACAGTGCAAAGCTTCGGGCTGGTCTACTAGCCTAGACACATGGCCTGGACAAATGCCGTGATCACGAGCTGACTGCTGCAATCATATACCAATTAATCGGGATGACAGGCTAAAAGTATCGTCAGCATGGTATTCATTGCTAGAAAACTTCAAACCTCGTATAAATTAGTTTGAATAACTATCATTATATGAGGGCAGATCCTATAAATTATTCTCGCTAACGTAGACACCGCAAATATATGTCAACTCGTGAACACAGCCTGTGTAACTTGGCCGAAACGTTAAGTAATCAAACTAAGCGGTTTACGCGTTCTAGACCCTTCGAATCATACATAATAAGGTAAACATTTATAAACCGATAATATCGAATTATAGTTTATGGACATTTTGATAAATTCGAGATTGCTTGTACTCTTAATAACAACCCGGTGGGTTTATTTACTAAGTAAGCTGTACCCGCAGCTTCGCACGCGTTATTTTAAATCGTATTAAAGAATTATAAAATTGTGGGACTATGTATAATTAATTAATTACAGAAATGATCTTTAAAGACAATTGTAAGTACGACGCGCATGCCACTAAAAGTAACATGTAACGTGTACATTAGATATATAAATACTAACAGCGTGCCAAATGAGGTTTACCATCGCAAGATATTTGGAATCTTAACCCACCATATAACTACCATAGTGCTTACTTACACTGTATAACTACTAATAACTAATGAAACAATAACTTAAAATATTATTATAAAGATTTACATTACATTTAATATACATTGCCATTATTATAATTAAGATTTTGTGACTATACAAAAAATAAACGCTTGTCTGTTCCGCAAGAAATTGTATTATGGAACTCTTTACGTAATACATTTATAACCTAAGATCTTATTAGGAAAACCTCTATTTCATTAATGTTATTAATAATTATAATGTCGAATTGTAAACAATAAGCTGATAATTATTTCTCTTATTATAAATAAAGAATGAGTTGAAATCTTGCTAAATTTCATATTGACAAAATCGCGGGTAACAGCTGGTCTAAAATAGAATAACATCAATTACTTTTTCTAAGGTTCGCTATTTACCAGTGAAAGTCCCGTGAAAATCGGTCTAACCGTTTTGGTTATAGCACAGCAGGCGAAGCCACGGTTAACAGTTAGTCTAAATTAAAATAAATTAAATTACTTTTCGTAAGGTTCGCTATCTGCCAGTAAAAGTTCCGTGAAAATCGGTCTAACCATTTTGAAGATAGCATTGGGGGTGAAGCCACGATTAACAGCTAGTATAAATTAAAATTGCATGAATTACTTTTTATAAGATCAGCTATCTGTCAGTGAAAATTATATGAAGATCGATCGAACCGTTTTGGAGATAGCACTGCGGGCGAAGCCACGGTTAACAGCTAGTATAAACTAAAATTACTTAAATTACTTTTTATAAGATCAACTATATGCCAGTGAAAGTTATGTGAAGATCGATCGAACCGTTTTGGCGATAGCATTATGGGCGAAGTCACGGTAAACAGCTAGTATAAACTAAAATTGCTTGAATTACTTTTTATAAGGTCAGCTATCTGTCAGTAAAAGTTTCGTGAACATCGGTCGAACCGTTTTGAAGATAGCACTGCGGGCAAAGCCACGGTTAACAGCTAGTATAGACTAAAATTGCTTAAATTACTTTTTATAAGATCAACTTCGCCCGCAGTGCTATCTTCAAAACGGTTCGATCGATCTTCAGATAACTTTCACTGGCAGATAGCTTATATTATAAAAAGTAATTCATGCAATTTTAGTTTATACGAGCTGTTAACCGTGACTTCGCCCACAGTGCTTTCTCCGAAACAGTTAGACCAATTTTCATGGGACTTTCACTGACAAATATAGGACCTTATATAAAGTAATTTAATTTAGACCAAACGCTATGACTTACGCTACGCTAACGACTAGCTGTTACCCGCGACTTTGTCTGCATGAAATTTAGCAAGATTTCAACTCATTCTTTATTTTTAATAAGAGAAATAATTATCAGCTTATTGTTTAAAATTCGACATTATAATTATTAATAACATTAATGATATAGAGGTCTTCCTAATAAGATCTTAGATTATAAACGTATTACGTAAAGTGTTCTTTATAATACAATTTCTTGCGGAACAGACAAGCGTTTATTTTTTGTATAGTCACAAAATCTTAATTATAATAATGGCAATGTATATTAAATGTAATGTAAATGTGAATCTTAATAATAATATTTTAAGTTATTGTTTCATTAGTTCCTTATACAGTGTAAGTAAGCACTAAGGTAGTTATATGGTGCGTTAAGGTTCCAAATGTGTTGCTGATGACAAACCTTATTTGGCACGCGGTCTTTGTATTTATATATCTAATGTACAAGTTACATGTTACTTTTAGTGGCGTGCGCGTCGTACTTACAATTGTCTTTAAAGAGCGTTTCTGTAATTGTACATAGTCTCACAATTTTATAATTCTTTAATACGATTTTAAAAAACGCGTACGGATCTGCGGGTACAGCTAGTATGTAATAAGGAAATAATGTATAATATTATATTTTGACTTTCCTTTGTTTCCAATTTTAAAAGCTATAAACATGACCTCTGATTTTGTACAATATTTTATTTATTTATTTACACATTATGCGTTAAATACGTAATGACGGACTTAATGCCTAAGGCATTCTCTGCCATTCATGGCATTCTCTCTTATTTTGATATACAATGGCTATTGTAGATTACTTTTCGAGTTTATATCAAATGTTGGTAATAATATCGACAGTTTTTTTTAATATGTAAAATGAACAAGAAACGAAATTATCAATAAGTTGTTAGAAAAATAGCCCATATTTAACCTTTAATAGGCTACCATATTTCGTTTATATTATTTATTTATGTATCTAAAAAAATTGTGAGGCTCAAAATCATTCAAAAATGTTATGCTCAAAATCAAATATGTAAGCTGATACATTATAACTATTAATATGTATTTATAATAAACTAACGAATAAATTTGAAATAGGGTGTTTATATATTTGTAAATACCTATGTAAATATTATTATTAATTAAAAGATATTTAATAGATAATATTTGAGATAAAATAGTAGGTAATTTATAAATACGTGCAAAATTTAAGGAATTTTATTGTTATTAGTTGACTACTCGATATGATTCACTCCTCCTATACTTCCCAATTTTTCGAGGAAAATATTTTCTTACTACTTACCTACGGAACTTCTACGTAAAATTTCATACTTGTACACCCACCGATTTATGTTCTGCGTTACAATAGATCGCTAATTCAAATAAAACAAAAAAGTTAGCTATTCATGTTCATAGCAATTACTTCTAATATGATAGAATTAAGTTATTGTATTACTAAATTTGCCACGTTTTATCTCTATTCATTTGGCATTATAAAGGACATCAGTATCGTCTGTCTTTATGGCCCACCCATATTGTTATTCTGTTTTCGGTCACGGTATTTGCTGACCTGCAGTTTGTATGGTAACTGCTCCGCACCTAAAGGCCATAGCGCGCCTACAACTTTGCGTTTCAGCTATAAAATGGAAATATTAGTATGTAAAATATAAATATTGGCCGCTGCCTATGACGTGGCATGCCTATGCAGTGGCCAATCAATTCCAAGCGAAAGTGCAAAGTAACATCCACACTTATAGATTTCCACAAAGTAACGCCTTAATCAATAAAACATAAAATGCAAAACATTTTTACAAATATGTCCGTTAGTGTCACAGAATCACGTCCAAATAACAAAAAATACCAACTTTAACATTAGTATAAATAAATCAGTGCCAAATTAAATTATTTATCAAAATCTCAATTTATAAAAGCTACGTAGGAACTGCCACGTGAGAAATCCTAATTGTTTCGTATGTAAGTTATACTTTAGTTTCTCCATTTAAAATTTAAACCGTGTCTCTTATATATGGCAGTTTAATTATGTTGTAAATTAGGCATTTTTTTTGTTAAATTTAATCACTCTTTAACTAATTTTTACATTATTATTACTTT
This sequence comes from Antheraea yamamai, assembly GCA_036509395.1. Lineage (NCBI taxonomy): Eukaryota > Metazoa > Arthropoda > Insecta > Lepidoptera > Saturniidae > Antheraea > Antheraea yamamai. Next base: position 1,404,112 of record AP028441.1, read on the forward strand.
TTTTTAGTAGAATGAAATTTGCTAAATTGGCACTATTGTGTGATACCATTAACAATTATAAAGTACTAAAAATAGTATCAAAGCTCAACAAGCTGATAATCTTTCTCTTATCACATATTTCGCAAGAACGAAGCGATGGCAGAAATGGCTAAATATCAGCTTTAAAATAGAGAAGTTAATTATACCAGCCAAGGGAATTGAAAACTGCACTTTTGTCTTTAGATATTTTACATTGATTTCAATAATGCGTGCACATAGGTTTCCTGGGGTTTTGATAATAAATAATTTTAACAATTCAGATAATGCTCTATCGCTTTGTTATTGCGATATATGTAAATATATTTATAACTAAGTGTAATTTAAGAATTATATGTATCATATAAGACTTATAATAAATTAAATAATAACCTTTGAAAGTAAATATAATTTAAGATCATCATTAAAACCCCTTATATATAACTTAGTTTTAAAATGTTGCAATAAATGACATACGTTATAATCATATGAATAAAACAATTATTTTTAAGCTCACCGAATATTGATATATCGTTTAAAAGCCATCTATGGTCTCGCCATAATATCAAAACTTATGTGCTTAACTTAGTGCTTATAGGTAGGTATGAATGCATATAATATGTGCATATTTATAGCATTATATGATGTTATTAAATTACGTCCGTAATAACACAGAAATCACAATTTACCTTGTTGAATTATCTATAGAAATAAATCCGTAGTTATGTATGTACTTTCACATTTCTTTTTAAATATGTGCCATAATGCCCACTAATCACAAATAAGTCTTTTTTGCCATTTATTTGTTTGTACATTTTGATCGATTTTTATTAAATTTTATGTTTACGAAGTATATGGCATTTCACAATCGATAAGCTAATATAATTAAAAGTAATATTAAAAAAAAATTGAGTCAAAATGTGTTTATGAAAAGAAAGTAATCGCTCTATGATAAAATCGTGCGAAGCTGCGGACACAGCTAGTACATTAGTAAACTATGTACCAATATTCAATCATTAACAGTGGCTAATTATTTTCCCGGTAAAGAGTCAACAATTCGACTGAATAAACAGAATAGAACTTGTTTGCCTTAAATTTATGTATTCCATAACCTGTGTAATTTGTATCAGCGACTGTCTACTATACTGGAAAATCCTAAATACATTTCGATACGGTATACACTCATATGTACTCCAGCTTTTCCGAATTGTAAATACATAATATTGTATTATATATTTTGAAGGTTACTTAGTTGTTTTAACATTAATTGAACTAGAGTAGCGTCATAAATTAATGTACTCTAATGTATTAAGCTTAGTTTACAAGAATCGACTTGTGTGTACAGTTTGGTATACTTAAAATTATTTAAAATAAACTTTCTGAAATAAAAATGTTTTTATTTATTCATGTTATTTTTTTTTATTTGAAATAAATCAACACACACATCAATATTTACATTTTCTAATTGAGCATCTCTAATTTGTCGCCAAACTTTTTGACCGCTCTGATAATAGTTGCACAGAACACAAATTTGAGTATATATACGTATTATATTATGTATATATATATATATTATCGAGATAACTAGAGAGTAAATAAATGCCAATTTTAGACACCAATAATAAATAATATTTTAACTTTGTTTTGTATCACTCTTGATTACACTATGTGCAAACTTGAAATTACTACTATATTCAGAGCGGCCATAAAAATTGACGAGGTCTGTAAGACAGCTTTCCGTGTCTATACGTTCGTACTTCTGAGTTAAGTTTCGACATACGACAGTACCATTAAAATATGAAGTAACGATAATTTCCTTAATGTTTTATTCACGTATACTAAACACATTTATATATAAACCAGGGATGGCACTTCTTCGCAAAAGAGATCGATTTTTAAATCGATCCGAATTGTAGTATGTGGTATCGATTCATAAAAAAATCGAGGTCTAGAGATCGATTATTAAATTATAAAATATTTTGTTTCGTTTTATTTTTATATAAATAGAAACTCGAATCAAGATTTTACAGTGACAGAGATCAATTCGATGTTTAATATCGTTTAAAATAATTGATTTTTCAATGTATGAAAAACGATTAATTGATCTCAAATTACTATCCTTATTATAACGTATGAAAACCAGTTATTATTAAGATAGGGCGTGTGCCCCCAGATAGTTAGACAAACACTAAACTGTACGAGGCGCGTCAGATGACCTCTCGCTGTGTTACCTAACTTAGCAATATGGCGCTTCGCAGCTTGTTGAAGTTTGAACGTATGGCTGGAATATTAATATAGAAAGTCTCACAAAACACTCGAGGACAACTTGTCAACATCCGTTGTCGATAACTTCTCCTCTTAGCGTCTAGTATTTATTCTAAGGCAGTATTTTATATACCGTAAGATTAAATAAGTTAGTATAAATAATATACTTAAACAAAATAACTGTTGTTTTTTTTATTTAATGAACTATCTTCAGTAATAAATGCTTGTCAAGTTTGTAAGGTGTGATATCCTAAGCTTGGTGATTGTCGGGCAAAGTTTTCTATACAAAGTATTATATAGTAATTTTGCAATAAATAAAGTAATTAAATAGTACTCGTGTATCCGTAGCGTTATCTTTTGAATATAGTGTCTATCTTGGATATTTAATATATCTGTATAAAAATATAATGTCTCGTTTTCTATGCAAAAATATGACGAATAAAAAAGTATAATATATTCTGTTTTTGTAAATATTTGTTTTATTTTTAATAAACTCCTCACACATTAAAATGTAAATAACCAAGGACAGAGTGATTATATATGAGTTTGCTCCTACAAAATGCCGATACTGAAATGAGCTTCTTGGAACAGTGTTTTCCAGAAGATTTTCGTATGGAGTTATATAAAGAGGAAGTGGACAAGTTTTTTTTTGTTTTACAAGTTTCTATACGCTGTAGTGACCAAGCGGACCTTACGATTGTTTGCCTGCGTAATTATATAAAAAGGTACTATATTAATAATAGTAAAAATCTATACACCTATATATAGAGTTATATATATAGTTCATTACACAAAAACATCATCTCATTATTAGAAGTAGGCCGCACCGGCTTACAAACTGTTAGCGACTCTAAAAACTATGAAACGTATTTATATTTCTGTATTTAATTTTCTCCGAGAGACATAAGTGATTGTGGTGTTACGTATATGGAGAGCAGTACTGTTGCTGCTATTCTAAGGTTTGGTTATGGCTGATGTATAATCTAATATTACTCTTATAAAGCCGATACGAAAACCACATCTGCTATCACGTTGCGCTTGCGTAATACAAAATTACAAGCATGTTTTCTGTAGCGTTAGCTATGAACCCCTTCTAATTGCATTAAGGAAAAACTCCAGAATCTGATGAAGTTAAGCGCAGACTTTCTCGTCCAAATATTGCCATATCTTGTAATGCAGTGGTCTTAAATTAGACTAGAAGAGTTAGTCATCATGCTCGATGAAATCGATTCCACAGGTGATCAGCCAGTTTTGCGTACTTCACGCCTTATGAACCAACGCAAAATCCTGCTAGAATATCCAGTATCTGCTTTTGAATATTATTTGGGGAAAAGGTTCCGCTATATTTGTTAAGGCGGAATTTTGGTACACAACAGCACTGGTTTGCACATGTTTCTCACAGAAAAACAGCTCAGTTAAGCCTGAATATGAAACTCCAAGCCAAACCATGAATGACGAAGGATAATGCCTTCGAAATACGTGCGATTGCTTCTTCACTGGTGAGGTCATACACTGTACTATTTTATATGCAATAAGTTTCTTCGATTTGGTATATTTTGTCCGCGTATCGCCATACAAAACCCGGAGTCTTTCCAACCTAATTTTTTTCAAACGCTTATTCAAATAGTATCCGTTCATTTTATGATAAGCTCGAAGTCCCAGGTCACCACTTAACATTTTTTGATATTGGTTCTGCTTAGGCCTATCTGAAGAGCTAAGATTTCTTGCATGCATGGCATTTTGTTGAATTCGCGTGTTCACTGCTTTGGTGACCGCTTGTGTCCTAACTATAAGAGGTCGGCCGCTTCTCTTACGATCTTCGAAGCTTGAATCAAGATTGTACCGTTTGATAGTGCGATAAACAAGCCGTAGTGTTATTTAACATTTTTGGATAATGTTGAAAATCTCTGTTGGCGCGTTACCAAAGCAGTGCAAGGCCATAACCGCGACCTTATTTTCCTTTTCTGACTACTCCATCTTTGAAAATGAGTAATAATAAATTTCTTTTTAATTTTCGACAAAGAGCAAACGTTCTATTTTTAAAACTAGCCGAAGTATATTTGGCCAGTATTCGAAAATTAAAAATAATAGAGTTGTGACACATCTAACTTATGACCTGACTAGGCATTCATAAATTATATTATTAAATTTTTACCTTAATCACACAAGAGCTTGGTTAATAAGAAATATTAATAAAAAGATAAGGTTGAAGTCAAAAGAATTTCCAAAGTAATAATTCGGGGCAAGGTTTAATTTTACTTGTCAAGTTAATAAGCTAAGTTATTTGGTAACGAAACTCTGCAAGATCTAATCGTTTGTTAGTGAAGTATGTTTTTGAAGCAAGTCACGATAACGTGACTTACTCTACAAGGGATTATTTTCGTTTGCTTAGTCTTCATAACTTTATCTAGATTAAGGTATATCCATAAATGATGTCAGATGAGTTTAATGATTTTTTGGATGCCCCGACTTCGTCACATATTTTGCAACTTTATATTTAAATAGCACTAACAAAATTACATATAATATATTATATTTACTTGTATATATGACATATTATGATTATAATATCAAAACCTCTTGAAGTAAAACTTCTTTTGGTAAGGCTTTAAAATTCTGATAGTGATTTTTTTTGTAAGACGAAGAGTAGTGGAGGTAAACATTGTGTCAGATAGAGTGTTGAAAACACCGGTTCTCGTCCGATCAGCGAAGTTAAGCAACTTCGGGTGCGGTCGTAACTTGGTCATACATTACAGTTAGAATTGTACCATTTACATAATTATAACGTCACGAAACTTATGAGTCGTCCCTTCTTCTCACACTTTGTGCACAATTCTTCCTTTTTAACGTGTTGCGTAAGTCGTGTGCAGACATGAATACGTCTACCTGAACTGTACAGTTGTATCAAAAGTAAAGACTTGTTAAAATGATCAAACAATATCAAATAATGATAAATACTAGCTGTATCGTGTGATTTTTCTCGCATTTATTTTTAAAATTTTGAATTACGATTTGCATAGGCAGGTAAGTTTAAAAAAAAACGTATAAAGCACGTCTCTTGCGTATGCAGTTGACCATGTGGCTAAGCAGCGCAGAATGATAACCTGCTAAGATAGACATTTACAGATCGGCTCTTCTCGGTAGTGCTGGATTTTCATCGGGTAGTCAACCTAACGCATAGTGCCACAGTCCGTTCGTACTAATACGTTATTCTCGCTTATTCTACTTTCTGACATATATTTTGTATGCTAATTTATCCGCTCTTAAGATTAACAGCATGACGTCTAGCTTACAGTATTCTTAAATTAACAGGTTATAGTATGTACAGAGATTCTTTCAAATAAGTCTTATCATTTCAGAGATTACAGCAAACAAACTACAGCACGACATCTAGCTTACAGTATTCTTTAATTAACCTAAAATTTATATTGGCTATAAATAATGGCTATAAAATTTAAATACATTTTTTCAAATAAGGTTTATCAGCTCATATATTACATCGATCAAACTACGGTATAACATCTAGCTTACAATATTCCTAAATTAACAACCTATAAAATGTACAGAGATTTTTGCAAATGAGACGTCATTTTTGAGAATAGAATGATCAAATTAATACAGTACAAGAATGTGCTCCTCTAAAGATATAACCACAATCTTTAGTTTCTCATTTATATTAAAACTTCTACGCACACGGACCCGTAAATTACGGTACACCGAGATAATACGTAAGTCTCGGTAACAAATTTTAAAACCGTAACTCGATTACCCCGGGGTCCGGGCAAACACGTAGGGCTTTGTTAAAAGTTAACTAATTATGTTTACTTATATACTAGAATAAACACACGTTTGCATGAAGAGTTACCCGTTCGTGATAAATTTAATTCAGTTTCATGAGTCGTTTGATGTTGGGAGGAACCTTTGTTCGCTTGGCCTTACCCTCTAGTGACTTCTATAGTAAACTGTAGTTCAATCTTTTATATCTCACATGTCTAATTTTTGATGCCAAGATGTTTTGAAACCTGGTTTTTTGTTTTTTTTTTATATATCAAACAAGGCAAACGAACAGGTGGGTCATCTAATGTTAAGTGATCACCACCGTCCATAGACACTAACAACACCAGGGGAGTCACAAGTGCGTTGCCAATCTGTAAATAAGGGAGGGGTGAGGGGAAGGAGAAGAAGGAGGAGGGAAGGGAAGTGGGCCTCCGGCGCTCTCACAGAGCGAACGAAATGCAACAAAGCAAGACTGTTACTTCACGTCGGCTTTCTGTGAGAAGGTGGTAGTTCCCCGGGCGAGCCGACCCATTTATGCTGAAACCAGTAATAGCTACAGCGTGGCTCTACCACCGTCCAAGGTTGTGTTGTGTGGTTAGTATAATTCATTAGCGACTCCCTTAAAGTAAGCCTAGAGAGGATAGGGAACGGTTGATAATTTAGTCTTGAGTTAAAGATCTGAAAAATAAATGTGTAATTATCATTGCAATCAATTAAATACAACACCCATAACTGTACTATGCAGCTAAGCGTGGTGTTTTGGAATCAACCGTACATATATCCCATAACTAAGTAAGGTGAAAATTACGATGTCTTACATTATCTTCGTGTACGAACTAACGGATTGTACGGCGCATGCCGAGACACCAGGATATTTTCTAACTTATTTGACACTTATTGTTACATCATGACTAATTTTAACAATGTGTATATATTACTGCAAGCTTACGTCAAGATATATTCGAAGGTTTTTGCATAAAAGAAAAACAAACATCCATTCTTTGTCACAAACTTAGTTATAATATTATAATAGGTCTTTACCTATGAAATTGCCCTTCTGCAGTACGGGCCATTTCAAATCAAAATAATTTTTGTTTGGCTAAGAATTCGAATTTCAAATTAATTTTATTTTAAAAACATGGAATTCTTTTTCCAAAAGTAGTCATTTGTTTATTAATTAGTGTTACATTTTCATCGCATTTCAATCTTTTTTGTCATCATGGATACGTTAAAAATTCAAGTAATTATGGAATATGAGTACCGTCGTGGCAGTAACGCGGCACAAGCGGCACGCAACATTAACGACGTTTACGGAGCTAACACTACAAACCAACGCGCCACCTGTTATTGGTTTGCTCGCTTCCGTTCTGGGAATTTCGACCTGAAAAATGAACCTCGCGGTCGTCCGAAGACTTTGGTCGACAATGATGAATTAAAGGCGATTGTGGAAGCTGATGATACACAATCTACGGCTGAATTAGCAGCAGCTTTCGACGTTAGCGTCAAAACAATATTGGTCCATTTGCGTCAAATTGGCAAGGTAAAAAAGCTTGACAAATTGGTGCCCCACGAACTCAATGATCGCCAGCGCGAAGTACGCGTCGAGACGTGCCTTGCACTGCTCAACAGACACACAAATGAAGGAATTTTGAACCGTATTGTTACCTGCGATGAAAAATGGATTCTGTTTGATAACCGCAAGCGCTCAGCAAGTTGGTTGGATCCTGGTTCAGCACCTAAACAATGCCCTAAATGAAAACTTACCCCTAGAAAAGTGATGGTCACTGTTTGGTGGTCTAGCGCCGGTGTGATTCATTACAGTTTCTTACCAAACGGGGTGAGCATTACTGCAGATGTGTGCTGTGAAGAACTGAACACAATGATGGAGAAAGCTGGCACATCTCCAACCAGCATTGGTCAATCGCTCGTTTCCGCTGCGAAATCATACTGCACAGCAGACGGTCTCCAAGTTGCAAGAACTGGGGTTGGAAGTTCTCCGTCATCCGCCCTACTCACCAGACCTTGCGCCTAGAGACTACTACTTTTTCCAGAATTTGGATAACTCCTTGGCGGAAAAAAAATCAATACCCGAGAGGCAGTACAAAATGCCTTTGAAGAATTTGTTGCCTTCCGTCCAGCTGATTTCTTTAAGAAGGGCATCAATAAACTGCCACTGCGTTGGCAAAGATGCATTGATTGCATGGGTGATTACTTCGATTAATACAAATAAAAAATACATGCAAAAAATTCGTTTAAATGTTTTCATATAAAACGGCAATTTCATAGGTAAAGACCTAATATTAATAGGACAAAATTAGTAAACAATTATCATAAAATAAAAAGATATACCTACCGAAGCAAACATTTTGGTTCCAACATAAATACAATTTCAAATTGATAAGAATAGAAAAAAAAAGTGGTTTTAGAAATACCGAATAGAATTACCTTTACGTAACCGAACAATACGTCTGATACAAAGGAATATATAGAAAATTATTTCAAACAAACATAACATGAGAGGAATCTAATAATAACGAAGATTTACTACTCGTAATAAAATGAGCCATCGGAACGTCGACAAGGCCCGGTCCCTAGGTAAAGATTGATTGGCCGATCTTTCTAACTAGATTGACTTATCTAATGGATAGCCCAGAACGTGGCCTTGGATGCGGTCGTACTAGTTCGCCCTTGCGTGTAACTCAATAACATTACCTAGGTATGTTGTCGAGTATCGCCCTTCGGCCAGGAAATGGCAAAGAATAAAATACAATAAAACAGAACAGACTTTCGATACTTCTAGATTGCGACGTCGAATCATAATTTCACATTTTAATCATTACATAGTATAAAACAAAGTCCCCCACCGCGTCTGTCTGTCTGTCTGTTCGCGATAAACTCAAAAACTACTGAACGGATTTTCATGCGGCTTTCACCAGTGGATACAGTGATTCATGGGGAAGGTTTTTGTGTATAATTTGTCAAGGTTTTTTTTATAGTCAGGGCGGGACAGCGTCTGCCGGGCCCGCTAGTTGACAATAAATGTTAGTTTACAAAGAAAAAAATGATTCCTTCAAATGAGTTTAAACGGTTGATAAAATTTATATAAAATAACTTTACCATGACAGAGTTTTCAGCGGGATCTTGGAATGCCATGTAGTGGATATTTTATTCACAACTAGCTGTACCCGCGACTTCGTCCGCGTGGAACCTAATGTAAAAAAACAGTGACTAATAAAAACATCTGAATGTATTAAGTCCATTTACTTATCTACTTTTCTCTAGGTAACTTAAGTGGCGTCGTCATTAAAAGTACAGAACCGGTATTAATAAAATACTAAATGTTACTCGAGGATATGCTTTATGATTTTCTCGGTGTGGTTTTACCGTGAACGCAGTACTTTAGCAGTGATGTGTGTTCAAACAGTCAAGCAGACATTTTTAAAAATTAAAATGTTTTTTATTACTTATTCCAAGACACCTGCAACAATTTTTTTCACAAAAATCTAAAAAGTTGAGACACGTTAGATTTACATTATTATTATATGTATAAATCTAAGTGCTTACTCGACCATCATACTTTGCTTTGTTGCTTGCTTTGCGTTACTCGCCGACGTGTCAAAATAAATTCCGAGTACTGTACACTTAATTCTTTCGCGAATGGCTAGCCACAAGAATGCGGTCCTGCTAAGGTCGATATTATACAATCATAAGCTACAGTAATCATTTAACATTGAGTAGAAAAAAAAAGAAATTCTCAACAGCTAAAAATTCTCTATAATCAAACACTGTAGACCATAGAAAGACCCCAAGCAATTTAGATTCGAAACACCTGACAATGCATCGGGTATTGACTCCATTGTGCAACGCAAGCAATGAGGTAGGCAGCCGTGCCGATATGAGCACCCCAGTCAAAAGGTAATACACCGAACAGAGAGCCCATTGTCGGTGTCACAAAGCATCGCCTATATCAGGAGCTGATTTAACTTTTCTATTTACGGTTGGCCTAAACATAAAAGACCAGCGATATGGACCCTTGTTTATCAAACGTTACAATAAGTCTACAATCTTGTGAATTAAGTTTATCATACAATTTCACATCACTTGGGGATTGTGTGGACTCGTATTTATAATTTACGTGATTCTGTTGTTGCTAAATTGCAAAATGTATTTTTCTACCATATTAAATGTTTTTTATATAAAAATTCGTCTGGAGGAAATCTTTGCCCTCACATGAGGGGTTCGTGCTTATTTCCAATTTGCACGATTATTTTATAGTATACTAGCGGGTTCGGAGAACGTTGTTCCGCCCTGATAATAAATATAATCTTGTCAAATTATACACCTAAACCTTCTTCGTGAAATATTTTATCTCCTGGTGAAGACCGTATGGAAATCCGTTCAGTAGTTTTTGAGTTTATCGCGAACAGACAGACAGACAGGCCCGACAGAAGACTTTGTTTTATGATATGTTGTATTAAACTAAATAAGTGCCATGAAATAAAAGACTTTTGTATAAACATTTTATTTTATATGAAAATTACGGTAAAATAACTAAGTAGTCATGTTGATATTCAAAATAAAATTTGATTTAAAGTCTAAATAATCTATTACAAAACGTATTTAATACCTTCATGTATTATATTACTATTTAATCATAATTTATGTCAGAATAAAAAAAAAGAATATATATTCTATTGACAACACACGTACTACTTTGAAAGTTTTCTAGAAGAAAAATAACGTGATGGTAAACTATGCCCGCCTAACATTGATTTTATTACTTTTGAAATTATGTCGAAACTTAATTTAAAATTTACAGTTATTAAATCAATTCGCACCAAAAAGGCTATTATTGTATTTAGCGCAGTTACCATAAAACTGACCACTACCATAAAACCAAAAACAGTACTATTCCAACGTTATGTCTATATCTAAGCGTTAAAGGAAATTCTACAACGTTTTTTATGAAAAACTAGCTGTAACCGCAGCTCCGCACGCGTTTTTTTTTAAATTGATTCAAAGAAATATAAAATTTGTGTCAAAAATTGTGTGTTTTAATGTCAAAAGGATATTATAGAGTGGATCAGTATGTGAACGATAGTGATGTCTGGAATTGACTCCTCTCCAAGTGGATGCACATCCACTAAAAGCTAAAATTATATGATGTATTGGAAATATATGTTAAAAAAATGTACACGATCGAGTTTCTTGCCGGTTCTTCTCGATGACTGGGTTGTTTTCCGAACCGGTGGTAGTCTTTGACGTTCATAAGTGCCTTATTAGGGCCTAAACTGAATAAAGTATTTTTGATTTGATTTGATTTGTGAGTCCATGTACAATTATAGAAATGCTTTCTAAAAACAATTGTAAGTACGACACGCACGCCACTTACAACATGTAACGTATACATTAGGTATATAAATAGTAGCAGCGTGTCAAATGAGTTTTATCATCAGCAACATATTAGGTCTTTACCTATGAAATTGCCGTTTTGTATGAAAAAATTTAAACGAATTTTTTTCATGTATTTTTTATTTGTATTAATCGAAGTAATCACCCATGCAATCAATGCATCTTTGCCAACGCAGTGGCAGTTTATTGATGCCCTTATTAAGGAAATCAGCTGGACGGGAGGCAACAAATTCTTCAAAGGCATTTTGTACTGGCTCTCGGGTATTTAATTTTTTTCCCGCCAAGGAGTTATCCAAATTCTGGAAAAAGTAGTAGTCTGTAGGCGCAAGGTTTGGTGAGTAGGGCGCATAACGGAGAACTTCCAACCCCAGTTCTTGCAACTTGGAGACCGTCTGCTGTGCAGTATGAGGTCGCGCGTTGTCGTGCAGGAGCAGCGGAGACGAGCGATTGACCAATGCTGGTTGGAGATGTGCCAGCTTCTTCATCATTGTGTTCAGTTCTTCACAGTACACATCTACAGTAATGCTCACCCCGTTTGGTAAGAAGCTGTGATGAATCACACCGGCGCTAGACCACCAAACAGTGACCATCACTTTTCTAGGGGTAAGTTTTCGTTTAGGGCATTGTTTAGGTGCTGAACCAGGATCCAATCAACTTGCTGAGCGCTTGTGGTTATCAAACAGAATCCATTTTTCATGGCAGGTAACAATGCGGTTCAAAATTCCTTCATTTGTGTGTCTGTTGAGCAGTGCAAGGCACGTCTCGACGCGTACTTCGCGCTGGCTATCATTGAGTTCGTGGGGCACCCGTTTGTCAAGCTTTTTTACCTTGCCAATTTGACACAAATGGACCAATATTGTTTTGACGCCAACGTCGAAAGCTGCTGCTAATTCAGCCGTAGATTGTGTATCATCAGCTTCCACAATCGCCTTTAATTCGTCATTGTCGACCAAAGTCTTCGGACGACCGCGAGGTTCATTGTTCAGGTCGAAATTCCCAGAACGGAAGCGAGCAAACCAATAACAGATGGTGCGTTGGTTTGTAGTGTTAGCTCCGTAAACGTCGTTGATGTTGCGTGCCGCTTGTGCCGCGTTGCTGCCACGACGGTACTCATATTCCATAATTACTCGAATTTTTTACGTATCAATGATGACAAAAAAGATTGAAATGCGATGAAAATGTAACACTAATCAATAAACAAATGACTACATTTGGAAAAAGAATTCCATGTTTTTAAAATAAAATTAATTTGAAATTAGAATTCTTAGCCAAACAAAAATTATTTTGATTTAAAATGGCCAGTACTGCAGAACGGCATTTTCATAGGTAAAGTAAATCTATTATTTGGAACCTTAACCCAGCATATTTACTACCTCAATGCTTACTTACACTGTATAAGGAACTAATGAAACAATGAATTAAAGATGTTATAATGATGATATAATATGCCCATATTATCAATAAGTAATACGTTTATGGTATAATATCTTTTTAGAAAGACCCATTCTATCTTCAAAATTACTATTAATCATTATAATGTTGAATTGTGTACAATGAAGTTGCTGACGTCTTGAAATATTGCACAAATATAAATCAAGATATAAAACTTTCTTTCTTCTTTCTCAAAGTGCAGTCAATAAAACAATATGGCCGCCAAAATGACCAAAAAGACAATATAATTCAAATTACATACATAGATACAGATATATGAATTTCAATTATATTTATTCTTAGAGTCCAGTACAATGCACATGTTTAGAGTAAACATATTTTTGCTAAATTTCATGCGAACGAAGTCGCGGGTAACAGCTAGTCTAAAATAGAATGACCTAAATTACTTCCTATAAGGTTAGCTATCTGCCAGTGAATGTCCCGTGGAAATCGGTTCAACCGTTTTGGAAATTACCCGGAACAAACAGACAGACAGACCGACAAAAATTTTAATAAAAATTGCATTTTTGTTATCAGTATCGTGTACACTTTTATACTCAATTAGTATTTATTTTTTATTTTGATATTACATACAGACACTTCATTTTTATTATATGTATAGATTACAGACTACAGAGGCATTTATGACAAACAAAAGCATAAATAGAAGTGTGTAAAATGACTTGTATTGTACTAGTAACTTGTAAAATACACGTGTTGTTTCGAAAAATGCATTTTTGTAAAAATGCACTAATCCACAATAGAAAACGTTTGGAATCCAAGACTTGTAAAGTTTGGTAAAGTACTGAGTATATAAAATAAAAATAATTATTTTACACAATTTCTTTTTGCGAATAATGGACGCTATGATATCTTGGTCCTTATTGTCTGAAGAAATCACGTCCATTGAGCTAACTTCAAATCCTGTAATGAGTTTGAATTGTTAAAGGAAAGAACTAATGAAACCTTAGCTTAGTTTTATAATACTCGCTTGGGTGCTTAATACCGTTAAGTTGAAGACCTATGGGTTCCAGCAGATGCACTTGAGAACTAGTTCTCTCTAGTGTCTATCTTCACTCAAAAGTGGTGAGATAGAAAATCTATAAACAACATACAATGAGTATAAATAAAGATAAGTTATATTTCTTTGTTGTGAATATAAAAAGATTTTATTTGCATACTTTCAATTAATGGAATCCGAATTCAAAGATGAAATAACCAAATTAGATACTATAAATAAACGTTTAAATAAATAACATGCAAATTATATAACAGAATATTTCTATTTAAAATATATTATTTATCATAATAATTAGTTCTTGGTGGGTGTGTCAGCGGCGCTTACATGCTCCGTTTCAAGCGAAAAATTCACGCTCGACGAATATTTTAAGTAACAAGTGTGACTTAATTATAAAATATTGTTATTTTACCTACATTTATATATATTAAAATCCAGTGTCATGATGTTTGTCCACGATGAACTCCGAAACTACTCAACCGATGTTCATGAAATTTTGGCATATATGTACACACATCAAAAAAGTCTAAGCAACATGCGTGATATTACAAATTTTACCATTTATATTAATTAATTTCTAAGTATTTACTCAAACAAAGTGCGTAGGTAAGTAAACTTTTTTGTTATTGATGACATACTGGCTGGTTGTAAAAAAAAAATTTGATTATGTTTTGTTTTTTCATAAAATTCAAATGACTGCGAATTTGTTTGAATTTAAGTGCGTTTTAATTGCTACGTTCAGTCTTGATTTTATAATTTTACCAACCATTTAAATAAAGTTAGCGACAAAATTGAATTGTTAGATATTCTTTACGTCATGAAGCGACGTCATTTGATGGCAGATGAAATGCAAAGAGCTGTAGGGATGTTGCAAGCGGGAAGTAATCAATCTCAGGTATCTCGACATTTTGGCAATCATAGAAGTGTTATTTGTCGTCTTTGGCAGCGCTACAATAATACAGGAGAACCCGCTGAACAGCATCCAGGCCGTAAAAGGAGTACAACCACTTGGCAAGACCGGTACATACAACTGACTGCAAGACGCCAGCCGATGTTAACCGCTCGAGAGATAAGTTTGAGGCTACAAATTTCAATTGGTGTTGATGTAAGTCCTCAAACTGTGCGAAATCGACTGCATGAGTACGGCCTACGAGCTCGACGCCCAATCAGGTGCCCACCGATACGTCACGGGAATCGCGCTTGTCGATATGAATGGTGTAGAGAAGGCATAACATGGACCCAGGAACAATGGGATAAAATTATGTTTTCCGATGAGTCGCTATTCGGGTTTAAGCCTGATACAAGAAGGGTGCGAGTGTATCGTCGGCCCGGAAATACTGAAAGGCTCAGGTGCGTTCAGGAAGTTCATCCATATAGCGGCTCAACAGTTATGTTATGGGCGGGTATTATGAAGAACAGGCGAACTAAGCTCGTTTTTGTAAATGGAAACATGAATGCTGAAAATTACATTGAGGATATTCTCAGACCTTATGTCTACCTATTTGCACAAACCTTTGGCTCCGATTTTAGGTTAATGCATGACAATGCGCGTTCACATACAGCTCGGCGAACCAGTGAATACTTTGCAACGGAGAACATCCGGGTATTGCCCTGGCCTGCACAATCGCCAGATCTCAACCCCATCGAGCACGCATAAGACATGCTCCAGAGACGTGTTTTGAAGGACTTGCACGGAGCGACAACAACCCAACAGCTGAAGGATTTGCTACAATTCCATTGGGAGCGAATACCGCAAGATGACATAAACAGTCTCATTAATTCAATGAATAATCGTTGCCGACAAGTTCTGAATAGCAGAAATATACTTTGTATTAAATTGTTCTATTCTTTCACAATAAATACATTTTCTTTAGAAATTTCATTTCGTAAGAAAAGAGTTTAGTTTCTTATGTATCTTAGTTTCTACAGTATATTCTAATATTGTTCATTTCTGTTATTAAAAGAACTTATAAAGACAACAGCTGTTATTTTTACATCATAGAACTCTAAAGATATTATTTTAAAAACAAATACAACGTTATAATGTGAAGAACCATCCTAAAATTTAAATTAGTACATGTTGCTTAGACTTTTTTGATGAGTGTATATTTTGATCCAACTCGAGAGATACGATAATTAGTATTTCAATTAATGTCCTCCATATATTGTAATTGCAAATTAAATTATTGTCAATATAGATTATTGGTATTAACTGTAAGTTTCATAAGTCTAGAACAGATGGCGCTTTAAATTAGTTAAATTAGTATGTTGACAGAAATCGTAAGACCGACCGTTATAGATATCTTATAGATGGCGGCACGTTAAATTTGGACTGCACGTTTTGATTTTTTATTTTATTAAAAAAAAATCAACTCCAGTTAATTTTATGGTACGCGTGTTCTGTTAATTCCATAATACTAAATATTCTATCATTATTTTAATTCATCATGTAATAACTGAGCCACAGCAAAGCGTGGGTAAGCTAGTTTAATCACAACGATATTATATAATCGCTTCACCTCTACGTTTACACAGTGGGCAAATAGTCCCGGATAATAGCCGAGTTGTCTCGAATCCCGGAGTCAATTCCCGGCATATTGTCCCAGTAGAATGGGCGGCCCAGAACGACGTCCTCCGGGACGCGCAACTAAAATGTAGTTTTACGAGAATTTTATTAGAAAATGCCCAGAACCTTCGCATTTTCATTTAATAATGGGCCAGGGTTGGCGACATGAGTGTTTTCTTGAGTAACGTAAGTTAAAGAGATTTTTTTTATTATTCAGTTATTGTTTGTGTCCATCATGTGAACATTAAAGCGATATCCGGACGAAAACACAAAGATAATTTTATATTATAGTACTAGTATTCTTTAAATTCCTATGTAATGTTCTGGTTTCTCGTATATATATATATATATATATAAAATAAAAAAAAAGTAAACCGCCTTCGATGTGAAAGACAAATAAGGCACTAAAAAGCTTACTTATTTCTCCATTTTTAGTGTCCATAAATATATCTGGTTTCTAATGGGTATAATAAATCGGTTCCAATTTCACGAAAATACGTAGATACGAAGTGGGTGAAAATCAAATAAATGATATTTCACACCCTTAGGGGTTGAATATTTTCTTCAAATTTATATAGGACTACCTCAGAATATAACCAATTCAAATAAAAAAAGAATCATTAAAATCGGTTTATAATTGACGGAGATATCCATTAACATACATAAAAAATACATACAACCGAACGTAGTAACCTTCTCTTTTTTCGAAGTCGGTGAAAAAGATAAATCAGATTTAGTTTTTTGCCTGTTCTTCTGGATGATTTATGATTGCTTATCCGAATCGATTGTAGAGTTTTGACGCCCATAACGCTATCTCAGGGCCTGAATTAAATAAAATAATATTTGATTTAATTTAGGATAGATAAACTCCAATACCATTTGATTAACTACAATTAATATTGGTGTAACTGTTTTTTCATGATAATTGTTTTATGCTGTTCTTTGTAGTAAAATTCGCTACTAAGTATAGTTTGCAACACATTAAATGCAGATATTTTGGTATAAATAAACTATTTATACAAATACTAATAATAATAAGCATATACTCAAACAGATGAAGATGAAACCGTTGGGTACCTTTTATCTTCTGTTTTTTTTTTTATTAACCTGGGGAAATCGGTAGAGAGAGTGGGTTATGTCCGACTCGCACGGACTAAAACCTCACGGTGTACCGATAGGCCCTATTTGTTGGGCGACAAGGGATCGTACTGGCTACAGCTACTCCAGCTGCCTCCTCTTATCAGCCAGACCTGTGTAATGAGAAGGGCCTCCCAAGCCTTCCCCTCAGGTCCGGCTACGGTAGCGGGAGGAGGCGGGCGAATTGCCGCCTCCTCCTACTGGTCCTCCATTGGCGGAGAGGGCCGTTCTGCGGATACTCTTCGCGGGCCCACTCCGCCGCCTCCTTCTGTAAGATGACCTCCTTGCAGAAGGAGGCCATCGCTTGCCAAGCCTGTTCGCTGTCGAGCATGGCCAAAACCACACTCAGCAGCGATAAATCTTGCCATACCGCTGCAGCCAGAAAGCGGCGCTGTCCTCCCACGTAGCACAATCGGACGGAGTGTGTTGGGTATCCTCACCAGCACCGCACTCGTGGCATGCGGCGGTCGGCTCCCTGCTGGTAACGTGTCTAGATTATTACTGCCATTGACGAGTAGATAATAATATTACAAGTTTCTCGTGTTCATTTCAATATTATAACACGATGATGGCTCCCTTGTTAATAAAATTTATGGAGGTTTTGTGGCATATCAGAACTCATGCTCCGTAGTATTATTTTCCAACCATTTCACTTGTAATTTCACATAACTGAACTATATTACGTAAAATACCATCGATATTACAAAATATAAAGTCAAATAACACAAGAATATAAATAAAATATAAAACCCTCTACATGATAAATTAAGATCCCGCCAAAAACTCCTGTCCTTTTTTGTCAACTGGTTTTTTTTATTTAGTAGGCATTGATGAGCTTTTCTGCCAAAAATAAAAAAGTTTGGAATTGTTTTTTCTTTGCCATACCATCAACGAGTCACAACTATTATTCATAAGTCTCTTATCGTTACTTCACGACTCCTTACGTCTATAATCTACGATTTCTGTACAATACTCAATACAGTTATCATAATTTCGAAAAAAGAATCAAAAATGAAATATAGATAATACCTAAATATTACGTACTTAAATAGAAATATAACAATACCTAAATATTAACGCGTAAAAATAGTTTGTACCCTTTATTATGGACGACCACGGAACCGAGGGAGTAGCTAATCACATATGGAGGGAAATCCGGCGAGAGGGACCATAAAGTGGGTGGATTGTCCGGCGAGAAGGACCAAGAAATGCGGGCTCGAAAGGACCACTCACTTGATTCCTTTCACCTCCATTATTTGCGGTAGTTTTCTAAGGAGAGATGTGGACTGTATTTTGGCAGTTTGCGTGGGCAAGGTATCATGGGAAATACGCTCAATCGTAGGATCCAAGAGTATATAATCGATTGAGCTAGGATAGAATATAAATATACACGTTTACTTGGCAGAGGCTGATTGCTGGTTTCGGCAGGTTTGTGTCCGTATCCAATCAGTAGGCGGGTCACATAAAATGTATTCACTGTTCACTCACGACTCGATTTGCGCACTAGAGTTCGTGACATAGAGAGTTAACATACGTCTCGCGGCACATACTATAGCGGAACTGCCTGGCGTACGTCCTTCTCGCAGTACGTATAATAGCGGACCTGCACTCGTCCTTCTCACGGTACGTATAATAGCGGACTGCCCTGGCAGCGTGGCCGAGCGCTAGCGGTAATCAAAATGGATGAAAGGATCGGGGGAGGGGTCGGGAAGGGAGGAAGTCAGGAGCTGCCCTCTCGCGTTAAATTGCCTAATATAATAACTACCAACATACAATAATAATATACCGCGTTTAAAATGATTTTCCATATTTCCTAGATGATTGTAACCAAATATGGAAATAACTCAATTAATCTTGAAACATGAAAAACCTTTTTTTTAAATTCTCTTGGTGGCAAACGAACACACGAATCACTTGATGCTAAGTGATTACAGCCACCCATAAACACATACGACACGAGGGGAATGACAGTTGCGTTGCCGGCCCTTGAGAAAGGAATAGGCTTGTTTCTTGTAAGTTTGCAAATTATGTTGGTCCTGAAACACCTCCGCTGGGAGTTCATTCCAACGAACCGATGTACGTAGAAAAAACGCACGCCAGAACCGCACAGTAGACGATTTCAAACCATCGAGATGACACTGATGGAATTTTAATTTGTAGCGCGTCGATCGGTAATGTAACTCAGCAGATATCAATACGAACAGCTCTTCAGAGCACTCTCCGTGGTAGATCTTATAAAAGACGCAAAGTTATGCAACGTCCCTACGAAGCGCCAAAGTGTCAAACCCTAAGGAAAGTACCTGGTCGCCCACGATTCCACTGCGTAACTAGAATAGAGTCACGATATGTATGATGGACAGTCGGCTACAGACAGTCTATCCCTTTAATTACTTATAAATCACTAGATCTCGGTAGATGAAATGGAGGTGCCCCTGGCGGAATATGGGATCCCCTCAGTAAAGTGCTGCGTGGGAGGAGCAACGTCGCACTCTGGCTGCGGCGGTAGGTCAAGATCTGTCACTGCCCAGCGTGGTTGCGGCCATGCTCGGCAGTGAGGATGTGTGGAACGCAATGGCCTCCTTCTGCGAGGAAGTCATCTCTCAGAAGGAGGCGGCGGAGAGGGTCCGTGAGCAGGATCCTCAAAGTGACCCTCTCCGCCAACGGAGGACAGGCAGGAGGAGGCGGCAGTTTGATCGCCTCCTCCCACCGTAGCCCGTAGCCGGACCAGGGAGGATGGGTCGGGGGGCCCATCTTCCCATTGCACAGGTCCGGCGGATGGAGGAGACGGCCGGTGTGTACCTGGCTGTCTCCTAACAAGACGGGGCCCGGCGGCGGCGCTTTCGCTGCTGGGCCAACCGCTGGGGCGGTACGATGAAGTCTATAGAGATCTCGTGCCGCCCCAACTATAGCGGCAGACGTACATCGTGGGGTTTTAGTCCGTGCGAGTCGGACATAACCCACCCTCTCCCCCGAGAGGGTGGTGTATCCATAAGGGATTTCCCCACGTTAAAAAAAAAAAAAAAAAAGATCTCGGTAGATAACGCCTAAACGTGTAAGCATGGCGAATACTACAACCGATATATTGTCATCAAAGTCCAATCAAACACGATTGTTATATTCTATGCAGACTATAGACCCTCTTTGTATCTATACGTTACACTCACTAATTCCATATTTTAAAACGTAAAAATTATCTTTCCACAGATTTAACATCCACAGCGTCTCTATGGAGCTTGGAAAAATATTCGCTAATTCATCCAATGCTACAATTTAAAATGCACATTTCTTTTAACCATTCAAAAGTATAGAACCGAATACTCTATGGTAAATTTCATACATCGCTTCACAATAATCGAAACTTGACAGAGATAACGTTGCAAATCGTGTAATGGATAGCGAAAAATGAATTCGTTCGCGTTATGAAATCCGTTCGTACTACGGTATGTATAAAACGGATCCCAGAGAATAAACTCAGAGTTAAATCGCGCTCAAGAATCGTGAGAGACAAAGAATATTTTATTCTTGAAAGACTCGAAACTCTTATAATCAGAACAAATTATATGATTATTTATTAACTTATCATTTGCTTTCAGCAATCCATAATGTAATTTAATAATCTTTCATCAATAAATCGTTACCAGTCCAAACTGATATTACAAACGTGAATGTGAGTTTGTTTATTTGTTACGCCTAGATGCGTTAACCATTCAACCTATCATCATGAAATATTGTATGCAAATTGTCAGAAGTATAATAAAGGACATAGTGCACTTTTCATTCAGAAGAATAGTATCGTTCTTGAGGAATATGTCAAATTTAGATTAAAGTAAGAGAAGCTGCGAGCAAAAGTTGGTTGTCTATAAACACTAAAATAATTGTAGCGTCTTTTGTTAGTTCGTGCTTGCGTGTCTTCGTAATAACTGAACCATTTTTACATAATGTTGCTGCTAGAAGACTTTTCATATGAACATTTAAGTTACATCTCTTAATACTTTTCCATGAAGCTAAGCGGTAATGAGACAGTTTAAGAGAGATTAAATATTAAAGGAGTTAATTACAAAGGAGAAAATTGTATTACAATAAATAAAGAACAGCTCACAATTTATACAAGTAACAGTTAGTTTATTAAAGTTAGAACAATGAATCACAAGAACTAAGCCACGGACCTCAGCCAGTAATTAACTTTATAATAAAAGTGTAAAGTGTTTGACATTTTGATATATATAAACAGTGGTTCATATTGAACGCGGGGCTCTATCAATCCTGGTAAGGTTCTATAGTCGTACAATACATAGAGAAAAATTTTATATCCCTTTTTGACCAAATTGCAGACACGGTGACTTGCAAATTTTAACATAGCAAAAGCTCATATAAAGAAAATGTGTGAAAGTTAATGTATACTATATGGATGATACGTGTTGTACATGCATTAAATTAAACATATTAAATTGTTTACATTCATACCGAATTCCAAACACCTGAAAATCATAATTTTGGGGCCAAATAGTCGCTCTGAGTAGAGGTTATCACTAAGGAAATTATATGTGATACGTAATTTTGATTTTTCTTTGATTTTATTTTGATGTAATATAATTCAAAATATATATATGAAATGATTTTTTTTTAACTTTATTTTTGGCAACCAATCTTTTAGATTATTACTGCCATTGTCGAGTATTACAAGTTTCTTGATATAATTTCAATGAACTAACAAGATGGTGGTCATCTTGTTAGAACCTTCCATGGAATTTTTGTGGCATCTCAGAATTCATGGTCCGTGGCATTATTTTCCATTCACTGCACTTATGCACAATAAACAAACTATATTACACAAAACACCACCAATTTTACACAATATAGAGTCAAGTAACACAAGATTATGAATAAAAAATAAACTCCACTACATGACAGACCAAGATCCCGCCAAAAACTCCATATGAAATGATTATAACTATAGAATTATGATATTAGTTTATTTACTGTTTTTTTTTTATCTTTCTACTTATTTACTTCAAAATTAATAAGCCGAAGTTCAATCGCTATTAACTTCTTTTTTAGTTTGTACGTCATTTGACAATCTATTGTCAAGGAATTAATTATGAAATAAACAAATAGCTACACTATTATTTGTAGTTTCCGCCATTTCAATAAAAATATATTTTACATATGATTTTTATTGCAAGTAATTTCTATATAGAAGAAAGTTTCAATATTAATATGGCAACGTATTCATTATCCGAAAAAAATGTTTCGGAGTAGTTAAGTTGCCAGGCTTATTTCTGAACGCAGCTTGTTCAAGTGGAGGAAATATGAGAGCAATACCGATCGTTAACCGAAGAATATTTAAAAAAACACCAGAAAGTTTTAGCCGGTAAATTTCTAACCTAATCCTCTCATTGCTACCTAATGAATTGCGGACACACAATGCAGGAAATTTCCAAGTTAAAAAAAATGGTTAGTGACCATCTACTGTCATAGTCGTTTACGCCCTGGTGAAATTGTGGTCAAATTCTTACCGACTAAAAGTAAGAGTGTGCAATTTCTACGTCGTTACTTGAAGGAATACTTTGAGAGAGACAGCCGTGTTAGGCATCATATTACCGTTCGATTAATCTATAATCTATGAACGACGACAATGCGCTTTTCTTTATCCAACAAAGAGGAGCGTGAAAGAGACGGAATTCGCGACTGACAACGGTTGATTTAAGTCGAGATATATAATATACCTTTTCTTTTCAACACTTGAATGCAACTGCTACGGATAATGATTCGTTGAAATTTTCAATAACGTTTCAGAGAGAATGCTTTTCAAAATTATTTTCACATTTTATAAATAATTGTCTATTATGTTTTTGAAACAATGAAATTTTTATACCTTTGTTTATATAGTGACGCTTTTAACTAATGAAAAGTCTTTAATATAAGTCATTTGTATTATATTATGATGCAGAAAAAAATGAAAGAACAGTTGAAATAAAAACTATTTTATATTAAACTAGTATCATATGCGATTTTAATTTTGAAATCGTTATTTTTTTTAAAATGAGGTATGAATTTATTTTTTGACTTCGAAACGTATCAATGATAATTTGTGTACATTCAAAGCTACATACTACTTCTATATTATATTGCGACTAGTGGGCACGGCGGACGTTGTCCCGCTTTGATAATAAAGAAAAAACCTTGAAGTTAGACATGCTGTCGCTGACTTTTTTGTAGGCATTATCAAGCTCTACAACTGTTCTCTAGAACTCAATCATATATCTCTCATCGTTAGGCAGAGTTCGTAAGAAACGTTCGCATTCGGCCGTTGTTTCTCCGACTTACTTTACAAATCCCACTACCACAAAAATGGCTTTTCATTTCTTGAGTTAATATATAGCCTATGATACTCACAAATACTGCAGCTTTCTATTGGTAAAAGAATTTTCAAAATCGGTTTAGTAGATCCAGAGATTACTCCTACAGCTTCACAAACTCACAAACTTTATCTCTTTATAATATTAATGTAGACTATACTAGTATGCGATATACTATAATATATTTTATATCTTTATATATAAATTTCTTTTGTACGTGTGTATGCCACTGAACTCCTTCTAAAGGGCCGGACTGATTTTGATGAAATTTTGTGTGCGTGTTCCAGTGGATCCGAGAATGGTTTAGATTCACAATTAGACCCGATAGGTGGCGCTGCGGTTGACTTTTAGGGGATTTTTTTTTATTATCAAGATAGGACAACGTCCGCCGGGCCCGCTAGTTACTTATATTTTTCTAGTTTGTTTAGAATTGATAACTGTAGTTATTATAGTGAATCGTTATACTTGATTAATTGCATAGTGATATAATCTCCTGGGGATAATGATTTATTACAGTCGATATTTTTATAATTCTTATGCTCCATCAATATCGGAAAGACATATACTTTCCATGAACAAAACTTCACCAAAGTCGATTAGCATATCGGTTAGTTAAAAATACTTTGATCCTATTATTTATATAGCCTATTAATTTAAAAAAATCCATAGAAAATTTTTATTCCACAGGGACACAGTTTTTTTTTAATAACTGCCCTATATACTTTCATATCCATTACGTAGAGCTCTATTATTTTTACATTACAAACAGACACTTTAATTATGTTTACTTTTATACATGTATATTTATTATACATGACTCTAACAAACTCCGAACACCGTTTGTCCAATGAACGTTGCACATTTAGTTGTTTTTCACTGAGTTTTTTATATTAAAGTTTTTACTGTAACTCAGTACTAGGTGGCGTTAGGCTGTATTTTATTATTAATAGATTTTACATCGAAAGAAGCGACTTCATTTGTTTTTGCAGTTCTATAAGTTATGACCTTAAATTATCTTGGCGATTATCTTTTAGTTTAACTTAACACTTATCATTAGATTATGACCAATTGAACCAATATTATTATTATCTACCTGACAGTTATTGTTATATCTCACCAATGTATAATCTTAAGTATCATACTTATGTATAAGTTGTAATACTGCAAATTATCATCAAAATCCGTTTAGTAGTTGTTGCGTGAAAGCGTAACAAACATTCACTCATGCTACCAAACCTTTTTTTGATTTAAATGTAGGTAACTTAATACTGAGGAAATCACGTCCAATTTCATGAAAAAGCTACAAAGCCAAAAATAAAATAATATTTCAAAATTAGGTATAACAACACGTATACGTATTAGGTGTAACGCTTTAGAACGAGAAAACAAGTAAATTGAAAGCAGGATACTTTCAATTTATCCCTAAGATAGATTTCACTCCGCACATAATAATTCTCATAGGTATAAAAATCCTTATTACTTCCTGATTGAAAAGACGAAAGCATTTGCCGGATTTCAAATTAATTCTATTTTACTCAGGTGTCAACGGAACTGATGACATACTTCTATTCTCTTATAAGACAATTTTATTTTATATAAACATCAGTATGCCTTACTTACTTTACTATGCATCGACCAAAAGTTAGGGAAGGCCCCCAATGGTGCCTTACATCTGACGGTAAGCTGGCACATACAATACACAATACCATCGATAATCCATCACTGAATTACGCCGGCTTAAAATCCCCTTGGCATTTGGGAATACAATGGCTGATTGCAAAATGCCTTGAAGTAAAAAAGGACTACTGTGACGAGTTTATATACAGAGAAAAATTGTTTTGTTTCACCACGCACATAATGACTCAAACTCTCCACTCTCGCTTTATTTTCTTTTGAAATAATGATGGCTTAGTTGATAGCATGTCAGACAACGCGTCGAACTACGTAGGCTCGAATATTTACAACTGAGATGGACCTTTAGGTGAACATAGCATAATGGTAGGGCTTTTTCTAAGTTCAACTAGCTACTTATCACCGTCACGTAGAAAATCGGTCACCAAGCACCTTCTGGTGTGCTCTGGCAGCTGCACTTGAGAACTAGTGTTTACCATCTTAGCAGTGTTGCCGTTTAAGAAATAAAAAAGTCTCCAGACGTCAATTCAAAAGTCGCTAGATTTTGAAAAATACATGATTAAAAAAACCGCCAGAAGTCGCTAAATATTTCGTGGTAAAAAATATGCTGAATATACAATATTGCCAGTATTTCATTGTGATAAATCGAGCAAAAAGCTTTAGTTGGATCAGTTATAACGAGTTTTAACAACATTATACTCTTCTTGATGTTTCCATTCTAGTTTTTATTTTTTATTTTACTTTTGAGCATAAGTCTTCTTTTTTAAAGGGATTTTCAATCCCACAAATAGATTCTGATATCAATGTCTATAATTTAATAAAGAAACTAAGAAAGATAGGTTTGTTTCATGAAAACGTAACATAGTAACTGATTTTTTATTTCTCTTGGCGGTGGTAGTGAAATGAAAGTGAAAGACAAAACGATATCTGATGTATCATTTAATAGAGAGAGAGGCACCCATTCGATTAAACCCTGATATCGAACGTCATTTTGGTAGGGGGATTACAAAAATAACAACAGCACTTCATGTGCTGACCAGTAATTACACTTAAATTAGTACCAAAATATCTATATATTTTCAACATTCAGATAGTCGCTAGAATCCGCCACATTTTTAAAAGTCGCTAGATTGAAAAAAAAAAGTCGTTAAACATGTCCAAAATCCGCTAGATCTAGCGACAAAGTCGCTAAAACGGCAACTATGCATCTTAGACCACATCGCCATTTAATATTAGATGAGATTGTACTTAAATGCTAAAACCCATAGAGTATTTAAAAAATTCTAACGAAATCAAGAGGTCGGCTGACTGAGTGACCGATATAAAGTTATTTCACGTTCGATCCTCACTCTTTCTTTTTATGTTTTTCAGCCAGAAAAGACAATGCATGAGCCAAAATTTTACATTATCACATGGGATGGAAAAGTTCTGGAAAATACTTCTGCTGTCTTTACATCACGTTTCGTTTGAACGTATCTGCATTACGAGATCTCCTAAAATGTAAAGTCATTTGAAAACATATTTGTTATTCAAAGCGGGTACAGGAGTACCAATATCCGAAACCCTTTGTAACTCTGGGACTTAAGGATCGGAACTTACAAGAAAGCAATTAAGATATTATAGACCTAAAACCCTTTATGGGAGGGGCACTCCGGATATATCGTGTCGAGTTTATTAAGGCACGTATGCGAATTGTTACTCCAAGGGCCCTTATATGTTCGGTGAGGTGTGTCTTTCTTTTTGGATAGCCTTGAATTTATGAATGACAAATTACCCTAACATTGTAAAATTTTGGATGAGACTTACCAACGGATTTTATAATTAAGGATAGCAGGCAGCAACGCGAGAATTGGTCATTATGCCTTGAAAATTTACGAGTTTTAATTGCAGGTTTCGGTTTCCTTCGAAAGATGCTATTTTTTATACTTTATGGGTTTAACCACAATCTAGTCTGACGTTAAATGTCGATATGGTTTAAGATGGCAGAAACGCGGGAGACCCTAGAGGGGAACTGGCTCTCAAGTGCAACTTGGGGAATACACTAATAGGTACTTGGCGACATATTTTTCACTTAAAGATAGTAGATAGCTAGGCAGACTTAGAAAAAGTCCTATCATTATACTATTCACTTCATTCATCGAACACTCTCAGTTGCTCGGATTCGAACCTACGTCTATCCATGCGTTGTCGGAACATGCTATCAAATAAGCCATTACCCCTTCAAAAAGGTTATATAGGATTAACACCCACCAGATTATAGTCCATGTCCTTCACGTTATCTTCGTATTAAACTGCAAGTAACTTTCTCCACTAGTACGGATATTTCCAATACGTTTGAAACAATTGTATTCACTTATACATAAATGAGTATTCAGAGTCGTGGTGGTGGTGGTTTGATCGGTGGTATATCATTCCGATATCCACAGGTTCGTATTCTGGCATATACCAAAGAATTTTTCGTAATTCGTAACACTATTTAAATTGGTAATATTATCGGCTAACGGTGAAGGAAATAATCGTGAGGAAACCTGAACCTGAGAAATATTCTTGTAATAATATCGCATGTGGGAATATATAGAATTGTGGCTTTCTCAGAGTTTGAAGTCGCCAAAAAGGCGTGGTGATTATACCCATACGTTCCTTCGAGAAGAGGCCAATGACCCTGCAGTGGCTCTCTTACAGGCTGATGAAAAAGATAAACAGGTAATTATTTTTTTATTAGTAATTACCCGCAACCTTTTGGTAATAAATGATCACAGCACACGCTATTTTCGTGTAAGTTTAAAGGTCTTATGTTGCGCTCGCCAAGGTACTTCTAAAATGACGGAATCATTTTCAAGGTACTCGACAGTCATTGTTATATTTGCTGAGTTTATAAGCTTAGATGTTATTTTTATGTATAAGCTATATTACTGCAAAGTATCATTAAAACTCGTTCAGTGGTTATCGCGTTAAATAGTAAGAAACCCAAAATCAACAATACTTTATTCAATTTAGGCCCTGAGAAGGCGCTTATCAACGTCAAAACTAATACCGGTTCGGAAAACAACCCAATCAACGAGAAGAACCGACAAGAAACTCGATCTGGTTTACTTTTTCATGATACATATTTTTACGAACATAGATAGCTACATCTGTTTTTGGTGGATGCACAGAGATTGGCGTCATTTCCAGACGTCACTATTGTTTACATATCGTATCCACACTATAATAACCTTTAGACATTAAAACTCGCTTGATATGGTGTTATTGGTGTTAGTGAGCCTGGAACATGGAATGACTAATTTGTTATTGTTTCTAGTATTTAAATTATGATGGTCTTTTAAATTCTCACTCATACTTGTCACAAACATTCTCGTTTACTATTTTAAATGTATACATCTGAAATAATCTGAGATTTGTAAACTACATTAAAGTACTTATATTCTACATTTTATATTATATATGCAACCCAATGTGATGATGTGTGAATGTGTGCATCAAATATTAGTAACATGCAAATACATAGATACCTGAAATAATGTAGTTCAAAAGTCTTGTTATAAAAACCTGCATAATAAAGAAATACAGCGTTCGATGCCAGAAATTGCTACGCGTAAATGTGCTACTACTGATCCACTTGGTGTATAGTAGTCAGAACTCTTACAGCAAAAACTATCATTTTCTACCACCCATATATGGCATTATTAGTCTGCAATTAAATTACCAGCAGCGTAATTTTATCAACCTTAATTAAATAAGAAAATGACTCTCAAAGAAAACAAGTACTCTAAAGACAAACACGTAATCTAGCCATTCACATGACCCATGCGTTCAAAACTCAGAGGTGAAAACAAGAAACCTGCATCAGTTGCTTTAAATACAGACTAAATAATACAAGAACTAACTCGGAATATCAAATTAGAATATAAAGAGAATTGAGCTAAGAATTCATCTACAGTTGCGGTCAGAGTGTAAGCGAATTTTAAAGATATCAAATCCCATAGAAATTATCTTTATTATATAAAAATCAATCTTTGTATCTTTGTCCGTAATGCATGCCGAAACTACTGAACAAATTGTAATAATAATTTAGGGGGTTTTCTGGGGATGCTCGAGAGTGTTCCTATATCAAAAAATCTCTATATATAAGTGTGTTTTCAATATATTAATGAAATTGTTTTCCTTAAAGAAAGAAAGGGTTTTTGTTCTTATTGGAACTTAAAGGGTTTTTTGTTCTTATTGGAACTTAAAGGGTTTTTTGTTCTTATTGGAACTTTTGGCACTACATGTCAATATTATTTTGACATATTTCAACTGAATATAATTAGCTATTTTACCCATCAGCTTCCGAATTAGCCACGATAGGTCAAAATGGTATATTAAATTTTTTTATGGTATGGTATATTAAGTTATTTTAAATTACTTTTTTAAATTTCGCGACATTCGGCAATGACATTTATGTACCTGTATGCTTGTAATAATACATTTATTTATATGACAATATGATACATTACATATGTATATAATTTTTATCTATATTATTGAACGTAATAAATATCCTTCTTTATCATCATGGAACTCAAACTGGTATGAATCCAACCAAATTAAAGGCAAGTCATATGCTTCCGGATATATTCAGAATAACATTCCGGGTAAGCCATGGTTTTATAAGTTTCGTAACTGTTACAAGGTTGCAGCGTCTACTATCTGTAGACTGACGATCTATCGGTAGAGCTGTGCTCTCCAGTCCATCTGACAGAGCTCAGAATCAGGAACAACTCAATATGTAAATGTGGGTTAGATGAAGGCACGCTAGAATACATTCTTTTCAATCGCCCCAATTTTGTATTGTATTGTATGATATTTTACTTAACAATATACTACGTCCGTCTGATTTTAACAAACGCATAAGGGTATATATATTCTCCTTTCGTCAATACTCTGGCTACTTATATATATTTTAACAAAATTAAACTTTAACATAACATAATAACTAACAGTAATTATTATGTAAATAATTTAAGGCATGATGTCTGTAAGTGTTGTTTATCTTTGTGTATTTCAGTGGCCTAATCTAGAAGAATTAAACTATACAATAAAAATTTAATACTACATATAAAGTGACTCTCCTATGACTGACTTGACACTGGTAGAATTCGTATCTATTAAGCTCCAATATTAAAAAGTTGAAGTTGAAGTTAGTTGGTTTGGATGTTCGGGGTAATCCTTGGTACTACTAATCCGATTTTGAAAATTCTTTCACTGTTAGAAAAGTATATTAGACTCCTTTTTTTGCTACATATATATTTTTAATAATGTATCACGATAAATGTACTTAAATTCGCAAAATTCTATAATATGACGTGCGCTGCTTGAACGGTTTGAAATAAAAGAATAAATTCTATGGCAAAAATATTCATTACTTTTACAAAGAAGTCCGCGACTCCATATATATCTAAGTTTAATATCTCAGTCAACAAAATGATGGGCTTTGTGTTAAAAATAAATTTGACACGATATAGTTTGGATGCAGATTTCACGTATACTTACAAATTCTTATAGAACAAACAACTAAATTGGACCCGATTGGTGATGCTGCAAACGGATGCTAGGCTTATTTTAAAAGATTTCTCACATACCAACTGGGTATAGTGAGTTCCTGAATAGTTTGGAATCACAATTGAGAACTGCAGGTGTCGCTGTAATTGGGTATTAGGTTTTTTAAGATTTTTTGCGTTTAAAAATATAATTGAAACCGGTAGTAACCTACTTGGTACAGACAAAGTTGCACGGGTCGTCTAATTGAATATAAATTCATGATAGTTCGGTTGTTGAAGGCGGGGATACTGAATTCAATAGTGGGTAAGTTTGAATTGAAGTAATATATAATAATGACATAAAATCTACGATACTATCAAATGCATATGTGTGGTGATCATTTGTGTTTGTGTTGTTTACGAAGTTTCTTGTATTTACGCAATAAGTTACAACTGTTATATCAGGTGTAAACCTTATTGGTCCACACAATGGATCCTTATGTATGTATAATAATGGTAATACTAATTTAAATTATATTCATTTCTATGTTATATAATGATAAACTTTGATAGGATGAATAGAATTTTTTGTTATTTTTTTATGCAAAGTACTGAACGGATTTTGATGAATCTTTCTAATAACATACTTTATATATCAAACACGAAGACCATATTTTGTATATAATATTGTTTGAATGAACCAAAATACAGCAATAAGTGTTAAGATTATGCAGTACTATATCTAGTTCATCAATAACGTATATTGTATTCAAATACACAGCTAATAAAGTATCTATCTTTATGTGAATTTGCTCTTCCTCTGTTATACAATCCTCATGCAGTAGTCAATTCTTTGAATCATTCAGAGCTAAGCCTTTTGATCCAAAAAGATCCATACAGTTAACGAGCTTAAGCCGATCAAATCTAAGACTGTATTTTTCCTTCGTAGTCATCATTTTAATTGTGACTTGCGTAATACTAGGGTTATTTAATTCCTTTAATCGTAAACGACACTGGCCGTTAAGCATAAATGTGTGCAAGTTGAACCTTTGTACAGTCTTTAGGAATTTAAATAGTTATGCCGTAAACAGAGCGAAAAGTAAGATCCCTGCTATTGAGGAAACTAAACAAATCGACACTTAACGTTATTTGAACCATAAAGATCCTGGTCTAAATTCACAAAGGAGCATTTTTTACCGAATTCGAGTAAATATGTCGCTAAGATTATATTTGATAAACATATCTTTTTCTCAAGGAATGTAAGCTGGCCATCTTAGAGTAAGGCGACAGTAAAGAGCAAAGTCGGCTTTAGAATAGCACATTCGAATTATATGTCAACTATGATGAAGCCTCAAACGCATATTTCGTAAGAATAAGGCGACAGTAAAGAGATAAACCGGCTTTAGGAAAGCGAATTCTGATTATATGCCAACTATCGTGAAGCCTCAAAAATAAAACCTGTCTACGAGAAAATATATATACTTAGTCTGGCCTCAAATACTGTTACAATTAAAAATAAACAAAATATTACATTTGAATTTGGAATCTGGCGTTTTTATATGATTATTCATTGAGTTTTCTCATTTTAGCGTCCATACATTATACAATATTTTGCGATATTAAAATGGAGTGGGGTGATAAAGAGAACCGAATCGCTGTGATTGCATTACACGAAGTAGGTATGGAGCCAAATGCAATATTTAAAACTCTCCATACGCTTGGTATTAGTAAAATGTTTGTGTACCGAGCTATTAATAGGTGCAATGAGACCTCCTTTGTTTGTGACAGATCTGGCCGTCCACGTAGTGTTCGTGCGAAAAAGGTGGTCAAAGCAGTAAGGGAAAGAATTCGAAGAAATCCTGTCCGAAAGCAAAAGATTTTATTTCGGTATATGAAGATAGCACCTAGAACCATGTCGCGTATTTTAAAAGATGACTCAGGACTTGCAGCTTATAAGAGACTCACTGGTAATTTCTTAACTGGTAATTTAAAAAAGAATAGGGTGGTAAAATCGAAACAACTACTGAAGCGGTACGCAAAGGGAGGTCACAGAAAAATTTTGTTTACGGATGAGGAAATGTTTACAATTGAGCAACATTTTAACAAACAAAATGACTGTATTTATGCTCAAAGCCCTAAGGAAGTTTCCCAATTAGTCGACAGAGTGCAACGTGGGCACTATCCGACTTCAGTGATGGGTTGGTAGGGTATTAGCTATGAAGGAGTGACTGAGCCATACTTTTGTGAGAAAGGTATCAAAACATCAGCACAAGTGTATCAAGATACCATTCTTGAGAATGGAGTGAAGCCCCTTAACAAAACCATGTTCAATAACCAAGAATGGTCCTTCCAGCAAGACTCGGCACCGGGTCATAAAGCTCGGTCTACGCAGTCTTGGTTGGAAACTAACGTTTCGGACTTTATCAGAGCTGAAGACTGGCCGTCATCTAGTCCCGATCTTAATTCTTTGGATTATGATTTATGGTTAGTTTTTAAGAGTATGGCTTGCTCTAAACGCCATGGTAATTTGGAGTCTCTAAAACAATCCGTACGATTGGCAGTGAAGAATTTTCCCATGGAAAGAGTGCGTGCTTCTGTTGATAATTGGTGTCAACGTTTAAAGGACTGTATTGCAGCCAATGGAGACCACTTCGAATAAGCTTTTTATGTTTTAAATTGTTTTATATTTATGTATTAAACTAACACACTGTAAATGTAATAAATGTTATTTGCAATAGAAAATATTTTTTATTCTTTGTTTCAGTATTTATGGCAAGACTAGGTAGAAAAGTTGTTAGAGTTTACATTATATTTGGTACATAATCTGCATCAGGCAATAATTAATTAGGTCACTTATTTTAAACATGAGCCATCTGCTCTTGAAAAGAACTATTCACATTAAAAAGGTTAGGTAATATACTGGTTTTAATATAATACTGGTTTTAACCGGTCAAGAACTAAGATATCCTAACTGATAATAGATACAAAACTCTGTTTGTTTGGTTGTTACACTATCACGTCTTAATTAGTCAACTGACCGTCATTAAATTTTGTATACACGCTACCAGCAGTTCATAAAACGAACTAGATTACTTTTCAAAAACGATTGGTAAAATCTACATAAAATACAAAACCGCGAGCAATAAATTATATAAATATTACGGGCACGGCGGACGTGCTTCTTGCCTTGATAATAAAAAAACCTTGACAAATTATATACCTAAACATTCCTGATGAATCACTTTATCTACTGGTGAATACTGAATGAAAATCTGTTTAATAGTTTTTGAGTTTGTCGCGAACAAACAGACAAACGTGGCAGAGGACTTTTTTAAATAATATTAGGTCTTTACCTATGAAATTGCCATTTTGTATGAAAAAATTTAAACGAATTTTTTTCATGTATTTTTTATTTGTATTAATCGAAGTAATCACCCATGCAATCAATGCATTTTTGCCAACGCAGTGGCAGTTTATTGATGCCCTTCTTAAAGAAATCAGCTGGACGGGAGGCAACAAATTCTTCAAAGGCATTTTGTACTGCCTCTCGGGTATTGAATTTTTTTCCCGCCAAGGAGTTATCCAAATTCTGGAAAAAGTAGTAGTCTGTAGGCGCAAGGTCTGGTGAGTAGGGCGGATGACGGAGAACTTTTAACCCCAGTTCTTGCAACTTGGAGACCGTCTGCTGTGAAGTATGAGGTCGCGCGTTGTCGTGCAGGAGCAGCGGAGACGAGCGATTGACCAATGCTGGTTGGAGATGTGCCAGCTTCTCCATCATTGTGTTCAGTTCTTCACAGTACACATCTGCAGTAATCCTCACCCCGTTTGGTAAGAGGCTGTGATGAATCACACCGGCGCAAGACCACCAAACAGTGACCATCACTTTTCTAGGGGTAAATTTTCGTTTAGGGCATTGTTTAGGTGCTGAACCAGGATCCAACCAACTTGCTGAGCGCTTGCGGTTATCAAACAGAATCCATTTTTTATCGCAGGTAACAATACGGTTCAAAATTCCTTCATTTGTATGTCTGTTGAGCAGTGCAAGGCACGTCTCGACGCGTACTTCGCGCTGGCGATCATTGAGTTCGTGGGGCACCCATTTTTCAAGCTTTTTTACCTTGCCAATTTGACGCAAATGGACCAATATTGTTTTGACGCTAACGTCGAAAGCTGCTGCTAATTCAGCCGTAGATTGTGTATCATCAGCTTCCACAATCGCCTTTAATTCGTCATTGTCGACCAAAGTCTTCGGACGACCGCGAGGTTCATTTTTCAGGTCGAAATTCCCAGAACGGAAGCGAGCAAACCAATAACAGGTGGTGCGTTGGTTTCTAGTGTTAGCTCCGTAAACGTCGTTGATGTTTCGTGCCGCTTGTGCCGCGTTGCTGCCACGAGGGTACACATATTCCATAATTACTCAAATTTTTAACGTATCCATGATGACAAAAAAGATTGAAATACGATGAAAATGTAACACTAATCAATAAACAAATGACTACTTTTGGAAAAAGAATTCCCTGTTTTTAAAATAAAATTAATTTGAAATTAGAATTCTTAGCCAAACAAAAATTATTTTGATTTGAAATGGCCAGTGCTGCAGAACTGCAATTTCATAGGTAAAGAGCTATTATATAGTGATAATGTCCTTGAAAAGTTAAAGACGAAAATGGTTTTTATGTGAAGTTTGAAAAATTTACCAGTTTTCAATTTCAAATTAGTAAAACTGTTCGTCGTCATTCGCTTACAGTATAACCGTGTCCCAAGGTTTATAATCATTAGTAACTGAAAGTATAATTGTGCTCAAGTTTTGATAACAATTCTACTAATTAACTTGGAAAAGGTGTTCCATGTTCACTTAATGAATTGCTGGTATACGAATTTCAGTGGTTATTGGATTAATTACGTATAAGTAAAGATCCTTGGTAAAGTTTAGATACGAATTTCATGTTAGGCGTAATTCTGTGGAGTGATTAGACATCATGGTTGATTAGGTTAACTGCCATACATATGGAAGAAAATGAGATCCGTTTGACGGGAACATACTGTACGACAAGCTGATATGATAACGGCCCATACTATGAACGTATTAGGAAGAAAATAAAATAACGATCAGTACTATACTCACCAAAAGTTTTCCTATATGGATACAACGAGTTAGTGCCCGTATTATGCCAGTATCCAAACGCGTTTAGTACGCGTATCACAAATGTAATATATGCTCTAAATTGTATGTAACTCGTGTTACTAATATTGTCTGTAAATATTTCGTCTCAATTTTATAAAGCGCCGTAAACAACGTAACGTGGTTAGAACGGCGTGCATACGCGGTTGCAACGCGTTTGTTCACCTACGCAGGACGGTTTAGCTACGTTACGTTCCATACTCGGAGCATATCGGTACTTGACAAATATTCTCATTGGGAATTTGATGTCGGCCCGGTCACACCATGCTACGGTGTTCGTTGGTACGGTCTAGTTAGCGTGGTTTGGTATAAATTTTACAAGGAATATTTTCGATGTGAAACGTCTATAGGCGTGGGTAAACCTGATTTTTGATTGACGCGGCGTAGCGACGCAAAAGACGAACTTTGCACTATTAACGAACTACTCAAAAACATTTGGAACCCTATCTGTATAAACATAAGATTCAAATTGTCTTATCGGTCACTCGTTATATTAGTGTTACGCGGCACACGTCGCGACCTAGGGCCTTTTGATAAATGCCACCAAACACACCGCGCCTACGCCTAGTTGAATTTTCATATTTTGTATTTAATAAAAATGAATATTTATGAAATAAAATAAATAAACAGTCGTTATTTTATGGCACAAATATGTAATGCTTTATCATTTCATTATGCCATAGCTGATTCCTGTCGTAATGTGTTAGGCATATAACTTATACAAAACAATTTCGATGTTTCACATCTGCCAGGCGTCCCGTGACGGTTCATTTTTTTTTAATGGTTCATAGTGGTGCACAACGAATGAGCCTACTATAGGGCCGACAGCTAGCGGGTTTGACTTGAGAACATCTGCGAACTGAGAACAAGCTGTCTTTTGTGAAATGAGCATTCTTTCCATTGCAGACTCTTGGTTCGCCTCTTTCTTATAATGTGGTTTATTTAATGCTGGTAAACCGTTTTTATTGTAACGGCTTATTATCGTCTTTTAATAATCATTTTTAAGCTGTAATCCACAATGTCTGGCGCCGTAGAACTCATAGCCTGATGGATGAAACTACCAATCACGTCGTCGATCATATCGGTATAGTATGTTGGTGTGTCTAGATATTGCCTCTATAGCACATGAAACGCCATTATGGATCTGCCCAAGATCAAGGTCAATTACTGGGATTCATGGACTATCAGGACGCACGATCCTTCCTCTCTCCAAGGTGTACCGACCGACCGTTTGTTGGAGCGGCAAGGGATCGTACTTCGCTAATCATTTTCAAGAGCCGCCCCACGGTCCGCCCGACGGAAAATGACCCCCCCACTCCGTCCAAATAGGGAGACATACTCGTACACTCAAGCTGTCTCCCCTTGGCAGCCGGGACCTGTGCAATTAGGAGATGGGTCCCCTAGTTTATCTCCTTAGGTCCAGCTAGTGTGGCGGGAGGAAGCAGGCAAATCGCCCTTTCCTCCTACCGTTCTTCCGTTAGCGGAAAGGACCGCTCAGAGAATCCTCTTCGCGGGCCCTCTCCGCCGCCTCCTTCCGCGAGATGACCTCGCAGAAGGAAGGCATCACGTGCCATGCCTGTTCGCTGCCGAGCGTGGTTTCAGCCATCGGATAGAGAATGCTGCACAGCAGTTTCCTCAGCACCGCATTCGTGCCATGCGGCAGCGATCTGGTGCAGGTACCACAGGAAACAATCAAGATCGGTGAATACCTGCACCAGTTGCAGCGACAGGCAGCATTACTTCCTACTGCACCACTCCCACAGCTGCGGATGTTTAACCTAGTGCATAGTGGTCGGGACCCTATTGAACACAATATTCATGTCCCATCCCGTTAATTTGCATTCTGCTTCCTTAAAATAAACATTTCATTGTTTATTCACATTATGCATTTACAATAATTGTTACGCGCTTATTCACGCTAACAAATTAAATTGTTACCAGTTTTATTTTAAACATGCAATTAAGCTGTTGAAAAATGACAGTCGGAGAGCGTAACTGATCTGTTATGCAGATTGTGTTCTGCATTTTTGAAACTTCGACAAACAGTTACGTATTTAAAAACTTACATGGGGGGTCTTCATCTGTTTGGAGTTAGTAGCTACATCATTATTTATCGCACATTGTTATAACCGAACTTTAATAGATTCAAAAATATTTTCAATAACTATAATCATCGTCAGGCCGTATTGGTCCACTTCTAAATGTAACAATCTCAAGGCCACTTTTGCTGCAGTTGCCATAAACAATACAATAAAAAAACGTGTCAAATAAAAAAAATAACTTTTTAGTGTTCTAATCTTTGGCCACAACCTCATTTGATTCATAGTATAGTCAATTATTGTAAATTACTAAATCTAAAATAACTACAATATTTTCGCTGCAGGTAGGGTCATAAATAATATATAAACATATACCCGGGCAAAATGCGT
This sequence comes from Antheraea yamamai, assembly GCA_036509395.1. Taxonomy (NCBI): domain Eukaryota; kingdom Metazoa; phylum Arthropoda; class Insecta; order Lepidoptera; family Saturniidae; genus Antheraea; species Antheraea yamamai. Next base: position 1,442,854 of record AP028441.1, read on the forward strand.
TTTTGTGTTTTGTCACCTAAGTCTGGTGAAGCTGTGAAGGCCATACAAGGCCAATAGCGTAGTCAGTACGAAAAAAAACGTTTTGTCACCGGCTCGTCACAAACGATTAAGTACACTGTGAAAGTAATACAGTCAACTGAAGTTTTGAAGTCTACCGCTGTTTTATTGAAGGGACCTCTGACTAACTAACTCTAACAGTATTTGAATACTTAAGGAAATATGTGCGAAATACACTACTACACGTTATCATAAGACAAATACAACAGTTACTGAGGATTGTCGTTATATTAATCTACACGCTGTTGGAAACTATTACCGCTTAGCTAATATTTACGGAGCTTATTCTTAAATTTAAGCAAAGAAAAGTTTATTTGAGAAATACACTATATTTCATATGTGGTAACGCCATCTAGTTATAAGTCGCAACAACTCCAAACATCCCATCCCTTTCCTGTCGTGCATGAATGGTCGCCACAATTTCCTTCTCGCAGCGTCTATCGCGCCGACGTGCCCTACATTTTTCGCTCTTTGTTTGCCATCCCGCGCTTCTGATTGTATTAAAGAATCCAGGGGATACTATCGCGCCGTTATAGGTGAAATCTTATGATATCTTCGTTTCCGGCGTTCGCACGGTGGAGACGATAGTTCCACATACCAGACTTTATAGTGACCCTAGTGAAGGTGAACCACAGTGTGCTGCTGGAGTGACTCTGGCCGGCTGTACGCGGTCGTGGATGCTGGAATACGCTCAGGAGAACACCAGGTCAGTGCACGATACCCCGCTTCCTTCCCTTCATTATTTTCCCCTTATTATTGTGACGGCGGATACCCGCCGGTATTCGGCGCTTGCATCTTCAATATGCATACAGTTAAATAATTATATTAAAAAATATATAAATTAAAATTATGTTTTTAGGTGTGTTTTGTCTGGTTGCTTCCAACCGTATCAGTTAGTTGTTTTAAACTTGATAGAATGCTTGACAAAATCAAGCACGTTATTTGTGTGCTATATTTCGTACAAATTAAAAAAGTTATGGCAGATGAGATATCAGTAGCTGTTGAGAGTCATACCCTGTCTACAAACTATGGCAAAACCCATTATAAGCAGTTTTCATTGGCTAATCTCGTTGGTCACCTTAGCTTAGTCGTAAGCTTGGAAAAAAATTGTTACTTGGGGCATTAAATTTATTTATTCGAAGTTAGTTATAGTTTGCAGGCACATTATATAGTGTGTGTAGTTTTTTATAATACATTCGTAATAAAAGCTTAAAACTAATATCTGAGGGAGAGTAGTACCCACTGTCACATTTAAATCCGCACCTGCATGTCCCAAAGGTAAACCGAGAGCTTTCGTACATTTACTGTATAAATAATACAACCTGAATAAAACAGAAAGACAAATTAACGATTATTACTGCTGGCAAACGGAATAATGGGTAGAAAAGTTTTATACGAAAATTAGATATGTATTTAATTATTAAACAACTATGCTTTTTCTTTATCTCAAACTCATAATATAATTTTAAGTGTAGACAAAGTATAATCAAAGAACTTTACTAAATTCCACAAACACACGACACAAAAATCATCTCAGAAGATGTAATTCTTTTAGCACACGTTTCGTGCACTCCGCTTATTAATTAACTAGCCTCCGCCCGCGACTTCGTTCGCGTGAAATAGTTACTTTGGGCTAACGCTAACACGCAGCGGAAGCTCTCAAGAGGGAAAAAACCCCGATTTTGAAACATTCTTCATTGGTGCTCCGCTCCTATTGGTCTCAACGTGATGATATATAGCCTATAACCTTCTCCGATAAATGAGCTATAACACTGAAAGAATTTTTCAAATCGGACACGTAGTTCCTGAGATTACCCCCTACAACGTCACAAACTCACGAACTTTACCTCTTTATAATATTATAGTATAGATGAACAGGCGTCGCAAACGCATTTGCCACTGTTAATTTTTTATTTACGTACATGCTATATATTTATATATGTATAAGATTAATATCTTTGGCTATTACGTTTTTTAGTATATAATCGTATTTAATAGTATTATCTTATATATTAATACGTGAAGCCAAAACTTTGTACACCTTTTTAAGCGAATTGCACAAACGGATGAACTTGAAATTTAGCATAGTTAAAGTTTATACGGAGGAGAAGTGCAGAAAGCTATTGTTTTATATAAAATACATTACAACCTTATTAAATTAATTAAAATATACATTACTTACACTACTGCTTCAATTTTACACAACATATACACACATGTAAATGAAAAAGTCGTTTTCACATCCTTCATTTTACTCTTACGTTCCAATTACCTTTTAATATTTTTAACATGACTGACGTTGCATGCCTTACATGCTCTTTGAAATCAACTGATCAAATTATAGGTAATTTTATAATAATATTGGTGACGCCGGTGCGATGTCGACGTCACCGTAGGGTGGCGTGCTTGTGCGGGGGTATCTATGATAATTTAAGTGGACTGTATATGCGGGGATGCTATATTTGATATTCAACTATTGCGATCAGTTACGACTGGGAGACAAGGGTAGGAAGGAAACTTGGCACATACCTCGCGGCGATGCAGTCTCCACGTGGCTAGCCGGCTAGGTGATTCTCGTTTCTCTCCACCGAGTCTTCTCTCACACAACACTTATTGTTTATAATGTATGTCGGCACGTATGTAGCGATGCGTTTATTTCTCACTCGACCATGCAAAAACTCAAAATGTTAGCATGCGGCGCGGTACGACACAACAACACTGTGCGGCGCGCAAACTACTCGATGATAGCAGTCGAACTAGCACAATGGCGGCAACAGTCGAACACTGGCGGCCACAATCGAAACTAGCGGCGCGGGCGTCGCGATACCGAACTAGCATGTGCCAGGAAAAGGTGATTGGGCAAGGCTAGAAAGGTGGCGTGACCTGATCGCAATTAATTGGTCGGGCTTCAAAGTGGCACGATTTAATCCATAATGCGGGAACTTTCAAATATACATAAAGCGGCGCAACCAAATATAATATGTAAATTCATAATATACATTAATAATTAATTTATCTTTAGTTAGTTTATGGAACCACTGAAATAATTATTATTCTCTTTGATCTTATTGAGTATCAAAATTTTTACGTGACAAGACTGCTTTCACTTCATGTCACTTTGCTTCATGTTGTCATAAGATTAAAGCAATATTACCAAAGTCAATTTTAATATTTTAATGTTTAGTATTTTTTTATGGTGAACTCATTTTAAATGATGATTCAATAAAAAAAATGAGCCAGAAAATACTTTGTAAAATCAAAATAAGAAAATTTGTTTGCTCATGAAAGTAATCCATGACTTAGATATCCGCGGTTACAGTGATGCAGTTCAACCTGATGTCGCAATTATATTTAGTACAGTTGATGAATTTTGAACAAAAATGAATTCATTTTCAAAAGCTAATGGTAGTATTAAAACATCTTTGTTTTGGACTCATCATTTGATTCTATTGTGTATCCATTACTTTTTCAAACGATGATACTGGGCATATCACTATTCCTCATAATGTACAGACTACATTTAATTCAATATCACCCAGAAATACCATCCACCCTTGGTGTCGTGTAAAATTAATTGAAAATTGTGTCGTGAGTTGCGATAAATTTCTTTATTTTCGTAAAGCTATGTTTAATTAGAATTTGAGAGCCTTACTACCTTATGTAAACGCATGTTTTTTGTTTTAAATTTATAATTCATTTCAATTTTCATTTAGACATAGATTTTTTCAAAGGTTTATGTAATAAAAAAAAAGTGGCAAATACCTGAGTAGCCATGATGACAACCTTTTATTATAGAAGTATATACCCTTTGACAAAAGAACCCTAATAAAGTTCAAACCTTAAAAAATCACTGAACTGTGGTCGAATGTCGACCACTGGGCGCCCACTATTTAAAATAAAAATGCATAATAAAACATTATAAAAAAAATCGGTGGAACTCGAAACTTGTAGTCTGTAGTGTTATATTATAAAATTTCGCTTCACTTGTGCTCAACAACTGAACTATAACGCGTAAACTATTACCAAAGTTACAATATCCGCACTATGGGAAGGTCTTATGTTCTTGATTACTTATGATGTTCTTCATCCTGAATATACATGAAAAAGAGAATAGATGAAAGAAGAAACGCTACTCTAGGCGTACTATAATAAATAAGTTTGGCTTACCCTATTTGAAAATAATATATGGCCAAAATACCAGCTTTCAATGATATTTTAAAACACTCGCTTTTGCTCGCGGCTTTACTCGCGTTAATATTAATTGGTCCTATTTCTGAATATTACTTTTCCAGAATAAAAGGTACCCTACATTCTTTTCTGTACCCTTGACAACGCGTATACAAAATTTGTTGATGTTTTGGTGATGATTTGATATGATCAGAGTAGTTAAGGAGTAAAAGCTTAATAAACTAACTCACATTCGCATTTATCATATTAATAAGGATTTATGACATAGTTAATACGAAAAAACACACGGGTGAACTCGCAAGAATTAGTTAATATACTCGTATAATGAAATTTTACACAGATTCTTATTAAAAAGAAAACACAGTCAATTGAAATCATAATTCTTAACTAAATCAATCACCACAAGAATATAAATCTCCTTTACGGTTATGTACATTGCGTGTCATCCTACTTATTATGTGCGCATCAGCACAGGCGAATTAAAATGATATTAAAATAAAATTCTAATATTCAGTCGTGTTCAAGCACTGAGTTAGGTTGCACAACAATAATATTGTAACAAATAAAATAAAATAATTGCGACCTACCAAACAACTTTATTTCCACAAACGGGCACCCGAAACATATGTAGGGCAAGGACTTGCTCCTCACCCTTACATCTCCAAAGTTTGTCTTTAAAATCAAATAATGTTCTGGTAACATTTTTTAAAAGCAACGTTACATTATCTTAATACGGAAAGTTTAATCTTTATACAACCCATTTTAGTAACCGGATAACACCCGGATCTATCCATTATGGAGTTTTATGTACTTCCCATTAGTCTATTTAACTAAGACACCCGGTTTATGTATCGTATATCCGAGAAAAACTCGGTAGTAAAGTTTTACGAGTCCCCCTGAGATCTACGTACGGGAACGGGTTCATTTTGTTTATCAAATAACCTTTTAAGTTACTTACGTTGATTTTTATAAGCTATATTTTTTGTGAGTCTTTTTTTTGGCAATCAATCTTCTAGTAGATTATTACTACCATTATCGAGTAGGTAAACCTTCCTCATTAATCACTTTATCTACTGGTGAGAACCGCATGAAAATCCGTTCGGTAGTTTTTGAGTTTATCGCGAACAAACAGACTGACAAACGTGGCAGAGGACTTTGTTTTATAATATGTAGTGATACTTAACATTTGTAAATGTATTACTTAAATTGACCAAAATATAACGATAAATGTAAAGTAAGTCTCACCATTTTTTACCGTTTGAGAGGATATGTTGGCTAGCTTTGCAAAAATATTAGACTTACACAAAAATAAAGTGTGGGATAATAATTTATAAACAATGGCGATTTATTTCTAGTTATCTAATAGATTTTATTGGCAACCAATCTTCTAGTAGATTGTTACTATCATTGCCGAATATGTAATGCTATAACATTTTTGCTATCATTTCAATGTAATAACAAAAGGGTGGCCGTCTTATTAGAACTTTCCAGGGATTCTTTTGGCAAGTCAGGATCCATGCTCTGTGATATTATTTCCACTCCACTTGTGCACAATAACCAAAATATACGTAAAATACATGAATAAAATAAAATATAAAATTCACTACCTGACACTCCAAGATTCGGCCAAAAACATGCGTTTTTTTCTACGCAACTTTTCATGTGTAAAAAGGACCAAAAGTAGTTACTCGATACCACTTTTAGTAGGTAGTAGAGCCACACTGAAGCTATTATTGGTTTCAGCATGAATGGGTCGGCTCGCCCGGGGTAGTACCATCCTCTCACAGAAAACTGACGTCAAGTAACAGTGCTTGCACTGTTGCGTTTCGTTTGGTCAGTGAGAACGCCGGATACCCACCTCCCCGTCCCGTATCCCCACCCTCATTCCCTCTCCCTCAAACACAGGCCGGCAACGCACTTGCTACACCCCTGGTGTTGATAGTGTCTATGGACGGCGGTGGTAACTTACCATCAGGTGACGCGCCTAATTGTTTGCCCCCTATAATATAAAAAAATACTCGATTCGTGAGAGAAAAGTAAACCATACTACGAAATCGAGATGAATAGATGATCGCGATGGAGCAAGACAAATAAACGCGCTTTTTAGCGAAAATAAGGCGATAATGCTTTCACAGCGTCGATAGAATTCGAATCGGTTCGAATCCTAGCAACTGGGTGAGAGCTTTCGGTGAAGGAAAACATAGTGATGAAAGCATAGCATGGTGGTAAGATATTTTCTAAGTCCGCTTTGCTAACTACTGCCCTCAAGTTGAAAATCTATCGCCATTCCATGTTGGTGTGTTCCGACACACGAACTTGAGAGTCAGCTCTCTTTAAGTTTAACGTGTTAAACTATCTTAGACCACATGGTCATTTAACAGCAGATGAGATTGTAGCCACTCTCTAAAAAAGTGCAAAAAAGTTTGTTGGAAACGAGATTTGTTTCTCTTGATATATTTTTCTAGTAGATTTTCGCTATTATTCTGTTTTCTTACGTTAAACATTAGTTGCTTAATCATTACAGTTTACGTTTCTAAATACAGTTACCATAAGCCCAGGAACAATTGATAGAGCTGTATATTAGACAATGCTTTAGTGAACATGTCCCAGCGAGCAAGGATCCGACGTCACTTAAATAGAATATAATAGGATTCCAGTGCGCCAGCACTCACCGGCTCTAGGCTGAATTACTCGGTTTCAATGCTAATAGGGTTGGAGATGCTTCGATGGGTGCAAGTGTTTGTGAGATAACACGTATTGTCCCGACAACCATTTCGATTAAGCGGCAATGTTATCATTCTGTATAATGGAAAGGTTCAGATACATATAAATATCCAATTCAGAGCTGCCCTAGTTCCATTGTCATAAGGTCTTGCGATGAGTCGCATTTTAAGATCAGTTTGTATAAATACAAACGAAGCAACATAGCAACACATATTTCTGAAATTAAATACTTTTCTGAGTGTACGACAGCCAATAACAAAAATAACGTATATTTGCGCCGCGCGTGATATCAAACTTCCAAGTGATTAGATTTAAGTTGTGCCACGAAGTTCAACCAAGACTGTAGACAGTCTTATAGTTACAAAGATTTTGTTACCTTGAGGTACACTAAATACTGAAGTATATGAGTCTAATTTATATTACTATTAGTTATTCGATAGAGTTTTAGTTAGTATCTTCTTAAAGTACGTCTACTTTATCTTCTTTTTCATTTTTTAATACTTTATACATTTTAGCCTTTGTCCACAATCTCATCTGATGATGTAGTCTAAGTCACGCTAAATCTAAAAGGGACTGGCTCTCAAGTGAATGTGCCGAAACACACCAACAGATGCTTAGTGACAGATTTTCACCTCGAGGGTGGTAGCTAACCAGGCGGACCTAAAAAAAGCTCTACAACCATGCAAACATTATCATTATCAACATGTGACTACTACTCTTTCAGGCTCATACTTATAGCTCATCTAAAGTACCGTTATTAGTACATATACATAGAATAAATTTGTTTACGGCATGTTTAATATTAATTTTTTTCATTCGATTTTATGAATTTGTTTTACAACAGCAAAAGGATATTTATATGTACTTGATTGGATTTCCACAACGTAACGTCTTTGTCTATTAAATAACTACATAATTTCAAGCAAAACGTAAACCGTGTCTTAAAGGCTAATTATAATTAGAGATAAGATTTCGCTTTCATTAATGCTTTAGTTACTAAATCAAATCTATAAGTTGTTCCTAGGTATTTTACAATTTTGTTAAATAAATAATTATTTCACAACTAACATCTCTCTTATTTATATAAATGTGTAGATAAGAAATACATTAAAACTTTCAAATGACCATTTCACATTATGTTTAGCAGCACTACAGTTCCCTGTATCTTTTCCACGGCTAAAGAAAGCATCCAAACGAATGGAGTTCTTACTACTGCCTAATTAAAATTTGTTCCGTTTTTTGTAACTTACTTGGGTTTTAAAATACATACTTTCAAAGAATATTACACCAAAGTTATGAAACTGGTGTAGTTTATATACGAAGGTATGTGCAGTAAGTATTTTTGACGGTGTATTTAAACTGGTATTTGACTAAAATTTCAGGCCGTGGAAGGTAGATATTATTACACAGAGCAACTCATCTAGCGTACCTTCTCTCTCTGGATGAAAAAGGTTAAATTATAATTATTCTATTCGCCACTATAGTATAACATTTCTTTAATAATAAACTTGATATTTTTAAGTTTTAAGTTGTAGAACTAGAATGGAGAACACCTTATTAATAATTTGCTAGAAAACTCTATAAGTGAATTGCATATTATTGATTTTTGGCCGCTTTTCTAAATGTGTTTAGTCTCTATGTAGTACAGAAGGTAGTAAACAAAGTGTATACTTCAGTCTTCAAAGTTAAATTTGTGTTATCCATCGTGGAACGGAAGTCGGTAGAAAACCGAAACAAATTTAAAACACGACACACCACACTACACTACACGACATCCGTGCTTGGTAGATATATGGAAACAAGAATACATAGCATTGTTAGTACATGTTAGAAAACTAGTTAACATTGATATCATTACATAGTATAAAACAAAGTCCCCTACCGCGTCTGTCTGTCTGTCTGTTCGCGATAAACTCAAAAACTACCCAACGGATTTTCATGCGGTTTTCACCGGTGGATAGAGTGATTGATGAGGAACGTTTTAGTATATAATTTGTCAATTGATTTTTTCATAATCAGGGCGGGACAACGTCTGCCGTGCCTGCTAGTAAGACATAAAATATGTTATTGACTACGTCCGGTACCGCTACGATACATTCGGGAAGCGAGACTGCAACTCCACCGGAACATTAACACTAGCGCCACCAGATTAGATACATTAAATCTTTACATAAATAAGAACGATTATATAGAATTGATGTATACTTCAATAACAATAATTTGGTCGTCATTAATATTTTTGTGTTACTAAATTATTTTGGGGAAATATCAGTAAATAGTAATTGCGTTGACTTCCACAGTTTGTCACATAAAAGGGCAAGAAGAAGGACATAGAAGGGGCATTTTTACCATTACCTTTCTAATAAGCCACTCTCTCTACCATCACTTCAAATAAAATACGATGCTTTATTATTCCAGAACATGAAATACTGACCAATCGAATCGCAAGAAAAAACAATTTTGATTGAAAATATTGCAAAGCAGATATAACACCAGATTCCGCGTGTCCCAAATAATATCGACTGAACCGCGTCCCACCCGCAACATCTGTCGTATTTCCAATCACATCCCGGTATAATTTTAGCTAAATATACAGGTCGGATAACTCAAATAACTGTTGAACACTGGCGCGACCGCAGCCATTAAGGAATTTGGTTGTGGTTTCCTACGCAAAGAGCTTTTACTAAAACAGTTCATGTGATTTGACAGGCCTAAGGTTGTCTTTATAATATTATCTTAATCGTTTTCGTAACCATAGTAAATGTACATTAGGGTGCCCTTTATTTACCAAGTTCACTTTTTTGACTTGGGCATCGTTCAAATAGTTAGTTCGCCTAAAAAACCTTTTTTTTTCAAACGGGCCTTATATTTACCGTTTTTTCTAATAATTTTTACTTAACGTCATCAAACCATATAAATTAATTTTTTGACGCCCATAACAAAATTTCTCCACCTCAAGGGATCATGATAGACGGAGAAGAATAATATTTAATAAGTTATTCAATAAAACAAACAAGGTAAAACTTAATTTCTAAAAAGTGAAAAAACCCCATCTTAAATGAATGGGAAAAGTGTCATCATTTAGGCACGGTTAAACGACATCGGTTTTTTTTAAGCTATTGCATAGCTTCTATCGCGGGCCTTGAGCGTGGGGACCGAATGCAGAAATTCCGTAACGAAAAAAACCTAACACCCCCCACTCCGACCGGCACAGCGGTGATACTTTTTAGTTTTTCCATCTATCGATAAATACCAGAACTTTTAATGACTTTTTGAAATATCAGTTAGAGTTTTTTTTTTATGAGTTAGTTTTTTAGTTTTAGTTTTTTTTTAGTTATTTTTTTTTCCATATACATTCATTTTATTATTATTATCACAAATGCAGTATTATTTTTTGAAATAAAAAGAAAAAAAATAATTAATTATTTTTTTTTAAATACTGCATTAATAAAATAAATAAATAATTATAATTGCATAAGTTGATAAAAAATGCTATGCAATAGCTTTACCGCGGCAGTCTCCGAGTGCCACACGTCTTTTTTTTTCTTAAATATTTTTAAGCTATAAACTAACAATTTGAACGGAAACCAAGTCAAAAAATCCATCTTGTTAAATAACTGAAATAGAATTTAAAATTAGGTACTATATATTCGGAAATTTGTATTTCTATTTATATTCAAAAAAATCTATAAACGAAATCCTAAAAGAAGATTAAACGAACAATAACAATAATAATCAAAAATACTTTATTCCATTTAGAACCTGAGGAGGTGCTTTAGAACGTCAAAGCTATCACCGGTTCGGACAAACGACCCATCGAGAAGAACCGGCAAGAAAATCGAACCGGTTTATTTTTGCACCAACTATATTTTACATTAGTTTTCGGCTGATACGCAGAGAGTGACGCCCATTTCCACACATCAATATCGTTCACATATTAGTCCACCCTACAACAGTCTTTAGACATTCAAACCTTTCAACATGGTGCTTGAAGTTACTATCCGGCAAATTGGATAAATAAATATACCACGCTGTGTAACATTAATAAAAATGAAACCATATGGTGTTTCTAGTTCGCGTAAATTCATATATATATGTTCCTTTTCTACTTCATTAATAAATCATGTCCTTTATAAACCCGCCTTTGAACAAAATTATCGCTAATATCTATGTACATGCATTCTAAAATATTTTATAAAAAAAAAAAAATTAACGTTAGTATGGTGACTAATATTATAGATACCAAATTATTAGAAACCTACATACAACGATTCCATCACGATTTCCCTGCCTGAAAACACAAGCTTAGTCTATTTTAAGTAACAGTATCGTAATTCACAACAAATAATAATAGCGAGATGGTAAGTTGCTTTTACCTGACTGGATCACAGCCACGTATACAACAAACGAAAAATCAGTCACAGTGCCTCACTAAGATGTATCGCATTTCTATATCAGTCAGTACATAAAATTGCCTAGTGACTTTGGCAATAGTAGAATTATAAATCAAGATGGCGACTGCATATCTCTCGACAAACGCCGTTGCACTGTATTGTATTTTGTGAAAGTGTTTTCTATGCTACAGTGGTAGCCAGTTTGGACATCGCGTTCTTGACGTGAGTTGGAATCCAGCCTTTGGATGAAGGAAACCATCATGATGCGTCAGTTTAAGTTAACTGGTTAGCTAGCACCCTCAAGTTGAAAGTATGTCTCCAAGTACGTATAAGTGTGATCCAACAGATGCACTTGAGAGTCAATATTTCTCTAATTTTAGCGTGTTTATCAGTTTAAACCAGAACGTTTAAAAACACATTTAACTGCGATTGTGGTTTTTTTTTTTTTTTTTTTATTGTAGCTTGGCAAAGTGACTGTACTGTGCCTGATGGTAAGCACAGTACAATCCAAAAACAATGGCGACCACCGAAAGACATACTATCTATCGCCGGTCGCCGCTGTCATGCCGGCCTGAAAGCGACCCAGTCAGGGACAGCCCCCCCCCCCCCCCCGGTTGCTGGATATACACCGGCTGATCCCGGAACGCGACACGCCCAAACGTGTCACTATGGCGGGTGTTCCACCTGGTGTACGGTGGTCGCGATCCAGTCGGGTACAGACACCCTACCACCCCGTTAAAACGTTAAATGATACAAAAAACATTATATTGTATTGTACTATCCTTCATTCACTACCAACTAAAGAGCTGTCATCTATACTATAATAAAACTGTAGCAAGGTCAAATCTGTACATTAAATATTTTTTGAAAATTTTTATCGGGGTAGACTTTGTTATCGATATAGAAGCCAAAAATAATCTTTTTACAATTTTTTTCTGTCTATCTGTCTGTCTGTTTGTCCCTGGGAACACGCATCACTCTGAAAGTACTGAACCGATTTTGACGAAACTTGGCACAGTGATAACTAATATTACGAGATTACATCTAGGATACTTTTTATCTCATAAAACGCAAGGGATTCTCCAGGATCTGCCTGTTTGTCTGTCCCTTTGAACACGTACCACTCTGAAAGTACTGAACCAATTTTGACGAAATTTGGCACAGTGATAACTAATATTACAAGGTTACATCTAGAATACTTTTTATCTCATAAAACGCAAGGGATTCTCCAGGATAACGGACGAAAGTCAAAATTTTGTTGTTAATGAAATTTTTGACGGATTTTGGTAAATTTTCATTGTGCTATATATAGCAGACAGATTAGCTAAAAATATAAGCTATATTTCCCTAAGCTACTTTAAAAAAAATACCAAAAAAAAAGATCGCCGGGATTCGAACCGTCGGCTCCGGCGAACCATATAATGTCCAGAACGTTATAACTGAGCTACGGCTATATGACATTTCTATGCGTAATTATCAACCTCATATGAAAAAAATATGTGTAAACGAAACTGTCACTTATATATTGTTACATTTATTTTATTGTATAAAAAATGTTTGCTAAACAAAGGTGACAAGATTTTTTCCTAAAACATAAACCTAGATAATAGTTACATTGCATTGTAGAAGATGAATCTCAACTAGAGTTCTATCAGTACGTGTGTTGTTTCGATATTTGATAAAATTAGTTTTCTAAATGTTGTTGAGTCTTGAAGTAGTTGGGTTCAGGTTTGTGAATCTAAGATTAAAATAAATCAGTTGAGGTGTATGCAGTTTTTTTTTTTTCTCGAACTGACCACGCTATTGACCTAGCAAGGTCTTAACAGCTTCACCGGACTACTGTTTGCAGTTACTATGTTGTATTTATACTAATATTATAATGAGTGGTAAAGTTTTGTTTTCGAGGAATGCTTGGTACCTACTACTGGTCCGATTTCAAAAATTCTTTCACTGTTAGAAAGGTATATTATCCCAAGTTCAGTATCTCAGTAAAAAAGGTGGTTTGTATGTCAAAAGTAAAATAAATGTGACCAAATTAAAATTGAATGCCGATTTCACGTATACTTTACAAATTCTTATAAAACAAACAACTAAAACAAAATGGAAATTTAATGCAGATAAAGTTCCACTTTTACAGTATGTTACGTGATGAAGTTACAAGGGGTACTGGGAAGACATTTATCGGCAATATATGTAAGTTAGTTTTGATCTTCACTTTGATGACACTACTTTAGGTAATGCTGCGAACAGATTCTAGGCTTATTTTAAAAGATTTCTCACATACCAACTGGGTATATGTTTGAGTGAGTCCCTGGATAGTTTGGATTCACGATTGGAAGTGCTGGATAACGCTGCAATAGGGTTTTAGGTTTTTTAAGATTATTTGCGTTTAAAAATACAATTGAAACCGGTAATGACCGATTTGGTGCAGACGAAGTTGCACGGGTCAGCTAGTTATGAATAAAATGTTAAAATACCGTTTGCTATTTTATATGACATCGTAATTCACAAATTCTGGTCGCATAGCCCGTGGTAAGTGCTCTATTTGCATAGATGTCTCGGTAAAAGGAACCAACCGTATTAAAATTCAAGGAAAGGTATACTATTTACATTCACAGGTTTTAATGAAGGGCTTTCCAGTACAGTCGGTGGAACATCTGGATGCACGTCAGTGTTCTCAAGAGTTTGTGTGATGTGGATCAAAAGGATAGAGGTAATGACTGTAAGGGAAAAAAGTCGCAAATGGTAACGGCGGGGAAGGGAAAAGCAATTTATCTGAAAGCAACCAAGGTGTTACATAAAAAGAAATGATGCTCAATCCTTTCACCCTACCTCAATAAAGGAATAATATCCTAATAGTGTTATTAAATTAATTAGTGGCAAAGCATATCTTGCAATTACTTGATAAGTAATGGGAAGAAAATGGTGAAACTCAAGTGGCGGGCAATCAATATCTGGCTTAGGCAAAATGTTACAATTAGACGAGCTAGATGAGGCAGATACTGTGGCCACTCGTAATTTGAGGCTTATGTAAATAACCTTAGCCAGTTGACACTATTATTACTTAACAAAGAATCAAGAAATAGGCATTTAAGACTATCTGATATAAAAAGGTTTATCCTAAATAATATTAATGCTTTTTTGAATTGCTTATAGGTTATAACTTTTGGCAACAATCTCAATTATCGTCAGGTGATAACGTCAGCTTACATGACAATTTACAAAACCTAAAAGATTGATGCTGGAGTGCATTTTCTGGAACAGACCTATAAGTACTTGGAGATATTTTCAACTAGAAAGTGGGTAGTTAAGCAGGCATCAGTAAGAGCCATGGTGAAATAAATAAAGGTGAGACGTGTAAATAGCCCCAAGATTGGGTAGTCTAATTGTTTTGTAAGTATGATGGTCATAAGGTCTGAGGAGCAAAAACACTTATTAAAGTAAAATAATTAGACGAATTATAAAGTACTCACCAAAGGCCGATGACAGCTTATCCTGTTGCGGTAGTGATGCGTGTTTTCTTAATTTGCGAAGCGCTATGATTATACATTATTCAATGTTTATGAGTGTTGCAGAGCAGTCACAAACAACAGTACACTACGGCGTTTGATTGATTCACCTAAATTGTATGTTAAAAAGACCAGAGTCTTTTCACTGCGACAAGCGGCACTTAAAAACCGCGTCCCTTTACGGCGTGAAAACTAATAACTGAAACCTTCCCTGGTGTTGTTAAATCGTAATTAATCACTCACTCTAATGATGTAGGTGATAGAGCTGCGCTGAATAGGTCAGCTCGTCCGGAGTACTACCACCCTCTCACAGAAAACCGACGTGAAGTAACAGTGCTTGTATTCTTGTGTTTCGTTCGATCAGTGAGTGAGAGAGAGAGAGTTATTACTCAGTTGGAAAATCAATTTATTTAATCCTATGGCTAAATAGAGTATCCATCCTTTATTATCGTCGATTGATCGATTAGTCTATTTGTCGCTGTTAAGTTTAATTTATGTGGAACAATGCAGCGGCCAAAAATGTGTTACTCTTTAGCAGCACCCGTGGAGGACGTGCAGGGGAATGAGAACTTTCTACGGACGTAAGTAACACCACCCCCTCAACTAATTAAATAATAAAAAAAACATACTTAAAATTATCATAACAATAATATATCACGTCTGGTTTCTTAATCTATGAGAAATGAGACCTCGCTCGCTCCTCGCGCTACGTTACTCATATTTTCTTTTAAAAAATCGTTCCTGTACCGCCGTAGCCACATTATACGTCAAAGTTGTATAATTTAATGTATGTATCGCAGACCTCACAGGTCCGTTACCTGAATATTCATCTCAAGTTGTAACAAATTCAGAATACATTATTATTTAAGTAGGCACTCCGTCACGTCGCGTACCTCCGATTTTTTTACAGTGCCGCTATCTATTTGCATTTATACTCGTATTATAATAATATTCTTTTTTTATCCGACCTTTACCAAATGGTTACAAACACACGGCGATAAGAATACAGTTGGAGAACAAAAATGATCGCAGAGAGGTCTTGAATCAACCCATTTGGTTCACGACTGTCATGTATAAAACTTAGTATGTCTATAGCATGTATTCGTTATATATGAATATAATGAAAATTCATATATTTACAGTAAAAGAAAACATCACATCATCAAATTACTTTATTAATTTCTTAATTACCGATACGAGCACACCCGCCGGTTTAATATACTTTAGATTATTATTCAAATACAAAATGTAAATTCGGTGCAAAGGTAAATTACACTTCAAGGAGATGACTTAGCAGCGGGACGGTGACCTACTTCCCAACGCACTTCGGGTCTTCTGTACCTCACTTACTCTTTGATGAGGCCATAACCAAATTTATGGCACATCCAGTTTGAATATAAAACCGAATTGAATCACAAGAGACGCTGTCGAATGGACTCATTTATATAGTCTCCACTGAAAAGAGAGATACGTAGGGTCCATACTTTTAAATAACATTGGACAATAATATATTTCGATTCTCAATGACAGATATTTCTTAGGTAATTTGCTATTTTGTAACTTATTGTAGCTTGTAGCAATAATATGATATCGAAATGAATATTCTTGTGAGAGTAAGGAGCAAGTCTTTGTCTTACATATGTTTTACCCGTTTATGGGAATAAAGTTGTTTGTTAGATCACAATTATTTCATTTCCTTGTTACAATAGTGTTATTGTGTAACCGAACTGATTGCTTGAACGCGACTGACTCAAATTAATTCATAAATATACAGTGTAAACGCTTTATAACGTTATTCATTATAACGAAAAACTCTCTATAAAGTAGAAATTAGTTCAATTTGGTTGGTTTACCACAAAACCATTTATTGTATCCATTCCCTCGCCATAACGAAAATTCTTTATAACGAAAAAAGCTCGGTCCCATTAAAATTCGTTATGTACTGTACACAAGTACAATTACAGTGTAATTCAATTCAAATGTGCCGATTCGTACATAATAAGTAGGCTTACTTACAAATCACAATATACGTAACTATAAAATTTTAAACTGATATTTTATTTTATTTAAAAGTTAGTCATAAATAACAACTGTTTTATCGATCACGCTATTTAATATTACGCTACGATCCTTAGGTGCCAAGTATTTATCATAAAAGCGTACCTAGGTCATAAAATACACTAAGCAAGAACGAAAATACTAGTTAGAGCGTAGTACAGTGCGGAATATCGAGCACTAAGATCTTAAAAGCCGCCCGACGAGAACTGAGCATTACCCAGAAGCGTCGATCTGTGAATGCCTATGACAGCGAGTTCTCACAGTACGTAACTCAGTTGCATGGTTTACTCCCTACGCAGCGGTCGCAGCATACGATTGGTGACAAAAACATGCGGGTCACTTGATACTAAATGATCACCACCGTCCATGGAACCTGTGACATGAGAGAAATCACAGATGTGTTACCGGCCCTTGAGAAAGCAGTAGGCTCGTTTCTTGAAAGTTTGCAAGTTAAATTGGTTCGGACTTAGTTTAAGTTAGTAGTAAGTATAAGTATAATCAAGTTAAAAATTATTTGAAGAAATAAACGCAAGTAAAACCGCAAGGCACAGCAAGTACTAAAACTATTCGGAAAGTATCAAATCATAGAATCCCTTTAGCGCTAATAATCTCATTTCGGAAAATATGTTCAAACCCCGACGCGAATGTATCCTTCCCTCATAATGTCTAATATTATGTAATATATCTATATACAAAAAGGAGGGTAATATTTGTTCGTCTCGATTTATTTTTCAATATCGGTATAATGTTAAGCAGTAAATTGCATTGGTTTTAGTTGTAGTTACAACTTGTTCATACCGTCTATGTTAAATTTGTAAAATTATTAAATATTTAGTTTTATTGAAAATAAATCTATTGTTGGAGCATGCCGTGGCTAGATTTATATTTACTTACAAAAGCGTTACTACTACTATATTTACTAACTAGCTGACCCGTGCAGGTAAATATAGCTTATAAATATGGCTAGATTTATATTTACTTACAAAAGCGTTACTACTACTATATTTACTAACTAGCTGACCCGTGCAGGTAAATATAGCTTATAAATATGGCTAGATTTATATTTACTTACAAAAGCGTTACTACTACTATATTTACTAACTAGCTGACCCGTGCAGGTAAATATAGCTTATAAATATGGCTAGATTTATATTTACTTACACAAGCGTTACTACTACTATATTTACTAACTAGCTGACCCGTGCAGGTAAATATAGCTTATAAATATGGCTAGATTTATATTTACTTACAAAAGCGTTACTATTACTATATTTACTAACTAGCTGACCCGTGCAGGTAAATATAGCTTAAATTTTTAGCTATCTGTCTGCTATATATAGAACAAAGAAAATTTACCAAATACGTCAAGAATTTTAACTACAAATTTTGAACTTCCGTCCGTTATTCTGGAGAATCCCTTGCGTTTTATAAGCCAAAAGTATCCTAGACGTAACCTTGTAATATTAGTTATCACTGTGCCAAATTTCGTCAAAATTGGTTCAGTACTTTCAGAGTGATACGTGTTCAAAGGGACAGGCAAACAGGCAGATCCTGGAGAATCCCTTGCGTTTTATGAGACAAACAGTATCATAGATGTAATCTTGTAATTACTTATCACTGTGCCAAGTTTCGTCAAAATCGGTTCAGTACTTTCAGAGTGATGTGTGTTCACAGGGACAGACAGACAGACAGACAGACAGAAAGACAGACAGACAGACAAAAATTTTAAAAGGGTTATTTTTGGCTTCTATATCGATAATAAAGTCTACCCCGATTATAATTTTCAAAAAAATATTTAACAACAACATCAACAACAAGTTGATGACTTCTAAAATAAATAAATAATTAGAAGAAAACTTAGTAGTGGGATACTAAGATAAAAAGAAAACGATTCTCCGACGAAATCCCAGCCACGGAATAAAGCTAGTTCGACATATTTAACATATACTCATAATGCGAATTCGAGATGGAATATTGATATGAGAAACTAAATTTCCGGAGTCGAGATGACATTTAGTTTTTTCCCAACAAATCTACGCAACATCCGTTCAATATCTGCCTGATGAGTACATGGTAAATGTAATTTTTACAGATATTCTTTAACAAGCTGTGCGCGCGGCTCCGTTCGCATGAACTATTAAATTATCGTTGTACTTTTCTTTAATTGAAAGTTGTTCTATATGAGAACAGTAATTAAAAATCGTGGTGGTGTATTGGTTTGACCGATGGAATATCATTACGACGACCGGGCATGTACCAATGATTTTTCGCAATTCGTGTACGTTTACTAATGTTAAATTGGTAACACTATCGTCTGACGGTGAAGGAAAACATCGTGAGAAAGGCTCTTGTAGTACTACTGTATGTGGGAAAACATAGAACTGTGAGTTTCACAGAATTTGAAATCGCCTATAAGTCGTGGGATAGCGTGCTGATTGTGCCCATACCATCCTTCGAGAAGAGGCCTATGGCTCTGCTGTGAGTTTTTTACAGGCTGATGATGATATTAGATGATTTATGTAAAAAACAGTGATTGATATAAACATCTGAATATAAGTATATTAAGTTCATTTACTTTTCTCTCGTACTTAACTCGAGCCGTCATTCAAATATTTTAATGAAATAAAACACTAAATGTTACTCGAGGATATACTTGATGTTTTATCGTGTGCACAGTATTTTAGCAGTGATACGTGTTCAAACAAACAGACGAACAGAGTGAGACATAATTCTAAAATCGATTGAAGTGTATTTTATTTCTTACTAGCGGGCCCGGCAGACGTTGTCCCGCCCTGATTATGAAAACATTCTTGAGAAATTTTATACTAAAACGTTCCTCATTAATCACTTTATCCACCGGTGTAAACAGCATGAAAATCCGTTCAGTAGTTTTTGAGTTTATCGCGAACAGACAGACCGACAGACGCGGTATGGGACTTTGTTTTATACTATGTAATGATTCCTAGACACCTGCAATATTTCTTTTCACAAAAATCTAAAAGTACAGACACGTTAATGATCTGATTTTGATCTGAATGGAGTATGCGCCGTTTACTTTAATAGAAGCCGTGATCCCTATTAGTAAAAAAAACGGTACAGTCGATTTTACAAGTATTTCTTGCGGCGTATTTTTTACCAAGAAATCGTCGTAGATAAAAATAGATGGTTATTATTTATTCACTGGGAAGCAGGTCAGAACTTTACGGCGGATGCATACGAATCTCTCAATCAAACTTCCAGTTTTTGCGGCGAGCATATATAGATGTGTATGACCTGGAATTATCCTGATGCGAGACCTTCCCTATTAACAATTTTAGCCGCTTCTGGGCGGTAACTTCCTTCAGATGGTTGAAATATCGACACTACAAGTCAGAATAATTACCGTAGGAAAGTATTTTGTATAGCTAACACACAGTAAAACTTTCCTTGCCGTTAATCCAGGCTTGGCAGTCTTTGGGTTAGTTCACTGCGATTAGATTAATGAAGAGAATACTTCTTTCGGCACGTTGAGAGGTATTTTTGGCAGGATATAAACTTCTGATTTAGCGTCACCGATATGGTAGTTAGCGTGACCGCCCGTATTACGCTTGCGCGGCTTGCGTGAGACTAGTGACATACACTATAATATCTACGATTCTACATATTATTTATAATTTGTATTGAGCTTGTACAGATCATCCTATATTTGATTAATTCATATATTGTATACAAGTCTATAATAATTATTGTTCCGAGTGCTAATAGATATGAAAACCAAACTAATGTTAATAATTTCAGTATACAAGTTATGAAATTTAAATATTGACACTGTAATTAATTTAAAAATTCTAAAGAGAACACAGTTATTTCACTATTTCGAGTTTTTACTTCTGTGGCCATTCCTTGTGTCTTATTATTATTACCGGAATTGTGGAAACCAAAATTGCAGGTGGTTGATAGGACATTACAGTATCCTAGCCGCCATAAATACTATTCACATTTACAGTTGCCTAGCTTGCGTTGTACCCTTTATCGAAGAGGAACTGTAAAGTATGGTATATGTTACAAAACAGTATAGTTGGTTAGTCGCTCAGGGAAGCCAATTAACACTCTGTTACGCACTGTGACTATTTATCCGGGCAGAGTTTCGCCTTACAATAACTTCTACATAGAAGTGCGTGCAGATCAACAACATCTTGCCTTTTATATGCCAAACAGTCAAAGCAAATACTATTTACTCAAATAGTCCCAAAATAACTTAGTAACCCAAAAATAATAATAACGATCAAATTATGGTAACTTAAGTGATACATCAATTGTATATAATTGTTCTTATTTATGCAGAGTATTGATGTGTCTCTAATAAGGTGGCACTAGTGTCAATGTTCCGCTCGCGCTTTAGTCTCGCTTCTCAGATGTGTCGTAGCGCTACCGCCGCTACCGGACGTAGACAATAACATATATTTTTTCTTTGTTGGTGTTCGTGTTTGGCGTGCGCTCAAACAAAAATAAGTCAGCCAATCACAAAGCTGTTAGAATTTGTTTTACTACAAAATTTTATCTTTCTAACGCCATCTAGTGTGAAATATTCGTACTTAAATAATGCGAGATACAGATTAGTAAATCCATGTTGGACAAATAATGAACTTCTTTTTACTACGTTCAAAATATTTTTAATTTGTGTGTTCTAAGAATTCAATTATCAATACTGGTTCGCATGTCGTATTTAACATTTTCATAATGCTTTATTACGTATAAACGATCATTCTGATCTATTATAAAAGTTATGCATATAATATTGTATTTTCTGTTCTAAACAACTGTTCACTCCGTTATATTCTATATTAGTTAATATTTAATTACTTAGGTTCAATGTTGCAAAAGACTGGTAGTTGTTTTGTGTCGACTTAATTTACTTTTAATCTCATAAGTCGTTTCATATATACGCAATGTAATAAGACATACACCAAATCAGAGAATACATCTATAATTTAAGGAAAAGAAGAAACATTAATTCCTTCAGTAGTTTTTAAGTTATAATCACACTAACAGATAAACAGAGAGACAGACAATATCTTTTAAAATATCTATACTATAATAAAACTGTAGCAAGGTCAAATCTGTACATTAAATATTTTTTGAAAATTTTTATCGGGGTAGACTTTGTTATCGATATAGAAGCCAAAAATAATCTTTTTACAATTTTTGTCTGTCTGTCTGTCTGTCTGTCTGTCTGTCTGTCTGTCTGTCTGTCTGTCTGTCTGTCTGTCTGTCCCTGTGAACACGCATCACTCTGAAAGTACTGAACCGATTTTGACGAAACTTGGCACAGTGATAACTAATATTACGAGATTACATCTAGGATACTTTTTATCTCATAAAACGCAAGGGATTCTCCAGGATCTGCCTGTTTGTCTGTCCCTTTGAACACGTACCACTCTGAAAGTACTGAACCAATATTGACGAAATTTGGCACAGTGATAACTAATATTACAAGGTTACATCTAGAATACTTTTTATCTCATAAAACGCAAGGGATTCTCCAGGATAACGGACGAAAGTCAAAAATTTGTAGTTAATGAAATTTTTGACGGATTTTGGTAAATTTTCATTGTGCTATATATAGCAGACAGATTAGCTAAAAAGATAAGCTATATTTCCGTAAGCTACTTTAAAAAAATACCAAAAAAAAGGAACGCCGGGATTCGAACCGTCGGTTTCGGCGGACCATATAACGTCCAGTACATTATAACTGAGCTACGGCTATATGACATTTCTATGCGTAATTATCAACCTGATATGAAAAAAATATGTGTAAACGAAACTGTCACTTATATGTTGTTACATTTATTTTATTGTATAAAAAAATGTTTGCTAAACAAAGGTGACAAGATTTTTTCCTAAAACATAAACCTAGATAATAGTTACATTGCATTGTAGAAGATGGATCTCAACTAGAGTTCTATCAGTACGTGTGTTGTTTCGATATTTGATAAAATTAGTTTTCTAAATGTTGTTGAGTCTTGAAGTAGTTGGGTTCAGGTTTGTAAATCTAAGATTAAAATAAATCAGTTGAGGTGTATGCAGTTATTTTTTTTTTCTCGAACTGACCACGCTATTGACCTAGCAAGGCCTTAACAGCTTCACCGGACTACTGTTTGCAGTTACTATGTTGTATTTATACTAATATTATAATGAGTGGTAAAGTTTTGTTTTCGAGGAATGCTTGGTACCTACTACTGGTCCGATTTCAAAAATTCTTTCACTGTTAGAAAGGTATATTATCCCAAGTTCAGTATCTCAGTAAAAAAGGTGGTTTGTATGTCAAAAGTAAAATAAATGTGACCAAATTAAAATTGAATGCAGATTTCACGTATACTTTACAAATTCTTATAAAACAAACAACTAAAACAAAATGGAAATTTAATGTAGATAAAGTTCAACTTTTACAGTATGTTACGTGATGAAGTTACAAGGGGTACTGGGAAGACATTTATCGGCAATATATGTAAGTTAGTTTTGATCTTCACTTTGATGACACTACTTTAGGTAATGCTGCGAACAGATTCTAGGCTTATTTTAAAAGATTTCTCACATACCAACTGGGTATATGTTTGAGTGAGTCCCTGGATAGTTTGGATTCACGATTGGAAGTGCTGGATAACGCTGCAATAGGGTTTTAGGTTTTTTAAGATTATTTGCGTTTAAAAATACAATTGAAACCGGTAATAACCGATTTGGTGCAGACGAAGTTGCACGGGTCAGCTAGTATAATATATACCAGAACACAGAGCGTGGTAGTTACTTGAAATAAGCTTTAAAATGATATTAACAGTAATCGCTCGAATATTAAAATAAAATCAAAGTGACAGAAAATCTGAGATAAAGAGTGTTCGCGTCCGCGGAAGGAGTGCAATGCGCCTCAGCGAGCGCGCAACGTGACGTCACGCTCCGACATTCGCTCCACAAAGAGCTACGAAAGAAGCGTAGACGTGGTATCAAGTTCCAAATCTGTCATATCAGAAATATACGACTCATCGTCGTGATAATAAAGAGCTTTAACCCTAAACATGTCTTTTATAGTAAATCGTACGAACTCTAGTGCCACAATTTATTATAACTAATAACCACTAGAAAACTCGATATATAGTGGCCTTTTTTTTATTAACGTGGAGAAATCCATTATGGATACCCACCCTCCTGGGGGTGAGAGTGAGTTATGACTCACATGGACTAAACCCCACGGTGTACCAGCAGACCATTTTTGTTGGGGGGCAAATGATCGTACTCGCTACTCAACTCGCTACTCAACATTGTATAGCCACCCCAACGCCGGAAGGTGAACGCCGAACTCCTACCTAATAGGGAGAGAGACTGGGTACACACCATCTGCCTCCCCTCGTCAGCCGGACCTGTGCAATGAGGAGTTGGGCTACGGTGGAACGATAGGGAGCCTCACTTCCTCCCCAAGCACACCCGCAGGACCGGGCGAACGGCATCCATGGTATACCGCCAATGGCCTCTTCTCTCAACCGCCGTCTCTTCTCCTCTATCTTCCTGGGAGTCGGCGGCACTCAGCTTTCGGCCCCCCTATATTGGGAAGCAGCCGGCCGAGCCGACCTCAGCAATACGCGGTCCGAGCCTCGCAAAATGAGGCTGGAATAGCCAGCGCCCGTCCAGGATGAGGCCCAGATACTTCATCTAGATCCTCACCGTGAGACGGACGCCATCCACAATTATATGGACCTCAGG
The DNA here is from genome assembly GCA_036509395.1 of Antheraea yamamai. Classification (NCBI taxonomy): domain Eukaryota; kingdom Metazoa; phylum Arthropoda; class Insecta; order Lepidoptera; family Saturniidae; genus Antheraea; species Antheraea yamamai. The sequence continues at coordinate 1,467,515 of AP028441.1, forward strand.
TCGTGGCCGTCGCCGAGGCCCATGAAATAGTATGGCCTCGGATTTCTCGGAGGCCAGCCTGAGGCCTATCCGTCGGATGCGCCCGACCACGAGAGTTGTAGCCATCGTGGCCAGATGCACTAATTCTCCCCATTCCGCCTCACAAAGTCCTATGTAATATAAAAACACAAATGATTTTGGTCTAAGAGTGTAACACACTAAATTTTGAGAGAAACTTGCTCTCAAGTATAGCTACTAGAACATGTTTGGCGATACATTCAGCTTGTTGGTATTAGCTAACTAAGCATTAAAAAAAAGCCTTATCAACATTGTATGATTACAACACGAAGTTTTCCTTCATTAACCCTAGAAAGGTAATCATACCATGACATACCATAAGATAACCATACGCTTCAAAGGCGCACTCTTTTAAAATACGTGTTTTTAATTGATTAACTAAAAAAATATTTATAATTTATGTTAATATGTTAAAAAATATATTTAATACTATGAAAATAAAATACATTTTTACTTTAATTTGTTTATTTCAAATAATATAAAACCAAATGAGTAGACCTCTACGAAAAAATAACGAACATCAACAGTCTTATGCTTCAGGAACAAAATCACTTATAAAAAATGAAATCTAATCTTATGAAAATAAGAGTATTTAAGATGTTTGACTATAATATAATCAGTCTAAAAAATATCTGTCACAAAAAAATCATTAAAAATGTACTCATGGCAAACGTAATTTTTGCCGCCGCAAAAAGTTCTTTGCACTTAGTACAGGTTGGCATTATTTTATTTTTAGACGTACAGTAACGTCTTCTTTATACCGATGCCGTGATGGTTCCTGTTCTTGTTTTGTACGACCCTGTGCAGAGCGTTCTGGAACAATATTTTCGAAGATACTCAAAACATGTCTCGGCAAAGTAGAAGTCTTTAGTTTCTCTGTCATTCATGGCGTAGCTAGTTGTGTACTGAGTTTATTCATGTATCCTCTTCTATTCAAAGGTTTTTCATGTTTTGACATGACATTGTGGTAGTGTGTCACATAAGAGTTGACAAAACTTATATTCAATATGCCATAAAACATAGTCCACATATTCGTTTACCTTGAATACGACATCGAAAAGCACATTTTGCCGAAAATGTCCACGTCTCCTTTGGCTAGATTATAATAAATAATTATTTTAAGCTTACCAGTTACTGGATTTAGGACACTTTCCTCATCACACGATGATAATAAACAAACCATCTTACCATAGCTATACAACGCATAAAGCACAAATTTCATTTTCGACCAACGGTCTCCTATATGCTGTAATACATACATAATATATCGTTCCTAAAAACAAATAAAAATCATTTACAAATATGCTTTGAATCGTTACAACTGCAATATTAATTAACTCAAAAGTTTCACAAAAGATAACCATACGCATCGCGAGCGCACAGACTCGTCATATAAATAAAACTATAGTACTTACAGCATGGAAACAGTCGTCACGTGAAAGGGCAAACCGACGACTGAGTTGACTGAGAAAGACGTGGAAAAACACGCAAAGGACAAAAAAATACAGCAATATATTTCCAGCGCAGGCACCTCTGTGAGGTAGGTTATCTTTTTAGGGTTAAAGTTTTCGGCTCATTACAGAATTCAAACCTGCGTCAATCGCAATATCGTCATCATCTCTACAGCTCTTTAATCCGTTTGCTGATGGTTTCAAGGTTTTTGTTAGAAATTTAATCAAATAATAATTATATTTGTTCCCTTACATACTTAACAAATTAGTGACCCTTATAAAAAATTCGCACCTCTTATTTACCATTATTAATTATATTTTTACTGAGATTCGTTAATTAGTAGTATCGGTATCGTAGGTAAAAATTCGCGTTACGCGTTAAACATAACGTAGGTATATATTTGTGAGTAGGAATAAGTGTCTGTCTGGGTCTAGTAGCTTACTAAAATGAGTAGACGTATAGATAATTATTGACACCGCAATAATTTATGAGTATTCTCATATACATACAATACCGTATAAGCTAAAGAAGTTTCACTTATTCCGCGTGTACATACTGATACAGGCATTATTTTTTTAATACAGAATTGACGTGTAATTGCCACGGAATATCTAAATCCTTTTCACGTGAATCATTTTGCAATATTTATTTACCAAGTACAACCCAGTTTTATTACTAAAGTTTTCCTGCGACTTGCTCGCGTTCATTTGAAATAAAATGGTACTCACGTGTCATCTATTTTAAAGTGATTGTATAGTCAGTTTGAAACAGTAAAAGGTCTACGTACAACAACACATCCATTTTATTCGCACATCCAATGAATTTGTTCCAACACGGTGTCAGTTCACCGTGCTAATCTCGCGTCTGACAGCTGCGTTTACATCGAAAACTGTTGACGGCCATTGATGCTTATCATCATACTATATCCATAAGAGACGAGTAGAAAACATTACTAAAGATATAAAAGATTTAAACTTTCAATTTACATACTAATTCTGATCATATCTTCTTTATCTATATATAAATAGGCAGTGAGGAAGCCGGTAAAAACATCACCCTCTGTTTCTCAGCCGATTTTCTCTATTAATTTTTGTTTTTTATTTATTGACGAGCTTTAGTTATAAATAAAAAAATGGAAGAAGTATTTTTGTTGTGGTATGGTCGAAGTACGATCACTGGACGAGCACTCGTATATATAATGCTTCTGTCCGTGTGTATGTCACTGAACTCCTCCTAAACGGCTGGACAGATTTTGATGAAATTCTTTGCGTGTATTAAGGTAGATTCAAGAATGGCTTAGATTCACAATTGGAATCGGTAGGTGGCACTGCAATTGAAATTTAGGATTTTTTTATTATCATGGCAGGACAACGTCCGCCGGGCCAGCTAGTATTATTATAAATGTGAATTTGAATTTCTTTGTTACTCTTTCATGCCTTAATTTTTCAACCGATCTTTTTGAAATTTTGCACATACGTTACCAAGGATACATAAAAAGATATCGGGTATTTTTTATCTAAAAAAAAATTTTTTCCCCAAGGATAGGCCAAATCTATATTAAAACGAGCTAAGCCGCGAACAAAAGCTGGTACACCATAAATTGAAAATACTCTATTCTATTTAAGTTGGTGATAGGTGGTCCCAGAGAAATTCTTTGTTTTATCTACCGTTTATTTGCGTAATATTTTTCTGTTTTGTAATGTTTGCTCTTTGAAAATATTAATTAATTCGTCATAATTACTATATCTATTTATTTATTTACATCTAGATATAGCAACAATCAACAGCAATAATACACTAACAATAAGCAAAGGTAGTAAACTAAACTGAAGACCTAAAACGCTTTATCACATAGATACTTAACTTACACTATTAATAAATTTAAATATATAATAGTAAATATTGAGAAACTTCAGTCTTAGAAAAAAAAAAATTGAATAAGAATAAACGAAAATGAACTAAAATTAATGTATGGGAAAAAAAGCAAAATGGCATACATACTTAAGAATAATGAAATATGATATACTAACTGTTGTTCAAATGCTCATGGATGTATAATGTGTTTTTGAATTTGAATGCCCGATGATTAAATATGTCTAATGGAATGTGCGCGCTCATTGTATAAACGAGTCATACCGACAATAGGGTTGTAATAAGATGTATTATTCTTGTAAGGTTTTAAGGATATTTAAGGCACACTATATGAATAATGTGTGCTTAATTAACTTTTAGAAGTTCAGCTTATATTTGTTTGTGTAATATCTTATAACACAGGATGGAGTTTTCCATGGTTTTGAGGCATTTTATCAAGCAACCAGCACACTTATAAGTCGTAGAGCCACGCTGAAGCTATTACTGGTTTCAGCATGAATGGGTCGGCTTGCCCGGAGTAGTACCACCCTCTCATACAAAATCGACGTGAAGTAACAGTGCTTCCATTGTTGCGTATCGTTCAGTCAGTGAGAGCACCGAAATACCAATTCCCTTTCCCCCCCTCTCCCCCTCTTTACACGGCGGCGGTACACAAAGCGCGATGCAGCTTATCGGCTACACAGACTGCTGCCTTGTGGCCGGACTACCCACACCGGAAGCAGAGAGTACTCCTGTCATCCTACGATGGGCACAATGTGCGATTATGGCCCACGCCGAAGCATCTGAAGCAGCGCATAGGCTTCTGCTTCAGGAGTCGCACGCGGGCTACACCAGCCCAATTGAAGACAACCTCCGGCCTCCAGTAACTTCGCAGAGGCGACAGGGAGCGACACATGGACCTCCCACCCATTCCCGCTCCAATCTTTTGTATACTGTCAGCTTTAACTAAGGCCGCTACGTACCCACCCCTCAGCGCCACAGCCGCGACGACTTCTTCGACCGAGACGGTGTAATCTAGACCGACGACACGGACATCGGCTCGCTTCATCGGTATATTCACCGCCGCGACATCCGACAGTACCTCACGAAGGCTGTTAGCCAGGCGACCAGCTAGCTCCGCGTCATGGGGCCAAGAAATCTTAAGGATCCTGGCTCCGATCATGCTTTTTCTAACCGTAAGACCCTCAATTCCCAGACTGTGCAGGTTGATCGCCTGGTTCGCCTTGAGCAGCACCTCCTTATAATTCACACTCTGAGCCTCCGCTGCGGGCTGCGAGGATACAACCACAGCAGTGGCGCGTGGGACAGAAGGAAACTTGACCTTCTTCTTGAGTCGGCTCTTGGCAGGCACAGAAGCCGATCACCACCGGGTGCCTCCGTACCTGTGTAGGATCATCGGGTCCTATCTGGAGGACAGACATGTGACGTGTATCGGGCAGGATGGCCTCTCGCATAGGAGGACAATATCATGCGGTGTTCCACAGGGGTCGGTTCTTGGTCCGCTCCTGTGGAATATCGGCTATGATTGGGTGTTGCGCGGCGCTCTCCTGCGCGATACAACAGTCACATGTTACGCTGACGATACTCTCGTTACAGTTCGTGGCGAATCGCTCAGGGACACTCTCCGCCTGGCGACCGCGAGTGTGGCACAGGTGGTACAGAGAATTCGGTCGTTAGGATTGGAGGTGTCTTTGAATAAGACTGAGGCCATCCTCTTTCAAGGCACACGCAGGGCGCCTCCTGCTGGTACGCACCTGATTGTCGGCGGAGTACGAATTGAGGTCAGGGCCACCCTCAAATACTTGGGTTTGGTGCTAGACAGCCGCTGGTCTTTCGGCGAGCACTTTAGCCAGTTGGCCCCCAGAGTCACGCGATGTGCGTCGGCTTTGGCGGGTCTCCTACCGAACGTCGGCGGCGCCGAGACCAGCTGCCGATCCCTGTATTTGGGGGTGGTTAGGTCCATGTTAATGTATGGGGCCCCGGTATGGCACGAGACCCTGACGGTCAGCGGCTCTGCGGTACTGCGGAAGTTGCAAAGAGTGATGGCCATCAGGGTTATCCGTGGGTATCGTACAATCTCGTACGAAGCGGCGTGCCTACTGGCGAGCTCCCCACCTTGGGACCTGCTGGCCCACATGTACGCAGATATGTACTGGTGGCGTAAAAGTAAGCTGGCACGGGGCGAAACTATTGCGCCCAGAGAAGACGATGCGCACAAGGCCTATCTACATCAAATGATGATAGATATATGGAAGGAGAGGTTGTCCTCGCCCAGAGCTGGTCTGTGCACGGTGGAGGCCATCCGTCCTGTTCTGGCGCAGTGGGTGGACAGATCCCATGGAGCCCTCAGCTTCCGATTGGTGCAGGTGCTTACCGGGCATGGCTGTTTTGGTAAGTACCTGCACCAAACAGCTGGTAAGGAGGTTGATTCGCGGTGTCACCACTGCGTCGGATGTGACGTTGACACGGCCCAACACACACTGGAGGAGTGCCCGGCATGGTCTGCGGAGCGCAGCGAGTTAGCGGCGGTAGTGGGGAATGACCTCTCTCTGCCGGCCTTGGTTAGGTCCATGATCGACAGCGAGAGGTCATGGAATGCAGTACTCGCCTTCTGCGAAAACGTCCTCCAGCAAAAAGAGGAAGCCGAAAGGCTGAGGGAAAGGCAGCCAGATGCCCCGGTAATCCGACGACGAAGAGTCGGCCGCGGGCGGAGGAGAGGCGTTAATGCACCTCATGCATTGCCTCCCTAAGTAGCCTTCAGGTGACGGACGCGGGGGCGTCCGTTGCCGCACAATGAAGGCCCGCGATGCGAAGCACGGTCTCGGCCGCCGCTTCAATGGAAGCAGGAGGGAGGAACTCCTCTCTCGAGGCGTGGGTCCCCCGTTCGACCATCTACGGGGATCCAAGCGCGTGACCAGGGTCTGGAGGAGCACGTGCTCACCGCCAACCCTCGGCCCTGGATCACATACGCGCAAAGGCGGCACAGGAGTTTTTAGTGGGTAAGAGTCCCACATAACCCTCGCGCTGTCCCCCGGCAGCGTGAGGTGTATCCAATGTAGGATTTTCTCCTGTATAAAAAAAAAAAAAAAAAAGGCACAGAAGCCGATGCTGCCACCTTAAGCGCCGTGGGAGCGGTATGGACTACCGTTGCCTTCTTCGCCTCCTTCTTGTTTTTGCGGCGGGACACTTTGGTACACGCTGCAGTAAGAGCAGCTGCAAGAGGAAGTGGGGCCCAGTCCATTCTCAGGACTCTTCACCACAGTACTACGGGCTTGTCGCTTACGGGGAACTTTAGACCCCGTCTTGGCTGTTACAGGCGCTGGTGCCCTCGCAGTCTGCACGATCCACCGCCAGACGAGGACGCGAAGCCTGTACCGAAAATAACCGGTCCTCTAGAACAACAAGGCGGGCACTCAGCTCCTCAGTAGTTCGCTGTAATGAGCGCTTCAACCCCTGGATGGCGCCCACCAGGCTGTTCTACCCTCGATTTACCGGCTCAGGCCCGTCCTCCGCCGGGAGCTCAATCACCTCCCTATTGATTAGCTCCATAGTAGGAGGCTTTGGAGAAGCAACCGTCTCGGTCTCTTTCTTCTGCGTCTCGTCGTTGACAGTGCGCGAGAGAGCCACGCACAACACATCTAGAAGCACTCTGGCAGAGTTCTTGAGCTTCTTGATCATCGGACCTTGGAGTCGGCCTGACTTCTGGTATACAGAATAAATCGCCGCAATTTCTTTGCCAGCCAACGATCTCAATGATTGTGGATCCTGGGTTTCTATGATCTGCGGCTCAGCCACCGGACTCAGCCCATCATGCTCGACGTCGACCCACTCGTCTTCTATACGCGACGTCTTGAGCAACACGTATCAAGCGCCTTTGCTGTCATTTGGAGCCAGCTCATGCACGCACTTGCGACTTAAGCTAGGCACTGACTCCAAAATAAGCTTGGCGATCTTCGCCCCGGCTATGGCTTCGGCCTCAGCGGCCTCCGCCTCCGACGCCTTGGCAGTGGATCGGGTTCTTGCCCCCTCTCTCCCTCCTTGAAACTAAGTCTAAAATTAACTGTCTTGGAATTTTTCATTTGGTTCTCACGAGTGGGGGGGAAAAGACGATTAGCCTAGACAGCGTCCCCTGTATCTGTATCTAAAGTTTCACTTCTATCGTGTATCTGTACGAGACACACAGCCTTTTTTCTCAAATCTAATTCATTATTCGCTTTTAAATACATAATATTTTCGTCTTTATAAAATAAATATCGATACTATTTTCAGGTAAACATAAAATTAGCTATATAAAAAAATGTCAGTAGCAGTCAAGTGCCTCAAAACTGACTTCCCTCTAATAATATACCGAAAGCCGAAAGGGACCATAAATTATTTAGGCCCCTAACTGAAATTCATAATGGAGGTCGGTGGCTTTAAAGTGGGTCCGAGTACACATTAATATATTTTCTTCGAGGCGAATTTATTAAACATTAACTTCTAACAAGGAAATTTGAATATATACTGGAGTAATGAGTATATTTACCTGGAGGTATCCTGTTTATCTTTGTACTGTATACTCCAAAAATATTTACGTTTAAAGAGGCTTGTTTTAACTGTATTAACCTTTATGTTTTTGAAACATATTACCGATTTGCCAGACTGTAAGTTTAAGCGTCATGTCAAGCGGGTTTTGGTGGCAAAAGGTTATAGAGTGGATCAATATGTGAACGATAGTGTTGTCTGGAATTGACTCTTCTCTGTGGATCCGCTAAAAACGATTGTAACATGTAATGTATTTTAAATATCCATAAAGTACATATTTTCAAAACATAAACCTAATCGAGTTTCTTGCCGGGTCTTTTCGATGACTGAGTCGTTTTCCGAACCGGTGGTAGTTTTGACGTTCATAAACGCCTACTTAGGTATTATGTAAAGTATTCTTGATCACCTGGTCACCGACGATCTCGACATGCTTGTGACGTATTGCGCTTGCGTCAGACTAGTGACGTGTAGTACAGCGGCCTGTGTACATATATTATTGATATTTTGTATTGAACTTGTGCAGCCCATCATACGTTTGATTAATTAATATAATTATAATTAATTTAAACATTAAAAAAACAACACATTTATCCATTGTTTAAGTTTTCACTTATACCATCAGTCCTTACGTCTGCTTCTACTTTTTTTAATTATTATATTTTGACTAGCCGATACCCGCGTCTTCTTTCATATGAAAAGTGTTTTATCTGGATTTATTGTGGTATATCTATTATTGATTTATTTACATTTTGGCATCACTACATACAATCCTCTCAACGATTTACAAATTACTTTAGTATAGAACACACGAACAGATGCTTGACAATAGATTTCCAACTTGAAGGCGGAATTAGGAACAGCCTCACCACCATGCTATCGTTTTGTCACGTTGTTTTCCTTCACCGCAAGTTTCGACTCAGTCGCTAGGATTCGAACCTACGTCCATCGACGCGGTGTCTGAACATGCTATCAACTAAGCCATCATACCTTGAAATATTATATACAGTAATATGATGAGTACTTTTTAGTTAATTTCATTTAAATATATAATCGGTCACAATTGCAGTTTTCGCGAAACTTTTTCACCGCTCTCAATACTACGCCGAGCATAAATTTAAAAAAGTGTGTGTGTTCTTATGTACGCGCGTTAGAAGTTATACTTCTTTGGCGTAAAAAGATAAAATTCTTTTCAATAATTTTATCTTTTGCCTTATTCTACGTTTGTAGAAAAAACGACACTAACAATAGAAAAAAGGTATTTAATACACTTCATATAATAAGAATGTAAGTCCAATGAGTCAGTAATTTTTCCTTCGTTATAGAAAAATCGTTACAGGTGTCCTGGAATAAGTAATAATTTTAATTATACTAAAGTAGGGAAACCGGGGATGGTTGTCTATAAGGGTAAGTTAACAAACTATGAAAAACTGGACCTACTCGAAAGTATTGCGTCATCTAAGTAGGCGCGAAAAACCCTACGTGCGTATTCCCCCACTCTGCCATCCGAAATGCGGCATCATGCACTCACGTCGTCTGGGACAAGGAACAATATCGAGAAACAATAAATATAAGTAATTATTTTTTTCATAAAATAATCTCTAACAACGACTTAATACGTATTGTTATCTGTTTTGAAGTAATTTAATAATAAAGTTTAATAGTTAATCTTTTTATTACGTGTTTATAATTTCACCGCAGTCTTGAGGTTGTGCCATGTAGTTCAAAATTACAAAGCAATTCGGGGTTAGTAATATTATAACGGGGTTGGTTGACCACCTAATCATCCCATCCCATAATAGTCGCGACATATTTTACATAAATTGTTGTCTATAACATTTCTTTGATAAAGCATATGTCAACAAGTTAGTTTGAAAAAGAAAAGTATATTTCTACTTATATACTATTCTACTTTAATATGCCTTTCTCAAGCTATGAGCTTATCTCAGACCACATCATTAAATAAATATATATTTACATATACAAACATTTATATCTTCTGCAAGAATTTGAAAACTGATTACATATGTTTGAATCTAGGTCTTAGAGACATTTGGAACTTTGATGAAATAGGACTAACGGTAAATATTCCTAACAAAGTGATGACTCGACGCGGAATCAAAAGCTTGGCTAAGCTTACCCAAATGCTTTACTATCTTATGAAAGTGCTACACCAACTTCCACTTCACACGCTTTTTGCGAGTCACCTACTATTTAACACTCACTCTTTGGTATTAATATTGATTATCAAGGACCCACCACCTCTAAAAAAAAATAGTGACTCAAGTAAGAAACGTTGATGTGCCTTGTAGGTACATCATTTATTTTGCCTGAATTTAGCGATTACTTTTTGTGACTGTTATTCTTCTTCTGCGTAGATTATGGACTATTTACTGGTTGGGTCAACTTACCCCTACCGAAAAGTCAGCAACCCCGAGCATGGGGTAGGTTGACTCATATTTGGTATACTATAAGAATTTTTCTTCATCTTCTGTTCAAGCTCAATATTGTATATAACAGATGTATTGACTTTTACAATACTATATATAACTAATACTAAAACTACATAGTGTAACTATATAGTAAAATAACAAAAATACGCAACTTAAGTGAAATTGACTCAACCTACCCCAGGCTCCGATGCTACGTTCATCACTGCTAAAGTACTGCGTTCACAATAAAACCTTCAACCATAAAGCATATCCTAGAGTAACGTTTAGTCTAGGTTTCATTAAAATCGGTTCACTCTATCAAAAGTTATTGTAATTTTAATGACGACGCGACATAAGCACGAGCGAAAAGTTGATAAGTAAATGGACTTAATAAATTCAGATGATTTTCTTAGTCACTGGAGTCGCGGAAACAGCAAGTCTTAACTATATTACGCGCAAGACTAAACTTATTCAGAGCGGCCAAAACGATTAACGAGTTCGATATTTATTTATTTAATTTTAACAACCAATCTTTTAATAGATTATTACTGCCATTGTCCAGCACAAGTTTCTTGTGATCATTTTAATGAACTAACATTATGGTGGTCGCCTTGTTATTGTTTGTAGTTGTTTCCAGGGGGTTTTTGTGGAGGTCATAATCCATCCTCGGTGGTATTATATCCTATACACTTCATTTGTACACAATAACCAAACTATATTGCATAAAACGTCACCAATGTTACAAAGTATAGAGCTAAATAACACAAGACATTCCAAGATCCCGCGAAAAACTCCGCGAGGTCTATGAGGTCATATATTTCTTCATTTGTTTTATTTTACAACATAATGGTAATTATACAGGTCGGCGGCGCGTATTTAACTAAAGGCAATAAAGACATGACTCTGTAACGTGTGACTCAACATATGCAGAATTATTATGAAACTAGCTGTGCCCGCGACTTAGTTCACGTGGAACATGCTGTACAAAATAGTGGCTAATAAAGTAATCTAAATGTATTAAGCCTAATTACTATTTACTTATCTCTCGTACTTAAGTTGCATCGTTATTAAAATTAGAATAACTTTTGATAGAGTACACTGATTTTAATGAAACAAAGACTAAATGTTACTTGAAAATATGCTTCATCATTTGAGGTTTTATCGTGAACACACCAATTTAGCAGTCGCATCATTCAAACAAACAGACAGTAGGCATTTCTAAAATGATTGAAATGTATTTTATTACTTATTCCAAGACACCACTAATAATTTCATTCAGAAAATCTAAAATGTATAGACACATTAGATTTACATTCTTATTATATATTACTAGCGGGCCCGGCAGACGTCCCGCCCGAATTATAAAAAAATCCTTGATAAATTAAATGCCAAAACGTGCCCCATGAATCACTTTGTCTATTGGTGAAAACCGTATGAAAATCCGTTCAGTAGTTTTTGAGTTTATTGCGAACAGACAGACAGACAGACACGGTAGGGGACTTTGTTTTATACTATGTAATGTATAGATATAGAGAAATTAATTTTAACACCGTCACTCGATGATTAAAATACGACACGTAGCTATATCAAAGAGTGACTTTATAAAAAGCGCCTCCGTCTGAATGTGACGATTTAATGTTTATTGGAAATAACGTCCGTGCGTACGGAACTTTAGCTCGAATGAAAGTAAAGTGAAACATCTTTAAGTATAGTATAGGACGAGTAAAAGATAATCCGTTTTGGAAGTTCCCGAGAAGCCGAGTCGAGGGGTGCCATTCTTTCACTGTATCCCGTAATTAGCAAAGTTTAATTGTATATTTAACTAATTCTGAAGATACGGCGTGTTGCGATCCGGGCTGTTACTTGAATTCTTCGTCTTTGGCCGATGTTTACACTCTATATATTTGTGAATGTGTGTACTATACCCTAACTAATATTAATATATACTAGCTGTGACACTTGGTCCGCGTGAAATGTAATGTAGAAAAAAATGACTAATAAAGTCATATTAATGTAGTAAGTATAATTACTATCTACTTTTCTCTTAAGTCGCATCGTCATTAAAGTTACAGTAACATGTGATAGACCGTACTAATTTTAATGAAATAAACACTATATTTACTCGAAAATATGCTTTAGGGCTTTCTTAAAAAGATTTTATAATAAACGCAGTACTTTAGCAGTGATGCGTATTGATTCAAAAAGACAGACAGACAGACATTTCTAATAATGATAGAAATGTATTTTATTACTTATTCCTGCAGATTACCTTGACACTCTTATTATATGTATAGAATAAGTGCGAATGTGTGTATATTCGTTACGATATTACGTTTTAAATCCTCAGTCAGTTACCATACAATTTTGCATATAAACTTTGCGGCAAAGAAAAGGATAGGAGAGGGAAAGCAGAGAGATAGCTCAAATCTACATTCCCGCGAGTGAAACCGCTAGTAAAAGCCAGTATATATATATATATATATACATACATTATAAAGCTGAAGAGTTTGTTTGCTTGAACGCGTTAATCTTAAGAACTACTGTTCCGATTTAAAAATAAACTTTCAATTTATTCCACGCTGACGAAGTCGCAGGCAGAAGCTGGTATTAAATATTATCTACTTTGCACTTCCAACTGAAATTAATTGACTACTACTACATCTCACTGCAACAAAAGACGTTTTAGCGGTAAATCGATTCCGGCCGGAAGTGCAAAGTAACGTCCACTATAATCTTTAATGATGGATCTCCGCACGCAATATAACGCTTTCTTCAATCAAGTAACATATATGTCGGGGCGAAGATAAAATGGTGTCCATGTGAAAATATTACGTCATCCCTAATCCCTAGTGAGTAATTAGATCGAAGTGTCCGTTTTTTCATAGGTTTTATTGTTTTCTTTCTTTTTCTATAGTAGTTTGTTAGTATTGTATTATTTGTATTAAACCTGTTCTGAGTTCTATTAAAAGTTAATTTATTTGTTGGAGCATGCCATGGTCTTCTATAAATATGACTACATTAAAATTTTATTACAAAATTCTTACTATTATTATATTTCCAAATATATTGTCATATTGGAAAAATAATTGAAACACATTGAAATAAATAAATTCGTTTTTACGTAAAATAGTAACAAACACATACAGTAGGTAATACATATGTGTATAGTATTAATTTTGTAAGGATTTATAATAAAAAAATTAAACAACAATGTATATAGTATACGTTTGTCGCGACATAATTGGACTATAACAAACTATGCTATAATTTTTGTTGTAATTGAAGGTATTAAAAATCATTATAACGCCATCTAGCGTACTAAATCAATAATAAACAAAAACGAGATACTTGCATGTGGAAACAATTATTGTAAAAGAATAACTAACTTTTAACAAAAGAAATACCTCTGCTGTGACATCTATCGAATTCTTTATGTATTTAAATCTAAGTATCACCTATTAACAGGAATAATTTGAAACAAAAAATGTTATTTAGTTCTTCAGTTACACAATCGTACCTTTAGATGGCAGTAGCAGATATTAAAGTAAATTCTACGTTTTTCAACAATTACAAAAGCAAACCGTTTCACTTTCTGCTCAGCTCTCGTAGCTTCAAATATATACTATTATTATTGTCAAATAAATATCAATTCAATGTTATAATTACTTGGGTCACTAAATTTCCATGCAAAGAATGATCATTTTAAGAGTTTTTAACGCCGTTGCTGCTATCCTTATGTCAGTCTCTTTCATTTAAAAGAGGTACATAGTAGTTTAATGGCTCACCTGACGTCATTTATTAATCTATATAACTCACTATAATTAAATAGAAAGGACTGCAGTTATGACAAAGGTTGTTAGAGTATGATGTACAAAGGTCACGTCATATTAACTTTTTAAATGATTATTTCTTTCGGTATGGCCTCTGCCTATGTAGGCAATTTCGCCAATATCAAGTGTGAAGGGACTAAGAATTTCAATCAAGTCATATTTCTATGAATATAAAATGATATTAACGAGAGGATTTGAGCTGTAGATATTTTCAAGACCAGTATACGGCATCACCATATCTTTTTGTTTTCACAGAGTAGTATTGTTCACGCGGATATGTCCGACAGATACCATAACAATTAAACTAGATATTTCTAGTTACTTACAAAAGTATCAGAAATCAAGTCAAGTTCTAATACTATTAATTATAAAAAGGATATCTATTTACAGAAGTTGTTATTATCTTTGCAATTGAAAATATTTTCATTTTATTAATAAATGTGTTGCTGTTAATTGATCATTGTAACCGAGAATAGACACTTACTTTGATAGCATACTTCATTTGAAATCTGCGTATCAATGAATATACTATTATTCCTTTTTTCATACGTCACTTTTTTATGTCATAGCAAGCAAACGAATAGTTGGTTCACCTGATTTTAAGTTATCACCACCGTTCATAGACACTAACAACACCAGGGGAGTTGAAAGTGCGTTGCCAGCCTGTGTTTGGGGGAAAGGGCGGGAGGGGAGAGAGGAGAGGGAAGGGGAGGGGAGGTGTTTCTCCGGCGCTCTCACTGGCCGAACGAAACGCAATAATGCAAGCACTGTTACTTCACGTTGGTTTTCTATGAGAGGATGGTAGTACCCCGGGCGAGCCGACACACTCATGCTGAAACCAGTAGTAGCTTCAGCGTGGCTCTACCACCTTAAGAGACTGTAA
The DNA here is from genome assembly GCA_036509395.1 of Antheraea yamamai. Classification (NCBI taxonomy): domain Eukaryota; kingdom Metazoa; phylum Arthropoda; class Insecta; order Lepidoptera; family Saturniidae; genus Antheraea; species Antheraea yamamai. Next base: position 1,482,562 of record AP028441.1, read on the forward strand.
TATATCGTAAATAATTCAATAATAAACACAAATAAGTTTTTAATATGTATATTGTAATTTATAGGCCACACGTTTGACCACAATATCATCTGATGTTAAATATGTGGTCTGAGATGGCAAACACGCTAAGCCTAAAGGTCCCTGGCTCTCAGGTGCAGCTCCCGGAATACACCAACAGGTGCTTGGCCACAGGTTTTCAACTTAACTTAGATTTGAACCTACGCCATCATCGCGGCATTCGTTTTATATTACTATTCGATGAAATGAATTATAAAGGAACAGGTTAAAAGTTTAGTCGGCAAAATATTCTTCAATTGTTAAGATATCCACTCTACTACTGTTCTTGTAAAAACGTACAAATCTTAATATATATATTTCTTGTGTGCGTGTGTATGTGACTGAACTCCTCCTAAACGACTGGACCGATTTTGATGAAATTTTTTGTGTGTGTTCGTGGAGATTCGAGAATGGTTTAGATTCACAATTGGACCCGGCAGGTGGCGCTGCGATCGACTTTTAGGATTTTTTTTGTTTTCAAGGCAGGACAACGTCCGCCCGGTCCGCTAGTATATATATATATACGGTATTTACAATCTACTCTTACGTCCACGCCCACTGTAGGTATTGCTCTTATACGGTGTCCAATACACTGTAATAAAGCACCTAAGATAAGTTATCAGATATATAATGAACGATTAATATTTAAACGTCTTTATTAAAAAAAAACCTGAAACCATTTGTAGGCCACGCAGTACGCGAGTACAGATATTAATAATTTAAAAAAATCTCTATCATAAGACCAGCTGTGTCAATATTTAATGGAATCGAATAATTTAAACGATATATTATATATATTAACTCGTAGAACATAAATTATTTATGTTATAGACTCACTTGTTCCCGACAACTGTTAGCGTTAAGTACAAAACGATAATTTTGTTTTTATTTTTGTGAGTGAGGAATTTTGTAACGAGGTGAGTTTATAGTGAGGCACACAATGGACTTAACAGCGGACGCTTTTCACATTGAAGACGCTCTTGACATAGCTGGTAAGCTAAATTTTGAATCACAACTCCTGTGGAACAAGTTCTAAACTCATCAAAATGTATTTATTAAGATTTAAGATTTTTCCTCTAAGTTTTACTATATAAATGAAACTAACAAATAAAAAGCGACGACTGAAAATCTAAATCGAATGTGTAAATGGTATCTGCTGTACATACACGCCCGATTTTGATGCTCCACAAACAAAAATACCATATAACATAAACTTATACCCATTAAGAAATCATGGTAGCAAAGTCATTGTACCTCCAATCTTAAAAATAATACCCACACTTGCCAAGCCATCGTTCTCGTTGCCGAGAACGGACGATTAACTTCACTCCCGCACACAGTCGCGTCCTTCTCTTGCAGCACAGGTCTAATCCAAGGACACAAACCCGCTTGCGCGATACAGGGGCACCACTACTCAATAGCTTACACCATACACAACACTGACCTTCAGCCACTCATACAATAGGCAAATAGTTTTTCGATACCTTTTTTGGCTAACGTTGATTAGCGAAAATTATCACATGAACTGAATATATAATCAATTTGCATAGTCAAGTCAAATGTATAGTTAGACAAATTTAATTCGTAGTATAGCATATATAGCGATAGCCCACACCGAAGTTCGGCCACTTCAACTACTGTATGCTGATTGCCGTTATGGCTGAATCCCTTATGTGTACAGCCCGATATTGGCAAGGCACTTCAAACGAACAATGTAAATTAGTTCAAAAACTAACAAATTTTGGGATCAGAAATATATCCTTCGTACAAGTTTCCCGTAGATACTTGTAAGTGTTATCTGCACAGTTTTTGTACAATGTTTGTATTTCATATACTTGACGTATTCACATTGAAGGCCACGTCAGTATTTAACATTAAAAAAAATTGGGAAACGTTTAGCCTTGTATGTAATTTTTCGCCAGTTTATTTTAGAAAGCAGGTGGCGTATTTTACATAAATTAACATATTTGCTTGTAGCAGACATTTACATAGGTGTTCACCTTTCACTAATGGCTCTTTCAGTATTGGTTGTAGCGGAACAGTTTAAAAAAAATCCTTGGATTTCAGATTCGGTTTTTCGTACGCAGTGATTGTGGAATAAGAGTATTTTTAATACTTTATAGATTTTATAGCCTTTGAATACAATATCATCTGATGTTAAATAACAATGTGCTCTAAGATGTCAAACATGATATACCTACAGAGTGACTTGCTCTCAGATGTAACTGTTGACGTACATCTACAGACATCTTACAACTTGAGGATAGACGCTAGAAAAAGCAATATCTCCATTCTATAGTTTCAACATAATCTTTTCCTTCACCTAAAGAAAAGCATACGATAACCAAATATAGAAACCACATGAATATTTCCTCAAAAATGTAACTTAGTTTGTTCCTTAGGTTAATTGAATCAGATATGCAGTATTATAATTCGAAGCATGGGATTAAAAGTCTCATTAAGGACGCGCTCTAAATTTTTCGCGGTTCAATTTTGGCATCGAATCCTTCTAGACGCGGATAGCTCACTCACACAGATACGACAACTGATAAGCTTGGGAATTATAGCGCACTTGAACTTTGATACTTTTATAAAAATATTACAATATTTTCTTATTATTGATGTCCTACATTTTGTTATATTTGATGCTATAGTACCAAAATAAATTATAGTTTCTCAAGGTCATATTACGTCAAGAACAGTGTAACTAAACCTAAATAGGTTAACGTAATAGACAGAAACATCGAATTTGTGCTCAAATATTTAGCCTCTTAATGCCCGATCAAGGTATCATATCTCAACATTCTCATGAAGAGTAGTATTGTGATAACTGGATCATAGTCTAGATAATAGTGAGAAACATCAAATTTGTGCTTTAGATGTTTAGTCTCCCAGTGTAGGAGCAAGGTTTCAATTTTTGAATGTTTGGTGAAGACAGTATTTATGATAACTGAATCTCAGTATAGATAATAGTTAGAAACATCGAGGTGGCACTCAAAGGCTTAGTGTCATAGTGTCAGCTATATGTTTCATATTTTAAGGACCAGGTGAGAGCTATTTCGTGATAAAAGAATTTTAATAGTGATAATAGCTAGAAACATAAAGTTTGTGCTCAGAGTGCTCTCTAACCGTTTCTGAGAGTCCATTATGAGGTCATTTTGTTCAGTCTTACGGTAAGCTTTTGTTATTACTTAACGAAAAGAGTACATACAAGACATACCTGTCTCTACCTATCAAGGAGTTCCATAACAGTTTTTGAAGTGAATCGTCATCAGATCATTTTGTCCAGTCCTGCGGTAAGCTCTCGTCACTACTAACAAAACGACTACAAAGACGACATATATACTTCTACCCGTCAAGAAGTTCCATAACAGTACCTGAAATCCATCTACAGTCAAAACGTAAAAAAGCTTACCTAATAAAAACCAAACTTAGAATTTTTGTTTCAACCTAATTACAGTGTCTCTTACTACTAGAAATATAAACCACTATAAAAAATTGGTTAGTTTTTCGAAATGATCAAAACGTTTTGTGAAGTGTATACGTATTTCTACAGCGATGTTTTTTTTTTTCTAATCGAGTGCAAAGCGACGTAGACACCAACTCGCTACGGCACCTGAGCGCGGTCTGGCGCGACGTGAATCCTTCTTCCATACTTTTATTTAAATCGTATCTAAATAAAGAAATAAATTGGACCTTATTCCATAGAAATTTGGTTTACAACTAATTTTTTTTTCTCAGATGTAGATATAGATAACTTGGATATTATGACATGTTATTTAAACTTGATTATACATAGCATAAGCAGAAATTGATTTTTTTTTATTAAGGAAAATATAAATTTACTGAGATTTTCATACGAAAAACAGGCTGTTTTGCGCGAGGGGACTACGGAGAATTGATTTTTTTTAAATGGAAACCTATTAATTTAAAAAAACAATCATCTGTACATCATTGTTAAAGGGTCAGTGTATCTGTAGTTAGTCATTATGTTTACCAAAGTTCAATAGTTTTGTTGTAATTCTTACCGAAAAACAGTGAACATGGACCATTTTTGAGGGCGCGTCCTTTAATATTTTATATTTGACATGTTTTTTCTACGTAGATTTTATTTTGATCATAACTTCACCCGATGTTGAATGGTGGTCTAAGATGGTCAACGCCCTAACTTGCAATGGGAATGGATCTCAATCATAGTTGTCCGAATACCGACAAGTGCTTTTCAAGCGATGTTCACAGATATTTGCTAGCCACGGGCGTATTAGAAAAACTCTTCCACCCTGTATTATTAAGTATTAGAGTGGGTGTGACTTTGCACTTTCGTCTGGAATTGAAGGGTTGCTGCCAAGGTGGTTCAAATATGTTACTTTGCACTTCCGCCTGGAACGTTTACCGTTGTAACGAGACACGTCAGCAGCCAATCAATTCAAATCAAATCATGAAATCAAAAATACTTTATTCAGTTTAGGCCCTAATAAGGCACTTATAAGCGTCAAAACTACCACCGGTTCGGAAAATAACCCAGTTATCGAGAAGAACCGGCAAGAAACTCGATCGGGTACATATTTTTAACATGTATATTCCCAATACATCATACAGTCGTTTTTAGTGGATGCACAGAGAGGAGTCAATTCCAGACATCCCCATCGTTCACATATTGATCCACTCTATAATAGCCTTTTAACACCAAAACCCGTTTGACGTGGCGCTTAAACTCACAGTCCGGCAAATCGGTAACATGCTTTGGGACTTTATTGAAAAACCTAACACTATTACCTAAAAAACTATTACTGGTTTTGCTAAGTATGAAACATGGGTCGACTAGATTGTTTAAGTTTTAGTATTTAGATCAAGCCGGTCTTTTACAAGACGCAGTTTTTCCAAGTTTTTCCAGACATACATTATCAAATTATCAAGAATATATTGGGAAGGTAGAATTAAGATACCGAATTTCTGGAACTTCGTTTTTAATGATTCGCGAGGTCCCATATTATATATTGCTCGAACTGCCCTTTTTTGTAATAAAAATATGGTGTCTACCTCAGCAGCCGTCCCCCACAGCAGAATACCATAATACATTAAGCTATGGAAGTAAGCGAAGTAGACTAACCTAGCAGTGGCTATTTTTATATATATATTTCTGTAAGCTGGCGAATCTTACGTATTGCGTATGCAGCAGAACTTAGTTCTTCGTAAATTCCACGTGGAAGTGCAAAGTAACATCCATTGTAATATCCAAAACCGTTTTACTATTCGATATGAATTTTATACTATCCATTTTGATCATTGCTTTATAACAATGTTTATGCAAGGATTTAATAATAATACATATTATTCAAAAATAACGTAGCTTTTTATTAATGAAATTATTTTTATGGTCGATACAATTGATTCACAGAATGCTTCCTTACTTTATTTTTGTTCTACTAAACATAAAAGTGTAGTTAGACAAAAAACAGTCGTACTGTGTAATGTAAACATTAAGACCAATTGTTGCGTGTCTTTTTGCAACAGTTTTAACACAAAATTTCGCTAGATAATCTTTATATATATAATTTTTCTGTCCGTGTGTACCTGAACTCCTGCTAAACGGCTGGAAAGATTTTGATAAAAAAAATTGTGTATTCAGGTGGATTAAAAAATGGTTTAGATTACAATTGGACCCGGTAGGTGGCGCTGCAGTTATCTTTAGGATTTTTTTATTATCAAGGCAGGACAACGGCCGCTGGGCCCGCTAGTATTAATTTAAAACACGGACCGACTAGTTCTTCGATTAATCTTTCATATTCAACTACTTTACAATTCCAGGTCATGATCGGTACAACTACATTCTAATTTTGGCATGCTCTATAATACGTATGGGCTCCGTTGTTGATATACTTGGCTTTGGCATCGTGGTACCAGCAGCAAGTTGTGACCTTCGGTTAAGCTTAGAAGAGAGTGCATTGTTGACCTCCATTTCATTTACAGGTAAGTGATAAGTCAACAAATACTTGAGTAATGATGAGAAAATACCTCTAAAACATATGGTTTTTTTTAAATACTTTATAGGTTTATCATTTCATCGAAACTCCATATGATGTTAAATGACAATGTGTTCTAAGATAGTAAATGCACTAAACCTAGAAGCTATCAAGAATAGCTGCAGGAATACACCAACAGGCCCTTGACCGACAGATTTGAACCTACGTCCATTGACGCGGTTGTCCGAATACTATCAACTAAACTATCATTACTTTGGCGAACAATATGGTGATATCGGCGAACATTTAAGAAAATTGATTGAAGGTAACCCCATAGTTCATTTATCTTTAAATTAAACCAGTAAGTTTGGTAGCCAAATATGATTCTAAATATAGATATGTATATATATTGTGTTTGCCCGACAAATTATTTACGCCTGATTGACTACTGTAATCTACCTCTTTATCTGTACCTTACTTTCTTTCTTCCTTCCTTCCTTCCTCCCTCCTTCCTTTGTTTCTTTTTTAAAACGAATTTTAATCACTTATTTAGTGTAAATAATTAAGGCACATCCCGTAGTTAAGTAATCGTAGCTCAGTAGTTATTATTTTCGGACATCGCATCGACCGAAATAGGTTCGAATCACCAAATCAGTCGGAGCTTTCGGTGAAAGAAAACTTCGTTATGAAACTATGTAATAGTAGTAGGACTATTCGAAGCTATTTGAAAATCTGTCGCCAGGCAGCTGCACCTAGGAACAAACCTTCTCTATGTTTACCTTGATTACCATCTTAGACCATATCGTCATTTAGCGTCAGGTGAGATAATGGTCAAAGGCTAACCTATAAAATATATAATAAAAAAAATCCAAAAAAAAATTAACCGCCTTCGATGTGAAAAACTAATAAGGCACTAAAAAGCGAAAAATAACTGAATTATTAAATCAACCAAATTAAATAAAAAATATTGATATTCGCGTTACCTAATAATATATTTGAAGTCAATGCCAACCTAAATTCACATTATCTACATACAAAGTTTTGGTCTACTCTCGTATCCCATGATGTATATGTAGAATACATATTTTATTACCTGCAACAAATTTGAAATGTAGGTTGGCATCGACTTCTAATATTATTAGGTAGCGCAAATATCAATATTTTTATTTAATTTGGTTAATTTAATAATGCAATTATTTTTCGCTTTTAGTGCCTTATTAATTTTTCACATCGAAGGCGGTTTATTTTTTTTTTATTTCTCCATTTTTAGTGTCCATAAATATATCTGGTTTGTAATGGGTATAATAAATCGGTTCCAATTTCACGAAAATACTTAGATACGAAGTGGGTGAAAATCAAATAAACGATATTTCACCCCTTTAGGGGTTGAATATATTCTTCAAATTTATATGGGACCACCTTTGAATATAACCAATTCAAATAAAAAAGAATTATTAAAATCGGTTCATAATTGACGGAGATATCGATTAAAATACATAAAAAAAAACATACAACCGAACGTAGTAACCTCCTCCTTTTTCGAAGTCGGTTAAAAAAGAGGCAGTCTTAAAGGTTGCCAACATAAATAAAGACTAAAAACCAGGGGAATAACTGTGCCCCATTTCAATTTTTAAATCAAATCAAATCAATCAAAGATAGTTTATTATTTAATCAAACATATAATGGGTTGCACAAGCTCAATATAAAATATCAGTATTACATAAACACAGGTCACTACGATTATACTACGCGTCACTAGTCGGACACAAACGTAACACGTCACGAGCATTTCGGTAACGCTTACTTACTACTTACTAGGTTGCCCCTGACGCGAAACATTTTATGCAATTCTCATTTAAAAATTATTAAATTTATATCGATCTTTGCAGGATGTATATTCTCGTTACCATGGGGCTACTATGCTGATAGTCAAGGTCGACGTAAAACTCTTCTCATCACATCGATCATGGGTTTCGTCATCGGCGTCATAAACAGTTTCTCCACAAACTTTTTAATGATGATGATTTTAAAATTTATTGGATCCAGTTTGTAAGTATGCTAAGTTCTTTTATACGTCGAACAACACGTTACCAATTGAGCCATCATCGCTTCAGAACTGATTGTATTATTTTAACAATACGTTATTTTTGTAAGATCATGCAGAATTGTCTTTTTTTTTATTTAGCATAATTGACAATTACTTGTTCACTGTAACTTAATTTTCTGCGAGTCCTATAAGATTACAAAACAGTAATTAATAATCACAAATCATTATCGCTACATATTACAAAACAAAGTCATCTGTCACGTCTGTCTGTTCACGATAAACTCGAAAACTACTGAACGGATTTTCTTGCAATTTTCACCAGTTGATAAAGTGATTCATGAGAAAGGTTTAGATATATAATTTGTCAAGGTTTTTTTATTATCAGGGCAGGACAATGTCCGCCGGGCCTGTTAGTAATATATAACAGAAATATAAATATAGGGTAATAAATTAACTGGTGGTTTACTGATTCAATGGCAGCGTCTGCCTCAAGCTTCATTGAAAGAAAACATGATAGTGAAACTAATTCGTGGTGGTACGTTCCATTTTTAGTATAATAAAGTCACAGAAATAATTTCATTAATTTCCTAGCATCTGTATTTCAAAAGTACCTCTCAAAAGCCCGTTGTTCCCTTTCACTTCATGACCACGGGTCAGTCATATAATCACTGAAAATTAGGTGAAGTTATGATAAAAGGCAAACCAGTAATGTAATTGATAATGTAGCAGCCATAAAGACAATAATCTCAATTAAAAATCCGAAGCAAAATAATAATAATAGTTCCTCACAGTTAAAACGATTTTTAACATGATTACTAAAATAAAAGAAAGCAAAAAAAGTGCGGACCAAGTGTCCGCAGAATTAAAAAAAACCAGTAGTTGTAGTACGCAAATATTACGTGCGCACTTCTTTACTGTATTGAATGTGAGAATATATATAAGTATATATATATCGAAGACTTACATAATCCTATTGTTTATTTCAGTTCTAATGCATCATTGATCCTCACGACCACCTATCTAGGAGAATGTGCACCGAAGAGACATAGAAGCAGAGCCATTTTAATACTAAATTGTTTTGATTTGTCAGCTGATATATTTAGTTACGGTAACATAATTTCTTTTTGTAATTCTATTTATTACGATGTATCTGTAGATTTGACTACCCCAACTGTCTGAGTGAGTATGTCTCGTCGTTACTTGCATTTTAAGGCGTTCAATAAAAGCTGACAACCAATAACGATCAAGAAGCATGTAAAGCCGATACCTACAAAGAATAGTGTTTCAGAACGGGGTAAACAATAGCCAGTTAATAATAACTCTCCCAATGTAGTCAGTAGTACGGAAGCAGATAAAAAGTATCTCCCCTATATATATATATATATATATATATATATATATATATATATATATATATATATATAATGAGCGGAGCCCAAAAATAATTGCATAATAGGAATGTAACTTAAGTGCATCTATTGGTTCGCAAAAACAAATTAATGAAGAGTGGTGTTTGTTAAAAGTTGAGAGGTACACAGCCTGTCGACAGATCCTCATTCCAGCTCGTTAATACCACGGCTCTAGTTAATAAACTAATTTTTTTTTTTTTTTTTTTTATTGTAGCTCGGCAAAGTGACTGTACTGTGCCTGGTGGTAAGCACAGTAAAATCCAAAAACAATGGCGACCGCCGAAAGACATACTATCCATCGCCGGTCGCCGCTGTCATGCCGGCCTGAAAGCGTCCCAGTTAGGGACAGCCCCCCCCCCTGGTTGCTGGATATACACCGGCTGATCCCGGAACGCGACACGCCCAAACGTGCCACTATGGCGGGTGTTCCACCTGGTGTACGGTGGTCGCGATCCAGTCGGGTACAGACACCCTACCACCCCGCAACATTTGACATTAAGACATCAAAATTGACTATCAGGTATGCCATTACATGGAAGATTATCGCAATTATATTAGAAAAGATAGCTATATGGGCCTTAATTTAAAAATAGTTTAAAATTGGCTAGCGATGTTGGTCTAAATTATCATTATAATTTATAAACTTTTCCGACAAAAATTAAACGACACTGCAAGTACTTCTGAGGTAAGTTACTACTCTAAACGACTGAGCTAAAGCACCGTGTGATTCAATGCGTAATTACACTACTTCGCGCAAAATCATTACAAATATTTTGTATAGTTTTGATGATTCAGAAAGATAAACTGCTGGCAAAGCCGTTTCCATTGTAAGTAAAAATGTCTGTTTTATGCAGAAGATATAAAGTACAGTGTTTATTATTTTTACTTTGACGAAATTTATTGTTACAGGACTGGCCTACATTTTCCTGCCAATGAGTTTCAATATACCGTTATGGTCCACATTTACATATAAGCCTTGGCGTCTTTTATCTCTGACTATGAATATACCGCTAGCTTTGGGTGCATTCATTATGTTATTTCTGCATGAGAGTCCAAAGTTTCTAGCAAATAAGGGTGAGCTGGACAAAGCGTTGAAAGTTCTAAAATCTACGTATAAAATTAATAGAGGCAACGATGATATATTTCCGGTAATATTATTTCAGACATTTCTCATATTTTTGCATTGGAGAGAAATATTTTCATACCAAACAAGCTCTGAACAATTCTAATAAACTCTTGTTTCATAACTTCATATGACTAGGTAATATAATGAAAAAGGGGTATAGATCTAAAGATACTAAATTTACGGCTATGGATAATAACATTTTTGAATTAATATTACGCAATGACAGATGCTTAACTTTTTGTTAAATTCTAAAATCGAATCTGCTGTAAGCCCTGCCTAATTCAACACCAATATGCATTTTGCATTATTTAGATCTAATAATCGAAATTATTGATATACTGATGTGATGGCAAAAAAAGGGAAATATTATACAATTTTTTTACTTTTTCCATAAATTGCAGTTATTTAAATTGAATTTGGATCCTTTAAGTTATCATCTTTAAATGAACTACCAATAACCAGTCTATATGCAATTTTATTTATTAAAGCCACTTCGCTACTTACAAATGACTGAAATTAATGAGTATTACTATTTAGAAATTGTTATTATAAATCTGAACCTGAAAGCAACGACTGAAGAAGGGTAATAATTTTGTATGATACTTTATAAAACTATTGGAATTATTTATCAGGTAACAGCTTTGCTTGGAAACGATATTAAACAAGAAAATGTGTCGTTCTGGAAATCAATATCAAGACAAACGATTTCGATATTTAAGCCACCTTTGTTATGGAGAACCATACTACTATTCTATTTGCTAGCTATATGTTGTGTTACGTGAGTACATCTATCATATCGCACATTTGTTTATCATTATCATCATCAGCTTGTAAGAGATCCACTGCAGGGCCATAGGGCTCTTTCCAAAGGAAGGTATGGGCATAATGATTACGACAGCCCACAACGTATTGGCAAATGTAGTTCTATATTTTCTCCTCATAAAGTAGTATTATATAAACATTTCGTAAGTGCAGGTTTCCTCACGATGGTTTCCGTCACCGTCAGCCGATAGTTACTGTTACCAATTTAACTTAATAAATTAAATGTACGCGAATTCTGAAAAATTTATTGGTACATGGCAAAGTTCGAAACTGCGGACACCCGATTGTCTTTGATTTATTATTATTGACATTATATGACATTTGTTTATGCTGTCAATCATTTTTCATACCACCGCCACCATCGAATAATCTTCAGGCACTTCATAACATCATCACATCATTAATATAATACCTGTTTTTTCCCGACTGTGGTTATAATTAGTTGATTCCTAATAGTTTCTTTAAAGATATTCCACTGAACCATTGATGTTCTGAGTTTCATTATATTATATCCATTCAACATTTTTTTAGTTGATGAACTAGCATTAACAGTTTCATGGGTCAGTTTTTAAATTAATTTCTTATTATAGAGACAGTATATTCAATAGTAAACCACAACAATGTAAGCGCCAACATAATTAGAGGTGGAATATTTCCAGTATAATAGGATATCAAACCTGTTCTTATGGTTTAGAGGCATGCGTTTGATTTCAATCTCACCTAATGACAAATGAAAATAAGGCTAATGATGAATCGCGCCTATTCACCAGATTCTTATATACTCTTATATATCTTATATGTAAACAATTCACTGTTATACTTACTTAAACTTAAGATTATTTTGTTTTAGTAACAACGTTTCCTACTTGTGGTTTCCCACCATGGTCAATTCATTCTACAATAACGCTAGAGATGGTGACACGAAACATTTTTGTCAGAGAATCATTGCAAATATATCCACCACAATCAATGACAATGTGAGTTAAAAATTACTAGACTCATCATATTTTTTTTTATTTTATATATTACATTTTATTATAAACGTATCTGATGTTATATGACTATGTGATATTGATGGTCTTCCTTTAGGTTATATTTGAAATAAATATATTACAACAAATGAATATATAAAAATAGATAATTACTTCTAATACAACAAAAATACTTCGTAGTTACAATATGTTATGAGCAAGTAATATTTAAAATCATTAAGTCCTAATACTAATAAAAACATAAGTAAAATATTATTGAATAAATTCAAACTTTTGTGACAAAACTGACGAACTGACAATTCATTCTGATTCAATGAATTCTGGAGTTCTTCAAGGGGAAAATAAATAGGTTATTTAAGGGTCGGTAAATCGCATGTAACACATCTGATGTTACAAGCGTCCATAGGCTGCGGTGACTGCTTAACATCAGGCGGCCGGAACGCTTGTTTACTATCATAGTCGTATAAAAAAATAAAATAGAAAATAAATCACACTCAGTATGAGTTTAAATTCTTGATCTCATATTTCACCCCTAAGTGTGTAATTGGTATTTGCGACAGTAAACGAGCCAACTACCATGGAAACAGCTTTTATAATTAAAATTATAAGGCAATGTAGTTGTTAAAATACTTGTCAATAGAAGAAAATGTTTATAGTTTGGTATGGAGTCTTACAGTTTAATATCACATGTAGAATAATGTTTATTTATATGATAGATGATGATTTACTAAGATTTTATGTTACCAGGAACCATGTAACGACCATACGCCAATAAACACAATATACGCTGGAATACTTTTTTCGCTTGCTCTCGTAACTCTCAACGTGGCTGTCATAAAAATATCTTCGAAAAGGAAGCTATTGCTCGTATCAAGCTTTGTTATGTCAAGCATCGGAGCTGCTTTGCTGAATTTATTTGAAGATGACATAGTCAACGTAGTTTTGTTTACATTAATCCAATTTACGGGAATCTGCCACGGAACTATTGATTCATATTTTGTTGATGTATATCCTACATCTTATAGGTAACTTTTTGTACTTTTTACAATTTCACCACAACTTCCTCTGATGGTAAATTACTATGTAACCTAGGACGATAAACTTAGAGAGAGACTGGCTCTCAACGAAAGCTTCACCACTACAGATTTTGTACCTAAGTTAATTGATACCCAGAAAGTTGTCACTAAGCAATTATTGTTTCATTCATAGGAAAGTATTTTGTATGTGATTGAGTTACGCTGAAACTATTTCTGGTTTCAGCGTGAATAGGTCGGCTCGTCCGGGCTACTACCACCCGACCCACAGAAATACCGACGGGAAGTAACTGTGCTTGCATTGTTGCATTTCGTTCGGTCGATAAGAGCACCGGAGGCCCACCTCGCCTCTCCCTCCTTTCTCGCTCCCCCCTCCCCCGTACACAATACATAGGCTAGCAACGCACTTGGTGTTGCTAGTGTCTATGGGCGACGGTGATCACTTTCCATCAGATGACCCATCTTAACAAGTGAGCGCAATTAATAGAACGATGAATTGGAGGAATAGGATTATGAATGAAAGTAAACATCGATATATGGGGTCCCAATAAACTACCTTTAGCCAACTTATGCTACATCGACATTTTTAACATCAGGTGAATTTGTTGTCAAATCTTAGAGCTGTAATAAAGCATGATAAATTAGCGTATGGCCACAATTTATTCCTCTGATAAAAAAATAGGGCAGACAAGATAAATAGAAATACAAGTGACTCTCAATTGCAGTGACCAAAACATATTAAAAAATGCATTACTATACATTTTCAAGTTTATGGTCCATGAAAACACTAGATAAACGTATAATTGTTAATAAAGGAAGACAAATAACCCGTCCTTAAATTTATCTTTCGTTAAAACGAAGCAATAGCAGAAATAGATAAATATTATCATTAACATACCAAAGAAACATACTTACGTATCTACAGTTGAAAACCGTTAAAATTCTTGGACCCAACCAGGCTACAGTCTTTACCACTGACAAGTTTCTTTAATTACTTTCAGAGGACTAGCAGCAAGTCTGGGAATGATGGTGACGAGATTCCTCTGTCTCGGCGGAGTCAATTTAGTCGGAGCTGTGGTAATCGGTCACTGCCAGCTGATATTCTACTGTGGAACTGTACTTATCTTAAGTAAGAAAATACTACTGTGTGGGTGTATGGGTATATTATCATATTAGCTAGTGTACGCTGAGTTATTTTACCAAGGCCTCTATTATGTATAATTGAACCTAGGCTTGAGACAATACGGTAGACAATAATAGCCGGTAAGCGGGTGCAAAGTTATCAGCCTGTTTTTGGTGACTGGAACGTTAGTTATACGGGCGTAGGATCGAACATCCATTATTTCCAAGATGGGAGGGATACAGATTGTTGGCTACCGTTATATCGTTGAGGTGTTGGTGAAAATATTACACAGTCATTTTTTATATTATGGAGCGAATGGGTTGACATTGTAATTGACGGAAGATACGACTATCTAGAACGGTTGACGATTTTGTTGAAATAATTGGTTGCGAGGACTTTGATGAGGGAAGTTATATATGTAAAGATCTAGTGTAGCAAAAACTATTTTGAATCGTTGCTTACTAGGAAGTAAAATTTAGCCATATGGGTAAATGCGAGGCAAGTATAGACAAGAATTGGACCAATACAAGTCTTGTAGAGCTTGAGTTTGATTCTGAGCAATAATTTGCTCGTCCAGCATAGTAATGGTTGCAAGAGGTTCAAAATCATGGCAGGCTTATTCCATACTTTACAGATATGCCCTTTGAAAGTGAAACTATGACATAGGGTTATTTTCTAAACGTTTTCTTCTAACATAAGGTCAGAAAGAGACTTTAAATATATTTAATAGTATGCCTAAATATTTAATTAGGCTAGTCCAGAGGATATTTATGTCGAAAGACTGAGAAACTTGATTCCGCGTCTGCTTTCAAAGGAATCATGAGGAGAAGTGGTACTCATATCTGGGTTTAGTTTTATGCTCCATCTATGAAGTCATTCATCGAATGACACGTTGGCTGTCTAGTATAACCTGCCATACCTATAATTTTTTTTTAAATATTTCCAACAATCACGACAAGTACATACCTACAAAGGAGCTTATAAAAGGTAAGATACTATAACCACTACTGGTTTGAAAAACATGCCAGTTATTGAAAACAGCCGGCAAAAAACTCGATCGGATTAAACACTATTTTTTTGGTATACTTTATATTATAGTCGTACAATATATTTTAATAGATGTATAGTGAGGAATTCACTTCCAGAGATCACTTGCTTTAGCAAACTTGGTGTCCGGTAAATTGTTACGTAATGTGTTTAGGAATGTTATCTATACTTCTATACTAATATTATAAAGATGTAAAGTTTGTGACGTTGTATGGGGTAAACTCTGGATCTATTAAACCGATTTGGAAAATTATTTTACCATTAGAAAGCCACGTTATTTGTGAGTGTCATAGGCTATATATTAATCCGAAAAATGAAAAGACTTTTTTTGTGGTATTGGATTTGCAAAGTAAGTCAAAGAAAAAACGGTCGAATGAAAACGTTTCTTACGAACGCTGCCTTAACGATGAGAGATATATGATTGAGTTCTAGAGAAAAGTTGTAGAGCTTGATAATGCATACGACAGCATCCGTGTTATTACAAAAAAGTTAAATACGTATTAAATACTTCCTTTAAAAAGGTTTCGTAATAAATGCACTGCACTCGCCCGAGGCAAGTTCGCGTTATACTTTTTCGCAAGTTTAACCTAACGTAATCAAAGCGAAACAAAAGAGCAAGATGGCGAACATTCAGCGGCCGCGGTATACGAAACCTTTTTAAAACCAGGATTCAATACGTATTTAACTTTTTTGTAATAACACCGCATATGTCTAACTTTTATATTTACGTCACAAAAAGTAGTTTTAAATATTAAAAAAAATAATTTAAATCGTTAAGTGATGTTTAGTGGTCATATCAAAACAAAATAAAAGACTACGCATTTACTGCATATCATTTGGACGAATGGTTAACCGCGTCCGTGTCGTAATCTATTGAGTGATATTTTTTGACACCAAATAATAATATTACATCTAATATAGTATAAAGAGTTTTGAACAATTAAAATAAACATAATTTATTCATTCATAATCATTTCATACACTCATTTGAGACGCGTTAATATAGCCAAATTGGAATGCAAATACATAAGTAGTAAAAATATAATCCTCTTTTTGGTAGACAGGAAATAAATCATAGCACTCAGCACTAACCGAATCACACTCATAATTTATTACACATAAAAATGTTTACCGCCCAACGAAGCGGGCAGGGATCAGCTAGCTATATATGTAATAGTTGTTAATAAAATAGAAACAATAGTTGCTCACATACAAAACGATTTTTAGCTAGACTAATAAAATTAACGACAGCAAATAAATGTGTGGACTATGAGTCTGCAGGAAAAAACAAATATATAATAGTTGTTTACCATTTCGTATATTTATTTTTTGTGGTATTTCTAGTGCAGTTACCTACTTCTAGGATTGAGTGATTTTAGCAAACTATCCATAGTACAAAATATATACCGTTCTTTTTTGTGCAGGTGGCGTCATTGCTGCGTTATTATTACCATCAGATAGAAAATTAACAATAAGACAATAATGTGTATATCAATAAGAAAATCTTATAATTTAGTACATTATTTGCTTGCTTTATTCATTTTTATTTTGTGATTACTTTTATGTTAAATAAGTATTCGATTTGAAAAAATATTATTGTGTAAATACGCTACGTTTTCAAATATCTACATATACCTTTCATGATACTTATTTGGACAGTACCGAATTCGTTGCGCCACAGCGTCACCTTGTGGTGAGTTACAGTAAAATGGATAATCAAAAACCTTCATTCACATTAATCTTCGGGTAGATTATTGCTGCCATTGTCGGATAGGTAATGTTACAAGTTTCTTGTGATAATTTTAATGTTCTAACAAGATGGAGGCTCCCTTGTTAGAACTTTTTATGAAGTTTTTGTGGCATATCAGAATTTATGTTCCGTGGTATTATATTCCGTCCCTTTCACTTGTACACAATAACCGAACTATATTCCATAAAATACCACCAATATTACAAAATATAGAGTTATAACACAAGATTATGAAAAAAAGACTTCATGAAAACACTTACTACCTACTTATTTTTAGAAATAGTGCTAGAACTTACCGACTTCCAATATAGTACCTTTAGTACGCCAGGTTATATTACTACAAAAGCAAAATCAAAAATTCTTTATTCAATTTAGGCCTTGAGAAGGCACTTATGAACGTCAAAACTACGACCGGTTCGAAAAACAACCCAGTCGTCGAGGAGAACCGGCAAGAAACTCGATCTGGTTTATCTTTTCATTAAACATAACATAGCACAACATACTTTTATAGACATATATAGTTACATTCATTTTTCGTGAATGCACAGAGAGAGGCGTCATTTCCAGACGTCATCATTGTTTACATACTGATACACCTTATAGCCTTTATGATTAAGACCCGCTTAACATGGTACTTGAACTTAATATCTAGCAAATTGGTAATATGCTTTGGGACTATGTTATAAAGGATCGATTACGAACGAATGTACTACGATAGGTAGTATTACTGTTAGTACACATTTTTACTCTTTTATAAGTTGAAAACCACGATACCAATTTGCAAGTTTCCTATTTTACATTACTATATGAATACAGTCATTTTGTTTTCTTCGAACGTATGTCCGCTTGTATGTCCAGATTTACCAGAAAGACCGCTTGATCGCTTTGTATGAAATTTTGTAAACACGAAGATTATGTATTATCCCCACATAAACTTAAATTTGCAATTGATGTAGGAAAAATATCAATAATGTTTCAAGAAATCGGAAAGACAATTTTTAACATATTATAATTACACATTCTGATAATATTTTTATGCCGACCTTGTTTTGAATTTATCTGTTACCTACCGAAAGTTCAAGTTTACTATAGGTATTATGCCGACCGTACACACAAACCGCATCAACATTGGATGTCACATGAGATTGTGGTGGAACTCTTAAGCCAATAAAAATAATATAATGAAAAATAATAAATCGTCATACAATCGGACTAAACAGTTCATGACAATAAATGAAATTGGCGAAATAAATATAAGAAAATTAATTACAGTGCCATCTAACGTAATATTAATAAATTACAAAAATATATTTTTATTATATGTAGTGACATCTAGCAGATTCTCTGCATAATCACTGTTAACTTCTAGCACGCTTAAAATTTTTATTCGGTACCGTTTCAAAAAGTTTATTTTGTGTTACAGTTATAAAAAAACGCTACTAGATGGCAGAATCAGAAATTAAAATGATCTCGTAACGAATACACAAAACTAAACCACTGCAAGTACCACCTCGCGGCATACAGAATATTGTTATTCGTGATTTTTTAAATACTAGTATATATTTATCCCTTTCCAACTTTATTCTACCATTTTGTAGTAAATAATCCCCCTGAAACCTAAAGCTAGTAGGAGCGGAGCACAGATGAAAAATGTTTCAAAATCGAGATGGTTTTTTTTTGAGAAATTCTGCTGTGTGTCAGCATTAGCCCGGAGAACTATTACTACGCGGATGAAGTCGCGGGAAGGACTATAATCTATATACTAATATTATAAAGAAGTTTGTGAGTTTGTGACGTTGTAGGGGGCAATCTCAGGAATTACTAAACCGATTTTGAAATTTTTTTTACCAATAGAAAGCCACGTTATTTATGAGTGCCATAGGCTACATATCATCACGCTAAGACTAATAGGAGCGGAGCAACAATGAAAAATGTTTTAAAATCGGGGTATTTTTTCCTTTTGAGTGCTTCCGCTGCGTCTTAGCCCAAAATAACTACTCCACGCGTACGAAGTCGCGGGCAGAAGCTATTAACTAATTATATTATCTAAAATCTATACTAATATTATAAAGAGGTAAAGTTTGTGAGGTTGTAGGGGGTAATATTTGGGGAGTCGGAGAAAAATGGTCGAACGAAAACTTTTCTTACGAACGCTGCCTTAATTATGAGATATATATGATTAAGTTCTAGAGAAAAGTTGTAGCTTGACAATGCCTATAACCGCCCGACGAAGTGGGCACGGGTCGGCTAGTTTGAAATAAATGTTGCAAGCTATACATAAAATAAGAATGTAAATCTAACAGAAAGAACGTAAATGTAACGTGTATCTACTGTTTAGATTTTTGTGAAAAAAATTGTTTCTGGTGTCTTGGTATAGGTAATAAAATACGATTCAATCATTTTTAGAGACGTCTGTCTGTCTCTCTGTCTGTTTATTTGAACAAGCATCACTGCTAAAGTACTGTGTTCATAATAAAACCTTCAAAAACTTCACCAAGCAAACCATAAAACATATCCTCGAGTAACATTCTTGTAATAGTTGAGTAACAATCTTGGTTTCATTAAAATCGGTCCACTCTATTAAAAGTTATTTTAATTTTAATGACGACGAGACTTAACTACGAGAAAAACGTATATATATATAAATTCACTTAATACACTCAAATGATTTTATTAGTAACTGTTTTTTACATTAGGTTCCACGCAGACGGAGTCGCCGGCTCAGCTAGTATAGTATAAGATTGCTAGCGACCATCTACGTTTGTATCTTTAACTCTAACATTGTATACAACACACGCCAAGAAAGTTAAGAGCCAAGAAAGCATTGTTTCCATCTTACTTGACACTTATATATTTACTATACTATATTATATCTACTAGCTTTTGCTCGCGGCTTCGCTCGTTTAAATATAAATTAGATCTACCCGTCAGAAACAGTTCATTTTTCTGCCCATGTCCCCCATGTCCTCTTCTACACCCTTAACAAAGTGAATAAATAAAATTCATAATTATTAGTTGAATAGTTAAAGAGTGAAAGCGTAACAAACAAACAGACAGTTGCATTTATCATATTAGTTAGGACTAACTGTGGCCGCGACATCGTCTGCGTGAAACCTCATGTAAAAAGCAACGAATAATAAAGTCATCTAAATATATTAAGTCCATTAACTTATCTACTTTTCTCTCGTACTTAAGTCGCGTCGTTATTAAAAGTAAAATAACTTTTGATAGCCCAAACCAATTTTAATGAAAGAAGACTAAATATTACTCGAGGATATGCTTTATGATTTTCTTTGAGATGTTCTATCATGAACGTAGTATTTTAGCAGTGATGCGTGTTCATACAAAAAGACAGACAAACATTTCTAAAATTGATTGAAATGTATTGATTAACTTAAATAAAACGGGTTTAGTGAAAAACGAACATAATTTAAATACTAGAAACAATAACAAATTAGTCTTTTCATATTTCAGGCTCACTAACACCAATAACAGTTTTGTAGGTAATTGTTTAATTGTAATAGGTCATTACTATTAACTATACTATTAATATTACAAAACCAGTCATGTTGTACGCCTCTTAGTGACGAAATCTGGGCGACGAAAGAGACGGATGAGAGAAAACGATATGTCGCAGAGATGCGAATGTAAAGGTGGACGTGTGGTGTAACTAGAATGGATAGAATTAAGAATTAATATATCAGAGGAAGTTTGAAAATAGCACCAGTGACAGAGACGTTAAGGAGTAATAGGTTAGCATGATATGGGCATGTCATGAGGAGAGATGAAGACCATGTAACTAGAAAAACTTTGAGTATGATGGTCGATTGATATAAGAGTAGAGGAAGACCGATAAAGGTATGGATGGATTATGTGAAAAATGTGTGAATACTGAGATGACAACTGATAGGCAAGAGTGGAAAAGGAAAACATGTTGTGCCGATCCTACTTAGGTGGGATAAGGGTAAGAAGATGATGATATTTAATTGTAATAGGTGATTTGCCGGTTAGTAAGTTCAAGCACCATGTCAAGTGGGATTTAATATCTAAAGGCTATTATAGGGTGCGTCAATATGTGAACGATGGTGACGTCTGGAAATGACGCCAATCTCTGTGCATCCACCAAAAAAGAATGTAACTATGTTTATGTCTATGTTTACAAAAATATATATAATGAGAAGATGAACCAAGGCCCAAACTTAAGTATATTACTTATTCCTAGACAGATTGCGCATTTTTTTTACAACAATCTAAAATGTACAGACACGTTAGATTTACATTCTTATCAATTATTTTCGTCTCTACTAGGTATCAATAACTTATGGATTAGAATAATTTAACTCAAAACATATTATTGTGGATATATTAATGCTAATTCCAATAACATTAATCATAAAAGAGCAAATATACTTAGTTATACCGAACAGCTGTTACGGTAACTCGTGCTGATAATTTAAATTTCTTTTTCTATAATTCATACATTATATATAACTTCACTAAATGATTAGTAAAATTGAATAGTGGAATTTTTGGGATAAAATAGCCATTGTATTGTCTACAGGTAAATATTATACTTATAATAATTATTTTAGTAATTTATTTCATTTAAAATTCCGATAGATATGTAAAAAGTAATTTACAATTGATAAATCCCTCTTCTGATATTTCAAAAGTATTCAAATGCGGAAAGATATATTTTAATATAATGAAAGTAATGTTATCGCCACTAGAATAGTTATCTTAAACGATTATTATTATTACTGTTATAAGTATTTTTAAATAGGTACGGTGAAATCATTTTGTATATGTTTTAGGAGTTTGTGATTCTATGAAGTAATATGAAGAGTAGAGGCGTGTTTGTCGTGAGCCACGCGTTGGATTTAAAGCCAAATGCAGTTAACATCGACGAAGCAATGGACATAGCAGGTGAGATATATTTTCAACCACAACACCTCTGAATCCAAGCGTAAACTTACGTTTTCAAATACAAAAGATAATAACTTTAATATTTGTAAGTAAGATACATCTGTTGCAGTTATCATCAGCCTATAAGAGACCCACTGCAGGGCCATATGCCTTTTCCCAAAGAAAGGTGTGGGCATAAACACCACGCCCGCCTACGACGTATTGGCGATTTCAAAGTTTGAGAAATCAACAGTTCTATATTCTCCCATATACAGTAGTGCTACAATGTTCTTCTTTTTGTTTTTTCCTCACGATGTTTTCCTTTATCGTCAGCCGATAGTGTTACCAATTTAAATTAGTAAATGTACGCGAATTCAGAAAAATTCGTTGGTACATGCCACGATTCGAACGTGCGGACATCGGATTGATATGGATCGGTCAAACCACTAGACCATCGAGACCTGTCTGTTCTCTATTGTAGTGCAGACAGGCAAATGCCTAATTCTGACGGGCTATTTATTGTTGTTCCCACTTTTGTTTGGAGAAAAGCTTTTAAAACCTTGCTTAGTTTTAGGATTTCAAGCTCATATCTAGACACGCGGCTGCGTGTCAATCCAAGTTCACAGAATGGTGAGCGCGCGCTACCATGTGTAATATTACACGAACCATTTGGATCCACATTTCACCCCTTTATATCTCAAAAACTATTTCACATAAACATGTTAAGTTCGGCCTATGTATTGAGACTTGCGAGATATATATGTGCTCCAAATTTTATAAACACACATCAAACAGTTATTGAAGTATAAACGTCCAAATATCGTCATTATTATCACTGAATGACCTATAGACCTAAATTCTAAGCTAGTTACAGAAGGGTATGATATATTACTAACATATAAGTTAGCTATAAGAGAAGTGATTTCTTCCATTTGCTATTCTTGTAACATTAAATTTCGGTACCTCACTTTTCGCCTGATCTTTGTAATTCAAGTACTTTTAAATTCCAGGTCACGGTCGGTACAACTATTTTTTAATATTGGCATGCTCCATTATACGTTTGGGCGCTTTTATTGATATACTTGGCTTTAGCATCGTAGTACCAGCAGCACGTTGTGACCTTCAACTAAGCTTGGAGCAGAGTGCAATGCTGACTTCAATACCATTTGCAGGTAAACGATGTATCAATAAGCTCTTGATGAATGATGAGAAAATATTTGTAAGACCAAGTTATTGAAGTGAATACTACTTAAGGCGCGTTAAGCGCTACTTTTGGCAGGGGATAAATTTATAATTTCCCGTCATGACATACTACGTAAGCATGGCCGACCATATTGCACTTGCGCTGCTTGCGTCAGACTAGTGACGGGGCCTGTGTACATGTAATATTGATACATTGCAGCTTATCATAACACGTTTGATTGATTAATATACTTTATAAATATATATATAGTTGCCGAGTGCTAATAGATATGAATTACCACGCTAATATTAACTATTTCAAACAACAAATGCTGAAATTTAAATAATAATAATATCATTTATTTCAGACTCATCGTTACATCCATATTTGTGGGTACAGTTACAGGTTTAAAAAATTAATATTAGTCATCATAATAAAACAGAAAAATAAATTATAAACAAAAAACACAGAACACAGCATATAACACTAAGTGGCAGGTCCGAGTGGAACCTCCGGTGATGGAAGAAATTCACTGTACGACTGCATGTAGCCGTATCCAGCGAGCCAGCATCGGAGAGTCCCACCGGTCCACCAGCGCACGTAGTATGCTGTTGAGGCTATCGCGCGTGCGGCGCATGATAGATGCGCAACGTTTGCGCATGATCGCCGCAAAGCCGTCAATTTCAGCATCCGCGAAAATCGCGGAGGGGCTGCAGTGGCGCGGCAGCCCCATCAGCACCCGGAAAGCGTTATTATATTGAAAGCGCAAATCACTGTATGCCCGCTGCGTATAGTCAACCCACAGGCTGCAAGTGTAAAAGGACTGACAGTACTTTAAAAAGCGCAAACTTAACAGTCTCTGTACTCCGTGAAAACCTGTGGGCCAACATATTGCATCGGACAGACAGCGCCCTGCGCTCCCTATCCACATCCACATTATCCTTAAGGTCCTCGGTGACCCAGTGGCCCAAATACTTAAATTGCTCGACTTTGTTTAGAGCTGTATCAGATAAAGTGAAATTCGGAACGAGACTATATCGTTTGTTATCCGGCCTGAAAATCATTATTTCACTCTTTCCCACGTTATATTTAAGTCCATGAACCACCGCGTAGGTCTCACAAATTTTCAGGAACCTTCGTAAAGCGCCGATGGAAGGGCTCAGCAGCACCATATTATCTGCGTAACTGATGTTATTCATACACACTCCGTCTATATGACACCCAATGCCGGTGTTGCTGAGTTCGTCAATCAGTCGGTTAACGTACAGATTGAAGAGCGTAGGAGAGGTAAGTCCCCCTGCCTCACCCCGCAATTCAATCTGTACTCCTCCGAAAGAGAACCTGCCCACCTTACAAAGTTCTTTTGGTTCTTATACCAATACATAAATAATAACACGATTTCTCCAGGTAGACAAATTTCATGCCTTAATTTATCCCAAAGAATATCGTACGAAACCAGATCGAAGGCTTTCGATAAATCAAGATAAACAGCATATATTGGGGTCTTTCTACTCGTGTAATACTGCACAGTTCACTTGAGGCCCAGGATAGCACTCTCGGTGGAAAGACCGGGCCTGAATCCAAACTGTGCGTCATTTAGCGAGACGTGTTTGTCCAAGTGCTGACTCAGCAGACTGACGAATGTTGACCTTCATACTGCAATTAATATGAAAATTGAAAAAAGGACACATTTATTTCATTGTTTTGAGTTTTCACTTCTGTCAGCAGTCTTTATGACTGTCTCGACTTTTTTTAATCGTATCAAAATGTTATTGCGATAATGTTGATATGGGATTTGTCAGTCGCTGTCTTTCTAAGCTCCTGGTACTTAGTTTACTCCACTTATTCATCTATCTGAACTAGGATGTCCGTTATTTGCCAAGTTGGCTTTTTTGACTTGGGTATCAATGAAATCGTTAGTTTATAGCCTAAAACATTTAAGAAAAAAAAATCGATACCATTTAACCGTACCTAAATGATGATACTTTCCCATTCATTTAATATGGGATTTTTCATTTTTTAGAAATTAATTTTTATAGTGCTTGTTTTATAAAAGTATATACTTGCTCGATTAGTCAGGTTTATTCACAATCGTAACCTACCTTACGCGCGTGTACTTACGTGTTAACGCGTTCGCGATTTGTTTCTATCATATCGTTGAACGTCATCGCATCTATCAAGACCGAAGAAAGAAGATTGTTTAGGGCCTCATTCTAGGCATAGTAGGTCCTCTGTGAGTCATTGCAAACCAACCGCCCACAGCTCCCTTGCTCCGGACTCGCGATTCAAACCGATAATTCAAACCGGCGCATCTTCCTGCCCTACTGGCAGGGACGTTGGTCATGTCCCGCCACGCCTCGCATTCTTCCTCAGGCCTGGGTATGACCTCGTCAAGCCCTTCCGGCACGTCTCGCTCCGCTGGCCCCCACCCCTGGTGCTCTAGTTACCCAACTAACGAGGAAATGCCTGAGTTCATAGAATACCTAGCCAAGAATAGGTCAGAAATGTATCAAACTGCGATACAAGTACTCTCTCAGTATGCCATCGATTCGTATCCTGAACGTAAGGATAATCCCGATAGCGAGTCCGGTCGCTCTCCCGAACCCAGATCTCAAATAAGCAGGCCGAGTCGCGGTAGGAGAAACTTCCGACCGTCCAATCCTCCTCCAAACCCTCCACCAATATCACAGTGGCGAACTCTTTTTCGTCACTCACTGCAGATCCCACACCCGAGAACACGAAGTCTCACGGCTCTCTCGCCCACTCTCAAACTCGGATATGGACGTCGATCCGTCCGTACCCGTCGTAGTCAAAATAGCGAACGTTGGCTTTACTACCGTCACATACAGCCGGCAGACCGGCCCGTCCCGTCCTGTATCGCCGGCCGGTTCCGTAACTACGGAACCCGTGCTTAGCGCTACTATCCAGTGCGTATCTAGCCACGCCTCCTAAGCTTCGACTAGGAAGCCCCGCCCACCCCCGTCCGTTATGATTCAAGACAAGTCGTCTTAGGTCAAATCTCAACTCAAGAAAAATCTTCTACAATTTTGCCGTCAATACTTTTAGATAGACATAGATAGAGATCCCGATCGAGGACATCTCCTCTAACTTTAAGTCGAGAGACTTCCCAGTTAAAGAGGTACATCGTATATATAACCCTCGTACGAAGGCTCCCTATAATCTGGTTTTGGTTATTCTTGAACGCACCAGGAGGGTAAAGCTATCTTCTCTCTTACCTCTCTGTGCGGGAGTCATCGTCGAGCCCCGCGCAAATCCTTCGTAACCTCACAGTGTCATAGCTGTCAGGTGTATGGACACTCCGTCCGAAATTGCCACCTGCATCCCAGGTCTGTAAAATGTCTCGGAGACCACTCCACTAAGGAGTGTTCCCGCACGCTCGTCTTTCCTGAGTCCCCTAGCTGCGTCTTGTGCGGCGTGTCTAGTCATTCCACGAACTATCGCACACGGTGCCCTCGCTAATCCAGGCATGTCTCCCCATATGTCTCCCGGTGGGCATTAAACCTCCTGGATCGGGAAGCACTTCTGGGGGCCGTCGTCTTACAGGCCTAAGTGGATGGAGAACCATCAGGCAGGGCTGTTGACGTCTGCATAGAGGCGGAGTATCTTCGTGCAATGACGACGTGTGTCTGTGACGCCGCAATACCCCGTATTAGGGGGTCGATTCCCGCCAGACGTCAGGTGTACTGGTGGACCGCCGAAATCGCGCCAGCTGCATGCTGCGTGTGTGGCGGTCAGGCGCTGGTACACCCGAAATCAACGCCGGCGGAGTCACGAACAGACCGCATTGGCGCTTCGGAAGACCATAGAGCGGAGTAAGGCTCTGGTGAGAGAGGTGCTGCTCGAGGCGCTAAGTCGGGATCCGTGGGAGCATCCGTATCGTTTAGTTCGTGACAAATCGTGTCACAGGGCCCCCCGGTAACCCAGAGTCTCGACCCTCAGCTCCTCCGAGAGATATTGGCGGCTCTGTTTCCCTCAACGTTAGAGCCTACGCCTCCTACGATGGCTCCGCCTCAGCCCATAAGTGCGCCCAATGCGGTTGAGAACTACGACGATGATGACAAAGATGCGATCCCCGAGGTGACCTGGCAAGAGATGAGGGCGGCGGTGCAACGCCTACGGACTAAAAACACCGCCTCAGGACCCGACGGCATACCCGGCCGTGCATGGGTTCTAGCTTACGAGGCGTTCGAATCCCGACTAGCGAGGATTTTCACTACGTCGCTTCAGCAGGGCCAGTTTCCGCGCCCAGTGGATAGTGCATCCGGGTATCGGCCCATTGTGTTGCTGGACGAGGTGGCGAAACTGTGTGAACGTATAATCGCAGGCCACTTCGTCCAACATCTAACACGAGTTGGGCTGGATCTGATGGATAACCAGTTTGGTTTTCGCCAGGGGCGCTCCACCATTGATGCAGTGATGAGAGTGAAGATTCAGGCGGAGGAAGTAGTTGCCCGGGGTGAGGTGGTATTGGCGGTATCCCTCGACATCGCCAACGCTTTTAACACATTGCCTCGAGCTAGCATCAAAGAGGCACTTCGGTATCATGGAGTGCCTCACTACCTCCCTGGGACCTGGAAGCGAGAGCCCACTTGTATTTTTATCATCGACGCATGAAGACGTTGGAGAGGGGTCGACGTCTAGCGCCTCGAGAAATCGAGATGCTAAGGTCCCAGCTCTACCAGGTCCTAGTGGTGGAAGTGTAGTCTCGACGACTTGAGCGACTTAGCTGGAGCGTGGTAACAATCGAGGCTGTTCGACTAGTCATGGCATGGCACCCTGAGCTTCCGGCTGACACAGGTGCTCTCAGGGCATGGCTGCTTCGGGCGCTACATGTGTCGCAATGGCCGGGTGCCATGGTGCCATGACTGTGGCTGCATGGATGATTCCACGCAGCATACGATGAGTGAATGTACCAGCTAGGATGTACCACGCCACGAGCTGGTCGCGGCCATCGGCCCGGATCTCTCGCTCCCGATCGTCGTTAGTAAGATGGTCGAGAGCGAGACCGGGTGGCTTTCCGTCGCCAGCTATTGCGAGACAGTCATGCTTGCAAAAGAGGCGGCAGAGAGGGAGAGGGAGTGGACCACTAGACTCCCCTCCCGCGGTCAACGAACCACACGGCGTCGATGGGTAGGTGATGACCTCCGGTCGCAGTAGATGGGGCCTAGGGGCAATGGACACGAGCATTCCGTCACCCTGGCAGTTTAAACTGCACAGGCCCATCTGGTGGACGCGCATTGTGCCGATGCGACTCCCACAGTTCATCAGGGAGGTCTAACACCCACTCCCCCTTTAAGGGGTCTACCATCTTTGACTCCTCAGACCGCAGTCAGGGCCTCTTGAAGGGCTTACACCTGTCGGGGGAGCAGACGCAGTGCCAGCCGGCAGTCCCTGCTCCCCCACCTAAAAGGTATAAGAAGGCACAATGGGGTTTTAGTCCGTGCAATTCGGATATAACCCATCCTCAGCTGCCCGACGGGATGAGTATCTGTTAGGGATCTCCCCATGTAAAAAAAGGCATGTCTCCCCGTCTAGGGCGCCTGCCGCTCCCGCCCATCCTCGATCGCTGCCTCTCATGTCTGCAGAGGTCTTCCCGATCTTACCGAGCACTTCCCGTTCACCGGTAGCGCCTTGCCGCCGCCGCAAAGGAGGCCCCTTATCCGATCCTACACATACGGCGCGATTCTTCCTGTAATATCTCGAGCTTAGGTCGTCCCTCGGAAGAGAGCCCTCGTGCTGTTACTAGCGCGATACAGTGATTCATTTACATCACTTGCACACACATCAGATCACGTCACATACGTGCACACTTTACACATACGGTGAAATGATTTTTTTCCCTTATCGAACTGAATCGAGTAGTTTTGTTCGTTTTCACATCCGATATACTTGTAAACGATTGTGAATCATACAATCATGCTAGGCCAATAGCATAGCCAGTTTGCGAATAAAAAGTGTCCCGACATCGCTTATTCATTATATTTAGTAATAGATCGATCGTTTGTTCCAGGATTTCTTTTCGCATTACCATTTGGATACCTTGCTGATACACGAGGCCGACGTACAGTGATTCTTATTTTATCTATGGTTAGTTTTATTATCAGCGTTATGAACAGTTTCTCTTCAAACTTTTTAATAATGCTGATATTAAAGTTTATCGGAGGTAGTTGGTAAGTAAACTTTTTAATTGTATAGAATATTATTGATCTATATCTTAAATACGCAGTGTAATTTTATATTAAAAAATGTTGCATTATCAAGACCAGAAGGAGGAATGGCTCTCGACTGCAACAATTGGGATACATTGATATGTAACCGTCGTGGGATGGACCGTTCGTTAAGCATTTATCTCGACAGTTTTCTACAATAAAAGCGCATACTCATTTTATGATTTGAATCACACAGTATAATGAGAGTACAATTTCCCTACCATTTATTTATTTGTTCAAAGAAATATCAACAGCTATAAATACACAATTCAAAATACAATAATCAACTTAGAGCGAATTAAAGATATTCACTAATAGACGATAAAATAGTAACAGGAAGATATTAAATGCTGAATGAAGAATAATAATAAAGCACAGTGAAAAGTCACACATTAGGCACCCGTGTCAAAGAATGATTTGATGATTGCTAGTTTTGCTGTATTAATTGGAGTATTACAAAGATCTAGATTAGATTCTTTATCTATCACTTTATCATATTTTATATTGTATCATAAGGATAACGGGTTACATGTCAAAATACCTACAAGATGGTAGTGTGTCAGTTTTGTTGTTTATAAATGTAAATATATAAATAAGTAAATATAGGTAAATGATAATTATGGCTTGTTCGTTAAACTTAATAAGTTAGTTTTTTACGAATCCAGTAAGTTTATTAAACGTCAATTAGTAAATTACGACGAACATATGAAATACAAAGAAATGAAGATTATAAATAAACGTGTGATTTACCTATGTTTGCGCCGCTTTATATATTTTAAATTTAGCGCAATATGGTGATTAGATCGCGACACTTTCCATCCCGCTTCATAACCCCTTCCTATGGTGGCACATGCTTACGTTAGTAGCGCGTCGAACGCGCCAGAGTCGTTACCGCGCCGCGTGCAAGAACAGTTTGAATTTTCGCCTGGTCGAGTGAGTAAGAATAAAACGCATCGCTCCGCATATAGTGCGTGCCGACACACTTTATAAACAATAATTGTTGTGTGAGACCTTTTGAAACTAGACTTTAGTGTCTATCAGTGTTGTGACGGAGAAAAACAGTGGAGTGCAACGAGAGCAATCACCTAGCCGGCTAGCCGCGTGGAAACTGCAACGCCACGAAGTATGTGCCAATTTCCTTCCTAGTCTCGTCTCCCTCGTCGTATCTAATCGCAATAGTTGAGTATCAAATATAGCACCCCCGCAAATACAGTCCACTTAAATATCATAGAAACACCCGCTCCGGTGGTGTCGACAACGCAACGGCGCCACCAACCTATGTGTTAAGGGCTCAATGGTATCGGAATATACAATAATCCTGAATTTTCTGTAAAAAAACATGTTTTAGGTGACATCAATACATAGTAGCATGTTTTATTAGTATTTTAGTAGGATGACTACAAGAGTTTGTTAAGTTGTATCTGGACTCTCATATTTCAGGAATATTTCTTAACAGCACATTGTTTTCTTTCTAGATTTAACATATTGTCATCAAAAATGACACTTAAAATTAGGTTTTTTTTTCTATGCCAAAGGCAGCAACCAGGCAGCGGCCCATCTGATGTTAAATGATTATAATCGCTTACGGACAACTCTAACACCAGGAGCATCACCGGTGCATTGTCGACCTTTCAAAGCATGTAATTTAATGCAAACCAATAGTTTAATCCTAAAAAAAATCGATCTACACTCCTATACTTTTTTGGATATGAGAAGAAATTCTTACTTAAATAAAGATATATTTATTTATCGGTGACTTATAGCTATTATTTATTTTAGTTCTATCGGATCTTTAACCCTCACGATCGTCTACACAGGAGAATGTGTAAAAAACAAATATAGAAGTAACGCCATGTTGATACTAAATTGTTTCGATTTCGTATCAGATTTGGTTAGCTTTGGTAAGATAATGGTTTCTGTAATAATAAATAATTATAAGACACGCCGAGCCCAAAAATATATCACACAGCGATTTAACCTTTTAATATGTTGTGAAACTTATATTTCTTTAGTTCTATTAATCCTCCGCATACAAGGTAAAAAACGGGCATAATTACCATACTAGGCATTAGATAGGGTTTTCGGTTTAATTAATTATTAAAGTAAAAATTTTAACAGACATATATAAAAAATAAACTTTAATCATTAAAAAAAAATAATAAGTAGGTACCTTTAAAAATCAACTAATTTTCCATAAATAAAAAAAACCTGGGATGAATATTTTTAAAGGAATATTTTTTTCATATCGTCATATATCTCGAAGAACATGAGGATTATCTTAAATGATCATCATCTTTCATCCAGTTTGACATCTTTATTAAATTATACTTGTAATTGAAAATAAACTACATTAATTAAAAAAAAAACTAAATAACAGAAAAACATAAAAAAGCATACATACCTTTTTGGAACCATCCCAGACAACGTGGGTTTAGAAACACCCGGAACGCGCTTTTTGCCCATTAATTCACAAGTGCGATCAGCGCAACACTGAGCCAAGGTGAGGAATCAACGTGGCAACCTTTATCGCCCAGCTTCAACTTGAAATTTATTGCTTGAATTGTACTTATAGATCCTAAGATTTTTCTCAGGTTGGGGTTAAATATACCCCATCTTGTATGCCGATGGTTAATAAATTTAAATCAAATTGGTTTGGTTTGCAAAAAATATACATTCCGTGTGTATACGCGGAGGAAATAAAACTCACTTACTCATTTTCGTAAACTACTTGATCTAAACAGACATGTATACAAACTTACACATCACAAATACATACTAATCTTACGCATAACGGGTAACGAAATTTTCCTCTCCCGTAATAAGAAATTTCACTACAAAAATACAAGCAAAGTGGAGATTGTTAAAAGTTTTGACGGCTTGATCATTCAAATTGAACAAACATTTACAGTTAGATCAGTTACTGCTCTAGTGGACTGAGTTGGAACCACTTGTGTTGCAATACCTATTTCAATGTTAGTTATTATTAAGGCACAAAACCATCTGAAATTATTCGTAAAGTTTTACTGCCCGAGCAGAGAGAGAAACTGCTTGAAGTGACATAGCTTTTCCTGTTAGGGAAGCATGCAAATTTAGAAAATGATGAAGCTAATTAGACAGAAAAAATAAAATAACGTTAGACAAACCATTTAAAGCGTCTCTATTGTTTGTCGTTTCAGGACTGGCTTATATTTTCCTTCCACTGGATTTTAATTTACCATTGTGGTCTTCATTTACTTATAAGCCTTGGCGTCTCCTATATCTGACCTTAGCTACACCTCTAGCATTGGGTGCGTTTATACTAGTATTTCTGCATGAAAGCCCAATGTTTTTAGCAAATAAAGGTGAGCTGGATAAGGCTTTGGAAGTTTTAAAATCAATACATAAAATGAATGGAGGCAACGACGATTCTTTTCCGGTAATATTATTTCAGAACTTTCTATATTACATTCTTGTTTAATCTTATATGAATGAGTGAAAGACTAAAAATTGAGATATATATTAAATAAGGATGCTTCATTGGTATTTATATGTGATTTTTGATTCCCGTTAATATTGCGTATTTTTTAAAAGTTATAATTACAAATATACCAAAAGATCTGTTTAATTTAGCACCAATAACTTTTTTTTGGTTCTTTAAGTAGCTTAAGATACTATATTTTTAAGTACTATATTTTTTTACAAAAATAATACCAAATTTGAAGTGACGATAAGACATTAATTAAATAGAACAATTGATTTTTTTTTATATCACAGGAGGCAAACGAACAAGCGGGTTACCTGATGTTAAGTGATCACCGCCATCCATACACACTAGCAACTAGGGAGTCACAAGTACGTTGCCAGCCTTTGTTGGGAGCAGGAAGGAGGGGAAAGGGAATGGCAGGGGTACCTCCAGCGTTCTCACTGATCGAACGAAACCGCCGGCCCAAGGCCGCCCCTGTGGAACCGGGGACGCCATGTGGCGTCAGACCATCCACGCTCTTACGTCCATGAAGGCGACCTTTCTCCCGTCCAGGTACGTCTCCAACAGCCGCCGCAGGTACGGGGGCACTCCGAAAAAGCGGAGCACCTCCCGTATGACACCATGCGGCAGACTGTTGAAGGCGTTGGCAATGTCCAAGAACACCGCCAATATTCTTTCGCCTTGAGAGGTCACCTCTGCGGAGACCTGTTTTACCCGTAATACCATGGGGCACCGGTCACTTTACGTAAGAAGCAGTTTTGAAGGATCTACAACTAACTAAAGCGTCGCTCTGGTATGTGCGTGAAAACGGGACAGCTATATGTCAGAATGGGACGGATGCACGTCTTATACAGTGTGAGCTTGTGTCTGAGGGACATCATACTCCTATGACAAAGTAACGGATGCAGGCAACCCAAGACCATAGCGGCCTTGTTTCACACTCTATCGAAATGTGACTCGAACGTGAGGTGTCTGTCTAATGTCACTCCGAGGTATTTGACCTCAGTGGTCCAAGGAATTTCGATTCCGTTAAGCCTAATGGGCTTAAGTTTGTTGGAATGCCGCCTGGAATCAAAAAATATTGCGGCGATTTTATCAGGATTAACTTCTATGCGCCATCAACGAAACCATTCACCGAGTGTGCAAATGGCTTTTTCGATGCGCTTTCTAAGGAAGTCCGACCGCCAGCTAAAAGCGAAGCGTAGATAACAACCTACCTCGACCCTCGGACCGAAATAGGTCAGTGAATAGATTGAAGAAAGAAGGCGCGAGAATGGAGCCCTGGCGTACACTTGAGCATATCAGGTTGGACGGGGACATTTCACCATCCACTCTAAAGCGGAAAGTCCTATCGGTGAGATAATCGCGGATTATATGAACTAATCTATCGGGTACGTGAGACTGAAATAGTTTATAGACGAGCCCTTCGTGCCAGATCTTATCGAAGGCCTTGGCGACATTCAAAAAGACTTGTGCGTTTTGGTTTCTTTGGATTCAGATCGGGACTCGGATCTGCACTGAATTTAGAAAAGATGTACTCCGTGAGGCGATGTACTTGATTTGTACAAGAGTGTCCGGCACAAAATCCAAACTGCTAGGTGGTAATAAATCTAACTCTGAATTTGAGACCTGGAGACGGTTCAGAAGGAGCCGCTCGTATAGTTTACCTAGTGTATCTAAGAGACTGATAGAGCGATAGTTCACGAGAAGCGTAGCTTTTTTGCTGGATTTGCGAATGCGTATAACTATGGCCTTTTTCCAGACGGTTGTAAAGTGACCAATAGGGCTATGATGCGGTCAGGAAGATGTCTCAACACTTTGTTCCTAATCCCATCGAGACCTGTGGACTTCCTAAGCTTAAGATGCTTGATGGCGGACGAAACTTCATCGTAAGTTACCGGGGTTAGGATATCCACGGGAGGAACGCGAGTGTATGCTCTACCGACGATTCGATCGATCCGATATGGATGGGGTCAGTGTTATCAGTGTTTGGCGAACACTGTTTTTCTAAACTCGCGGCGAGACATTCTGCCTTGTCTATGGAATCGAACGCGGGAGGCAGCCCGGGGCCTCTGTCGAGGGGTGGCATGGAAGTACTGAGGTCTAATTTTAACGTTCGCGAGTGTTTCCAGTACGCCAAGTGAGATAGACGGATATCCTCTAGAAGCCTCTCCCATCTGTCACCCTGGATCTCAGAAATACGGGATTTAGCTACCTTACGTAGCGATCGTAAACGATCGCAATTTTCTACAGACGAGTAAGTGTCGTAAGCTCGAGTCGCAGCGTTCTTTTCCGCGATCAACGCTCTCATGTCATCAGGGACTATAAAACGGCGATCGTTCGCCGTTTGTACCTCTTTCAAGTTCTCCCTGATGGCGGCCTGGAGATAGTCGACCAGGGAATCGATAGCCAAATCCGCATCGGCTTTAAACATCAAAATGTCCGGAATCCTATCTAAAATGATCGACGAAGGATTTACTCTAAAATAATTAACGAGTTTCACGTAATCACCTACCCTTACCGACGGAGGGGTGAAATTTGAGTTCGAACCTAACTGTGATATAACATACAACTATGATGTGACTTGTATGAGTCATACCCGAAGTGTGACATTCTTTAATAAAGCTACATCTAACACTGTCGACCGACAGTTATCCTAATAGTAGGTGGGTTCCGGAGGGGCTATGAGGTCAAACGCGAGAACCCTACTTAGTTGGTCAAGTACCTTCCCGTTACGAGAAGTAGTCGAACTGTTCCAGATAACTTTCCTGCTGTTGAGATCTCCCGCTATAATAACGGAGTCTCCTAGATTAAGCAACGCTTCTAAGTCGGATCTTAGCAACACTCTATTCGGCGACAGGTACGCGGACACTGATACAACGGATGGATGGCCGGTCATCCCTAACTTACATACTGACACTTCCATATTAGATAGAGTAGGCGGATCTACCGGCATGCAGTACAATGAACGTCTATAATAGATTAAGGTGCCGCCCCCGCGGGTGACACGGTCGTTCCTGACTATATTATAATTCGTGATCGCGGGATTACGCATCTTCGGTTTCAAAAGTGTTTCTTGAACGAGTAAAACATCTCTCTGTCTATCGCGTAAAAAGGCATCTACTAGATCGCACTGTGTCTTCGCGTTAAGAAACGAAAAAGATAGACCGCGCGGTTTAACCCTATTCATAGCCGCGAATTATAAACAGGGTTATAAAAGCACCAGCGAGGCGTTGTAACGTCACGGCAACCCCTGGGAAAAAGGTAACCGCATACTATAACCCGCGGTCCCTATTGCTATTGATCATCGCGTTAAACTCGATGATTTCTTTTATGTCGTGTATGAGTAATAATTGCGTCAGCCACTCGATGCCCGACAGAGAGAAGGATAGAGCCTGGGCAGCCTGTGCAGGCTTAGCTCTTTGGGGCTGCGCCTGAAGATGAGAAGTGTGAGGCTGGGATTTAGGAGCCAAGGGGGTGACCCAGAGGCCACAGAGGGTGCCGCGCGCGCCATGGGTGCGGGCTCTACCGAGGTACGAAATACACCCGGCAGGCCAGGGAAGGACTTCACGGACATGAGAGGTCGGGGTAGATGGCGAGTGGCGGACACAAGTGCCTTGGACGCCTGTGTCGCCTGACGAGGGCGTTGTGTGCGTGGCGCACAAGGGCGATCGCGATAATTTGCGGGATGATCCGTGTTACCACACAACACGCAGCTAGAGGACTCGGGAGTGTCGAAAGTGCGGTCGAGGATGACCAAGATCATGTTATAGGGGGCTCTAGTGCGTGGGTGGTAGATCCTGTGTACCTCACGGACGCATAAATCGAGAGACTTCAAAAAGGCAGTGACGGCAGGCACGACGTCATCGGTCGAGATATCGAAGGGTGTGGGTTACAACCCTTTCTACTATTTTTTCAAGCCAATTAAGGTGATCTAACATCGATTGACTAGCCATTCCGTGGCTTTGGGGGGGAGGGGGGACTAAATTAACCTCCCTGCCTGATGGGCAGAGGGGCACGTCAAAGTGAAGCTGTGGGACTATCCCGAGTCCGAACCAAGACAGCTGTGGGCGAAAAACAGTGCCACACAGTAAAAGAACCTACGTTGCCTAGGGGAGGCCCTAACAAGCGCTTTGTGTTCGCACTGACAAGTGCGGTTTAATAGAAGCTCTAACTAGTAGCGATGGGTCACTGGACAACAACGTAGCTCGAATACAAATAGCGACGGCGATGACTCACTCTGCAACAATGTGCAGCGCGCACATCTGGCGCGCAGGTGCTGTGCGCCGAGTATCGGGCACGCTGGCTACCTACGTCGATCACGATGCGATGTACACGTTGGGCACGGCGCGCGCTAAAAATGTGCGTAAAATACCTTGAAATGAGCGACCAACGATTGAAATTTTCGATTAAAACGTCGACACGAAGCTCTGGATATGTGACGAAGTACGCCGGCTGCACACACAGTGTGCTATATGTCTTACTGATGTTATGACAAATAACAAAACTTTCCACTTTACAAATACATAATGTTGATCCAAAAAATTACTAAGTGTCTAATTTAATGTTTTCTCATTTTAATTATAGTTAATAGTGAATAAGCAATTTAAATAACTTAAAGGAATTTTATTGCGAATGACAGGAAGGATGAATGGCTTTCCCACTTATAAATAATAGCCCATGAACATAAAGAAATTGATTAAAGATTGACAATTGTTTGGTCTGATATTCTGTAGAACCTTTATTATTATTTGTCAGGTAACATCTCTTATTGGAAACAGTAGAGAAGAGGAAAATGAATCATTCTGGGAAACAATATCAAGACAAATAGTTTTGATATTTAAACCGCCTATGTTGTGGAAAACTATGCAATTATTTTATTTGATAACTGTATGTTACGCTACGTGAGTATCAATTATATTTTAGTCATAGTATAATTAGTGAGTATATACAACAGAGTCCAAATTTTCTTATGCTTTCAACTTTTTCTAATACCAGCACCACCGGACCACTTTCAAACGCTTGAGATTACCATCATATCAATAAAATATAAAAACACTTAGTACAATGTTTTCTAATGTCATTTATTTGACAGTTTTAGTTAAAGTTTGCTGAATTCTGAGAGCATCATCTAAGAGACTACATTGTTACTTAGAGTTTAATGTTATATTATGTCTATAATTATTTTTCTTTGTTGAACTAATATTAACTCTTTGATGTATCGGTTTTTAAATTATTCATATTACTATATGACAGAGGTAGTGTATCAAGTAATTTACTGTTAGTGAAGTACTAAAAGCAACGATGTAAAAGGTCAAGGTAATTTGACGGAAACGTGAGGCAAAGACTCTGTGATATTTCTGATAAAGCTGCATCTCAAACCTAAATACTACATTGTTTTAGAAACAATGTATTCTTCATGTGGTTTCCTGCCATGGTTAACTCATTCTACAATAACGATGTACACGGTGGCAAAAAAACTTTTTGTCAGAGAATAATTGCAAATATATCCGTTACCATGAATGAAAATGTAAGTAATTGATTCTTATGGATTAGACTTCATCGGTAATCTTTATTTATGTTATATTTCGTTCGTTGAGATCTTTCAATGATATTTGTCGTATTATTGTTAAACTTTGATTCATTTGTTTTAATTTTTTTAAATATAGTTTAATCATCGAATACTAAAGGAATCGATTATACAATACCTAGAAATAATAAGTTTATGGAACTTTCAAATACAACAAAAAGTCTTGCATAGTAAATTCAGAATGGTTAAATGGTAAAATCAAATATAAAACAACAGTGAATGGATTCAAAACCTTTAGCAATTATTTTACAATAAGTATGATTTTCAATTAATTATGGTATTTCGCACTTCATTTGTGCAATTTGTGTATACCAGAATAAGTTATCCCACTGCCGTGTTAACAACCTATTGAATAAGAATCACAAAAAGCAAATTTCCAGAGTCTCGTATGAAATTGTGTCGCTGTGCTTTTAATATCATCCGTAGAATATTATTGAATAATTACTCTTATGTTACCAGGAACAATGCAACGACCGTACTCCAGTGAACACGATATACGTTGGTATACTATTCTCGCTTTTCTTCGTCATTCTCAACTTGACTGTCATGAAACTATCCCCAAGGAGGAAATTACTACTCCTAACAACCTTCATGATATCAGGCTTCGGAGCTGGTGCACTAAATCTATTTGAAAATCAAATAGTCAACATGATTTTGTTCTTACTAATCCAGATCACCGGAATCTGCGGTGGAACTATTGGATCATATTTTGTTGATACATACCCTACGTCTTATAGGTAAGTAATTTATACTTCTCTTAGTTTTAGAGTTTGACTATAAACATAAAAGGAGAGAGGAATGATCGCAATTTGTTACGAGTCACTTCTCTTTCCCTTGACGCGTTGCATGAGCATTATATAAAAATTCTCAAAGATTTGTAAGTCATTATTCAGATGCAAGTCAGAGAAATGCCTGGAGATTAATGATCACATGCTTGAGAAGATATCACACGATTTGATAGCAGATTTATTTTCCATCAAGCCTAAAATACCGAATGGACATACTCGTATTCGAAGATAATCAATAAGCTTTGTGTCCTGGTCTCTTCGTACTAAACCTGGGACGGTCTTGAAGCAAATGTTCAAAGTTATTCTGTTTTATGTATCACCTTGCAATTACTTCACTATTCTAATAAGATGATTCTTCTTGCCATAAATTTGCGAGGAATTTTTGTGACGTGTCAGTATTCATGCCCGTTTTATTATTTGCCTTCCAGTTGTGCATAATTATCTTAAGGCATAGTACAATTGTATTTTAGACCACGTCATTACTTAACATCGGGTGAGTTTAAGGTCAAATTTTAGACCTACATAAAAGTGCAATAAGTTAATCTTGAACTTAATGACTTTAAGAGATAGTGAAATTATAAGAATAGAAATGGAAGTTATCCTGAATCATAGTATCCGAAATATATTAATAAATGTATTACAACAGATTTTGAAATCAATGATTTGATAACCAAGGGATTAGTATTAGAAATAAGTAGGATTAATAAAATAACAAAGCGATGTGACAAATGTATAAATATTAGGTTATTAGATATTGTTTAAAAATATGACATTGCAAAAACAAATAATACTAAGTTTCATTAAAAAAAAAAAGAATATTAAAATGTATTATTCCATTAATTTCATTTTCTCACTGTATGAGCCTTAAACTATACAGAAAACTACTTTCTAGAAACGTTTTTGTATACAAAGTACAACATCACAGACTATCAAACGCAGACAGACTTCTTCAACTAGAGATAAATAATTTAAGATGACCAAATTTATACATATCCAAACATTCGAAAAGAATTTACCTTCTTCGACGCAGTCTGGTAATACTATATAATCTTCTTCGTTAGCAAAAGTTTCTAATTATTTTCAGAGGTTTTGCAACAAGTTTAGGAATTATGATGGCGAGATTTGTCTGTTTTGGCGCAGTCAACTTAATCGGAGCTTTGGTAGTCAATCACTGCCAGCTGACATTCTACAGTTATGCTATATTTATTTTAAGTAAGTTTGTTTTTCTTTGGAACTGATTATCCGCATCGGTCAGGCCGATTTGCATTTTCACAATTTGCATTTTTTGACAATGACAACTAGGGCAAGGGTCGCAAAGGAGTCGGATGTCGGTGTGGTCTTTCAGGCAATATCGCGTATCGAGCTAAATTATCCATACACCTTAGTGACACACATATGGTTGTGTATTTATATGTACAGTACGATCGCGAACATTTATTTCATATCTAGCATTTTTGGTTAAGGCTAACTATTGGTTAAGGTAGTCAAATGGTTGGACCGGTGGAATAACAATCCGATATTTGCAGGTTCGAACCCCGGCATGTACCAATGATTTTTTCACAGTTCGCGTATATTTACTAATTTAAATTGGTAACACTATTTGCCTATGGTAAGGGAAAACATCGTGAGGAAATCTAAACCTGAGAAATAATAGTATAGTACCACTGTATCTGGGAAACACATATAAATGGATTTCTCAGAGTTAGAAATCGCCAAAACGTCGTACGCTGGTAGAGTGATTATGCCCATACCTTCTTACGGTTAAGAGGACTATGGCCTTTCAGTAGGTCAATGTGTCTCTTACAGGCTGATGATGATAAACTAACCATAAAGAAAAAAAATAAGGGGAAAAGGAAAACCCTACCACAACACGTGTACCTACCGTGGTATACGTAAGCGCCATGTCAAGCAAGTTTTGGTGTCAAAAGGCTATAATAGAGTGGATCAATATGTGAACGATGGTGATGTCTGAAATTGACTCCTCTCTGTACACCTGTACTGAAAACGATTATGACATGTTATTGTACTTCAAAAACATATATGTTAAAATTTAAAAAGATAAACCCGATTGAGTTTCTTGCCGGTTCTTCTCGACGACTGGGTTATTTTCCGAAGCAGTGGTAGTTTTGATTTTAATAAGCGCCTTCTTATAGCCTAAATCGAGTAAAGTGTTTTTTATTTTGATTTTAGATATTACAGAGTATAGCGGCACTCTCAGATTTATACTTGTATATAATTGTAATATATTTCATCTTTGTGCTGTTTGCACTATACTTCATTTTGTGATTCTATATTTAAGAAATTAAATATGTTGTGTTCTTTTTTCTATAGGTGGCGGAGTAGCCGCGTTGTTCGTACCATCCGTTGAAAAATAAATTATAAGACAAGTGTTTTGTATATAAATAAAACAGCTGGTAACTTCACAATTTGTTTTACTTTTATATTAATACTAGCAGTACCGCGGCTTTGCACACGTTTGTCATTATTGTTTTTTTTAATTACTAGTTTTTGAAGTATAATGGATATTGAATAAAATTCATGGAAATTGGTTGAACTAGGCAGAATTTAATGTGCTGCAGCACCGCCTAGTGATTTATTATAGTAAAATAAATAACCGAGAAACTTTCTTCATAAGAAAACACTTAGGAATGGCAAGTTTCAAGGTGATCGATCAAACTATGTTGGAAGCCGAACTTACACTGAAATTATAACTTGAACCCACCGAAAGTTCAGGCATATTGTAGGTATTATGTCGACCACACACAGACCGCATCGTAATTGCACATCAGGTGAGACTATGGTCAAATGCTATGCTCTTGAAAGTTAAAAAAAAGATTGCAATGAAAAACAATAAACATAACATTATTAATAAATTTATTGCAAGAAAATGAAATTACAGAAATATAATAAAATATACAGAGATAAAAATGTAATTATATTATTTTGGCAATAAACCGACGATATTTAAAAGGTGATAGGGTAGGCTGTTACTACTGTCAACATCGGCTCCGTATTTTCTTACAAAGTTAAATATAATAAAACGTGAAATTAAAGTGATATTATAGCTAAAAAGTTAAATAATTGTTCAGATAATAAGGACAAGTGAAGATAACAACAATAGGCTACTAATTAATGTAACAACAGTGAAAAGTAGTATTTGCTTATTTAGATAATTTTAGACTAAAAGGTGAAACTTCATGACTATTTGTGTGTCATTATACGTTATATACATATATTTAGTGACAGTGAAATACATAAACATTAGTTTCCACAAATTTCGTGATAGTTATATTACAAAAAGACTTTGGAATTTAACCGGTGTATGTATAACAAAAACTGCAAGTCATCGTATACTAACGCCATCTAACGAACAATAGCAGTACTACTTGTTTTTATAATAGATAAATCCAATATCACATACTATAGCCATCTACTAGCGAGTGCCTGAACTGCTTTGCTCTTAACTACTAATTAGATCAAATACGAACGAAGTCCTGTAGAGTTCCAAAAGAGGGCAATACTTGTACTACATATAATATACCAAGACTTCATTTATTATTTTTTTATCACAATGGAAGAGATAATGGCTACACTTCGTATAATTCAAAGAGAGCTTGATAACCAGAAAAAACTTATAAATAAAAATGGTGAAGACGTGGCTGAGAAAGTTACATTAAATATAAATAAAGTTTTAGATGAAAAATTCAAGACTTTACAGGAAAATCATGAAAATCTCAAGGCCAGGGTTGAATACCAAGAGCAAAGAATATATTATTTAGAAAAACAATTAAGACAACGCAATTTAGTATTCTTTGGACTTGAGGAACATGAAAGATCTTACCTCGAGTTAGAAAAGAATATAATAGACTTCGTGCATAAATACTTCCCCATATTACATATAGATCGTAGAGACATACAAGCCATCAGAAGAATAGGGAAAAAGACTGTCAAGCCAAGACCTGTTGTTA
This sequence comes from Antheraea yamamai, assembly GCA_036509395.1. Classification (NCBI taxonomy): domain Eukaryota; kingdom Metazoa; phylum Arthropoda; class Insecta; order Lepidoptera; family Saturniidae; genus Antheraea; species Antheraea yamamai. The sequence continues at coordinate 1,526,059 of AP028441.1, forward strand.
TAACGTTTACAACACTCGGCATGAAAATCGATTTCCTTAAACATAAAGGAGCTCTAAAGAATACAGCTTACTATATAAAAGAGGACTATCCACAAGCAGTTCTACAAATAAGACGAGAGCTACAGGTACAAGTAAAAGCGGAAAGAGAGAAAGGAAATACAGCCATTATCAAATATGACAGGCTTGTCATATTAAAAAATCCATCTAAAAATAAAACTATCAACAAAAAACGAAATTTGTCAAAATCACCAGAGAGCAAAAACACACACAGCCACGCAGAGCAGAAAGATCAAGCAAATAAAAAGAATAAAACCCTAGCTACCCATACAGCACATAGATCATCAAGTTTTTCCGAAGGTGTTGTAAAACCAGGAATGTTAAATTTCTTAACTAACAAAAACAATAATGTTAAGACAAACACACAAAATAATACCACAAACGCATAGCAACGAACACACCAGCCCCTCCCTGAGAATGACAAACAATTAAGAGAAACAATGGTAACACAAACAACACATCTTCCAAGCCAGCTGGTCACTGTGGAAGATTATGACCTAAACCCTCCAAAGACAATTATAACTACAAATATATTAAACAATACATCAACTACACCAAATAAGCTCTACATAATGACATACAATGTAAGAACACTATCATCATATGGTCACTTATTGGAATTAATGCAAGCAATTAAAGATATAAAGTACGACATAATTGGACTGTCTGAAACAAGACGCCAAGGAATAAAGGTAGAAGAACATGACAACTATGTTCTATGCTATGCAGGACTCATACCAGGAAAATATGGTATTGGATTCTTAATACATATACGACACAGAAATAACATAGAGAGCTTTACAGGCATCAGTGATAGAGTCGCACTCCTAAATTTAAACATACAAGGAAACAAATTATCACTTATTCAAGTATATGCACCCACTGAAGCGGCAAACGATGAAGAAATAGAAAATTTCTACACAAATATAAATAAAGCTATGAGTCAAGCACACAAAACATATATAGTTATGGGCGATTTAAATGCAAAAATTGGTCAACCGAAACAAGATGAATACTTAGTAATGAAATCAAATGGTTACGGAGAAAGAAACAAGAGAGGCCAGAGATTAATAGACTTCGCTCTTGAAAATAAAATCGCGATATTAAACACCTTCTTTAAAAAGAAGCCAAAACATAAGTGGACCTGGCGTTCACCAAATGGAGAGCATAAGAATGAAATAGATTTTATCATGTCAAACCAACCAACCATGGTGCAAAATATCGAAGTGCTAACTATCAACTTTTCTTCTGATCATAGGCCTATAAGAGCATCAATAACACTAACAAAACAAAAGAAAAACAGGTCTAACTTCAGCAGCTGCCATTACTCTACATTGAAAAATAAAGAAGAAGTATTGAAATACAATCAGTGCATAACATCCTACTTACCAGACCTACAAGATTGCTCTACCACTTCTGTGCAAGCCTATCACGATAAAATAATAAAGGCTATCACCCAAAGCCTTCAAAGTGCCCATTCTACAAAGAATTCCATACAGAAAAGTCAGACCATTCTATCTGAGCGCACTTTAACACTTATGAGAAGAAGACAAACATTACAAAAAACTACAAAGAAAACACGATCAATGAGAAACGAGTTGTCAGCGCTGTATAAGCTTATAAGTAAACTTATAAAACAGGATTATATCAGACACAGACACAACACCTTACAAAAACATCTGATACAAACAGGCAGCACGAAAAAAGCTTTTAAAGATTTACAAACGTGCAAATCATGGATTGACGGACTAAGTAAAGTAAATAAAACACTAAATAGTCGTAAGGACATTATTAATATTGCGACAGAATTTTACAGGGATCTTTACAGCGCCAAAAACTCTAAGGACACAGGACATAGTAGTACGATCTTGTCAGACAACTACAAGAAAGAAAGCACAACAAAATTCGAGGAAAAAGAAGTAATTGAAGCAATCAAAACTTTAAAAGTAGACAAATGCCCGGGCTCCGATTGTATTACAAATGAAGCTATAAAAGCAGCCAATAGTCTACTGGCTCTACCACTTACTCTTCTGTTCAACCGCATACTAGAAACCACCGAAACACCTACGCAATGGTCAGAGTCAAATATAATATTAATATACAAAAAAGGCGACCCACACGATATAGGCAACTATAGGCCAATAAGCTTATTACCATGTTTGTACAAATTATTTTCCTCGCTTATCAACAAAAAAATAAGCATCACATTAGCGGCGGAACAACCAAAAGAACAAGCAGGTTTCAGAAAAGGTTTCTCAACCATAGACCATATTCATACCCTGGAACTATTGATCGAAAAATATCAAGAACGACAAAGAGCACTTTACATTGCCTACATAGACTACAAAAAGGCTTTCGACACTGTGTCTCACACAAGCATCTGGGAAACTTTAAATGACCAGGGAGTAGAAGATGTATATATTCGAGTAATAAAAAGCATATATAACAACAATACAGGAAGGGTAAAACTGGAAAAAAGGCGATCCCCTATCTCCGCAACTATTTATTGCCGTCCTGGAAGGAATAATGAGAAAAGTAGACTGGAAGCAATTCGGAATAAATATTAATGGAAACTACCTTACTCACCTCCGTTTCGCTGATGACCTATTGTTGCTATCAGAATCAGGTATACAGCTACAATTAATGATTCATTCATTAAACGAAGCTAGTCAAAAAGTAGGTCTAGAAATGAACCTAACAAAAACAATGGTCATGACAAACAGTATAGAAACTAGAATCTCAGTCGATAACGAAGTACTTGCTTACACTCAAGGATATATCTACTTGGGAAAACAAATAAGCTTCAATAGTAAAAATAATGAGTTGGAAGTAGAACGAAGAATACAAAAGACGTGGAATAAATACTGGAGTATGAAAGAAATATTTAAAAGCAACATGGCAGTATACATTAAAACCAAAGCGCTGAACACATGTCTTCTACCCTGCCTAACTTATGCTTGCCAGACCTGGAAATATACAAACAAAATTAAGAATAAAATTACCAGCTGCCAACGCGGCTTGGAACGCAGTATGCTCAACATAAAAAAAATACATAAAATTAGACATACAAAAATACGAGATATTTCTAAAGCCATTGACGCTCTGACCCACGCCCAAAGGCTGAAATGGAAATGGGCGGGCCATGTGGCGAGGCTACAAGACGACAGATAGACCAAACAAGTCACTGCGTGGACTGGCCCTAAAGGAAAAAGACGCATAGGAAGACCCCACACGAGATGGCAAGATAATATCAAAATAATAGCGGGCCCAGACTGGTTAAAAGTGGCTCAAAATAAGGAAAAATGGATGTCATTGGAGGAGGCCTTCACCCGAACAGGGGTTCTTGCAAAAAATAAATAAAAGGATAGTCATAAGTTTCTTTTCTTGTTTATGATTATTATGTAAATATTTATGTTTAAGTTCATGTTTAATTTGTAAGAAATATAAGGCTTTTTTATTTTTATTTTTATTTTATTTTATTATTTAAAAGGTCTTGTAAAAGTGTACACTTGGATGAACTCCAAATCATTGGGTTTTATTAGTTAGCATTTATAGCAGAGGTAAGTGAGGCATTGATTCGTGATTTTGTGTGTGTTCTATACTGTTTTAAATACTTAATCGTGTTGTTTTATGATAAATTACCCAGATTGTTATACTTGAGTCTATAATTTTTACTAAACAATTTATTAAAATATAATAAAACAAAACTGTTATGAATTAAAAGAAAACATAAGAAAAATCATTATAGTGCCATCTGGCGAAAGCAATAATTAATAAACAAAACAAAGACGCGAATATATTAACGTAAGTGTGGTGACATCTAGCGGCTTCTCCATGTACTCACTGTAATGTTTTAGCACGCACAGTTTAACAGTTTTTGTTATCGAAACAAAGGTGCTATTTTATGTTCCATTTAAAGAAAAGTATAACTAGATAGCAGCAGCAGCGATTACAATGATACTAACAAATACAAACTACATTCTGAAACTAATCTAGCAGCTTCTAACACAATGCGATGGTTTTAGGTTTTTTTAGTACTTTTGCGTATTCAAACAAACAGCCAGCAGACAGACAGACAATTCTAAAAATGATTGTCATGTATTTTATTACTAATTCCAAGACACTCACAACAATTATTTTCACATAAATCTAAAAAGTACACGTTTAGACATATTTTGCCATTTAGACATATTTTGCCATTTAGAAATATTTTGCCATTTTCTTGAAGTGAAAACGTATTTAGGCGCGCTGAGCGGTATTTTTGGCAGAATATAAACTTATGATTTCGCTTCAGCAACATGCTAGTAAGCGTGACCGACCTTATTGCGCTTGCGTCAGGCTAGCGACGCGTAGTATAGCGGTCTGTGTACATCTAACATTGATATTTTGTATTGAGTTTGTATAGCTCATTATGTGTTTGATTAATTAATAAACCGTATAAAAATATATATCATTATTGTTGCGAGTGCCAATAGATGTGGAAACCAGACTAATGTTAATAATTTCAATATACAAATTATGAAATTGAAATATTGTAATTCAGTCATTATAATAAATTAAAAAATTCAAAAGAGAACACCGTTATTTCGTTGTTTTTAGTTTTCACTTCTGTCGACAGTCCTTAGGACTGCCACGGCTTTTTTTTATGGAAGTTACATAGCTATTGATACATGGATATATTTGAAGGAAAATATCGGATGAAACCATAACGTGGTGGTAGTGATCTTTTCTAAATCCGCCCGGCTAACTACCACCCTTAAGTTGAAAATATATCACCAAGCACAAATCGGTCTGCTCCGGCAGATGCACTTCAGAAGCAGTCCCTTTATATTTATCGTAATTACCTCTTCGATCACATCGTCATTTAACACCAGGTGAGATAGTAGTCAAACACTATATAACCTATAAAGTATCAAATAGCTCCATCTGGTTTCAAATATAATATATAATTTACTATAACCGACCACAAACCGAATTGCAGCCATGGAATATCAGCCATATATAGATACAGCAGAGTTTATTTCGTTTTTATTGCAAAGCAACGTTTACCTCCCAGTTCTAATAGTAAATTAATAATAGAAGTATCATTACATACTTTATAATAAAACAAAGTCCTCTGCCACGTCTGTTCGCGATACAGTTAAAAGTACTGAATGGACTTTCATACGGTTTTCATCAGTAGATAAAGAGAACGAGAAAGATTTGATTATAATATTAATATTTTTGACAAGGTTTTTTTGTCAGAGCAGCAAAACGACCGCCGGCCCCGCTAGTTTAATTAATAAATAAATTCTCATTTTATTTCAAGTTTAATATATTCTGTCCATGGCTGGCTTTCAAAATTTAACGAAGCAATATATACAAAACAATAGTAATTAATGGATAATTAAACAATTACAAGTTCTACAACGCCCCTAGTGCCTCTTGATTAAAACTAGTTTTACTGGCTCAAGGTTTGTTATAATGCAGTGGATTGTGACTCCGTGTAGTTATATTATGTTACATGATGAGATAACAATTAAATATTATTATATAACTAGCTGTACCCGCAGCTCCGCACGCGTTTTTTTAAATCGTATTAAAGAATTATAGAATTGTGAGACATGTACAATTATAGAAACGCTCTTTAAAGACAATTGTAAGTACGACGCGCACGCCACTAAAAGTAACATGTAACTTGTACATTACATATATAAATACAAAGAGCGCGTGCCAAATGAGGTTTGTCATCAGCAATATATTTGGAACCTTAACCCACCATATAACTACCTCAGTGCTTACTTACACTGTATGAGGAACTAATGAAACAACAACTTAAAATATTATTATTAAGATTTACGTTTACATTACATTTAATATACGTTGCCATTATTATAATTAAGATTTTGTGACTGTACAAAAAATAAACGCTTGTCTGTTCCGCAACAAATTGAATTATGGAACTCTTTACGTAATACGTTTATAATCTAAGGTCTTATTAGGAAGACCTCTATATCATTAATGTTATTAATAATTATAATGTCGAATTTTAAACAATAAGCTGATAATTATTTCTCTTATTAAAAATAAAGAATGAGTTGAAATCTTGCTAAATTTCATGCAGAAAAAGTCGCGGGTAACAGCTAGTCGTTAGCGTAGCGTAAGTCGTAGCGTTTTGGTCTAAATTAAAATAAATTAAATTACTTTATATAAGATCCTATATCTGCCAGTGAAAGTCCCATGAAAATTGGTCTAACTGTTTCGGAGAAAACACTACGGGCGAAGCCACGGTTAACAGCTAGTATAAACTAAAATTGCTTAAATTACTTTTTATAAGGTTAGCTATCTCCCAGTGAAAGTTTCGTGAAGATCGGTTGAACTGTTTTGAAGATAGTACCACGGTTAACAGCTAGTCTAAATTAAAATAGATTAAATTACTTGAAATGATGTCCGCTATCTGCTGGTAAAAGTTTGGTGAAAATCGGTCCAATCGTTTTGGAGATAGCATTGCAGACGAAGCCACGGTTAATACCTAGTCTAATTTAGAGTAGCCTAAGAAACCCGCTGTTATTTCAGCTATCTGTCAGTAAAATTCCTGTCAAAATCGGTTCAGCCGTTTCGGAGATTACCCGGAACAAACAGACAGACAGACAGACCGACAAAAATTTTAAAAATTGCATTTTTGTTATCAGAAGCGTGTATACTTTCATACCCAATCAGTAAAAAAAAATTATTTTGATATTACATACAAACACTTCATTTTTATTATATGTATAGAATAGATGTGGTAGTCGCCATTTCATCCAACGATTTTGCAACAAAACTGTTTTTGGTAGAAAAGGTGGTTGTCACTTCGAGGTAAATCATAAGTAATTACTTATATAAAACTAGCTTCTCTCCGCGACTTGGTCCGTGTGTAATAGTTACTTTGGGCTAACGCTAACTTTAACTCGCGACTTCGTTAACGTAGAAAGTGAAAATATTTTTAAATTATACGTACGTTAACCCCGATTTTGAAACATTCTTCATTGGTACTTCGCTCCTAGATTAATGTCTTAGCGTGATAAGCGTATACCCTTCCTCGAGAAATGAGCTATCTAACACTGAAAGAATTCAAATCGGACCAACATCTATTGAGATTAGCGCGTTCAAGCAAATGAAAAGTTATTAGGCTCGTAGACCGGAATTTCGGGGGAGTAAAACTTCTTAGTTTGCGTCAGGGACACGCTAGTAACGCAAGACCGAAACGTTCGAAACGTATTACGCTTGCGTTAGTCTAGCGAGACGTAGTATAACGGCTTGTGAATATGTAATGTTGATATTTTGTATTGAGATTGTGCAGCCCATTACATGTTTCATTAATTATTAATAAGTTGTATAAAAATGTAACTATATAATTATCGCTCAAAATCAAAATCAAAATTTAGGCCCTGAGAAGGCGCTTATGAACGTCAAAGCTACCACCGATTCGGAAAACAACCTAGTCATCGACAAAACCGGCAAGAAAGGCGATCTGGGTTATATATGTCTCTTCATGTTATATATTTTTATAAAACATAAATAGTTACATTCGTTTTTAGTGGATGCACAGAGTGTGGCGTCATTTTCAGACGTCACAATCGTTGACATATTGATCCACCCTATAATAAATAGCCTTTAGACATTAAAAACTGCTTGACATGGTTTTTGAACGCACTATCCGGTAAATCGGCAAATGTGTTTTGGGACTTTGTTATAAAACCTAACACTATTACCTAAATAAACTGTTTTTGGTCTTAGTAATCCTGAAGCATGGAATGACCAATTTGTTGCTGTTTCTAGTATTTATATTATGTTGGGCGTTTACTAGATCCAGCTTGTCTAAGTTTTTGCGAACATACATTAAATTATCATTACATAATATAAAGCAAAGTCCCAAACCGCGTCTGTCTGTCTGTCTGTTCGTGATAAACTCAAAAACTACTAAATGGATTTTCATACGGTTTTCACCAATAGACAAAGTGATTCATGGGGCACGTTTTGGTATTTAATTTATCAAGGATTTTTTTATAATTCGGGCGGGACAACGTCTGCCGGGCCCGCTAGTAATATATAATAAGAATGTAAAGTTTGTCTGTTGAAAATGCTATGTGTCATAATGTAATTTTTTTGGTTGTTTGTCAAGTCTCGTAGAGGATATGAAAGTATGCGATATGGTGATTTATCTTCATCAGATATCAAAAGTAGATATTTATGAATTATTTTCTAAATATTTTAGCAGTGTTTATGAAGATAATTTTTGTCCTAGTATTGATTCAAGTATTCCTATTAACATACATGTTGTTTTGTTAAAGATTACTCCCCAAGAAAGTAGTATAAACCGTAAGTTAAAACATATTGATCCTTACAAGAGGCCTTACTGGCCCTGATTGAATTCCTGCCAAATTTATTAATACTTTTGCTGATGAACTTACTTTACCACTGAGTATTATATTTAACAAATCACTTAATAATGGTATTTTCCACATGCGTGGTAATCGGCATATATTATCCCTATGCACAAAGATGGTGATATTTCTAAATGTGAAAATTACAGGCATATAAGTATAATTTCATGTATTGCTTAAGTTTTTGAATCTTTGGTATGTGATCATTTTTACTTTCAAATAATATCCTTCGTTTCTGAAAAAACAACATGGATTTATTAAGCATAAAACGACTGTTAGTAATTTACTTGAATACAAAATTCACTTTACAAAGAATTAGCTAGAGGTGGCCAAATTTACTCCATTTACACCGATTTTTAAAAAGCCTTTGATAAAGGAAATCATGATATTCTTATTAAGAAATTAGCTTTTTATGGAATCTACGGCAATTTACTTCGTTGGGTACAATAAATAATAGAAACCAACTTGTTGCTATTAAAGTTTCTACTTCCTTACCTTTTCTCATTAAGTCTGGTGTGCCACAAGGTTCTCACCTTGGCTCATTATTCTTCATAGTTTTTATTAACGACTTGGTTATTCAGCTTTCCAGTGAATCGTTACTCTATGCGGACGATCTTAAAGTGTTTAAATCTATTAATAATGCTTCTGATTGTTTCTTTCTACAACAATATCTTGACACTATGTCTCGTTGGTGAATTGATAACTGTATGTACTTTAACGTTGACAAATGTTTTGTTATTTCATTTACCAATTAGAAATATAAATTTTCCTATCCTTACAAAATTGACAATCAATTATTAGCAAGAAAATCTTTAGGCATCTTATTTGCTGATAAATTGTCATTTAGAGACCATTACCATGACATTACTAGTAGAGCTTTTATAATTTTAGATTTTATAACTAGTTGTACTTTATCTTTTAAAAATCCTAATAGTCTTATCTTGTTATGTAACGGTTTAGTTCGAAGTATCGTCGAGTATGCATTTGTAGTTTGGTCACCCTGCTACACCATGCATTCTAAATCTATTGAAGCAATACAAAGAAAATTCAAATTTCAAAAATTCTATGTTACAGACATAGTCATGGTCGCACCGTCTCTTCATACTATGGCAGAATAAATAAATATTATATTATACCATAACATGCGCGAAGAAATCAACAGGATCTAGTTTTTCTTCACAAATTACTGTGCAGCTATATCTCATCTTCCTCTTTGCTAGATTGTCTAAATTGTAACACCAACTTTGATTATCGATTGCCTAAAACATTTATCCTTAACACTTACAAAAATAATACTTCTTACTAAATCCAATCGTACGTATGACTCGTTTGTACAATGAACTCGCATCCAAACACATCTCATTAGACATATTCGACCACCGAGCTTTTAAATTCAAAAGGACAATTAAAAAATTTCCCTCTTTATTAACCTTTTAACTCATGAACTGCGATGTACGTATCATCTGTATGCTGATGACCTGCAATTATACACTCAGGCCACAGTAGATTCTCTATCAGCTGCAATTTATACTATTAACCAGGATCTAAATGCCTTAAGGGATTGGTCTGAGAGATTTGGCTTATCAGTTAATCCTTCCAAATGTCAAGCAATTGTAATAGGGAGCTCTCGTATGATTTCCAGAATAGACTTCAACTCGCTGCCTCAGATTATATTCAGTGGTCTTGTTATACCGTTTAGTACGGATGTAAAGGACCTTGGTTTATATATTGATGCCAAATTGGATTGGAGAACTCATATTTCCAAGGTTAGCCAGAAAGTGATCGGTACTCTAAAGTCTTTTTATCGCCTGAAAAATTTTCTCCCAGTTAAAACGAAAACCATGCTAGTGCAATCTATAATATTTCCTATAATTGACTATGGTGATGTGTGCTTTTACGATCTGAACGCTGACCTTCTTAACAAACTTGACAGATTACTCAACAATTGCATTCGATTTGTTTTTAATCTTCGTAAGTACGACCATGTATCGAGCCATCGTTCAGAGCTTAATTGGTTGCCCATACGCCAGCGTCGGAATTTGCGGGCTCTGACAACTCTGTATTCTATTCTATTTTCTCCCAACACTCCCTCTTACTTAACTCCACATTTTCAGTTCTTATGCTCTAATCATGACCTTAACCTTCGCTCTTCTAATAATCTTATTCTTTGCTGTCCTGTCCATACTTCCGGTCTAGTACATTCATCTTTCTATATCCAATCTATTCTCCTATGGAACGCGCTTCCTTATGAAATCAGGATGTCATCTAACCGTTTCAGTTTTAAAGTCAGGGTACGTCGGCTTTACCAGTGTCATTTAGCAGAATTATCTGGTTAATGCTGTATTTAGTACTTGATGTTGACTAACTATACTTTTATTTATTGTATTGATATTTATGTATGATGTTGTTATGTGTATGTATTGTATATGTGTAGTATATATGTATTATATATGTAGTATATTGGTGTTGATATTTTATTTATATATTGTAATATTAAATAGGCTAAACATAATTTCATTGAAACCTCACCTTTTACACCTACCGACATTTATCTCTGCACCACCTAATGGTTGACTGGTAGAGAATGCCTTAGGTATTAAGTCCGCCATTGCGTATTTAACGCATAAAGTGTAAATAAATAAATAAATAAATAAAAAAAAATTTTATATCCGTGACTACTGAAGCAACATTTAGTAAATCATATTTCAATATTCTTAATTATATTAGCCATCTTGTTTTCTTTTCCATACGTTAATTTTAGTTTTCATAAAGTAATTCATTTTTTAATTTTTCATTATCATTAATAGTGTAAGTTGTATCGTTGTGATAAAGCTATGAAGGTTTTCAGTCTAGTTCAGTCCTTCTTATTGTCGTTATTATATTATGCATCAGACTGGTATCCGTTGCATTATCCACACTTGTAAATAAATAAATGCTCATAAACTATAGCACTATACAAAGTCTTGTAGTATGAGAACTTAACCATACATATACTCATTTTGGCATACTACTACAAACAGACAAACACTTATACATACTTACACATACACACAAATATATATTTTTATGAACCCTAAGTCGCCTTCGTGAATATATCGCCTGAGTAACAATAACAATGACAATAAACTTAATAATAGCTTACATTAATTTTGTACTATTCCTCAGAGACACGAATAAATAAATGACTGATTTTTTTCTTAAATATATCGAAAATATTGTTGAAAATGATGAAAAAAAAAATCTGTGAAGGCCATTGCCCTTAATATGAATATATCCCGCATAATAAATTTCAATCTACCGTATGATTAACGTAGGAAAGCTTGTTGTTTCGAGTTTAGAATTTTATAACTCTTTAGTGGTTCATCAAAAAGGTTAGACCAAATCATTTTCTTATATAAAATTGAACGCTCTACAAAAAAGCTATCTTATATTTTTTGTTACACCAACGCGTTTCGAAGTTTTTAACTTTAAAATATAAATGATAAAAAAAATACCATCATTTCCAACATTATTTTCGATATATTTGAGAAGAAAAAAAAAAAATTTTTATCAGCCTAATATACACTTTACGTTTAATGCGTAACACGTAACGGATTTTTTTTCCTACTGTGCCATAAGAAGTTTCACTTCAAAAACACGTATCTATCTTCTATATTGAATTATGAACGTAATATTTTCTTATATTCAAATTAAATGCTAGTTGGCGCCACTGTTTTCTTACCTACTCTCTGTGTGAATTAAACTATAATATATTTGATTATAGAACAATCTATCATTATACTGAAGCGATCAAAAATCCTTTATCACTATCACTAACGCTATATATTATAGTGATATTATATATTAAAGTCCTCTGTTCGCGATAAACTACAAAACTACTGAACGGACTTTCATGCGGTTTTCACCAGTAGATAAAGTGGAATTCATGAGGAAGATTTAGGTATATAATTTGACAACGTTTTTTTTTAATTATCACTACGGGATAAAGTCCGCCCGGTAGCTAGTTCTATCTAAATAAAATGATAGATATCTCAATTCGATATCCTTCCGATGATCTGTTTTAGTTTTTGTAAAGACCTTTGGTCCTTATCTAAAAAAATATGACGATATTTTAATTAGAAGTTTTATTACGTAAAATAATTATACACTACCCATTCCGAGACGTGTTTTCTTGTCCTGGAGAAATGAGGAAAGAGATGTGATGCGCATGCTCAGAAGAGGGCTAGTAAAAGTATAACATCGTTTGCAAAGATTTTTTTTAGATAAACAAACGTTTTGTATTAATTTTTATTTTATGTTGTTTTCCTCTGAACACAAAATTTAAAGATAATAAATATCGTAAAATAAGTTATCAGTTAGAGACTCGTATAATAATTAAAACAGTATTAGTGACTCAATTGTTATCAACAGTTGTTTGTAATTTATACAATACAATAACTCTGTAAACGTAATCAAATGTGTTTTCAATAAACAGTTAAGTGCATAACCTCTTTAACAGATTATAAAACATGTTTAGCGAGTATTTATTTTCAAAAGAAAATTTTCCAACCGTGTTTTATTTTCTATTCACAACCTTTTAGTATTCGTCTTATATTGTGTAGCGTTAGTAGTGTTTCATGAAATAGAAATGGATAGTATGATTATTGTGTAGTGTGGTGATAAGAAAAGTGGCTCTGAAATAATACTATGAACGAACAAAAGTTCCAACCAATGCAGTAACATATTGTTAAAATGTCGATGTCATAACAAGACATCTTTAGGTTAGAACAATAACTCACTTTAGACAATAGTACTAGTAATCTTCAACAATAAGGATTGACTGTCAAAGTAGGAAAAAGTAGAACTTTCTTATTCCGATATTTAATTGAAGGCGTTACTTTGCAGAAATCCATCATTAAACATTATAGTGGACGCTACTTTGTACTTTCGTCTAGAATAGATCGGCCGCTACGACGTCCTACTGCAACAAAATACGTTTGATTTTATTTGTCCGAGGTGTACCTGAATAAGTTTTTCATTTGAAACTATTACGTAATAGAGAGAGAGCGTGTTATAAAATCGAGGTGGTCGAGTAGTTTGACCGGTAGAATAGCAGTCTGATGTCCGCAGGTTCGAATACCGGCATATACCAACGAATTTTACGGAATTTGCGTACATTTAATAATTTAAATTGGTAACATTATCGGCTGACGGTGAAGGAAAACATCGTGAGGAAACCTGAACCCAAGAAATGTCTTGTAGTTTCTTTGTATATGAAAAAACATAGAACTGTGGATTTCTTAGAGTTTAAAATCGCCAATACGTCGTGGACTGGCGTACCGTTTATGTCCAGGCTTTCCTTTGTGAAGAAGCCTATGGCCCTGCAGTGTTTTTCTTACAGGCTGATGACGATGAAGCGTAACAATAACAAAAACGTTATACTTTTGTTATTATTCAATTGTTATGTTTAATTAAAAAAGCGATTCTGATGCTGCTGGTAACGTAAATATAAATTTTCAGAATGCGAAGAATAACTTAAGTGATCTGAAGACTGCCAAATTATTATATTTATGCTATAAAATTATATAAAAAAAGTACCTGTTTTCTGTGAAGTAAAGAATTTTGTACATACCTATACTTCTTAGGAGTTGTGACACTTGTCAATTCACGAAGAAACATGAACAGTAGAAGTGTGTTTGTCGTGAGCCACGCACTGGATTTAAAGCCGAACGCTGTTCACATCGAAGAAGCTCTTAATATAGCAGGTAAGTTAATTGCCAATTCATAATCTAAAATACTTTATTCAATTTAGGCACTTAGAAGGCGCTTATAACGTGAAATCTACCACCGGTTCGGACAAACAACGCAGTCATCGAGAAGAACTGGCAACAAACTCGATCAGGTTTGTATTTTTTACTTACATACTTTTCACATATTTCTTACTTTTACTTTCTTACACTATTACTTAACTTTTTTTAAACATGTAGGTTTTGGAGTTTGACCACATTCTCAAATGATATTAAATGACAATATGGTCTAAGGTGGTAAACACGCTAAATCTAGTTAGGACTGGCTCTCAAATGCAGCTACCAGAACAGACCTACAAAAGCTTAGCAATAGATTTCCATCTTGAAGGTGTAAGTAGCCAAGCGGACTTAGAACCTACCGCCATGCGGTTTCATAAAGATGTTTTCCTTCACCGGAAGCTATGACTCAGTTGCAAGTATTCGCAACTATTTCCATCGTCGCTGAGTCCGAACACACTATCAACAATGCCATTATCCCTTAAAACTTCGTATACTTGTAAGATGTTACTACCAACTAACTACAAAATCATAAGCATCAGTTTTCCGCTAGCAATCATATTTAAAACTAAACCCTCTGGCCTAGCAATTTATGTTCGTGTGCTAATTTTGAACCGTACTTAAGTTTAGTAAACAATTCTGGCTACCTATCGCTGCCTCTCCATTATTCTTGAAAATACATAGCTTTAAAATTACAGGTCATGGTTGGTATAACTATTGCTTGATTCTGGCGTGTTGTATAACCCACCTGGGCTCCGTTATTGATATGCTCGGCTTTAGTATCATAGTACCAGCAGCCAGATGTGACCTTCAGTTAACCTTGAAAGAGAGTGCGTTGTTAACCTCCATATCATTCGCAGGTGAGTCATGTATAAACTTCGGTATTTCTGAAAATAAACTAGTTCCAAGAGCAACTTTTATATTCAATATATATCTAATAGACATTAGAACCAAAAACTGTAAACAAAAACACGTAAGTGAGCATTAAAAAAAAGTATTTAAAGCTAACACTTTAGATCATCTTTAATTCATACTCGTTAGGAATATAGAAGTACCATAATGATATTATTAAAACGTATAATATTATAGTTACATGTAAACCATAGAAGTCCTATTAATTTCTCTTTTAATAAAACTTACAGTGCAAACTTTTATAATGAAATTTAGATATATTTTCCGTTATGAAGAGGTTCCAAAATCGTTTTTCTTTCCTCCCTTTTCTATTGGACATATAAATGGTCAGTCTGATCAGTCAAAATAAAAATATAATTATTCAATTTATGCCCTGAGAAGGCGCTTATGATTATCAAAGCTACCACCGGTTTGAAAAACAGCCCACACATCGAGAAGAACCGACAAGAAATTCGATCTTAATTTTTTTTTACGTGAGGAAATCCCTTGTGGATACTCCACCCTATCGGGGGAGTGTGGGAGCGAGTGGGTTATGTCCGACTCGCACGGACTAAAACGCCACGGTGTACGTCTGCCGCTATAGTTGGGGCGTTGTTTGTGGTGAGAACGAAGTAAAATGATATATTTTAACAATTTTTAATAATTAGTTATCTCGATTGACTTGGTACACTTACTTTATTCTATCAGTTTGGTCTCAAATCAAATATTTCAGTATTTATAGTTATCTGTATTTTCTATTGTTCCCTGAAATTATTTAGTATGAACAAATAACAAATATCGCGTAATTTAGAAAATATTGCATTAATCTCGTTGCGTATGCATTAAATAAAATAATATGCTAACGTCGAATTTTCCAGGATTTATGTTCGCGTTACCTTGGGGTTACTTTGCTGATACGCGAGGTCGGCGTAAGGCTATCCTCATGTCATCAACTGTGGGCTTTATCATCGGCATCATAAACAGTTTCTCTACAAACTTCTTAATGATGCTAATATTAAAATTTATCGGATGCAGTTTGTAAGTAAGCGTAATTCCTTGATGCTCTTAGTGAAAATTATTGCTTTGTAGCTTCTATCATTCTTTTTATTGCTATGGCTTGATTTTTTTAATACTATCGATTTTTCGGACACTCGTACCAAAAATTATTATTTTGATACTTTTATAGTTATGTTTGTTACTACGGCTTAGTTTTTTTATACTATCAATTTAATAGGAAGATTTTTCGTAGCCAGCAATTGGAACACATTGATAAGTGTCTAATCAAACATTTTCAACAGTAAATGATTAATTATGATTTAAGGTGAATGATGTCATATATTTTAAGCGGCTGCTGTTTAAAATTACTAAGTTAGTTTTCTGCTAGTCCTACTATAATACCTACCAAAGATTATAAATAAATAGGAAGTTTACCGACGCGTTAAAATAGAATGTGTTCGCATTGTGGGGGACGTTTTGTTCACTCCTCCACATGTAACTTGTAGGGCATATAAAACAACACTGAACTTTTATAAAAAGAATTGTAATTTATAGTAAAAATTACAAAGATTGCACATAAATAAATATACATCTGCCGTGTACAATACACGAAGTGTTGTGACTGTCAAAGACAGCCGCACGGGCGGCGCGTGGCTCATCCGAATCCGGTGGTGGCAATACGTCATGGTTAGCCATTGGCGTAATAACCACAAGTGGAGCGTTTTACTGTGGAGCGGATTAGACTCCACAGTATCATACAATAGTCCTGTAATGTAGGTGGTGAAAACATGGTGATTGCACTATTACAAGCAATGTAGGTGGTGAAAACATGGTGATTGCACTATTACAAGCTACCAGTACACGTTACTTTGTAGCCTAGAGATAAACAGATGACAACAACACCATGGAAATCTGTTTTCAAACAGTCATGTGTTACGACATTATCTATCTTTTGAGAATTTTGTAGGTGGTAGAGCCACGCTGAAGCTGTTACTGGTTTCACCATGATTGGGTCAGCTCGCCCGGGATAGTACCACCATCTTACAGAAAACCGACGTGAAGTAATAGTGCTTGCATTGTTGCGTTTCGTTCGGTCAGTGAGAGCGCCGGAGATCCACCTCCCCTCACCCTTTCCCTTCCCCTCTTCCATTTCCTTTCCCTCCCCCTCCTGTCATACACAGGGTGGCAGCACACTTGCGACTCCCCTGGTGTTGCTAGTGTCTATAGACGGCGGTGATCACTTAACATCAGGTGACCCGCCTGTTCGTTTGCCTCCTGTGATATAAAAAAAAATCAATTAATCTATTTACTTAATGTCTTATCGTCACTTCAAATTTGGTATTATTATATTATATAAAAATTATAGTACTACATTCTCCTTTACGTTTTTTTTTGTGTAAGAAGATATCTAATAACAATAATGAGTTGCATAGGTAGAAATACCTAAATATTATTTAAATAATCTTTACCGGGACTAAAAAAACCCACTTTCTGTTTTAGTTCTAGTGCATCTTTAACCTTGACGACTACCTACCTAGGAGAATCTATACCGAGGAAACACAGAAATAAAGCCATTTTCATCCAGAATTGTTTCAATTTGGCAGCGGACTTCGTTAGTTATGGTAAATTAATATTCTTTAAAATAAACATATATACACTGAACCTAAAAGAATTTCTATAATAAGCTTTGCCCTTGCATTTATACGTCTTCCGCAGCTCATAAGTTTTTATCTATATATGTATAATCTATCATGTATATACAATCTATCTATATATAATCTATATGTATATATAATCTATCTATATATAATCTATATGTATATATAATCTATAAATATATATATATATGTAAAATTTATAAATAGATAATCGATTAAATTTAAATATATCAGCTTCTTAGGAATGTAAAAACACATTATTGATTATTAAAAGTTGAGAATTAGAGAAGCTAACACAGTTGTAAAGTCATGCCAACTTGTAAATATTATAGGTATAACAGTTTTCGTCACTAAATATATTGGATGACTTAGAAACGTGAAATATACAACGGTAAATAAAAGTATGTACTAAGAATACTACTCTATCAGCCAAAGTAAACAATGATTTAAATTCAGGTATTGATGTTGATTTAAAATGCAACAACTATAACAGATAATAGGCATTTATGAGCGATTGACATTGATTGATTTATGAGCAAATGAGACAGCAATTATTTCAGAGACCAGTAACTACTTTTTCCGAATTGAAATTCCTTACAATCAATCCTATGCAATTTTATTCATGAAGCCATTCTTGTGGAAATTCATTGTCAATAATTTATATGATTTTACTGATGGTACAGAAAGAAAGCACCATAAGCAACACAAGGAGATTACGTCATAAGTGGAAGTGAAAAAAGCAGAAGAAGCAAAATAACAGTAAACAAAGTGATTGATTGATTGATTGATTAACAAAAAAAGTAAACAAAGTATTTGTTATACGTATCGTTATTACTAACACAAATATATCGCTTGTTGTTCCAGGACTGGCCTATATTTTCCTGCCACTGAATTTCAATTTACCGTTATGGTCTACATTTACTTACAAGCCTTGGCGTCTTCTATCTTTGATCTTATCTATACCTCTAGCATTGGGTGCATTCATGATATTATTCCTAAATGAAAGTCCAAAATTTCTAGCAAATCAAGGTGAATTGGACAAGGCTCTAGAAGTTCTCAAATCTACATATAAAGTTAATGGAGGCAAGAACTATACTTTTCCGGTAATGTTATTTACAATATTTCTACACTACTGTGTAAAGTGTTATATAATGTAATAAATCCAATCTTGAATATGCTTTAACATCGGTATATAAAGAAAACGATTAATAGAGAACAACAGTTTGGTCTAATATTTTATCGAACCATTGAATATATTTAACAGGTAACAGCTCTAATGGGAAATAATAAAGAAGATGAAAATATATCATTCTGGGAATCGATATTTAGACAAACAGTTATGATATTCAAACCGCCTTTGTTGTGGAGAACCATACAATTGTTTTATTTACTAACTGTATGTTGTGCTACGTAAGTATAATATTTCATATTTTCTTTTTAGGATTTCAATGAGATTACTTCCGTATTAATAATTAAAAAACATCTAACGAAATATTTTATGACGTGGTTTTTGACTTTTGCATTTGGAAGGCATTTTCAGGACCAGTTCATTTTATTATACTTTATGGGTTTATCCTTTGACTACAATCGCACATCATGTTAAATATCGATGTGGTCCAAGATGATAAAACACGCTTAACTTAGAAAGATTGGCTCTCAAGTACTGCTGCCGGAATACACCTGTTAGTGACACAATGTAAGTGTATAATCTGTGAGCGGCGCGGAGGTGGTACGGTTACGATTTGTATTTTGACATTCAACAAGGTTAATGTTCACTTGGCAAGCGTACCGTTACGAGCCCTATAGTTTTCGCACTGAATTTATTGTCAACATTATGGTCCTTCGAGCCGGATCGCTAACAACACCCATACTTGTTTAGCAACAGATTTTATCGTGAGTGTTTATCAGGCGGGCTTGGAAAAAGCCCTGCCATCATGCTATGGTTTCACCAGGATATTTCCCTCCAGCAAAAGCTCTGGCTTGTCCATCGCTACGGTGCCCGAATATTAGGCATGGAGTTATCAATGCGTCAAGCACTTAATTCGGAGTATCGTGGAAACCACGACGATGTGAGCAGTTAGATAATAAGCCAAGTACTCTGTGATATCTTTAGTGTAATTTTATGTTTAGTTTTAACATACGCTAATTATTTCTTTGCTTTAGTAACAATGTTTTCTACTTGTGGTTTCCTGCCATGGTAAATTCACTCTACAATAATGCTGGACATGGTAACAAACAAAATTTTTGTCAAAGAATCATCGCAAATATATCTACTTCAATAAATAAGAATGTAAGTTACACTATAACTAAAGTAAAAATTTATTTCACTCTTATGTATCAGGTTTCATTATAATCTCACTTGATGTTACGAGATTATGTAAATATATTCCAACAGAACAATGTCCAGAAATAAAATGTTAATGAGATTTTAAATATCAAATCTTAGGCAGTAATTTTATATTGTAATGAGTACATAACATTCATAAATATATTCAAGCAGATTATTAAATTGTAAAATTGAACTAAAATAAATTTATCGTTTGTAAGAAGTCTCATGAATAAGCAACGTATTATAATCTTAAACTATCTATCACACGATATTTTGCATTTGATATGTGTAATTTGTCTTTGAATGCCCTAAAAGGTCTACTTAATTTAGTTGACAAGTCACTGATAACTAAAATTCTTTTTTAATTAGAAGAACGTTTACATAACGCCGTGTAAAAAGATCATCTGAGATAGCTTAACATAATCTAATTATATGTTAATTCACTAAGATCTCATTGTCACCAGGAACCATGCAGCGATCATATCCCAATGAACACCATATACGCAGGAATACTGTTTTCGCTATTCTTTGTGATGCTCAACTTGGCTGTAATAAAGCTGGCTTCGATGAGGAAACTACTGATTGCAGCGATCTTCGTAATATCAGCTAGTGGAGCAGCTTTACTTAATTTATTCGACAATCAAATAGTCAGTGTAGCGCTCTTTGTCATAATCCAGGCCACCGGAATCTGCATTGGATGTGTTTCATCATATTTCGTTGACATATACCCTACGTCTTACAGGTAACTTTATAGGAAAGTGAATGAAATGACGAAATAATGATGAAAAATGTCTGATTAGGGATACCTACAGATTATTTAATGAACACCATGAAATCGTATTCGCACTAGAATTTTTTTTTTCTGTATAGAACTGTGGTCGGCAAACTAGTTATCCAAAAGTCCCAAATATAAACAATACAAAACTGGATTTAATTTAATTAGCCTTTTTTTAAATTAAGCTTTGCTTTAGAAGATATTATTACGATGAGAACTACTCTCTCGAGCTTGCCTTTGGTCAATATGTATTTTTGCGAGCGACAAACTGTGTTATTGTTACTTTAAAAAAATTTGCCTCTTTCTATAGGCTTAATGTTTCATAAATATTTACTTCTCTGGCAAGAGGTAATAGATAATATTTCGTGTCTGTACTAAACACTTTTTGCAAACCAGCTGCAACCAACGAGCGAAGGAGCCGCATGTGGCCCTCGAGTAGCGTTTCGCCGACCACTGAGCATAGAACATTAAAATAAAAGACTGAAGTGCTATTTTGGCGAATAGATACAATAGGGATACAAGTTAATATATGATTATTATGGTCAAAGGCCTTTGTAAGCGCTTAATGAAGGCAGAAAACGACTATTGCATCTGACTAGATCGTGATCACCCGCCTACATAATGATAAACTTAGGGTTTTCTGACTATGCTGCGTGGAAGGTTCGACGTCGCACACTGACCGCAGCGGTAGAATAGAATCTCTCGCTGCCAAGCGTGGTGAAAGCCATGCTCGGTAGCGAGAATGTGTGGAACATTGTGGCTTTTGCGAGAAGGTCCTCTGGCAGAAGGAGGCGGCGGAGAGGGTCCATGAGGAAGACCCTCTAAGTCATCCTCTCCGCCAACGGAGGACGGGCAGGAGGAGGAGGTCTCCGACCGTAAACGGACAAGGAAGATGGGTCCTAGGGCCATCTTTCCATTGCACAGATCCGGCGGACATAGGAGACGGCCGGTGTGTACTCGGCCCTGTGGAAAACCTATCACTCCATTTAGGCTGCAGAATAAAATAACATATATACATTTGAACATCATTACCGTACTTTTATGCACTTGCATAACTAACTAGGGGCTTCAACTTTGACAGATTTATTTGATTACTTTCAGAGGTTTAGCATCAAGTTTGGGAATGATGGTGAATAGATTCGGTTGTCTCAGCGGAGTCAATTTAGTCGGAGCTCTGGTAGTTGATCACTGCCAACTAGCATTCTACAGTTGGGCTGTATTTATCTTAAGTAAGTGAATACGATGCAAAATATAGCGAAAACCATTTTTCCCGACAATTTTGTACAAATATTATTAAAGTGAAACTTTTTTCCATTGCGTCATATTCTTTCGTCCATCTATCACATGTCGCATTACAGGCGACGCGCGACCGTGGAGTAGGGGTAAAATGAGAGACGCTCGGCAGAGCAGCCAATGCCAATATGGCGGCGCGTATCGTTCAAATCAAAATGATTTAAATAAATATTGTGCTCAGTTTTTAACATGCGTCTATCATCTGAATGATAGTATTTATCATGTATTCCGTCTTCTAATATGCAGATTGAAATTAAAATTTATAGTTGGATATCTAGTCTACTATTCATTTCCCATTATCATTTCCATTTTCCAATTATTAAGTTAACATTAACAACGCGATTTTAATACCCTAAATCGAATAATTTCCAGAAAAATTTCATCGTCAGTAACCACTGTCCTGCTGCTTGCGAACTTCTCGGTAGCTGAAAATATACTGGTTGATCCCGAAATATGGTTCCTAAAATGGTCACTATGATGGTTTCTCACCTAGTGTGAGGTGGTAGTGTTCCAATTTACAGACATTCTCTAACCCTTGAATACTGAGTACATTCAAGCTAGTCCCGGAACAAGTTACACATACTTTTGCTACTGGGGTGGTTGTTACGACTGATAAGAAGTAGGAACTGTAATTTTTACGACTAACCGAAATTCATCTATACTTTTTCAACTTTATTGAAGTCATACAAGCAACTACCAAGGTCGGGCGTGCTTGTGCAGCCCTAAGTCTATAAAGGCTCAGCAGGTCAAAAGCGGATAGTCAGGTCAGAACAAAGTTATAATATATATATACTTGCCCTTATTATTTTATGCCTTCTTATTTCTACAGGTGGTGTCGTCGCTACGCTTCTCTTGCCATCTGATAAAAAATTAATTATAAGATAATAAATTTGTTTAAGTGAACTAACTTTTAATTATTGTCAAATTCCCGCCGGTCATTTAGCCTTTCCACTGTCGAATCTTAATTATTTATAATTAAGCATGCTTATTAGTTTACAACTAAATATATCTTGCGTATATATACTAATTGTTAGTACCATGAGTACTAACTATATATCATATTTAATCAACTCAAATTCCATAAAAATTTAATCTGAGTAAATTCATTAAATGAACATTACTTTTATTTAATCTACATGCAGCTCGTCCAAATTATTGAATGAATTTAACCTAATAAATGAGTTCTTTGCTACCGATTTGAAAGACAAGTAAATTGTTTTATCGGTGCCATTCGATAACTGGTCTCACCTTACCGTCTTACCATCACCTAATCATACCTTAGAAATACTCAGCCATTTACTACCAGACATCTATCCTCAACCAAACAGCAATGTAATATAGTCCAAAGGTTAAAATATGTTACGCCATCGCTACACACCATAATTGCTGAGTAAGAGTTCCAGTCCCACGATGCGGTAGGTGTTCCAAGTATTACGCCATCGCTACACAACATCATCGATGAATAAGAAGAATGCCGAGTTCCCAGTTCCCAGTTGCGGCAGGTGTGCAAGCGTGCGAGTCAGCAGTTTCCACAACAGGTGCACAAACTTAGTGGAAACGTTCGGTGGTCCGACTCCTCCGTTCCCACATTGTTCATGTATAAATACTTGGACGGAACCAACAGATGAACAGTGTTAACCTAATATCGGTAGCATTCATTATGCTATTAGTTTTAGTTTAGGTTTAGTGTGAGAGTAAGCCTAACATCGGCGATAATCTTTAGGCTTAGAATCATTTTGTATTTTGTGTAATAAATTAATTTCAAGTAATTTGGTTTTTTTTGGATCCTCCGGCTCTGACCTTCGTAATTGGCGCAGTCGGTAGGATATTCGGATAGATTAGCTGCTAGGGTATTCTCACATCGAACCACCTTATTGCTGAGTGTCCGGATACCCGAAAAAGAACCTGGAGGCCAACGGCTGGAGGACAAATCCAAACATCGATTCCAAAGGAACCAAAATGAAATATTTCATGTAAGTACTTGAATCGCTCCTGTACTTGCTAATCCCTAAGTTTATCCTTACTTAGTAATTTAAATTTTCTATCGCAGAAAATTCGGATAGGGCCTACATCGAGTAGGCAGGTCCAAATAAACTTAGTAGATAGTATTAGAGTAATTTTTCAAAATTTTCTATCACAGAAAATTTTCTGCAGGCCCTACATCGAGTAGGCAAGCCCGTAGAAACCTTGTAGATAGTAATAGATATTTAGAAACCTTAGTAGAGTCAAGTAATATTATAGAGATGGACCTAGACACCATCTTCAAGGTTTTACGCACGGTGCCCGAATTTGACGGGAACCCTAATGTATTAACTCGATTCATAAAACTGTGTGACCAGATATGTGCTGTATATTTAAGTACCGAACCGGGTAGTGAGCTTTCCAATCTATCCTTACTGAACGGAATACTTAATAAAATTACAGGGCCGGCCGCCCGCACAATAAATGCGAATGGTATCCCAGAAAGCTGGGATGGTATTAGAAATGCCTTAATAAATAATTTTTCGGATCAAAGGGACGAAACAGCCCTCTATAATGACCTCGCTATCGCTACCCAGGGTAATAATTCACCCCAGGAATTTTATGATCACTGTCAGAATCTATTTAGCACCATCATGACATATGTAAGCCTACACGAATCTATTGCCACAACCATAGAGGCGAAATGCACCCTATATAAGAAACTTACGCTACAAGCGTTTGTTCGCGGGTTAAAAGAGCCTTTAGGTTCACGTATAAGGTGTATGCGTCCCGATAGTGTCGAGAAGGCCTTACAATTTGTGCAGGACGAACTAAATGTGATGTACTTGCAACAACGAAATGATGTAGTGAGTGATCGTAAACCTAATGTTAATACTGCACCAAAACCTATGCAGTTGCCACCGTTTGCAATGCCAGTACAGAAATCATTCGCTCCTCCTGCAACTACGTACAATATACCTTTCCTGCGATCAGTGCCTCATTCCCAACCTATAACAGCATGGAGACCTAACCCTCCAATAAACCGACACCCTCAAGGTCCTTCCCGCACCCAACAAATGTTCCGTGCGTTGCCTCTTAACTACAATGCTCAACACAATTCATTCAAAATGCAACCGCGACCTCAATCATTCAATACAGGCCCTAAGACAATGAGCGGTGTAAGTCACTATGTGACCAAACCCTTACCACCTACTGGTTTGGGCGGACATGACTGGGCAAGGTCGGGTAACCCGCCGCCTAGTAACTACTTTAAAACGAGGGAGATGAATCTTAACGAGTGCTTTGATAATGAAATATACCATTACCCTGACTATGAACCTTATTCGTATTACCCAGAATATGAATTTAATTATGACTGTCCCGCGGTATATGACCATGATGAGACTCAGGACTATTCTGATTATATCAATTGTGAACCGACAGACACGGATGACGTAAACATTCCCCAACCTTCTACAAATAAAGAGCAGGATTTTCTGAAAGCTCAGAAATCAAGAAGCTCAAAATAGAAATTAACCTCCAAACGCAACGACAACTTCCCTATATCCAGATTTCCAATCCTCCTCTAAAATTTCTCATAGATACCGGGGCGAATCAGTCTTTCATCAGCCCTGAAGCAATTGAACGTTATTTTCCGCATGTACCTCTTAATTACGACCCCTTCGAAGTAAGTAATGTGCATGCTACCACTCGCAATAATTATTCTGTGACTTTACAATGTTTCCCAGAACTAAACAACCTTGATTGCATTAAATTATTTGTGTATCGTTTCCATAAGTACTTTGACGGACTTATCGGGCTTGACTTACTTGAAAAGTGGGAAACTAAAATTGACCTCAAGAATAAAGTACTAATAACTCGCGACGCGACGAATCCCATTCAGATGTACAACTCGCAAAACGTTAACCTATATGAAAACATTATCCCGGCAAATTCTTCTAAATTAGTTAGACTTCCGATTAATATTCACGACGGCGACGCGTTTATACCGGAACAAGTAGTATGCAATTGCGTCATAAGAGACTGTCTTACGGTAGTTAGCGACAAACACGGTATTTTAGAAGTTAATAACCCGTCGTCACACGACAAAATTTTTTCAATGGAGTACCCGATTCTAGCCGAAGCTCACACTAACGAATACGCGCGCACTGAACGGATACCCACGCGTACCGACAAGGTCTTAACACGTCTACGTACGGACCACTTAAACGATGAGGAACGCGCGAATTTAGAAGTTTTGTGTTCTCAGTATGCGGACGTATTTTACATCGAAGGGGAGGCACTAACATTTAATATTAAAATAAAGCATCGGATTCGAACTACCGATGAGGAACCAGTGTATACGAAAAGTTACCGCTACCCATTTATTCATAGGGACGAGGTCAAACGACAAATTCATGAAATGTTAGATCAAGGGATCATTCAACCTTCCGAGTCTGCTTGGAGTTCCCCAATATGGATTGTACCCAAAAAAGCCGACGCATCTGGCAAAACGAAATGGCGACTTGTCGTTGACTTCCGCAAAGTTAATGAAAAGACACTTGATGATAAGTATCCGATCCCCAACATATCAGACGTATTAGATAAACTGGGTAATAGTCAGTACTTCACTACACTAGACTTGGCCAGCGGATTTTACCAAGTCGAAATGAGCCCCGAAGACGTTCCAAAAACTGCGTTCAATGTAGAACATGGGCATTATGAATTTTTACGTATGCCCATGGGTCTAAAAAATTCGCCATCTACATTTCAACGTGTGATGGACAATGTGCTTAAGGACCTGCAAAATACTGTGTGTCTGGTGTATCTTGATGATATAATTGTCTTCAGCACGTCACTCCAGGAGCACATGGTAAACCTCAAAAAGGTGTTTCAGAGGCTTAGAGAATCTAACTTTAAAATCCAGATGGATAAGTCAGAATTTTTAAAATTAGAAACCACATACCTAGGTCATATCATTAGTAGAGAGGGAATCAAACCAAACACGGATAAAATCGCGGCAATAAAAAACTATCCTATTCCCAAAACTCCGAAGGAAATTAAACAGTTTCTCGGACTTGTCGGGTATTACCGAAAGTTTATTCCGGATTTCGCTCGAATTGTCAAACCACTTACCAACTGTTTAAAGAAGGGTAATAAGGTCGTATTAAATTCCCAGTATACAAGTAGTTTCGAAAAGTGTAAAACCCTGTTAACCAACGACCCCATATTGCAATACCCCGATTTCACAAAGGGTTTCATACTGACCACTGACGCTTCAAATATAGCTCTCGGCGCCATTCTCTCCCAAGGACCTGTAGGATCAGACAAGCCTGTGTGCTTCGCTTCCCGAACCCTAAACGATAGCGAAATCAACTATAGTACTATAGAAAAGGAACTTTTGGCTATAGTTTGGGCCACTAAGTATTTTCGACCATATCTGTTTGGCCGAAAATTCAAAATACTTACAGACCATAAACCACTTCAGTGGATTATGAGTCTTAAGGAACCAAATTCTCGACTAACAAGGTGGAGGCTCAAGCTTAGTGAATATGACTTCACGGTCATATACAAAAAAGGGAAAGCCAACACTAATGCCGACGCACTTTCTCGGGTCGAAATCCATAATGAAAATGCCAATTCTATGGTAGTTAACATTTCGGACTCTGAGTCAACAGTTACGGCACCTGACGATAGAGCACTTGTAAGTGACTCTTCAACTGACACCGCACCTACTATGAGAGCTTACAGTTCTGACATAGCTGTCGATATAAGTAATGTAGGAATACAACATACGTCTATCGAAAACCCTATACTAGAAATACCTATAACTAGCGACCCACTGAATAAATTTAACAAACAACTTATTATGACAGTAGTAGGTGACGTAAAACGACGACCGGCAGTTACGAAACCATTTAACACGCACACGAGAACATGCGTACAGATATCTGAAAATAACTTGACTGAAGACGTTATTAGTGCCATAAAAGAATATGTGAATCCAAAGGCCAGAACCGCCCTCCTCATAAACCCACCCTCACGTATTTATGACTTAATCCCGGTTATTCAGGAAAAGTTTCGTAGCTCCGCAATGAATTTAGTATTAACCAGGAAAGAGATAGAAAACGTCAAGGAATACTTTCGACAACAAGAATTAATCCGTAATTACCACGATGGTAAAACAAATCATCGTGGCATTAACGAATGTTATATGTCCCTTTCAAATAAATACTACTGGCCTAAAATGAGAGATCACATAACTAAATTTATTAACAACTGCACTATATGTGGTCAAGCTAAATATGATAGGAATCCCATTAAACAAAGATTCAACGTAGTACCGCCAGCGACAAAACCCTTTGAAATTATCCACCTTGACCTATTCACAGTGCAAAATGAAAAATATCTGACATTAGTTGACGTTTTCTCCAAGTACGGACAGGCTTACCATCTTCGTGACGGGACAGCCATAAGCGTGATTCAAAGCCTACTTCATTTCAGTACCCACCACGGTCTCCCACTTACCATCGTAACTGACAACGGTACTGAATTCACCAACGAGCTATTCTCTGAATTCACTAAATTACATCATAGAACCTTGCCCAATGCGCCTAATGATAACGGCAATGTCGAAAGACTGCATTCAACCCTCTTAGAACATCTACGTATCTTTAAACTCCAACAAAAAGATGAGTCCGTTATAAATCTTATGCCTTATGCTATTTTAGCGTACAATAGTTCTGTGCATAGCTTTACGAAATGCCGACCTTATGAGTTAATTAACGGACATTTCGATCCTAGGGACCCGGTTGGCATGAACATAGCCACGCACTTATTACAGCAATATATAAGAACCCATCGTGAACAAATGAAAGCCGTATATAGCCTAATCAATGAAACCGCGCTTACTAACCGAACGAATTTAATAGAAAACCGTAACAGGACCCGCGAGCCTGAAAGTGAATATCAACCGAACCAACCAATTTTTATTAACAACCCATCAGCTAGTCGACAAAAACTTGCTCCACGCTTTACTCAAGACACCGTTTTAGCCAATCTACCTATACATATATATACCTCCAAAAAACGAGGACCTGTAGCTAAGTCACGCCTTAAAAGAGTTCCTAACTCTGCCAAATTGTTACAGGCTCCTTTGGACTCTGACCAAAATGACAATACCGGAGGCTCAAGAAATAAAACTTGAAGCTCTAGACGATGGACCTGGACTTTTACCCTTTAAATTAGGACCCACCACATTAATAACACATTATCATACCTTCTTACAATACGTAGAATTGGATAATATTGAAGATCAAATTGACATCTTACAAAATCAGCTTACCGACTTTAAGAATAAACTGGAAAATGACACCTTCACCTTATACGAACTACAAATAGAATATCTAGATAATAAACTACAGAAAATATTAGGTCACTTGAGTAGTCTAAAGCCCCAACGCAATAAAAGAGGCATTATAGATGGTCTAGGTTCCGTTATTAAGAGTATAACTGGTAACCTCGATTACTTAGACGCGATTAAATTCAACGACGCTATAAAAATTTTGGAAAACAATCAAGCAAAGATTGCTCATGAATTTAATAACCACATCAGTTTAAGTAAGGATTGGATGGCACACCACAATAAAGTTATAATACAGATAGTTCGAAATCAAGAAATGATTAATAGTACTTTAGCGCTCCTTTTAAATAGTGAGGCACATAGAGACACAAGTCTCATTAAATATGCTAAATTTGCTCAGTTATTAATAATAATCTCGGAAAACGCAGATGACATTATGGCAGAACTTTCTAGGTTAGAGAATATTTTAAGTTTTGTGCGTGCATCAAGCACACACCATTCTATTGTTAGTGTAGATATGTTATCCAAAATGAGAGAGAAGCTAGAATTGATTTATCCCCAAGGATATGTTTTAGGAATAGATTTAAGAGACTATTATAATATTATTAAACCTGGCTACTATTTTTCAGACAGGCGTATAGTTATCACTTTAAAGTTTCCCATAGTATCACCCAAAAATTACGATTTATATAGATTAGCTATCATTCCTAATAAAAATAACCTGTCTATCATACCTCCCTATCCTTTAATAGCAAGTAACAGACATGCATTCATGTACATAGAGGCAGAATGCCCGAAGTACAATAATCAATTCTTATGCGAAGAAGACATGAAGCATCAAGTCCAAACACAACCAGACTGTATCCAGCATCTCATTAACAATCATTCCGTGGATTCATCCTGCGAGATGAATTCAATCAAACTATCTAAAGAAGCTGTGGACCGGCTTGACGAAAGGCACTACGTTATTTCTTTTCCTCACCCAACAAAAATTCATACTATCTGCGGACACGAGAGTTACAACACAGTGCGAGGAAGCTTTCTTATCACTATTCCGATCAGCTGTTCCCTGAATACAGAAGAAATCAGTATAAGAAATAGCTACGATAGAATTGAAGGACAACCTCTGAAAATCATGAAAATTTCGATGAAATCTGAAGCTCCATATACATTACCATTACCACAGCTAAAACTAAACTCCGTCAACCTCAGGGATCTTCACAAATACCAAGAGAAGTCAATGCTGCAGCCATTGATACACCTGGACCAGACTTCATCTAATGTTGTTAATCACACCACAATACCAGTCTACGTCATACTTGCTGCTGCAGTTATAATAGGTACTGCATTATTCATACGCCGATTCTATAAAAATCTTAAGAGAAATCAGATGAACGTCAAGACTGAAGATCCGCAAAACGAGGATGCTGAGAGAACCGCAACCTCACAAAATGCTCCGGCAACATTTTCTCTCAAAGTTCTAAAATAGTTGCCGCTCTAAGGGGGGAGATGTTACGCCATCGCTACACACCATAATTGCTGAGTAAGAGTTCCAGTCCCACGATGCGGTAGGTGTTCCAAGTATAACGCCATCGCTACACAACATCATCGATGAATAAGAAGAATGCCGAGTTCCCAGTTCCCAGTTGCGGCAGGTGTGCAAGCGTGCGAGTCAGCAGTTTCCACAACAGGTGCACAAACTTAGTGGAAACGTTCGGTGGTCCGACTCCTCCGTTCCCACATTGTTCATGTATAAATACTTGGACGGAACCAACAGATGAACAGTGTTAACCTAATATCGGTAGCATTCATTATGCTATTAGTTTTAGTTTAGGTTTAGTGTGAGAGTAAGCCTAACATCGGCGATAATCTCTAGGCTTAGAATCATTTTGTATTTTGTGTAATAAATTAATTTCAAGTAATTTGGTTTTTTTTGGATCCTCCGGCTCTGACCTTCGTAATTAATATAATAACAAAAAACTTTTTGTATCACAATAAATTGAAAATATAAAAATGTTAAATAGTTTTATATATTTATCGATAAATTCTAGATAACTTAAGAATAAGAGCCTAGTTGTTCAATAGCGTATTTAAATTTTTATCCAACGCACCGAATCAAAAACCCATTACGAGTCACGTCTACTGGTATAATATATTAAATATCAGATACATTATATATTAAATACTAGCCTTTGTTCGCGACTTCGTCCGCTTGGCATAGTTACTTTGGGCTAACGCTAACACGCAGCGGAAGCTCTCAAGAGGAAAAACCCCGGATTTTTTAACATTCTACATTAGTGCTCCGCTCCTATTGATCTTAGCATAATGATATATAACCTTCCTCGATAAATTAGCTATATAACGCTGAAAGAATTTTTCAAATCGGACCAGTAGGTCCTGAGATTACTTGCAGCTACCGAGGAGTTCGCAAGTGGCATGACATCGGTTACTGACGATGAAATTTTTCTGGAAATTATTCGATTTAGGGTATTAAAATCGCGTTTTTAATTTTAACTTAATAATTGGAAAAGAGTACTAATAATGGGAAATGAATAGTACAACTTCAAAAACTCACAAATTTTACCTCTTTATAATATTAGTATAGATTATAGTGAACGTTAGCTTGCACTTCCGCCTGGAATAGATTGCCAGCTACTATATCTTACTACATCAAAAATCGTTTCATTTTATTTGTCCGAGTGTGCCTGAAAAAGTAAACTAATACGAGTAATAAAAAGGGAGCGAAATATTAGTAACTAAAACAATAAAAAGAATTTACGCGTTTTTATTGTTTTAGTTACTAATATTTCACCCCCTTTTTATTACTAATTTCAGGCGTAAATTTTCAGGTAAAAAAAAATGTAATAATTCGTGGTGTAATTAAACATATTAAAATACATTATAATGACATCTAGCGGACGGAACAATGAAAGTATAAAAGACAAGACAAGAGTTGTGCAAAAAATAATCAACAATTAATTAAATTTATTGGTCGTGACATCTAGCGAATAGTCTGTGTATTAAATATATGCTTTATTCGAATCAAGAAGTATTATTTAGTACGTCAGTCTCACAAACAAACCAGTAGATGGCAATGGAAGATATTAAAGCCATGGCCATTTAATATCAGATGAGATTGTTGTTAAACTTAGAAAGCATAATGAAAAATATGAGCAATTATTGTAACCTTTTTGCCAGTACTTTTTTACCTAAAAAATGCACCCAATAATAGATACGATGTCCAGTAACAATTATAAAATATATTATAAGCAATCTATATATATATATATATATAAGAGATTCCCACCTATATATTAACGCATCACGATATCTCTGGAACCATAAGGCGTAGCGACGTGAAATATGGTAGGAATATTCCTTTCGCCGAGTAGAGGTCAGCTAAGAACGGATTTTACGAAATTCCACCCACAAGGGGGTTGCGGGGGGGGATAATCAGGGCGGGACAACGTCAGCCGGGTTAGCTAGTTTATAATAAAATAATTGTCATAACAGAACTTAGCAATGTATATATTGTAACTTCTGAGAATTACAAATTCTCATTGTTTCTATACCCAGCTGTCGAAACTTCCAGTACATAATGACAACGACGTAAGGCGATGGGCTGAAGGTCTCTCAATGGTGGTCGTTGTTTTTGAATTCCACTGGTTTCACCATCTGGAAACATTTTCAGATTCAATCCAACATTTTGTCTTCATTATGTCCATACCAAAAAGATATTCCGATGTATATTTACGCCGCGATGTATAGGTAAACATCACGACATGTGGTTTTGACATAAAATTTCGACAACTTCGTATTTAAACATTATATACATTATTGATATTGAAACAACTGTTTGAATTATTGATCGATTATTTTTAGATATCAGTTAAGCCACCTTAGTAGCTTTCGGCCTCGTATTCCTCGCGTTGTTGTTTCCAACACGTAATTACATAATTCATAAAAGCAAAACAGTACTAGAAATGACTTTATATTGAGTCTAGAATAGTGAGTCCATAATCAGTAATAACCAAGCCTTAGCTAGTGCTGCTTTTTGTCTGCATAATATCAAAATAAATATACGAGTAAATCTATAGGAAAGGGTACATACTTTAGATTACGTTCCTTAAGGAGCTGCGAAGATTTTTAACACAGCTGTTCGCAATAATACGCTTCCACTTATCTATAATCGTGGGTTGAACTGCGCTTCTGTTTATAATAAGTATGATATTAGTGATAACGTATAAGTTGTGGTGGTTTAGTGGTTTGACCAGTGGAATTTCGATATCCGCAGGTTCGAACCCTCTTCGGCATATACCAATTAAACTTTTAGAATTCGAAAACATTTACTATTTTTAATTGGTTACATCACCAGTTGCCAGTGAAGGAAAACATCACAAGGAAACCTGAACCTGAGAAATATTCTTGTAGTATTATTGTATGTGGCAAAATATAGAACTGTAGATTTCTTAGAGTTTGAAATCCGCCAATACGGCGTGGGTTGGCGTGGTGATTATGCCCATACTTTTCTTCGGGAAGAGGCCTATGGCGCTGCAATGGGTCTCTTATTATGTGTTATGATTAATAAAGATCTCATACACCTCCGCTATTAATACCCCTGTGGATATATACGTGAAGCTACCGACCTCCGACGATCACCGTCGTCTAACTTCCTTCCTTAAGCTCTCTACAACTGCTCCAGGGAGGGTCTATTTTCACCCCGTCCTCCCTGCGTGACCTCACCGGCGTTATCGTCGAGCCCCAGCGCAAATCATTCATGCCCTCATAGTATCACAACTGTCAGGTTTACAGACATTCCGTACCTAACTGTCGACTGCGTCCCAGGTGCGTTAAGCGCCTCAGTGACCGTTCCATTAGGGAATGTTCCCGGACCCCGGCTTCTACCGAGGCTCCAAGCTGCGTGTTATGCGGCCGTTCGGGTTACCCCGCGACTTATCGCGGCCGTCCTCGAGCTCCGCGCACAAAGTGCCCCTGGCAACCCAGTCAGGTTTCTCCGCCCAGGTCGCCTGCTTCTGTTGTCTTTAGAAGTCTTCTCTAGTTTGCCGAGCATTTTTCGTTTCCAAGCGCGCTCCCCGGCCCGCACGTGTTCCCCAGGCTTTCTGGGCTCCCAAGTCCTTATTCCAGGATGAAGCCTACACAAGCTGACAACACCTTCACCTGTTCTCTTTATTTAATGCGTTTAATGTGATGTTAAATAGTTATGAAAACATCGGTCTGCTTAACGCGATTTTTTTTAATATCATAGGAGACAAACGAACTGGTGGGTTACCTGATGTAAAGTGATCACCGCCGTCCATAGACACTAGCAACACCAGGAGGGAGTCGCAAGTTGTGAAGAGGGGAGGGGGGAAGGATGGGGGAGAGGGTAATTAGGCTTCCGGCGCTCTCACTTTTTTTTATTAACGTGGGGAAATCCTTTATGGATACGCCATACTCTCGGGGGAGAGAGTGGGTTATGTTCGACTCGCAAGAACTAAAACTGCACGATGTACCGTCCGCCGCATGGTAGCAGCATGCGGTGGTGGGTTCCCTGCGCGCTATCCGCGCAGCCAAAGAATCCGTGTCCGGTCAGGCCTTGCACCCGACACTACGTCAGGGAACCCTAGCCCCTATTCAATCACCCCGACAGGACCGGGCGGACGGCTTCAATGGTATCTCGCCTCTGCGTGCCGCTCAGCAGCCTCCAAAGCCAGCGCCAAATCAACCGCGCACTTGTAGTCCACATCCTTCTCCGCGAATAACCGACTATGCATATCATTACTCGCCAAACCAGACACAAACTGATCTCTCAAATTTTTTTTTAGTTTGTCTCCGAAATTACAGGTGCTGGCTAAATGTTTTAAGTGGTGTAAGTACGTGCTCCAATCCTCGTCTGACATCTGACGGCGTAACTGAAAAATATGTCTTTCGGCGATATCAGATCGTCTAGGTTCTAAATGTTCTTGTAAAATGTTAACCAATTCAGCAAATGTTTTATTCTCTGGCCTAATTGGAGCAAATAAATCACACGTAAGATCGTATATTTGCGCGCCGAGCACTGTAACTAACATCCCTGTGTGTAACGATTATTTGATTTCAGTCAGCGCGATCAAATATTTGACACGGCTCACGTAGGTTAACCATTTTGGCGAAAATAAGTCGAAATACTCTATTTTACCGAAAGGCATGTCATAACACTAATAAATACTTGTAAAAACAATTTAAATTCAATAATACTCATCGCCAGTTAAGTATTGCGTAGTGAAACACAAGCGGTAGTTCACAAACTGTTTTATTTTATCATACCTAACACCCTCAAGGGACGCCTTCAACAACCACCGCAGGTAAGAAGGCGCTCCGAAAAAGCAGAGCGCCTCCTGTATAACTCCATGCGACATACTGTTGAAGGAGTTTGCGATGTCCAGTATCACCACCAATGACGCCTCTCATCCCTGGAGGTCACCTGCGCAGAGAGCGCCTTCAGGAAACC
This sequence comes from Antheraea yamamai, assembly GCA_036509395.1. NCBI lineage: Eukaryota > Metazoa > Arthropoda > Insecta > Lepidoptera > Saturniidae > Antheraea > Antheraea yamamai. Next base: position 1,562,060 of record AP028441.1, read on the forward strand.
GTACTACGCGTCCCACAAGTTCGACTCCACATCTTCCAGGTGCCGGACGACCCGGGAGGCAATCACCCTCTCCAGCGCCTTCCCGGTGTCGTCCAGCAAGATGATGGGCCGGTGTGTCGGCGCGCAGTCCGGAGGGCAGCCCGCCTTAGGAATAAGGCAGAGCTGCCACGTCTTCCAAGGCTTCGGAAACTGTCCAGCCGCAAAAAACGTATACACGTAAATATGAATAAGATTGAAAAAAAGAAGCAGGTTTTATTCTCTCGCAGATCGTTGAGCCGTTCACAACATGTCTACATAATTATATTTGTAACTAAATACCGTAACGGATTACTGTATTGGCTAATAAAGATGGCGTCTACATAGGGCGATGTTAAAATTATTATAACTGCCACCTCAACGTCGTGTCGCCCCGACATATACATATAAAGAATCGTATAATTTCTAAAAATCATTATAAAACGCCATCGATCCTCGAATTTTTATCAATAATTTTTAAAGAATTATTACCATAATATTACTAGCGGCCACCCGCGACTTTGTCTGCGTTTGTATCTTTATAAATGGTGATATCATTATTATGTTTGTGTAACTGTACAATTTATACAACGTACGCCGGGATTATTCTCAGACGGCAGGAAGTTATCCAATCTACTTCGCACTTATAATCGATGTATGAATTCTGATGTATAAGTTATATTACTGTAAAGTTCCATCAGAGTCCGTTCTCTACCATCCCAGCCCGTTAGTGGTATCCGCCGCAAATTACACAGCCATACCCGAGGCCCCACGATATTGAATATGGCCGAGAAATAATCAGTACCTCTCCAATTCCTGAAACAGAGCGTACGCGCAACCACAGCGTTCGCGTAATTGCAGATCACGCCGCCGCGGTCTGGCGGTGAATTTCGTTCTTGCACAATCGCTGCAAACCCCCTCGGCACCTGTTCAACCCTACCTTCGATCCCCTATAGTGGAGCCCTCAAGCAAGCTGCTAGCGCGATACAGTGGCACTAAAATTTTTCACTCACTACCTTTACACACACAACACATCATCCCCACATACTCACACACAGTTAAACAGCATTCATTTTGTCGCTTGTTTTTCGAACTTGTATAGTTTAGCTGAATTGACAGAATTAAAATCAAAATCAAAAATACTTTATTCAATTTAGGCCCTCAGAAGGCGATTATGAATGTCAAAGCTATCAGCTAGTCGGAAAACAACCCAGTCTTCGAGAAGAACCGGCAAGCAACTCAATCTGTTTATTACAAACATAGATAGTTTAACATTTGTTTTTGGTGGATGCACAGAGAGAGGCGTCATTTCCAATTGGTGGTATAAAATACATGTGTGAGTTGGTACACATGTAGGCGTCACTAATTCGTAAACGTACGATTAGCTTAGTTTAACCTTGCAAGATTCGCATTGTTGCATCCAAGGCTATAGCGGCCTGGGGCTCACCTCATTAGTCCGGTGAAGCTGTCAAGGAATATCAGGCCAATAGCGTATAAGTCAAATCCAAAAAAACCATTCAGTGTTGTTTGCTTGAAAAAGTAACAAACATACATCATCATCATCATTATTACCCTTATCCCACCTAAGTAAGGTCGGCACAACGTGTTTTCTTTTTCTACTCTCTCCTGTCAAATGTCATCTCAGTATTCACACCTTTTATGCACATATCATTTTTCACATAATCCATCCATACCTTTTTCGGTCTTCCTCTACTCTTGTATCCATCGACCATCATACTCGAAGCTTTTCTAGTTATATAGTCTTCATCTCTCCTTATGACATGCTCATACCATGCTAACCTATTACTCCTCAACTTCTCTGTCACTGGTGCTATTTTCAAACTTCCTCTAATATACTCATTCTTAATCTTATCCATTCTAGTCACACCACACATCCACCTTAACATTCGCATCTCTGTCACATGTAATTTTCTCTCATTCGTCTCTTTCATAACCCAGCAGTCAGATGCATACAGCATGACTAGTCTTATCATAGTTTCATAAACTTCCCCTTGAGTTTCAAAGGCATTCGTGGGTCACAAGCTACCCCAGATACATTTCGCCATTTCACCCATCCTGCATTTATCTTATTCCTCGCGTCCTTATCAATACCATGGTATTTTTATATCAATAAACCGAGATACCGAAAATTGGAGCAGGTTGGTAAGAATACACGATTTAAGAAAAACTAGATGTACCACCGAAATCGCAAAACAAATGTTCAGTTTTTGTTCTACTAATTTTCAAACCAACATTCTCCTGTTTTTCTTGCCATTTTTTCAGCCTGCTCTGGACCTCGACAGCATCTTCTCCAATAAGAATAATATCATCAGTAAACAGCATACACCAAGATGTATCCTCCTGTATGTCTGGCATTAATGCATCCATAAACAGAAGAAATAAATAAGGGCTCAAAGCTGAACCCTGGTATAAACCTATAACCACATTGAAATCATCGGTAACTCCAGCTTCGGATCTAACGTGTGTTTCGGATTGACCATACATACTACGAATAAGTTGTAGGTACTTCCCAGGCACTCTTTTCTATTTCAAAGCCCACCACAAAACATCTCAGAGTTGCCGAAGTGCGAAAATGCCATCTGTTGTCGCTCGTTCAGGCATAAACCCAAATTGATTCTGAGTCACTTCAGTCTCACCTCTTATTCGTCTAGCTATATCACTCTTTCCCAAACCTTCATACTGTGTGACATGAGCTTTATTCCTCGATAATTGTTACAGTCCTGCACATCACCCTTATTCTTAAAGATAAGTGCTATTATGCTATTGCACCATTCTTTTGGGATCGCTTCTTCTTGTAACATCTTATTAAAAAATAAAGTCAGCCACATCCATCCATCTACTTTTAAAAACTTCCATACTTCAATAGGTATGCAATCTGGTCCTACGGCTTTTCCATTTTTCATACCATTCACAGCTTTTCTTACTTCATTCTTACTTATTTCTTGTATAACGCCTAAATTTAACGGTACAGTCTCACTCTCCGGTCCTATCATTTTCTTCATTCACCAGTCTTTCAAAATATATCTTCCAACGACTCTTTATGTCCTCACCATTCATCAAAACTCAACATCAACATCCTCCATACATTTCCTTTATAATATTGATAGAATTTGTGTCAATAATCTATAGTTTGAATTAATGTTATTCATTATATATTGATATGAATATATTAGTATAAAATAAAATAAATTAAACGGTACACAATACATATATATACTTAGTACCCAACAGTTGTTCGTGATTAATACAAAAATTTTTGAATCTGCTTCTACAATCCGTGTAATGTCACTAAATAATTATTAAACTTGCTCATCGAAATTTTTATAAAAGAAAATATTCCTAGAATACTCTCTTGATAAAATAACGTGTGTATTGTGTACGTCATACTTTTAATTATTGAATTCATTTCAATATCAATTATAATATCTACCATCTCTGAAATATTATCCTCAGCATTATAGTTCTCTTAAGTGCTTATAATATTATTTCGGCGATTGAACCTTTTTTTTTTGCACATTAATAATTGTGTTTGTACCTTTTGGGAATTGTGAGATTTTTGTTTTTCTGAAATAACATGAAGAGCAGAGGTGTGTTTGTCGTGAGTCACGCACTGGATTTAAAGCCTGATGCAGTTCATGTCGAAGAAGCCCTTGATATATCAGGTAGGACATTATTACACTTTTAATTATAAAAAAGAAATAAATCAACAATTTCATTTTGTAAGAAAATACATTTATGATTTATTAACTATCTTCGGCGACTAAGTTTCCGTAAGTTTAAATAAAAAAGAAAACAACAGTTATCTATCTTCGTAGTTTTGATCGTATTGAAGTGGCTGTTGAATTGGATGTATTCGAAGATTGAAGAATGTTTCAAGATTGGGGCTTTTTTCCTCTTGATAGCTTCCGCTGCGTGTTAACGTTAGCCCGAAGTAACTACTCCACGCGGACGAAGTCACTGGCAGAGGCTAGTGTAATATAAAACTATTAAAGTTAAAAAAAATATAAACGGTATGCCTTTTCTGGTTATGGAGAAGTAGGACCTTCGAGGTTCTACTTATGTTTTTTTTCTGTACGTGAGATGTATTATTAAGATAACAAAAAATACAAACGGATCACGAGTATCAGCTAGTACTAAAAATACTAATTGTCCTGATTCTCACCGCCCATTGTCAGTGGAGAGCCTTTAGAAATAGTTCAGTTTTAAGCTCGGTTTGATTATACATCGTGGAACGAGGTTTTAATATAGTTAATCTAGTGATAACTATAAAATGATATCACGTTGATATCTCCGAAACAGGAAACTTTAGTTTGGTCTTTATGAGAAAAGAATCAATACCCGGTATTATATTTTACAGCATCGGCTTAATAAATCTTATTATTCATTAAATAAATTTTTATATTATACGTAGGTCGTACTTATATAACCAGAGTATCTCATGACGACTCTCATAGATTCGAATCCTTGCTAAACAACCGGAGCTTTCGGTGAAGAAAAACATCTTGATTAAACCATAGCATGATTGAGCTTTTTCTAAGCACGCGCCGCTATCTACCGAGCTCAAGTTGAAAATCTACGGCCGAGCACCTACATATGTATTCCAGCAGCTCTAGTTGAGAGCCACTCCTCCTCTAGAATTAGTTTGTTTGATCTTGGACTACCTTCTCATTTTACATGAGGTGAGATTGGGGTCAAACGCTAAATAAAATTCAGATGATTTTAAATTCCAGGTCATGGCCGTTACAATTATTTATTAACGTTGGCGTGCTCTCTAATTCATTTGGGCTCTTATTTTGATATGCTTGGCTTTAGCATCGTGGTACCAGCAGCAAGATGTGATCTTGAGTTGAGCTTGGAACAGAGTGGGATGCTGAACTCTGTATCATTTGCAGGTGGGTTATGGATCGATTGACTCTTTGTGAAAATTACATATAGCTTCAGTAATGGTGAAAAGAAAACAACCATTACGAAGAAGGCAATAGATATAAAGTAACATATGAGACGAAGAAAGCATATTTTGCCCTATTGTGATATTTGTTAACTCCGCAAACTCGCCAATCTTAGATGTTTTTGCCTTTCTACGTTTCTACTTTTAATATCTCTCTGTACCAATTATATCACATAGTTTGGTAAACAATGCGAACTTTTCTCAGATACGGATAACATCATTGAGTTCACATATATTGTTCCAGGCTTTATATTTGCGTTACCATGGGGTCACTTTGCTGATACTTATGGCCGGCGTAAAGCTATTCTCATATCCTCGACTGTGGGATTTATCATCAGCGTTATAAACAGTTTCTCTACAAACTTCTTAATGATGTTGATTTTAAAATTTATTGGATGCAGTTTGTAAGTAAGCTTAATTATTTAATTCTCCTACAGAAAGATGTTGTAACGCATGTTGTACATTTTACTCATTAAAATTTTGCTATTTTGTTCCTCATGTTTAAAAAATAATAAATTGCTTAGCATAAGAAGAGGGGTAGGGTAGGTAGGGTTTTGTAGTAGAGCCACGCTGAAGCTACTATTAGTTTCAGAATGATGAGTCGTCGCGTCCGGGGTACTACCACCCTCTCACAGAAAACCGACGTAAAGTAATAGTGTTTGCACTGTTGCGTTTCGTTCGGTCAGTGAGAGCGCCGGATACCCACCTAGCCGGCCACTCTCCGCTCCCCCATTTTCATCTATGAAATGGACCACCCGTTACTTATGATTTTATCTCAGCAATTTTGTACAATAAAAGCTCATACTCATTTTATGATAAAACGTCCAAGTTTCCCCCTACAACTGAGTTATTACTTTATTTTGTTTTACACATTCATCACAATCGAAGGAAATTCAAAACAAGTTAATTTTAGATAACCAGCTAAGGTGAAGGTACTACAGTTTTATCGTTTAGCAAAAATAATTGTAATTGATTCGCTGTGTTTTGAACTATATAAGTTAGTTAATTAGTGATCACTCCAAACATGGTGTCATATTCTATTGTTATTTTAGTGAAATGGCTTCACGCGTTTGAAAATTTATCTCGAAACACATATGCTTCGACTGTATGTCATGAGAAGTAATTGTTTGCTTTCCTCACTTAACGTATCTCCATAATCACCAACCGTCAAATCCATCACTTAAATAACGTGTTACTGTTATTAAACGCAAATCAATAACATAATTTTAAAAAAGTTCCGACTCTCATTCCTTTGCTCTTTTGATTACGAGCAAAAAAATGCTACATATAATAATTCATAAATATCTAAAGGCAAGTCATTAAATTTTAAATTAGATTTATTTCAGTTCCAGCGCATGCTTAACCCTCACAACTACATACATAGGAGAGTGTGTACAGAAGAAATATAGAAATGAAGCCATTTTAATACAAAATTGTTTCGTTGTGGCAATGGATTTTATTGCATATGGTAATATATGGTGATTTTCTAAAATAAATATTATAAAATATGCAGAGCACAAAAGTATTTGTGTACTACGATTTGATCCTGCTTGTATATTATGCAATAAACATATTTATCTTTATTCATATTAATAAATTGATACAGGAATGCTATTGTGTACGCATCTTACGAAAACTATGAAGAGATTGCGATCACTTTTTTAGATTTACGTCTGGAATTTTTGGTTCCTTATTACAAAAGATTGCCATGATATCTCCATTTAATATAAAGCTAATAAAGTTTTAAGAAACTTCGATTTCAATGTGTATTAGTGGCGATGTGTATGCATGTGGAGCTTTTCTATGTCCAACGGCTAGCTATCACCCTCAAGGTAAAATCTGTCACCAAGCACTTGTTGACGTTTTCCGGCAGCTACACTCGAGAGCCTGTCACCTCTAGGTTCAGTGTATTCATTATCTTGTAGCCCCCACACTGTAATTTAACGTCAGACGAGGTTGTGATCAAACGCTAAAGCCTACAAAGTATTACAAAAAAGTATTATTTTGCCATAGAGAAATGGGAAGTGGAGAAGTGAGCTTGCTAGTTTATATAATAAAATTGAGAATTTATAAAATTTTAAAGCTTCTGTTGGTTTGCAAAAAAGAAACGTGGTGATTGTCAAAAGTTTTGACAGTTTCATAGCCATGTCAGCGTTATCAAAACATCATTAGCTGAATCATTGTCGCTAAAAAAATTAAAAAAACGATTGGCCCATCATTTTTTCGAACTGGCTACGGTATTGACCTAGCAAGGTCTTAACAGCTTCATCGGACTACGATCGCCCCATTATCCTAATTTAAATATATGTAGTAATGCTTAATATACTTGATCACTACAGTAGAAAAGCGTTTACAGTCAATTCTAAACGATACTACGATTCTTTGCAATATAGTTATTGTTCTAGAGTATTGAATTAGAACATCGTGGAAGCCGTTACTCTGCGATAAAGCTTTTATAAATTGGTTATGTTGATCCACTGGTGGTGCAGAAAATAAATCTACGGCAAATATGATATGTGTATATCACAATGATTTATACGAAAAAGCAAAAGCGCCACTGTAATAGTCCAAATTAAGTTAAATTAAGAGCACCACTATTTAAAACTCGCCATCCAGGTGGAGACCGCATGTTACTTAGGCGTAATTATAATTTTACTGACAAACCATGCACAGGATTTGGCGAACCCATTTATTTGATTGTATAGTATTGTATTTTGTTATTATACGGCTTTATTAATCGCTTACTTATTGTCATTGCTTAGATTTAGATTTACTATTTTATAATTCCAAAATTATTCGTATTTTCGGGTCACTTCTTATTCATTTGCACGTGCTGTATTTTTATTTCTTTTAAATATGCCTGCTTGGCGCAATAAAGAGAGATTCGTAAACTTGCTTCCAAAGCATTTTACAAGTCAACAAAAACGGAGTCAGATTTATCTTTCAAGACTTCTGAAAGTAACAACGTGGTAAGTACGCTGAAATCTCCATTTAAACATGTAAATGTTTAAGGAAAATAAAATATTAATGTTATGTAAAGCATTTTTAATGTTTGTTGTTTACACTTTGGCGAATCTATTATATGTTGTTGCGAATCTATTTTATGTTACAGGACTGGCTTATGTCTTTCTTCCACTGGATTTTAATGTACCATTGGTGTCCACATTTACTTATAAGCCTTGGCGTCTTCTGTCTCTGACCTTCGCTGTACCTCTAGCATTGGGTGCAATAATGATGATATTTCTGTATGAAAGCCCAAAATTTTTAGCAAATAAAGGAGAGCTGGACAAGGCTTTGGAAGTTTTAAAATCTGCATATAAAATTAATGGAGGCAACAACGATTCTTTTCCGGTAATATTATTTCAGACATTTATATATTGATATTTTTTAAAGAAAATATTTTTAAGGAAACTAATTTTGGAAAACTTTATTAAATTTACATAGAATTTTCCTTACCAAGTATGATTGTGAGAATTGCTGAAAAATGAATATATAATATAAATCAAATGAGGACTAAGGTTATAATTATCTATCATATTCAGTTCCTATTAATGTTTAAAGCTCTAAAAGGATATATTGTTAGTTTAGTTATCAAACCAATTCGCAGAGAGCCTTATTTAATTTAGTATCAATAACTTTTTTGGTCACGTAGGTAGCTTGGGATTAATTATAACAAAAATGGCAGTTTTACTGATGTGTTGACAAATAATAAAAAGTTTCTACTATATTGTTTACCTTTTCGACACAGTTGTGTCTATAACTGTCACTCTTAGAAGTTCATAAGTGCGTAGTTAAATTGAATTAATTTTAAGTTAGATTTGGGTAACGAATCAAGAACTTACAAAGTTACTTCTTTGTGAATAAAGGGAAGGATGTTTTAGCCTTCCTACATAGAAATATTAGCGTATAAACATTAAAAAAACGTTTACAGATTGACAATATTTCGGTCTGATATTTTGTAGAACCTTTGCTATTAATTGTCAGGTAACAGCTTTGATTGGAACTAATAGAGAGTACGAAGATGTGTCATTCTGGGAATCAATATCAAGACAAACAATTTCCATATTCAAACCACCTTTATTGTGGAGAACTATGCAGTTATTTTATTTGCTATCTGTATGTTGCACCACGTGAGTATATATATCATAGCCAATATTTCGTTTTTGTATGTTTCTACCCATCATAACACTAATATCATCGAATCAAGTTCAAACACTTTTAGTTTCACGGCTATGATTAAAGCTTTTTAATTTCAAGAGCTTCCTCGAAAGGAATGCATTGTTATTATTAGGTTGAAATTACGTTATAAACTTGGTACTTTTTTTTTCCTCGTTAAAGTAAAATTATCTGCTTGATTTATCAGCTATAATGTTTTTTAATTATCATATAATAGAAGCAGGCCATCAAATACTTTTTTATCAGTGAAGTATAACAATGTAAACACCAAGTATTCATAAATTTAAGGCAGATTTTGCAAATGTATCTCAAACCTAAATGTTATTTTGTTTTAGTAACAATGTGTTCTACTTGTGGTTTCCTACCATGGTTAATTCATTCTACAATAACGCTGGAGATGGGAACAAGAAAAACTTTTGTCAGAGAATCATTGCAAATATATCCGTTACAATTAGTGAAAATGTGAGTTATTTACTCTTATCGATTAGATTTAATCATAATTGTATCTGATGTTACATGACCATGTAGTCGATGATCTACGTCTGTGTTGTTTCGTTTTTTTTTTCAATTTAAACCTTTCGTGTATGTTTGTCCCATTATGTCGTCAATTATGATCATATGCGTATTGGAGCCTTTAATCGTGCCAACAAAGATATATTTTAAATATTGAATATTAATAGAATCTAAACTATAAAAATATTATCTAAAACTAAAAAGATGAGACAAGTCCCGCGTCACATACCGCAATGCAACGTAGTCCGGTGAAGCTGTTAAGACCTTGCTAGGTCAATAGCGTAGTCAGTTCGAGAAAAAAGTAACCGCAATGCAATATTTTGGAGACATGATATAAACATATTCAAAACTATTATTAATTCCTAATATCAATATCAATAAAAAGAAAACACTACTTAAATATAACAAATCTCACAAATTAATAATCATTGCGCATTCAATATCATTTTGAAATAATTATCACACGATGTGTTAATTTTAGCAATTTGTAAGTGCAATTAGACAAAGGTTCGTCCGTGATAGAAACAGCATTGTTTTATTAAAATTATAAATTGTTTAGCATGTTTAAAATGTTTGTCATTGGAAGCAAAGTTCGTACAATCTATACATATAATAGAAATGTAAATCTAACGTGTCTGTACTTTATAGATATTTGTAAAAAAAATTGTTGCAGGTGTCTAGGAATGAGTAATAAAATACATTTTAATCAAATTTAGAAATGTCTGTCTGTTTGTTTGGAGACACGTCACTGCTAAAATACTGCGTTCATGATAAAACCTTTTCAAGAAAATCATAAAGCATATCTTCGAGTAACATTTAATCATAGTTTCATTAAAATCGGTTGGGTCTGTCAAAAGTTATTGTACTTTTAAATACGATGCGACTTAAGTTCGAGAGGAAAGTAGAAATGGACTTATTACATTCAGATGACTTTATTAATCACTGTTTTTTTACGTAAGGTTTCATGCAGACAAAGTCTAGTCTGATATAAAATCGTATCGTTGTAGCCTAATATCGTTCACTAAGATTTTATGTTACCAGGAACCATGCAACGACCATACGCCAATGAACACCATATACACAGGAATACTATTCTCAGTTTTCTTCGTGAGTCTAAATTTATTTCTCTTAAAATTATCCTCGCGGAGAAAACTGGTACTCGTAACAACGATGGTAGTGTCTGATTTTGGAGCCGCCTTACTAAATTTATTCGATGATCATATAGTCAGCTTGACTTTGTTCATACTAATCCAGTTAACCGGAATCCTTAGCGGGACTATTGGATCATATTTTGTTGAAGTATATCCTACGTCTTACAGGTATGTTTTTAAGCTTTAAAGTTTGACCACAATCTTACAATTAAACTACTGAAATACGTTCATTTGTGCTTGTCGGCAGATTTTCGACTTGAGGATGCTAACTTATCACATTGGTACTATAACAACCCTACAACCGTGCAATGGTTTTATAACGATGATTTCTTTTACTTAAAGCTTCGAGTCGTTGCAGGATTCGTATTTACATTAATCAATATGATATCTTAACACGCTATCACAGAGTGATTATTATTTCAATTGTAAGAAAGTTGTAACCACAATAAGCAAAATGACGAAACTACATATTTGCAGCCTTCAAGTCAGGCATCGTATAAACTACAACCTTCAAATTGGAAAACTTTACAATATATATATAGACGTGTTAATTATAGCTCGAAGACAGACCTCTTTAAGGCTTACTTCTTTATTCTAATTAAGCTACAGATCTTACTTATTGGAGGTTATTTCTACCAGTATCTACTTGTTTACAATACTTTTTAATGGAGGATTTGTTTAAAATGCAATTTTTTTTTCGAACTGACTACGCTATTGACCTAGCAAGGTCTTAACAGCTTCACCGGACTACTTAAAATGCAATACTTTTTAATTTCCAGGGAGTATTTATTATAGAGTAGAGTTGAAAATCCATGTTATTATTTTCTATGCACTTAGGCACAATAACAACAAAAAGGTACGTTGCAAGGATCGTGTCGAAAAAACCCTTTAGGCTTAAGTGCCCGCTCGCACTATTTGCGGTGCGGAATAAAAACCGTACCGGAAAAAAATTCGCAGTAGATAATACGCACACTGCGGTAGAATTTCCGGAATAGTGTAAGAGCCAGTGAATCCCATACTTTCCTTATTTTATATTTATTATTTATATTATCGCATAATGATTTTACATTTCTGTTAAAGTCTCTTGAGAAAACAAAATTATTTTGCTATTTTTTGTTTTTGAAAATAATACTAATGGATGTGTCTCCCATGTTATTGCTCCATCAAAACAAAATTACATTTATTTTATGAACTGCACAAGCAATAATAGTCAAACGAGTACTTCTGATATATTTACTGAGTAACCGGAAGATCCACAATGAAGGGATGCAAAAAATCTTACTCATTTCCATCTATAATACTTGGATATATGTATATTGCCTCGCGCTCGGGTAAGTACAATTACAACTTATTAAAGTTTACAGATGGTTGGCAGGGGTTGGCCACAATGGGATAGTCAATGGACTACATCCACAGCAGCTACCTCCAGATTAACGCAAACCACTCCACTGCTGCCCAGGACCTGCTCCTGCAGGCGGCGGCGGTGTGGGATATTGATGTTGCAGTGGTGGCGGAGCCGTACCATGTTCCGGACCAGCCTCACTGGGCTGGAGACACGGACGGCTCCGTGGCAGTATTGTCCGGGGGAGGAATACCCCTCTCAATTAGGGAGAGGGGCGCCGGGTTTGTGGCGGTCTCCTCACGGGGTTTCGCGACCCTCGGATTATATTTCTCCCCGAACCGGCCCCTCATCGAGTTTGAGTCCTTTTTGGACTCGCTGGGGCCGGTCATGAGGCGGCTGGAGCCGCTCCCCATCGTTCTAATGGGCGAATTTAACGCCAAATCGAGGGCATGGGGAGCGACGGCCACGAACCCACGTGGTGAGGCTCTTGAGGAGTGGGCAGCCCAACATGGGTTGTCCCTCCTCAATCGGGGGAGCGTCTACACGTGCGTGCGACACAACGGGGGGTATATAGTGGACCTATCGTTTGCTACCCCGTCTGTCGCACGCCGTGTCCGGGGGTGGAGGGTGATGGAGGAGGTGGAGACCTTATCGGATCACCGATACATCAGATTCGAGGTCTCTACCTCCCACAATGAGCCGGTAACCCGCCCCCGGAGGGGCGCTACGTTCCCCCGGTGGGCGATGAGCCGCCTCGACCGGGAGCTAGCGGTAGAGGCGGCCATCGTCCAGGCCTAGTCCATGTCCCCCCCGGACAGTGATATCGACGCGTCTGCAGCCCGCCTCCGTGAAGCTCTCACGGAGGTTTGTGACGCGTCGATGCCGCGGAGCGTACACCGTCCAAAGAGGAGGGCGGTGTACTGGTGGTCGCACTAAATCGCGGAACTTCGTGCGGCCTGCTCCGCGGCCCGGCGGCTGTACGGGCGCAGCCGTCGGAGACGGACCAACAGGGACTCCGAGGAGGAGGCCCGGCTGTATGGCGACTACAGGACCTGCAGGAAGACGCGGCAGGTCGCCATCAGCCGGGCGAAAGAGCAGGCATGGGAGGAGATGCTCCGGGAGCTGGAGAGGGATCCGTGGGGGCGCCCGTACAAGCTGGCCCGGAAGAAATTCCGGGGCCAGGCGCCCCCGGCAACGGAGACTCTCCAGCCGGAGGTGGTTGAGAGGGTCGTGGGAGCGTTGTTCCCCGACCCTCCGGAATTAGCCCCTCCTCCCATGCCTCCTGCTCAGGTGGCAGAGGAGGCGCCGGTCATCCCTCCCCCGGTCACGGAGGAGGAGATGGGGAGGGCGATTGAGCGCCTCCGCGCCACCGGGCGCAAAGCACCCGGCCCCGACGGGGTCCCGGGCCGGGTGCTAGCCATAGCGTTGGACCATCTGGGAGGGTGGCTTCGGGAGCTGTTTGACCGCTGTCTTGCGGTCGGACAGTTCCCGAAGCCCTGGAAGACGGGACGGCTTTGCCTCATAAGAAAGGAAGGCCGCCCGCCGGACTGCACGTCCGCGTACCGGCCTTTAGTTTTGCTGGACGACACCGGGAAGGTGCTGGAGAGGATCGTTGCCTCCCGGGTCGTCCGGCATCTTGAGGAAGTGGGGCCGAACTTGTCGGACGCGCAGTTCGGCTTCCGGTCAGGGCGTTCCACGTTGGACGCCCTGACCCTCCTTAAACAGGTCTCCACGGAGGCGACCTCTCAAGGCGATAGAATATTGGCGGTGTCCTTGGACATCGCCAACGCCTTCAACAGTCTGCCCCATGGTGTTATACGGGAGGCGCTCCGCTTTTTCGGAGTGCCCCCGTACCTGCGGCGGCTGTTGGAGGCGTATCTGGACGGGAGAGAGGTCGCTTTCGTGGACGCCAGAGGGCAGATGGTCCGGCGCCATACGGCTTGCGGGGTTCCACAGGGGTCGGTCTTGGGCCCGCTCCTGTGGAACATGGGCTACGACTGGGTGCTCCGCGGCGCGCTCCCTTCTGGAGCGCGCCTCATTTGCTACGCGGATGACACCCTAGTCGTAGCCCAGGGGGGGGGAATTAAGTGAGTTGATGCGCCTGACCACGGAAGCCGTTACGCTCGTGGTCGGGCGCATCAGAAGACTGGGCCTTGAGGTGGCTCTCGAGAAGACCGAAGTCCTAATGTTCCATGGGCCTCGGCGAGGGCCACCTCCAGGGGCCCACATTTATGTGGAGGGCGTTCGTGTCAGGGTGGGAACCCAGATGAAGTATCTGGGCCTCACCCTGGACGGACGCTGGCGGTTCGAGCCCCACTTTAAGGGGCTCGGACCGCGCATAGTCAAGGCGGCAGCGGCACTCGGACGACTCCTCCCCAACACGGGGGGGCAGGGTGCCGCCTGCCGCCGCCTTTACATGGGGGTCGTTCGGTCCATGGCTGCCTACGGGGCATCGTTGTGGGTCGACGCCCTCAACGCCACCAATATCCGTGCGCTGCGAGCTGCGCAGCGTACCGTGGCGTTGAGGGTGATACGAGGGTACCGAACGGTGTCCTCGGCGGCGGCCATGGTGCTGGCTGGCTCCCTTCCCTGGGAGCTAGAGGCGGAGGTGCTTGCCGCCGTATAAACTCATACGGCGGCTAAGAAACGGATGAGGGAGCCTCTGGCTCCCAGGGAAATAGAGGAAATGAGAAGGAGAGAAAGAGAAGCGAGGATGTAGAGTTGGAGGCAGGACCTGGCGGACGCGCGTTACGGTCGATACACGATCGACGCCGTCCGTCCGGTCCTGCCGGAATGGAATCAGAGGAAGTGGGGCTCCCTGACGTTCCGTCTGGTGCAGGTGCTGACCGGGCACGGGTGCTTCGGTTGGTACCTGCATCGGATGGCACGCAGGGAGCCGACCGCCGTATGCCATCAGTGCGGCGTTGACCCGGACACCGCGCAGCACACTTTGTCTGAGTGTGCTGCGTGGGAGGAGCAGCGTCGCACTCTGGCTGCGGCGGTAGGGCGGGACCTCTCACTGCCGAGCGTGGTTGCGGCCATGCTCGGCAGTGAGGATGTATGGAACGCAATGGCCTCCTTCTGCGAGGAAGTCGTCTCGCAGAAGGAGGCGGCGGAGAGGGTCCGCGAGGAAGATCCTCAAAGTGGCCGTCTCCGCCAACGGAGGACAGGCAGGAGGAGGCGGCAGTTTGACCGCCTCCACCCACCGTAACCGGATCTAGGGAAGATGGGTCGGGGGGCCCATCTTCCCATTGCACAGATCCGGCGGACGGAGGAGACGGCCGGTGTGTACCCGGCTGTCTCCTAACAGGACGGGGCCCGGCGGCGGCGCTTTCGGTGCTGGGCCAACCGCTGGGGCGGCACGATGAAGTCTATAGAGATCTCGTGCCGCCCCAACTATAGCGGCAGACGTACACCGTGGGGTTTTAGTCCGTGCGAGTCGGACATAACCCACCCTCTCCCCCGAGAGGGTGGTGTATCCTTAAGGGATTTCCCCACGCTAAAAAAAAAAAAAAAAGGGGTTGGCCACAATACCAAACGCTCGGCCTCTTCCAGGCGCCCCGTGCTTGGAGAGGCCGATGGATCGTACGATCGGGCACTCTCCCGCTGCTCCACTCGGATGGCGACAGAGGCAAGCTCACAAGAGGACGAGGAAGAGCCCTGCAACCCGCAGCCCGCCAACCTTCAGCCCTCCGATCCTAAACCTAAACCCTCCGTCTCTCGGCCTTCCAAGCCTGCGCCGATTAACCTGGAGGCTCTCGATGCGAACCGGCTTAAAGAAATGGACAGTGGGCAGGCAGCCACCATCGTAGAGGTGGCCACGAAGTCGGAGCACTTGAAGGGGCCTCTCATCAAGGCCCTGAAGACAGCGGCCCTGACCCTCCAGGAGGTGGTTGAGGTCTTGGCCCTCCGCACGGAGGCTGAGGAAACGAGGCGCCTACAGCGCGAAACTCGAAACCTCCGGACCCAGGTTGCGGAACTGAACGAGGAGGTTACCGCCTGGCGACGCGAGGCGAGTGAGAAGAAGGCGATGCCACCTCCTCTACCACCTCCCCCGCCACCTCCTCAGCTGTCCCCTCAGCGGCCTCCTCTACGCCCTCCCGCGGTACAGCCTCCGGAGTGGGAAGAGATGTTAGCTGCAACAGTTGGTAGGCTGGTGCACTCTCTACTGAATACAGTAGGAGAGATGCTCAATGCAAGACTGGCTGGCCTAGACGACCGCCTCCTACCACCAAAGGGGCTAAGACCAGCACTCGCGGCCGACAAGAAGAAAGCCGCTCCTGGCCCACTAAAACAAGCTAAGAGGGTCTCGGTGCGCCGGGCTGAAACGGAGGGAGCCGGTGACCCCATGGTGGAAACCACCTCAAGGTCCCCCAACCCACCCCCGAGGACTGTGCCGCCTCCAGTAGCTTTGGCCCCGTCCGACACGGAAGCCTGAACGACTGTAGTCCGCCGCCAAAAGAGAAAGAAGGAGAAGACGACTCCTGCGGCAACTGCAGCAACCATGGCATAGAATCCGACTCGAGCCAGGCGAAAGAGGAGGAAGCGAAAGAGGGTCAGGGATCGACTCGTTCCACCTCGCTCGGTTGGTTTATTGGTCACCATACAGCCGGAAGCTGAGAAACTGGGGGCGAAGTACAGCGAGGTACTCCTGAAGGCCAGGATGGAGGTGCCCCTCGCTGAATTCGGAATTCCCTCCATAAAAGTGCAGCCTAGCGCCACCGGAGCGCGACTTTTGACGGTACCTGGCACCCTGCCCCCAGAACAGGTTGACAACTTTGCGGCGAGTGTCAGGAAGTCGCTGCTCGGGCTGGCCACCGTGGTGCGGCCTGTCAAAAAAACTGATATCCGAGTCGTAGGAATAGTCGTAGGGACGAGGCCGTGGAGGCCATAACCAAGGTGGCCTGCTGTGGGCTCGCCCAGATGAGGGTGGGTGAACTGAGGGCCCGTGGCGACGGCAGCAAGTCCCTGTTTGTCTCCCTCCCCGTGGATGCAGCACGAAGGCTCTTGGAAGCAGGTCGAGTTCTGATCGGCTGGAGTTCGGCCCTGGTCCAGCACTTGGACAGCCGACCGCTCAGATGTTTCAAGTGCATGGGCCTGGGCCACACCCGGCCGATGTGCCCATCGGCCGCAGATTGGAAGAAGGCCTGCTTCCGATGCGGGGAGGAGGGACACTGCGCGAATAGCTGCACCGCAAAACCGCGGTGCGCTGTCTGCGCAGACGCTGGTAAGCCGGAGGGCCATGTTATGGGGGGGGCTAATTGTCGACCCCCCCATGTGAAAGGGAAGCCGCCCCTTTTAAAGGCGGCGAGTATGGAGGTAGTTGCTGTGGAATAGTTAATGGACTACATCCACAGCAGCTACCTCCAGACTAACGCAAACCACTCCGCTGCTGCCTAGGACCTGCTCCTGCAGGCGGCGGCGGAGTGGGATATCGATGTTGCGGTGGTTGCGGAGCCGTACCATATTCTAGACCAGCCTCACTGGGCCGGAGACACGGACGGCTCCGTGGCAGTATTGTCCGGGGAGGGAATACCCCTCTCAATCAGGGAGAGGGGCGCTGGTTTTGTGGCGGTTGCCTCACGGGGTTTCGCGACCCTCGGGGTATATTTCTCCCCGAACCGGCCCCTCATCGAGTTTGAGTCCTTTTTGGACTCGCTGGGGCCGGTTGTGAACTTGTTGTTGTGAAGCTTGAACCGCTTCCCATCGTCCTAATGGGTGACTTCAACGCCAAGTCAAGGGCATGGGGAGCGGCGGTCATGAACCCACGTGGCGAGGCTCTTGAGGAGTGGGCAGACCAACATGGGTTGTCCCTCCTCAACCGGGGGAGCGTCTACACGTGCGTGCGACACAACGGGGCGTCAATAGTTGACCTATCGTTTGCTACCCCGTCGGTCGCACGCCGTGTCCGAGGGTGGAGGGTGATAGAGGAGGTGGAGACCTTATCGGATCACCGATACATTAGGTTTGAGGTCTTCTCCTCCCACAATGAGCCGGTAACCCGCCCCCGGAGGGGCGCTACGTTCCCACGGTGGGCGATGAGCCGCCTCGACCGGGAGCTAGCGGAAGAAGCGGCCATCGTCCAGGCCTGGTCCTTGTCCTCCCCAGACAGCGATATCGACGCGTCCACAGCCGGCCTCCGTAGTGCTCTCACGAAGGTTTGCGACTCGTCGATGCCGCGGTGCGTACGCCGTACACCGCCCAAGGTGGAGGGCGGTATACTGGTGGTCGCTGGAGCTCTCAGAGCTCCGCGCGGCCTGCTCCGCGGCTTGGCGTCTGTACGGGCGTAGCCGCCGGAGACGAACCAATAGGGACCCGGAGGAGGAGGCCCGGCTGTATGGCG
Source organism: Antheraea yamamai (assembly GCA_036509395.1). Classification (NCBI taxonomy): domain Eukaryota; kingdom Metazoa; phylum Arthropoda; class Insecta; order Lepidoptera; family Saturniidae; genus Antheraea; species Antheraea yamamai. The sequence goes on from AP028441.1 coordinate 1,580,569, forward strand.
ACTACAGGACCTGCAGGAAAACGCTGCAGGTCGCCATCAGCCGGGCAAAAGAGCAGGCATGGGAGGAGATGCTCCGGGATTTGGAGAGGGATCCGTGGGGGCGCCCATACAAGGTGGCCCGGAAGAAATTCCGCGGCCAGGCACCCCCGGCAACGGAGACTCTCCAGTCGGAGGTGGCTGAGAGAGAGTCGTGGAAGCGTTATTCCCCGGCCCTCCGGAACTCCTGCCTCCTCCCATACCTCCTGCTCCGGTGGCAGAAGAGGCAGACTTTATAAAAACTAAGGAAACACTCAAACAGACAAGCCACTATCCTTGTTATCTAACACGCAGTAACGGCATTCCTTCATCGTAGTTCGAGCATATAACTGCGATAATTTGCGGTTTTTTTTCCACACCTACCGGACTTAAATAAGATGGGAATTTTAGCCACAGTGCACATGCTTCCATACAATTCCATACGTTGTAAATTTTGTGGAAGCAAATTATGCGGAAAAAAAACCGTAGTGCGCACGGTCACTATAATTTTATCATTGAAATCACGTTTAAACCTATAAAAAAGTACTAATTAGGATTTAGCAATTTCAAATAACTTTAAGAAATCATCTAGCCGAATATGAAGTTAGAAATGAAACAGATTCTGAATGAAATTATCCGAAACATATTGAAAAATGACTACAGATTCTCAGCTTGATAGTCTGAACAACCAAAGAATTGCTATCAGAAATAATTACAATTATCAATAAATTAAAAAAAAAATAAAGAAGTGCCATCATATTGATTTATTCCAGCATAACCGGAACATTTTAATCCAGAAACTGAATTCCAAAACAAAATAATATTGGTAGAATAAAATATCGAACAGGAACATATCAGATACACTTACACATAATTCACAGATACACAGGAACACTTAACATCCCAATCACAGTCATACCTAGAACGCATTAACTGAAATATACAATACTATTAATTGAATATAGTTACTATATAAAATGTAATAATTATTACTTTGTAATTGACACTGCATGTATGTAGATATCAAAATTAATTATGTTTTAAATCTGCTGTAAAGTAATAGACAGACGAACTTCTTAGCCTTCCATGGATTCACCGTGCGGGTGCCGGGTCCATCGTGTGGCAGAGGGAGAAACCCAGAGCAGTTCCCAGGACTTGCGACCCAGGTGTAGGTTTAAGGAGGCCCCCTTTGAGATGCGCATCAACGCTCACCTTCACTGCTCGAGTTTCCCGCCCTGTCTAGCCAAATTTGATAGGAACCTGTTAGTGCAGCCTTTGATACTCGTTCTAAAATAGAACTTACTGCAGTTCTCGACAGGCCAAGGTCCTTCAGAAGGTTGTAGAGAGATTTTGCTGGTATACCTCTCGCTCCTACTTCTACCGCGTATAACTTAACCACATAGCCATTTTTACTTAGTTCATTTGTTAGTTCGTAATATTTATTTAATTTGATTGTGTGGTATTTAGGAATGTTGGTTTCCCACGGTACAGTAAGCTCTACTAGTATTATATGTTTTATGTGTCTAGAGAAGAGGAATATGTCCGGTCTGGATGATGAAACACCAACATCCTCTGGGATTTTATAGTGCTTGTCATACGTATCCATTAAAATAGTCCAGTCAGGTGCAGTACCTAGGATTGAGAAAGGCTTGCTTTTAGAGTTTACAGTTGAGCCATCCTTTACAAAGTTAATTTGTCGTTCATTTGTGGTCAATCCTTTTTGGGCTCTAGCTACTGAAAGACTTCACGTATGATTTCAAGTACTCTATCATGTCGGCGTGAGTAATAACCCCTATCAAGCAGCACCTTGCAACCTACCAATAAGTGCCTAGCAGTACCTACTGCCTCACCACAAGTAAAGCAAGATTTTTCAGAGGCTTTCCCCCATCTTACTAGGTTACTTTGATCTGGGAGGGTCATTTGGAAGGCATTAAGATAAAATTTTAATAGGGGAGGAGACCAATCATAAAGTAGGGTGCGCCATTTCAGGGCTAACGGGATGCAGAACTCACCTAAAGTTAACCACTCACTTTGCATTTCTAAATTCATTGCGTGCACTTTATAATTATCATTTTCATCTTGTTGTAGAAAGGATTTTATTATTTAAAAAATTAAATAAATTAACGAAAACTCAAAAAATTAGCAACTTAATTTATATCTAGAAATTTAATAGAAGAAATTAATAACTTTTGCCTTTAGAATATCAAAGACATGGACATACATAAACTCGAAAGCATTATAATCTTTGTACGAACAGTACACTCTTCCGTATTGACAAATTTCTCTGATTATTTTCAGAGGTTTAGCATCAAGTTTGGGAATGATGGTGGGCAGATTCGGTTGTCTCGGCGGAGTTAACTTAGTTGGAGCTCTGGTTGTCGATCACTGCCAACTGACTTTCTACGGTTGTGCTATTTTTGTTTTAAGTACGTATAATAATAACATCGTAAAAATAGCGTGTAAAAATATAATAATTTCTAAAAGTAAATGTTATAGCATTGTTTGCAACAATTTCGTATGAATATTTTAATGGATCACAACGTATACAAGTTGTGATTTTGAAATGTTTATATGTCTAACCTATCCATTGTACATGTCAAAGTACGCAAGGGTAATTATAAAAATACAAATTTACGAAACCAAAATAGTCCACAGTTTATACATTTCTAACACTATATATTTTGTCTTTTTGGCTTTATTTCTGTTCTGAGATAATTCGCTATCGTCAAAAATGTTATATCTGTCTTAAAATGTAGCGAGAATATGAAAAACTATATTATCAACAATAAATTTATGCCGTGTGAAAGAACTCATGGACGTAAAAACAATTACCTCCGGTTAGGAAAATAGCCCAGCAATCGAGAAGAACTTTTACAATTCGCTTATATTTAACAATTCTTCTTTAACCAGATAATAGTTCAAAATCGTAATTAATTTGGATAATTCCCCATATATACCTATCTATCTAATAACCTTTGGCTAATAAAACTTGCTCTCCGTGACGTTACTATATGATAACTTGGTAATACGTTTAGGAAGTTTATTATATATGATTTAGTTGTGATTCTTCGTGGTATTTCTAATATACTTACCTTGTTTTATGATCCGTTGATTTTACCAAACCACTAAATAATGCAAATTATATTACGTTCTTATTTCTACAGTTGGCGTCGTTACTGCATTGCTCTTACCATCCGACAGAAAATAAATTATAAAATAATAAATTGTACATAAATAAAAATAATCTGAGAAATCGTTTTAGTTTTATAATTTAGACTCGCGTAGCGTGTCAAGCCAAGTTCAAGCTAACAGATTGGCGAGTGGTACCGTGTGTACTATTTATTACATGTACGGTTTGGAGCCATTTTTGGCTCCCTCATATATCAAAAACTATTTCAATACTACATATCAAATTTGGCTCAATATTGAGACTTGCGAGATATTTATGTGCTTCACATTTTATAAACACACCTCAAACGTTTATTAAAATATTAACGTCCAAAAATCGTAATTTTATCACTGACTGACCTATAGACCAAAATTCTAACCCAGTTCCAGATGACCTAGAAAGTTCAAGTTTGGCATCCAGATGGGTAAATACAAAGGAAAAAATCAGAAACTAGTAAATTTTTATCATTTTTCAATCAATTAATTCTTTTTTTTTCTCTCGAAGTGACTACGATGTTGACCTGGACATTTCTTTACAACTTCACCGGACTTCTAAGGCGAGCGCTTCCTTAAGCGACTCAGGCGATTTTATTTTGGCATCTAGCTCAAGGGTGCGCGACACACCCGAGGTGACGCCTGTGTTATGCATTATTCACGACTTATCTGAGCTAGGCTAAGCTATCTATTCATACGTATATGAGTTATTGAAACATGCATGTGTACCAACCATGCATGCCTCAATAACTCTTATATGTATTTTGTGTCGGATAAATTTCTCTAAACTATATAAGTTTGGATAGGGAAGAATAAAGCTATAACCCATTCATTTATTATTTCTGAAAAAGAAAAGACAAAACGTGTAAGCATGTAGGCATGCACGTGTGTGGAGATGGTATGTGTAATATTGTTGCAGTGATGTAAGGTTTTGTGTCATTGTATCGCGCGAGCAACGTCCTTAAGGGTTCCACGCCAAGGGATAGGACCTAGGCTTGAGTTGCTACCGAAGGAGGACTAATCTAGTGTGCGGGAGCGAAATTTACTCCCAGACCACGGCGGCGTGATCTGTGGTTACGCGGGTGTGAGCGTAAACAAGCTCTGTTTAGAGAGACAGGCTGGTACTGATCGTTCGCTGCCGTTATTTTGTCGAAAATTATATTGTAATAGGTCTTTACCTATGAAATTGCCGTTCTGCAGTACTGGTCATTTCAAATCAAAATATTTTTTGTTTGGCTAAGAATTCTAATTTCAAATTAATTTTATTTTAAAAACATGGAATTCTTTTTCCAAAAGTAGTCATTTGTTTATTGATTAGTGTTACATTTTCATCGCATTTCAATCTTTTTTGTCATAATGGATACATTAAAAATTCGAGTAATTATGGAATATGAGTACCGTCGTGGCAGCAACGCGGCACAAGTGCACGCAACATCAACGACGTTTACGGAGCTAACACTACAAGCCAACGCACCACCTGTTATTGGTTTGCTCGCTTCCGTTCTGGGAATTTCGACCTGAAAAATAAACCTCGCGGTCGTCCGAAGACTTTGGTCGACATTGGCGAATTAAAGGCGATTTTGGAAGCTGATGATACACAATCTACGGCTGAATTAGCAGCAGCTGTCGACGTTAGCGTCAAAACAATATTGGTCCATTTGCGTCAAATTGGCAAGGTAAAAAAGCTTGACAAATGGGTGCCCCACGAACTCAATGATCGCCAGCGCGAAGTACGCGTCGAGACGTGCCTTGCACTGCTCAACAGACACACAAATGAAGGAATTTTGAACCGCATTTGTTACCTACGATGAAAAATGGATTCTGTTTGATAACCGCAAGCGCTCAGTAGGTTGGTTGGATCCTGGTTCAGCACCTAAACAATGCCCTAAACGAAAACTTACTCCTAGAAAAGTGATGGTCACTGTTTGGTGGTCTAGCGCCGGTGTGATTCATCACAGCTTCTTACCAAACGGGGTGAGCATTACTGCAGATGTGTACTGTGAAGAACTGAACACAATGATGGAGAAGCTGGCATATCTCCAACCAGCATTGGTCAATCGCTCATCTCCGCTGCTCAGGTACGACAACGCGCGACCTCATAATGCACAGCAGACGGTCTCCAAGTTGCAAGAACTGGGGTTAGAAGTTCTCCGTCATCCGCCCTACTCACCAGACCTTGCGCCTACAGACTACAACTTTTTCCAGAATTTGGATAATTCCTTGGCGGGAAAAAAATTCAATACCCGAGAGGCAGTACAAAATGCCTTTGAAGAATTTGTGGCCTCCCGTCCAGCTGATTTCTTTAAGAAGGGCATCAATAAACTGCCACTGCATTGGCAAAGATGCATTGATTGCATGGGTGATTACTTCGATTAATACAGAAAAAATACATGAAAAAAATTCGTTTAAATTTTTTCATACAAAACGGCAATTTCATAGGTAAATACCTAGTATATCATTTCTTCTTATAACTTAGGATAATATATTGAAGCCACAGGTCTCGCTTGGCTATGATTTAAATAAATATTGTGATCAGTTTTTAACATGCATCTATCATCTGAACGATTGTATTTATTATCTACTATCTGAACCGGGCAACTTCGTCTACACCAAATCGGCTATTACCAGTTACAATTGTATTTGTAAACGCAAACAGTCTTAAAAAACTAAAACCGCAGCGACATCTACTGCTTCCAATTGTGAATCCAAGCTATACAGGGACTCGCTCAGACATATACTTAGTTGGTATGTGAAAATCTTTTAAAATAAGTCTAGAACCCGTTCGGAGCATTACCTACTGGGTCTAATTAAGATAACAACTAACCTACATATATTGCCGATATATGTCTTCCCATTACTCCTTAGGTTGTTCCTATGCCGCTCACCTTCCTCCGATAGAGATAGAGAGATGGAGATTTTATAGGTTTTATAGTGATCAAAATATCCAGTCTGGATAGCTTATTTAGCGATAAGATCAACAGCTTCATTACCCTGGATGACACTATGTCCTCGAATCCATGCCAGAAATACATAAATTCCTAAACAATAACATTCATACCAATGTAATTGATTAATTGTCATAATTGATGTTTCATTGAAATATGTCAAAGATGTCACAACAATATCAAAAAGTTTCAAAAAGATGAAAAAGCCCTTTCTTTCTTGAAGGCAAACAATTTCATTAATATATTTAAAAAAAAAACATTTATATATACTATAGATTTTTTTAGTCAGGCACACTCTCGAGAATACCCTGCTAAGTTATTATCACAATCTGTTCAGTAGTTTCGGCATGCAAAGCGGACAAACATACAAACATTGATTTTTATATATAAAGATTGGGTACTCTAATACGTAGATTGAAATTAAAATGTATAGTTGGACATCTTGTCTACTATTGATTTCTATTATCATTCTCATTTTTCAATTATGATTAAAAACGCAATTTTAATATCTTAAGTCGAAAATATTTTCAATACAATGCGAAAAAAACTTTCGCTTATATCCTGGTTGCATAAAACCACACAACTGTTTGTAATGGTACTGCTTTATAATAAACAGTTGAATTATAGCAAAATGAATATTCTATACAAATATTCCCCGTATACAAATATTACTTCGCGTCACCTAGATGCTAGTTATAGTAAAATAGATTCATCATCATCATCAGCCTGTAAAAGACTCACAGCAGGGTCATAGACCTCTTTCCCGAAGGAAGGTATGGGCATAATCACCACACCCGCCCACGACGTATTAGTGATTTCAATCTCTGAGAAATCCACAGTTCTATATTTCCCACATACAGCAGTACTACAGCGATTTTTGTCGCAGTAAGACGTAGTAGTGGTCATTCAATTCCAAGTGGAAGTGCAAAGTAACATCCTGTATAACAGTGTTTTTCAAAGTGTGGGTCGCGACCCCTAAGGGGTCGCGATGCCTCTTTAGGGGGTCGCGAAGCTTCTATAGCGGAGTTGCAAAAGGTTGGGAAAGCTGCTGCAGCCAAAAAACAATAAATTTTTAAAAGATTTATTAAGAAAAATGTTACCTAAAGGATATAATCATTTGTATTAAATAAATAAAATATAAAAAAACGCTTAGGAGAACTCTTATGTATTTATCCGAACCCTAATTATGAAAATTACTAAGTATATTAAATTGAACATTTGTCACAAAATAAAATACATGAAAGAAAAGTAACGGGTAGGGGTCGCGAAATATTTCTTCATACTAAAGGGGCCGTGTCAAGAAAAAGTTTGAAAAACACTGCTCTATAATATTTAATAACAGATTTCAGCAAAGTAACGCCTTCTACAATCAAATATCATAATATCTTCGAGTAACATTTAGTCTTTGTTTCATTAAAATCGGTTCTGACTACCAACAGTTATTGTAATTTTAATGACATAATGACTAAGAATAGATAGTAATTATACTTAATACATTCAGGTGACTTTATTAGTCACTGTTTTGTACATCAGGTTCCGCGCGGACGAAGTCGCGGATATAACTAATATCATTAATTATTTATTACCAGCTGTTTCCAGCGGCTCTGCACGCGATTTTAAAATTCTTTTTATATTTATCTTTATCCCTCTCTAAAATGACCGAACCATAAAGATTAGTACTCTTGTTTGTTACATACATAGATTTTGGCGCCGCGCCTGTGCGGTTTAAAGTCGTTTTATCTGATCTCTTTAAACATTTGCATTCACGCCGCCACACTGCCGTAGACGGGGGTCCCTCACATGATCTCGCACACACGTAGCGTTCTCTCCGGTAGCATCTCGAAGCCTAGGTCCGTCATTCGGAATGGAGCCCTCGAGTTTGTTACTAGCGTGATACAGTGGCTCAACCCTCACCAATTCTATACAGAACAAACCACCCCACATACGTGCAAACAGTGCACATATAGTGAGTTTTCTATTTTTTACCCTTATTCGAACTGAATTAGTTTAGTTCTCTCTAACAGTAGAAAATTGTATAACTCACAAACGTATACATGTATGAATAGCTTAGCTTAATTTAGCTCAGTGAGATTCGCGGTGTTAGACAACAGCCCAAGATGAGGTGTGCTGTGCACCCTTGTGTTTGTTGTCAAATAAAATCGGCTGAGTGCCTTAAGCGCTCGCCTTAGTAGCCCGGTGAAGCTGCGAAGGCCTATCAGGCCAATAACGTTGTAACTTCGAAAAAAAAAAGGAGCAAGGTTTATACTCACGCCGATCGTCGGGCCGTTCACATCTCTACATAATTATATTCGTAACTAAATATAGTAGTGGATTACTGCTTTGGCTAATAAAACCGACGTCTACATAGGGCGACACCATGCTTTTATAGCTGCCACCTCAACGTCGCGTCGCCTCAACAGTTACGTATAAAGAATAGTAGGTATAATGTTTAAAAATTATTATAAAAACGCCATTCCGTCGATCGGCGAGTTTTTATTCATAATTTTTAAATAATGATTACCACAATATTACTAGCGGCCGCCCGCGACTTTGTCTGCGTTTGCATATTTATAAATGATGATATCATATATTTGTGTAACTGTATAATTTATATATCGCATTATTCTCAGATGGCAGGATGTTACCCAACTGTGTTACTTCACCCTTATAATCTGATGTATAAGTAAATTTCATCAGGGTCCGTTCTCTGGTATGCCAACCCGGTAGTGGTGTCCGCCGCGAATTACACAACCATACCCGACACCCCGCGATATAAAGATGGCCAAGAAATATCTTCTCCAATTCCCCGGTAAAATAACAACAGCGAATAATCAGTACCCCACCAATTCTTAGAACAGAGGGTATGCGCACTCACAGCGTGCTCGTAAGTATAGCTCACTGTGTTCTGGCGGTGAATTTAGCTCCCGCACACTCGCCACGATCCCTTTCGGCAGCGGCTCAAGCCCAGCTTCGATCTCTTTTAGAGGAGCCTTAGAGCACGCTTCTAGCGCGATATAGTGGTACTGAACATTTTCACTCACTAACTTAACACACGTAACATAGATCACCCTCGCATACTTGCACACACACACACACTCACAGAGGTACACACCTTTAACTTTATACCTTGTTTTTCGAACTTGGTTAGTTTAATTTAACCGAGTTGACAGAAATAAAATCAAAAATACTTTATTCTATTTAGGCTCTGAGAAGGCGTTTATGAACGTCAAAGCTACCACTGTTTCGAAAAACAACCTAGTCATCAAAAAGAACCGACAAGAAACTTAATCTGGTTTATTTTGGTGAATGCACAGAGAGGGGCGTTATTTCCAATTGGCGATATAAAATACATGTGAGCGTCACTAATTTGTAGACGAATGATTAGCTTAGTTAGTTTTAACTTTGTAAGATTTGCGTTGTTGCATCCAAGGCAATAGTGCCATGAGCGCTCACCTCATTAGTCCGGTGAATTTTTCTTCGAACTGACTACGCTATTGACCAAGCAAGGTCTTAACAGCTTCACCGGACTATTAAGGCGAGTGCTTAAGGCACTCAGCCGATTATATTTTGACAATTAGCTCAAGGGTGCGCGGCACACCTCGGCTTTGGCTGTTGCCTGATACATGCAATTCGCGACCTATGTGAGCTCCCCACGGTGTACCGACCGATCGTATTGTTGAGGCGGCAAGGGATCGATCTATGCTTCTCCCCTTGGAGAGCCGCCTCAACGATCCGCCCGGCGGAAGGTGACCGCCGGGCTCCTGCCTATAGTGAGGCAACCGGGTACACACCGGCTGCCCCCCCTCGTCCGCCGAACCTGTGCAATGAGGAGATGGGCCCCCCGGCCCATCCCCTCAGGTCCAGCTACGGTGGCGGGAGGAGTCGGGCAAAACGCCGCCTCCTCCCGCCGGTCCTCCGTTGGCGGAGAGGGCCACTTAGAGGATCTACCTCGCGAGCCCTCTCCGCCGCCTCCTTCTGCGAGATGACCTCCTCGCAGAAGGAGGCCATAGCTCGCCAAGCCTGTTCGCTGCCGAGCATGGCCGAGACCACACTCGGCAGCGACAAATTCCCCCCTAAATTCCCCATCGCCGCAGCCAGAATGCGGCGCTGCCCCTCCCACGCAGCACACTCGGAAAGAGTGTGCTGCGCGGTGTCCTCATCAGCGCCGCACTCATGACATGCGGCGGTCGGCTCCCTGCGTGCGATATGGTGCAGGTACCACCCGAAGCAACCGTGCCCGGTGAGTACCTGCACCATTCGGAACGTCAGGGAGCCCCACTCTCGTCCCATCCACTCCCGCAGGACCGGGCGGACAGCGTCCACTGTATAACGCCCATAGCGCGCGTCCGCCAGGTCCTGCATCCACCTCTCGACCGCCACTCCTCTGAGCTCCCGCCTCTTGACTTCAACTTCCCTGAGAGCCGGAGGCTCTCCACTACGTTTTCTCGCCGCCGTGTACTGATACACGGCGGCGATGACACCCGCCTCCAGCTCCCAGGGTAGGGAGCCGGCGAGCGTAAAAGCCGCCGCCGAGGACACCGTGCGGTACGCCCGGACCGCCCTCAGTGCCACCGTGCGCTGCGCTTTGCGTAGCGCACGCACGTTGTCGGCACCGAGGGCGTCGGCCCACACTGGTGCCCCGTAGGCGGCCATAGCCCGCACGACTCCCATATAGAGTCGGCGACAACCAGCACTCGGCCCTCCTATGTTGGGGAGCAGCCGGCCGAGTCCCGCCGCCGCCCCAACAATTCGCGGTCCGAGCCCCGCAAAATGGGGCTCGAACCGCCAGCGCCCGTCCAGGGTGAGGCCCAGGTACTTCATCTGGGTCTCCACCCTGATCCGGGCGCCCTCCACCATAATGTGGGCCCCAGGTGGTGGCCCTCGCCGAGGCCCGTGGAAAAGTAGGGCCTCGGTCTTCTCGAGGGCCACCTTGAGGCCCAACCTCCTTATGCGCCTGACCACGAGGGTTGTGGCCATCGTGGCCAGGTGCACCAGTTCCTGCCAATCCCCCCCCCCCGGGCTACGACTCGGGTGGCGCCCGCGTAACAGATGCGGCGCGCTCCATATGGGAGCGCGCCGCGGAGCACCCAGTCGTAGCCCAAGTTCCACAGGAGTGGCCCCAATGCCGACCCCTGTGGAACCCCTCTCTTCGTCGCCCGTCGGATCATCCGCCCGTCGCCGTCTACATAGGCGACCTCCCTATCTTCGAGGTACGCCTCCAACAGCCGCCGCAGATACGGAGGCACTCCGAAATAACGGAGCGCCTCCCGTATAACCCCGTGCGGCAGGCTGTTGAAGGCGTTGGCGATGTCAAGGGACACCGCCAAAACCCTCTCCCCCTGGGAGGTCGCCTCTGTGGACAGCGACTTCAGGAGGCACAGGGCGTCTATCGTAGAACGCCCTGTCCGGAAGCCGAACTGCGCGTCCGCTAGATTAGGCCCCACACCCTCCAGGTGCTGGACGACCCGGGAAGAGGCAATCCGCTCCAAGGCCTTCCCGGCGTCGTCCAGGAGGACGAGGGGCCGGTATGCAGACGCGCAGTCCGGAGGGCGGCCCTCCTTCACCAATAGGCAGAGCCGCCCGAGCTTCCAAGGCTTCGGGAACTGCCCGAACGAAAGACATTTGTCGAACAGCTCCCGAAGCCACCCCCCTAGATGACCCAACACCAGGCCGAGCACCCGACCCGGGACCCCATTAGGGCCGGGTGCTCTCCGCCGGTTGAGGAGACGCTCAACAGCCCTCCCCATCTCCTCCTCCGTTATTGGCGGGGGAGGACCGTCGAGCGCCTCCTCGACTACCGCCCGAGGCGGAGGCATGGGAGGAGCTGATAGCAGCGGAGGGTCGGGGAATAATTCTCCCACGACCCTCGCCACCACTTCCGGCCGAAGGGTCTCCGTCACCGGGGGCGCCCAGGACCGCAACTTCTTCCGCACGATCCGGTATGGGCGCCCCCAAGGATCCCCCTCCACCGTTTGGAGTAGCTCCTCCCATGCAGAGACCTATGTGAGCTAACCTAAGCTAAGCTAACTATTCATACATATATGAGTTGTTGAAACATATATGTGTACCAAGCATACATAACTCAATAACTCTTATATATATTTCGTATCGGATAATATTCTAAATTATTTCAGTTTGATAAGGGAAAAAAGACTTGCATGTGTAAGCGTGTATGCGTGCACGTGCGTGGAGGTGATATGTGTAATGTTGTCGCAGTGATGTAAGATTTTGTGTCACTGTATCGCGCGATTATTCCGGTGAAGCAGTGAAGGCTCATCAGTCCAATAGCGTATAAGTCAGTTAAAAAAAAACCGTTCAATGGTTTTTGCTCGAAAAAGTAACAAACATACATCCTTTCTCTTTTATAATATTGATAGGATTTGTATCAATAATCTATAGTTTGAATTAATGTTATTCATTATATATTGATACTAGCGGGCCCGGCAGACGTTGTCCCGCCCTGATTATAAAATGTATACCAAAACCTTCCTAATTAATCACTTTATCTACTGGTGAAAACCGCAAGTAAATCCGTTCAGTAGTTTTTGAGTTTATCGCGAACAGACAGACAGACAGACGCGGTAGGGGAATTTGTTTTATACTATGTAATGATGAATATATTAGTATAAATTAAAATAAATTAAACGATATAAAATACAAATATGTACTTAGTACCCAACAGTTGTTCGTGATTAATACAAACATTATAGAATCTGCTTCTACAGCCCGTGTATTGTCACTAAATAATTATTAAACTTGCTCATTGAAATTTTTATAAAAGAAAATATTCCTAGAATACTCTCTTGATAAAATAACGTGTGTATTGTGTACGTCATACTTTTAATTATTGAATTCATTTCAATATCAATTATAATATCTACCATATCTGAAATATTATCCTCACCAGAATAGTGTTCTTAGATGCTTATAATATTATTTTAGCACTTGAAATATTTTTTGCAGATTAATAATTTTATGTATGTACGTTTTGGGAATTGTGAGATTTGTGTTTTTATGAAGTAACATGAAAAGCAGAGGTGTGTTTGTTGTGAGCCATGCCGTGGACTTAAAGTCGGGTGCAGTTCACATCGAAGAAGCTCTTGACATAGCAGGCAGGCATATTTTCAAGCACAGTACCTAAAATTATCACCATGTGATATAAAGTTATGAGTATTAAAATAAATAAAAAAAACTATAATTTTTTTAGGCGCTACGCGTTCACCGATAATATGTTTTATGGTTGTGGTTGGTTGGATGGTTTTCCTCTGTAGATTAGATATATTGTTAAGATGTTTAGATACTTGATAATTTAATGTATGTCCGTAAAAACTTTGAAAAACTACATTTTGTAAAAGAACAGCATGATCGAAATACTAGAAACTGTAACAAACTGGTCGTCTCATGTTTTACACTTAGTAAAACCAGTAATAGGTTTTTAGGTAATAGTGTTAGGTTTTACAACAAAGTCCCAAAGTACATACAGTAAATTACCGAATTGCTAAACTTTTTTTTTTCGAACTGACTACGCTATTGACCTAGCAAGGTCTTAACAGCTTCACCGGCCTACTAAGGCGAGCGCTTAAGGCACTCAGCCGATTTTATTTTGACAACTAGCTCAAGGGTGCGCGGCACACCTCGGCACGTGTGTGAGGGTGATATGTGTAATGTTGTTGCAGTGTTGTAACATTTTGTGTCACTGTATCGCGCGAGCAGCGTACTCAAGAGCTCCACGCCGAGGGAACGAACCTAGGCTTGAGCCGGTGCCGAGGGGGGCCTAGTCTGGTGTGCGGGAGCGAAATTTACCCCCAGACCACGATGGCGTGATCTGTGGTTACGCGGGCGTGGGCGTGAGCACGCTCTGTTTGGAGAGACAGGCTAATACTGATCGTTCACTGCCGTTATTTCATCGGGAGGATCGGTAAAAATATGTCTTTTACAACGCGCAGTGTTCGATACGGGTTCGTATTTGGCGGCGGATACCACTAACGGACTGGGATGATTCACGGCTTTTTCAAAATAACTAATCGTAAGTAACTTTACGTACGCCCAGATAGAAGGCATCTCTAGGTCCCTATGGAGATCGACTCTCCGGACGTACCACGGGGCACCGGTCACTTTACGTACAACGCGGTTTTGAAGAACTTGCAATTTTTTAAAATTATTTTTCGGCATATGCGCAAAAACGGGACTGCTATATGTCATCATGAGACGGATACACGCCTTATACAAAGTGAGCTTGTGTCTGAGGGACATCTTACTCCTATGACAAGACAACGGATGGAGGTGACCCAAGACCATAGCGGCTTTGTTTCGCACTCTATCTATATGTGACTCCAACTTTAAATGTTTATCTAATGTAACACTGAGATATTTGACCACGCCGGCCCAAGGTGTATCGGTTCCGTATAGATTATAGATTTGCCAAACGGTAAATTTAAGCGCCACGTCTAGCAGGGTTTTGGTGTCCAAAGACTATTTTAGAGTGGTTCAATATGTGAACGATGGTGAGGTCTGGAATTGACTCCTTTCTGTGCGTCCACTAAAAACGATTGTAACGAATAATGTATCGGAAATATATATGTTAAAAAGATAAAATAAATGATAATACACATCATCTAGATGTTGATGGAGTACTAATTTCAAACAGTTCAGAGGTAGTGACTGTTTTCCAAGATTATGTCACAAATATACCTTTACAGGTAACAAAAAATATTAATTCATCAGCCCATGGTGCCGTATCAAACCGTATTTTAAAAAGTCTGAGTATAAAATCAAAATTTAATTTCACATCTATTAGTGCAGGTGAAACAATAAGGACTTTTTAAATTTTAAATTTGAAACATACTGAAGACATATGGGGAATATCGGTAATGGCAGTTCAGTCCTTAATTATCAATATTTCACCATATTTAGCTAACATATTTAATAAGTGTATAGCACAAGGAACCTTCCCCAATCTAATGAAAATAAGTAAAGTAGTTCCTTTATTTAAATCAGGCTGTAGGAATAGTCTTGGAAATTATAGACCAATTTCTGTACTTCCGTCGCTAAGCAAAATTTTTGAGAAGATTATGCTTAAGCAATTAGTAGGATGTTTTAAAGCGCAAGAGGTTCTGGATGATCGACAGTTTGGCTTCACAAAATCAAAATCGACCACTGACGCTGGTGGAACGCTTTTAAGTAATATATTGCGGGCTTGGGAGGGATCGCAGGATGCAATTGGTGTGTTTTGTGATCTATCTAAGGCCTTTGACTGCATTGACCATAGTACCCTCATTCTGAAATTAAAACATTACGGTGTTTATGGAGTCTCTCTCGACCTTCTTGTCTCCTATTTAAAAGATCGCTGTCATAAAGTTAGTATAGACGGGGCAACGTCTGCGGGATCCATTTTAGGGCCGTTTTTGTTTCTTGTATATGGGTCATTCCATGTCAAATCGACAAATTTTTTACCTGACCCCCTTTGATTTCGCTGAAATTTTTCTATCTTTTTCTACCCCCCGAAAGTTATTTTTCAGAATTTTTTCAAATTTTTTTTCCCGACTCAAAAAAAGTTATGAATTTTTGAAAAAAACCGCTCTTTTATTTTTAAATTGCCAGAACTTTTTCAAAAATTGACCGTTTGGGAACTTTTTTTTTTCAAAATTTTTGTTTTTAAATGTAGTTTTCGAAAAAAAATATGAAAAAATTTTCAGAGTCCCAGATATATGAAATATTTTAGTTTTTTTGAAAAAACCGTAATTTTCTCAAAGTCCGACCGTTTTTTTTTTTTTTGTTTTTTTGCTCTAAAAATACTTCAACTAATTCTGCAATGATCCCCGTTAATCAAAAGATGTGACGACAGTCGCTTCTAATTTTTTTTCTTGATTATAAAAAAACTTTTGTTGAATTTTTGCTGATTTTATATAACTTTGTTATGAAATTTTTTTTATTTCCTCGTGAAACCTCAAAAGTTGAAAAATAAAATTTTATTGGAGAATTTCAAGTGATTATCGTCCAAGAAATTGTTATTTAAAAAAAAAAAAATTTCTTCTCTCATTGACGTTATTTTTTTACTCTTTTGGACGTTTTTTTTTTGGTACTGAAATATGACAACTTCAAAAATACAATGGGTTTAAAAGTCACTTTATGATAAATAATAGGTACTTTATTTAGCAATAGTAAGTCTACGTGACATGATGAACACAACGACAATGTAATTATTCTGAAAACATAACCTCCATATTATTTAAATGAAATGTAGATGATATCTTTTTTACTGACAATCGATAGCTCTTAAATTATCACATTGTATCAACTGGAGGTAACTTTGTCGTCACATCTTTTGATTAACGGGGATCATTGCAGAATTAGTTGAAGTATTTTTAGAGCAAAAAAAACAAAAAAAAAAAACGGTCGGACTTTGAGAAAATTACGGTTTTTTCAAAAAAACTAAAATATTTCATATATCTGGGACTCTGAAAATTTTTTCATATTTTTTTTCGAAAACTACATTTAAAAACAAAAATTTTGAAAAAAAAAAAGTTCCCAAACGGTCAATTTTTGAAAAAGTTCTCGCAATTTAAAAATAAAAGAGCGGTTTTTTTCAAAAATTCATAACTTTTTTTGAGTCGGGAAAAAAAATTTGAAAAAATTCTGAAAAATAACTTTCGGGGGGTAGAAAAAGATAGAAAATTTTCAGCGAAATCAAAGGGGGTCAGGTAAAAAAATTGTCGATTTGACATGGAATGACCCATATATAGGTGATCTGCCGCTAATGGTTGATAACTGTGCAGATGTAGTTATATTTCAAGTAAAAAGAATAGATTCCGAGTTTAGGTATCTAAGCAGTATTTTAAATAAAATTTACCTTGCCTGATGTTCCACCAACTGATAGTAAAATCGAGATCCAAGGGAATCTAGTTGGCTTAATTGACAAAACTGTGTTCCTGGGTATCACATTTAATCTAAATTACAATGGGGTCCTCATATTAAAAAATTGGCTGGAAGATTAAGTTCTGCTGCGTTCGCCATTCGAAAAATTCGCCAGCTAACAGATATTGCCACTGCTAGGTTGTTCTACTTCGCTTACTTCCATAGCTTAATGGCTTATGGCATTTTGTTGTGGGGGGCCGCAGCTGAGGTAGACACCATATTCCTACTACAAAAACGGGCAGTTCGAGCAATCCATTATTTGGGACCTCGTGAATCTTTAAAGACTAAGTTTCAGGAATTCGTATTTTAACTCTGCCCTCTCAATATATTCTTGAGAATTTGATGTACGTCCGGAAAAACTTAGATAATCTGGATTTGGTAAAAGACCGACATAATGTAAATACTAGAAACCATAACAAACTGGTCACTCCATGTTTCAGGCTTACTAAGACCAGTAACAGTGTTTTAGGTAATAGTGTTAGATTTTATAACAAAGCCCCAAAACACATTACCGATTTGCCGGATAGTAGGTTCAAGTGTTATGTCAAGCGGGTCTTAATATATAAAGGTTATTACAGGGTGGATCAATATGTGAACGATAGCGACGTCTGGAAGTGACGCCTCTCTCTGTGCAACCACTAAAAACGAATGTAGCTTTATGTGTCTATTATGTTGTAATAATCAAAAAATATGTTAGTTATTATGAAAAGATAAACCAGATCGAGTTTCTTGCCGGTTTTTCTCGATGACTGGGTTGTTTTCCGAACCTGTGGTAGTTTTGACGTTCATAAGTGCCTTCTTAGAGCCTAAACTGAATAATGTATTTTTGATTTGATTTCATTTGAATAAACAATGCAAACAATGTAAAGTAAATCAAAATTTCTGGTTACAGCCTTGTTCTATTTAATGCAGTTGTTTTGTCACTTGGGAATAGTACATTTATTTTAATGAAAAGTACCCCATGTATGTCCTTTTCTATACATTTGACAATACGTAAACAAAGTTTCATATTGAACGATTGAGTAAGTAACAAACAAACAACAATCTCTGTCTCATTTGTAATATCAGTTAGGATTTACAATCGTCTGACTGTATTCACGTACATCTTCATATACGTCAAAATGAATGTTCGTATAGATACATGAGATTATTAAATTTACAACAATAACATGCGGAGCCGATGGTTCTGTGGTTGGCGTGTTTCGAAACTCCATTGAACAACGAGGCAATGAGCCAGAGCGTTCTATGAAGAAAAACATAGTGATGAAACCATAGCATGGTCGTAGAATTTTTTCTAAGCTCACCTCGCCAGCTTCCACTCTCAAGTTGACAATCTGCAGCCAACCTACATGTGTATTCCGGCAGTTACAGTTGAGAGCCAGTCTCCCTCAAGGATTAGTGCTTACCATCTTGGACCACCTCATCATTTTTTATAAGGTGGGGTTGGGGTCAAACGCTAAATAAAACTTAGATGATTTTACATTTCAGGACATGGTCGTTACAATTATTTCTTAACCTTGGCCTGCTCTCTAATACATTTGGGCTCCTATTTGGATATGCTTGGCTTTAACATCGTAGTGCCAGCAGCTAACTGTGATCTTCAGCTAAGCTTAGAACAGAGTGGGATGCTGAACTCCGTATCGTTTGCAGGTGGGTTATTTATAACATCAAGTTTTTTATGACAGTATCAAAAAAATGAGCTATAATTATTATCAGTGAGCATTAAAAAAATCGATTTGAAGAAAACAAACATTATAAAGAAGGTAACCAGATACTAAAATATTTTGCGCTATTGTGATATTTGTTAATTTCGTAAACTCGTTTAACTTGCTCGGGATACTTATCTTACCTTATTTTTTTTTTCTCGTGGAAGAATCTTCTTGGGTTCCCACCTCGTCGGACAGCATAAGTAAGAATGCCAGATTTGAACTAACTAAGCCCCCTCAGTGTTCTTCTTGCACCATTTCGCCGGGTGGGCAGAATCTGCCTCTAAAATACGTCTACCCGACCCGGTAGTTATTGACCCTTCAGCAGGGCCTCGACTTGTGGTCTTAAGAGGGATGACCTTAGGCCATCCTTGAAGGACTGGTGAGAGGCGCAATGAACACTACAACTAGCTACACTTGCTCGAATCGAACATTTTGTTCACAATTGTAACCAACCTTACAATTTTTTCTTTTCTAAATTTCTACTGCTATCAATTATATCACTTAGTTTAGTAAATACCGTAAACTTGGCATGTACGTATAGACACACGTATAAGCATGGAACCCACCATTAAACTCACATATACTGTTCCAGGATTTATATTCGCGTTACCCTGGGGCTATTTTGCTGATACTTATGGCCGGCGTAAAGCTATACTCATATCTTCGACTGTGGGATTTGTCATCAGCGTCATAAACAGTTTCTCTACAAGCTTCTTAATGATGTTGATTTTAAAATTTATTGGATGTAGTTTGTAAGTAAACTTAATTCTTTAATACTCCTACAGAAATTTGTTGTAACGCAGCTTCTTCATTTTACGAATTCGATTTAGCAATTTTGTTCTTGATGTAAATTGTCAAGTTTAGAAAGAGGAACGTCGCTCAGATGTAACAGCTTCGACATTTTGACACATGAAAATTGTTCAATTGTGGAATAGACCGTCTGTTAGTTATGGTTTTATCTCGGGGGTTTTCTACAATGAAAACTGATATTAATTTTATGATATCAACAAATATTGTTCGATGAAACGTCTAAGCACCCTACGATTGAGCTTAATAGCTTGTATTTTATATATTCATCATGATCTGATTCAGAACACGTTGATTTCAAAGAACCAAATAAGATGGAGGTTTGTGGGTTTTGTCGTTTAGATAAGATGACTGTTATTGGTTCACTTCGTTTTAAATAATTTAGTTAATAAGGGCACCAATACGTGGTGATATATTCCATTATTATTGTAGATAGGCTAAATTTAGTAAAAGACTGACATAATTTAAATACTAAAGTTAATGACAAATTGGTCATCCCACGTTTCAAGCTCACTAAGGCCAGCAACAGTGTTTAGGTAATTATGTTATGTTTTAGAATAAAGTTCCAAAGCACAATACCGATTTGTAGGATAGTAAGTCCAAGAAGCACCAAGCAAAGCGCGTTTTAAAGGCTATTATTAGGTGGATCAAAATGTAAAGGATGGTGATGTCTGGAATTGACACCTCTCTCTATGCATCCCCCAAAAACAAATGTAACTATGTATATTTAAAGAAATATATGATATTAAAAGAGTAAAGATAAACCAGATTGAGTTTCTTGCTGGTTCTTCTAGATGAATGGTTTATTTTCTGAGCTGGTGGTAGTTTTAACTTTCATAAACGACTTCGGATTGCATAAACTGAATAACCTATTTTTGATTTTTTATCTTAAGAAATACTAGTTCGCTTTCTGTAAACTTAACTTATCGTTATGGTCATCGAGCATCAAAATCATTACTTAATTACTAGTTACTGTAATTAACTACAAAGCAATAATATAATAGAATAATCGACCCCTATACTTTTCCTTTATTGAGTGCAAGAAAAAAAATGCTACCAATAATAATTTATACATATCTATCGGTGAATCATGAATTTATATTTACGTATCGGTGGCTTATAAATTCCTATTATTTATTTCAGTTCCAGTGCGTCCTTAACCCTGACGATTACATACATTGGAGAATGTGTACAGAAGAAATATAGAAATGAAGCCATTTTAATACAAAATTGTTTCGATGTGGCAATGGATCTTATTACATACGGTAATATCAAGTAATTTGTAAAAAATAATTTTAAGATACACCGAATACAAAATATTTGGATACCACGATTTGATCTCGCATGTAGCTATCTTCTATAAGTTACACATATTACCTTTGTCTATGTAAATAAAATGATACAGGTCCGCCGCTATGCTTGAATCACGCAAAAACTCTGAATAAATTGCGATTATTTTTTTAGCTTTACGTCTGTTATATTTGGTACCTTAGTTCAAAAAGATTATCACAATATTTTCACTGAATTTAAAGCTATTAAAGTTTTAAGAAAGTATCATACGCGATAAATATGCATGCTTGTAGGGTTTTTTCTAAACCCACCGGCCGTCTATCACCCTCCAGTTGAAAATCTATCACCGAACACCTGTTGGTGTGTTCCGACAGCTGCATTTGAGAGCCAGGTTCCTCTAGGTATAACATCAAACACTGAAACTTAGAAAAAAAATTACGTTTGCAAGAAAACAAAAGGTGGTGATTGTCAAAAGTTTTGACAGTTTCTTCGTCATGTCAGCGACTTCCTGAAATATCATTCGGTGAATTGTTGTTGCTATTATATTAAGAACGATTGCTCCAGCAGCCTAATTTAAAAACAGTTTAGATGTATGTAATAATGCTGATCTACATGATCACCATAGTAAACAAGCATTTACAACCAATCCCAAACGATACTGCAATCCTTCCCCAGATAGTTATGACTCTAGGGGATTTAGTTGGAATGTCGTGGATGCCGTTACTTTGCGATAAATTTATTGCAAACTAGCTGTGCCCGCGGCTTCGTCCGCGTGGAACTTGGTGTACAAAGCAATGACTAATAAAGTCATCTGAATGTATTATGTCTGCTTACTATTTACTTTTCTCTCGCACTTAAGTCACGTTGTTATATATACAATAATTTTTGATAGACCGAACCGAATTTAATAAAACAAAGATTAAGACTCGAAGATATGCTTTATGATTTTCTTGAAGAGGTTTTATCATGAACGCAGTATTTTAGCATTGATGCGAGTACATACAAACAGACATACAAACATTTTTAAAGCTGATTGAAATTTATTTTACTACTCATTTTCTAGAATACGTGCAACAATTTTTTTTACAAAAATCTAAACAGTACACACACGTTACATTTTAATTACATCTATAGATTTGTTAAGTTGCTGTTGTACTGGTGTGGCAGAAAAAGAAACTGTTTCAATAAAAGCAATTTTCACTTTAAATGAGACTAAAACCATCAATCTCTTAAAAGTAAATAAAACAAAATAACATAATACAAAGCATTTTCCAATGTTTGTTGTTTTCAATCTGATGAATTTATTGTTTGTTATTCCAGGACTGGCTTATATTTTTCTTCCATTGGATTTCAATTTACCATTGTGGGCTACATTTGCTTATAAGCCTTGGCGTCTTCTATCTCTGACCTTCGCTGTACCTCTAGCATTGGGTGCAATAATGATGATATTTCTGCATGAAAGCCCAAAATTTTTAGCAAATAAAGGAGAGCTGGACAAGGCATTGGAAGTTTTAAAATCTACATATAAAATTAACGGAGGCAATTATGATTCTTTTCCGGTAATACTATTTACGATTATTGAAATTTTTTGAAGGAAATATATTTATATTAAATAAATTTTGGATAATTTATTAATTTTTCATAGAATTTGCCTTATCTTACCAAGTTACCTACTTGGTATTAATTATAACAAAAATAACAGTTTTACCGATGTTACTACAAATAATAATAAGTTTCTACTATATTGTTTACCTTCACGACAAAATTGTTCATAATTTCCACCCTAGAAGTGTCTAGCTTAATTGAATTTAGTTAGATTTGTATACTTAAGCAAGAACTTTAGATAAACAAGCAATTAACATTATATATAACTTTAATTGCACAAAGCTATTTCATGATGAATGCGTTAAACATTAGCATATAAACACTAAGAAAATGATTACAGATTGACAATGATTTGGTCTGATATTTTGTAGAATCCTTACTATTATTTGTCAGGTAACAACTTTGATTGGAACTAATAGAGAAGACGAAAATGTGTCGTTCTGGGAATCAATATCAAGACAAACAATTTCGATATTCAAACCGCCTTTATTGTGGAGAACTTTGCAATTATTTTATTTGCTAACTGTATGTTGCGCCACGTGAGTACATACACCATAGTCAACATTTTTTTTTGTTTCAACGTTACATAATTCTACTACACTCGAATCGCGTTCAGAAACTTTTTCTTTGACTATAATAATTAATGCTTGCTTACTTTTAAGAGCATCCTCGATGGGAATTCACCATTATTCGTAGTTATAATATTATAAACTTGACAATCTTTTCTTGTTGAAGTAACATTATCCGTTTGAAAATTGGCTATTTTTTTAAAATTCCTATAGTAGAAATAGTCTATGAAATACTTTATTATCAGTGACTATAATAACGTAAGCACTAGGTTAATTAGCCAGAAAGTAAAGCAAACTTCACAGAATCAATACTATTGTTGTATCTCAAACTTAAATATTGTTTTGTTTTAGTGAGAATGTCTTCTACTTGTGGTTTCCTACAATGGTTAATTCATTCTACAATAACGGTGGAGATGGGAACAAGAAACATTTTTGTCAGAGAATCATTGCAAATATATCCGTTACAATGAATGAAAGTGTGAGTTATTTAGTCTTATAGATTAGATTTGATCATAATTGTATCTAATGTTATGTACCATGTGGTCATAAGCTTCGACTGTATTATATTTCGGATTTTTTCAATTTAAATCTTTCGGGTATCCCATTATGTTGTCAATTATAACCATATGCGTGTTTGAGGCTTAAATTGTGCCGATATATCTTATTTTAAGTATTCAATATTAATGGAATATATTAAAACAACATACAAAAAATAAAAAGTAAAAAAAATCCCAAGTCACATATTACAATGCACTATAATATATGGAGACGTAAAAACTGTTTTACATAACTTTCCACCCGGATGTTGTCACTGGCTCATCTAGTCTGATATAAAATAATATTCTTATAGTTTAAGTATAATTAAATGATTCACTAAGATCTTATGTTACCAGGAACCATGCAACGACCATACGCCAATGAACACCATATACACAGGAGTACTATGCTCCGTTTTCTTCGTGATTCTCAATTTATTTCTCTTAAAATTATCTTCGCGGAGGAAACTGGTACTTGTAACAACGATGGTAATAGCCGGTTTTGGAGCCACCTTACTAAATTTATTTGAAGATCCTATAATCAGCTTGACTTTGTTCATACTAATCCAGTTAACCGGAATCCTTAGCGGTGCTATTGGATCATATTTCGTTGACGTATATCCTACGTCTTACAGGTAAGTTGTTATTACTTTTAAGCGTTAAAATTTGACCACAATCTCATAATCAAACTACCGAAACACGCTCGTTGGCACATCAGATCACAATATTTTTATTTACTTAAAGCTACAACTCGTTGCAGGATTCGTGTCATATCTTAACACTTTATCACTGGGTGATTATTACTTATTTGTAAGAAAGTAAAGTTGTTAACACAATAAAAAAAATGCCGAAACTAGATATTCGATATATATTCTAACATCGAAAAGACTAGGTATCCTAAACAGAGTGCGGTAGTTTTGCACAATCAGCAGATATACTTATTTTTAAGGTCGAAGTTTGGCCGTGCATGGAATACGGCTCGTGTTACATTGCCTTACTGTTATATCGTCTGTATCATGGCAAATATTCTAAAGAGTGTATATTTTAACTTTATTCCATCCGCTACCGAACTATACGAGGTACAGATGCCACAGATACTTGATAGCTACCGTCCCAAAAAAAGAAACAAATACTCATATCTCTGCCATACTGTGAATCTTCTGTGATGTGAAATCACATATTCGAGCGAGGAGTGAACAGGCGCTTCTGCACGGCGATGGTATTTATTATCGACAGTCGGTGTTGTTTTAGAATTGTACCGCATTTTCCATCATGTACGCAGTTAATTTATCTAGTATAATAATTTACATAGTAGTAGTAGAAATAATATAAAAAAAATATATTAATACGAAAATCTTCAGGTCCCTTGACGTTTGATTTTAACTGTGGAACAGTAATCTCGCCAGCGAGATTTATTTCTCTAATACAGAATATTCTAATCAAAGGCTATAATGGTATAGGCTGATACATGAGACAGTGGTCTTATAACTGCATTTTACATGGTGATTGCAGATTATTTAAAACCGACCTGGCTGGCTACAGCCTTCAAATTGGAAACGTTTACAATATATACAGACGTGTTAACTATAGTTGACAACCTGACTTCTAGATTTACTTCTTTATTTTGTTTGGGCAAACGGATCAGTTGTTTACAATACTGTTTAATGTGTTGTCCTTTGATGGCACCATATTTATAAGAGGATGGTAGTCACCATATTAGAATTTTCCGGGCAGTTTTTATGACTCTAAAATTCAAAATCCGTGTTAATATTTTCTATCCACTTATGCACGATATCTAAGGTACGTCGCAAAGAACATGCTAGAAAACCCCTTCAGATGTTATTTAAAAGTTATTTATTTTAAGTCCCGTTTAAGCTATAAAAAAGTATTAATAACAACAATCTCAAGTAACTTCAATGAATAAGGCGACCGAAGTAAAAGTCGCAAATTGATGTAATTTTAAATCAGGGTATCCAAAACATATTAAAAATGCATTAATAAACATTGTCACCTTGTTAGTCTGAACAACCAAAGAATTGCTATCAGAAACAAGTACAATTATTAATAAAGAAAATACATAAACTTTAGAACATTATTATTCTTGTACAAATAGCTAATCTCTCTCTCTAGACTATTCTGCATTGTCAAGTTTCTCTGATTATTTTCAGAGGTTTAGCATCAAGTTTAGGAATGATGGTGTGCAGATTCGGCTGTCTCGGTGGAGTCAACTTAGTTGGAGCTCTCGTTGTCGATCACTGCCAACTGACTTTCTACGTTTGTGCTATTTTTGTTCTAAGTACGTATAATAATAACGTTGTAATAATTACGTATAATAGTAACGTGTAAAACTATAATAACGTAAAGTAAGTGATAGGGTGTAGCGTTTTGTTTTTTTTTTTAAACTACGGTATTTACCTGACAAGCCTTTACGACTTCACCGGACTACTACGGCATAGCGTTGCTTCTAACAATTTCGTATGAATATTTAAAGGGTCACAACATGTATAAGTTGCGATTTTAAAATGCTTATATCTGATGTTATAATGCGCAACTACACAAGGGTAATTATGAAAATTCAAATTTACGAAACTTAAATAGTTCACCGTTTATATATCTTTAATATCCTTTTCTTTGTGTTTATTTGTGTTGTATAATAATTCGCTAAGCCGTAAGAAATGGCAAGCAATAGCAAAAATGCAATATGTGTGTATTAGAACGTAGCTGCAATACCAAAAAATATATTAACAATAATAAATTTTGGCTATGAAAAAGCTGTCATGGACATAGAGACTTGACCTCCGGTTAGAAAACAACCCTATCATGGAGAATAACTGGCAACAAAGTCAATCAGATTTAACAATTATTTTTTAACTATATAATAGATTATGATCATAGAATACAATTATATTGGAT
This sequence comes from Antheraea yamamai, assembly GCA_036509395.1. Taxonomy (NCBI): domain Eukaryota; kingdom Metazoa; phylum Arthropoda; class Insecta; order Lepidoptera; family Saturniidae; genus Antheraea; species Antheraea yamamai. Next base: position 1,607,034 of record AP028441.1, read on the forward strand.
CATTCCCCGTATATACCTACCTAACAACCTTCGGCCCATAAAATTTGCTTTCCTTGACTATATGGTAACTTGGTAACACGTTTAAAAATTGTTGCAGATTACTACGAATAAGTAATAGAATACATTTTTGGAAATGTCTGTCTATCTGTCTGTCTATTTGCATGAACACGCATCACTGCTAAAGCACTGGGTTCACAATAAAACCTCAGAAAGAAAATCCTGAAGCATATCCTCGAGAGTAATGTAGTCCTTGTTTCATTAAAATCGGTCCACTCTATCAAAAGTTATTGTAATTTGAATGACAACGCGGCGTAAGTACGTGAGAAAAGTAGATAAGTAAATTGTCTTTACAATACATTCAGGTGGCTTTATTAATCACTCTTTGTTGCATAAGTTTCCACACGGATGAAGTCGCGGACACAGCTAGTAATAATATATAGTTGGATATCATAGTAATTCTTTGTGATATTTCTAATATACTTACCTACTTTTATGATCCGTAAATTTTACCAAACCACTAAATAATACAAAATATATTACGTTCTTATTTCTACAGGTGGCGTCGTTACTGCATTGCTCTTGCCATCGGACAGAAAATAAATGATAAAATAATAAATTGAACATAAATAAAAATAATCTCATAAATTGATAAATCGTTTTAGTTTTATATTACTACATACTAGCTGTACCCCCGACACTGCACACGTTTATTAAGATTATTTTTTAAAGTGAAACTTAATTTTATCGCCTCAAACTTTTTCGTCCATCTATTGCATGTCGCATTACAGTCGGCGCACGGCCGCGGAGTAGGGGCAAGTAAAGTGAAAGGCGCACGGCAGAGTAACCAACACCAACATGGCAGCGCCCATGGCTCAATTCAAAATGATTCAATCATTTAAATAAATATTGTTTTTGATACGCGTTTATCTATCATCTGAATGATTGTGTTTATTACTAGCTGACCCGTGCAACTCCGTCTTCACCAAATCGGTTATTACCGGTTTCAATTGTATTTTTAAACGCACATAATCTTGAAAAACCTAAAACCCGATTACAGCGACATTTAGCACTTCCGATTGTGAATCCAAACTATCCAGGGACTCATTCAAACATATCCCCAGTTGGTATGTGAGAAATCTTTTAAAACAAGCCTAGAACCCGTTCGGAGCATTACCTACTGGGTCCAATTAAGATAACACAACTAACCTACATATATTGCCGATAAATGCCTTCCCAGTACCTCTTGTAACTTTATTACTTAACGTACTGTAAAAACTAAAATTTATCTACATTAAACTTTACTTCTCTTTGTAATATTAGTACAAATATAACATAGTATCATAACTGCAAAAACGTCAACTAATTATTTTAATCGTAGATTCACAAACCTGAACCCAACTACTACAAGACTCAACAATATTTCGAAAATTAATTTTATCAAATATCGAAACAACACACGTACTAACAGAACTCTAATTGAGATTCCTCTTATATATTGCAATGTAACTATTATTTAGGTTTGTGTTTTAGGAAAAAGTCTTGTCATGTTTGTGTAGCTAACATTTTTCGTTTCGTTCCACAAATGTTTCATATGTGGTTAATAATTGCGGATAGAAATGTCATGTTGCCGTAGCTCAATTATAACGCAGTATACATTATACGGACCGACGAAAGCGTCGGTTCTGAACCCAACGATATTTTCTTTTAAAGTAGCATAGAGAGATGAAATTTAACATAAACATTTAGCTAATCTATCTGCTAGATATAGCACAAAGAAAATATACCAAAATCCATTGAATTTCATTAACTACAAATTTTTAACTTTCGTCCGTTATCCTGAAGAACCCATTGCGTTTTATGGGATAAAAAGTGTCTTAGATGTAACCTTGTAATATTAGTTATCACTGTGTCACGTTTTGTCAAAATCCAGTACTTTCAGAGTGATACGTGTTCACAGGGACAGACAAACAAAAATTGTAAAAGGATTATTTGGCTACTATACCGGTAACAAAGTCTATCCCGATTATAATTTACAAAAAATATTTAATCTATAGTTGAATATCTTATCTACTGTTGATTTCCATTATCATTCTCATTTTTCAATTATTAAATTATAATTAAAAAACGATTTTAATATCCTAAAACGAATAATTTTCGGAAATATTTTCAATTAAATGCCTACAATCCGAAAAAAAGTTTCACTTACATCGTGGTTTCATAAAACCACATAACTGTGTTTTGTATACTACTTGGTAATGAAAATAGGTAAAGTGGTTCCTTTATTTCAATCAGGCTATAGAAGTAGTCTTGGAAATTATAACAATTTCTGTACTTCCGTCGTTAAGCAAAATATTCTAGAAGATTATACTTAAGCCATTAGTAGCACATTTTAAAGCGCAAAAGATTTTGAATGGTCGACAATTTGGTTTCACAAAATCAAAATCAACTACTGACGCTGATGCAATCCTATTAAGTCATATATTTCGGGCTTTGCAGGAATTGCAGGATGCAATTGGTGTGTTTCGTGATATGTCTAAGGTCATTGACTGTGTTGACCACAGTACCCTTATTTTGAAATTAAAACTATATGATGTTTGTGGAGCTTCTCTTAACCTTCCGGTCTCCTATTTAAAATATCGCTGCCACAAGTTAGTGTAGACGGGACAACGTTAGCGGCATTACTGACTCGAATTGACTCTCCATAAGGTTCTATTTTAGGGCCGTTTTTGTTCTTGGTATACATAAATGATTTGCCTCAAGTGGTTGATAACTGTGCTAACATAGTTATTTTTGCGGATGACACTTCACTTATATTTAAGGTAAAAAGAATAAATTCAAAGCATAGTTATCTAAATAATACCTTAATTAAAATTTTAGATTAATTTGCATTAAATAAACTGTTGTTTAATGCAGACAAAAAATGTATAAGATGTACCATGCCTAATGTTACGCTTGCTCATACACAAGATGAAAGAGAATCTAGTAGGCTTTGTAAATAATACCAATTTTTTCGGTCTAACACTTGATTCTAAATTATTATCAAGGGGGTCTTCACTTTAAAAAATTAACGGGAAGTGCCGCTGCGTTGACCATTCAAAAAATTCGCCAGCTAACAAATGTTCTCACTGCTAGGTTGGTCTACTTCGCTTACTTCCATAGCTGGTGTACCATTACAGATAAATGTATAGTTTTATATCTTTTATATTTATATTATTGCAAGATTTTAGAACTTCAACTCTCTCTATTTTTATTAGAAAAAATATTTTTAACTCATTATTTACAATTCAGCATTATAATTAATACTAATTTTGAAGACAGAAAGGGTCTTTGTAATAAGATAGATCATAAACGTAATACTTTAACAGTTCCATAATACAATTCCATGCGCAATAGACAAGCGATTATATAATATAACCACAGAAACTTCCTTTAAAATCAAATGCAAAAGTGCTTTTTTTATTCAATTTAGACCCTAAGACGGCGCTCATGAAAGTCAAAGCAACCACCAGTTCGGAAAACAACCTATTAATCGTAAGGAGCCGCCAAGAAACTCGATTCGGTTTATCGTTTCATGATTTATATATTTTTACAAAACATAAATAGTGACATTAGTTTTTAATGGATGCACAGTTAGCGGCGTCATTTCCAAACGTCACCATCGTTCACATATTGATCCACCTTATAATAAATAGTCTTTACGTATTAAAACCCACTTGACATGGTGCTTCAACTAACTATATGGCAAATCGGTAATGTGCGTTGGGACTTTGTTATAAAACTTATCACTATTACCTTAAAAACTGTTTTTGGTCTTAGCCAAACTGAAACATAGAATGACCAATTTATTGCTGTTTCTAGAATTTAAATTATGTTGCTCTTTTACTAAATCCAGCTTATCTATTATATGTTTACGGGCATACATTACATTATCTATACTATAATAAAACTGTAGCGAGGTCAAATCTGTACATTAAATATTTTTTGAAAATTTTTATCGGGGTAGACTTTGTTATCGATATAGAAGCCAAAAATAATCTTTTTACAATTTTTGTCTGTCTGTCTGTCTGTCTGTCTGTCTGTCTGTCTGTCTGTCTGTCCCTGTGAACACGCATCACTCTGAAAGTACTGAACCGATTTTGACGAAACTTGGCACAGTGATAACTAATATTACGAGATTACATCTAGGATACTTTTTATCTCATAAAACGCAAGGGATTCTCCAGGATCTGCCTGTTTGTCTGTCCCTTTGAACACGTACCACTCTGAAAGTACTGAACCAATTTTGACGAAACTTGGCACAGTGATAACTAATATTACGAGATTACATCTAGGATACTTTTTATCTCATTAAACGCAAGGGATTCTCCAGGATAACGGACGAAAATCAAAAATTTGTAGTTAATGAAATTTTTGACGGATTTTGGTAAATTTTCATTGTGCTATATATAGCAGACAGATTAGCTAAAAAGATAAGCTATATTTCCCTAAGCTACTTTAAAAAAAATACCAAAAAAAGATCGCCGGGATTTGAACCGTCGGCTCCGGCGGACCACATAATGTCCAGTACGTTACAACTGAGCTACGGCTATATGACATTTCTATGCGTAATTATCGACCTCATATGAAAAAAATACGTATAAACGAAACTCTCACTTATATGTTGTTACATTTATTTTATTGTATAAAAAATGTTTGCTAAACAAAGGTGACAAGATTTTTTCCTAAAACATAAACCTAGATAATAGTTACATTGCATTGTAGAAGATGAATCTCAACTAGAGTTCTATCAGTACGTGTGTTGTTTAGATATTTGATAAAATTAGTTTTCTAAATGTTGTTGAGTCTTGACGTATTTGGGTTCAGGTTTGTGAATCTAAGATTAAAATAAATCAGTTGAGGTGTTTCTCGAACTGACCACGCTATTGACCTAGCAAGGTCTTAACAGCTTCACCGGACTACTGTTTGCAGTTACTATGTTGTATTTATACTAATATTATAATGAGTGGTAAAGTTTTGTTTTCGAGGAATGCTTGGTACCTACTACTGGGCCGATTTCAAAAATTCTTTCACTGTTAGAAAGGTATATTATCCCAAGTTCAGTATCTCAGTAAAAAAGGTGGTTTGTATGTCAAAAGTAAAATAAATGTGACCAAATTAAAATTGAATGCAGATTTCACGTATACTTTACAAATTCTTATAAAACAAACAACTAAAACAAAATGGATATTTAATGTAGATAAAGTTCAACTTTTACGGTATGTTACGTGATGAAGTCACAAGGGGTACTGGGAAGATATTTATCGGCAATATATGTAAGTTAGTTTTGATCTTCACTTTGATGACACTACTTTAAGTAATGCTGCGAACAGATTCTAGGCTTATTTTAAAAGATTTCTCACATACCAACTGGGTATATGTTTGAGTGAGTCCCTGGATTGTTTGGATTCACGATTGGAAGTGCTGGATAACGCTGCAATAGGGTTTTAGGTTTTTTAAGATTATTTGCGTTTAAAAATACAATTGAAACCGGTAATAACCGATTTGGTGCAGACGAAGTTGCACGGGTCAGCTAGTTATGTAATAAATGCATAAATTCCGAAAGGTTTTGAAACACTATTAACTTTTGTGCTCTGCAAGTGGTGAAGGTGGAGTAAAGTCATTATTAACTAATTTTCTCGTTTCATGACAAAGACGTATTCCCTAGGGATGGTATAAGCCCAATTATCATTCCATCCTTGCGCGTATGTATTGGGGTTTTGAATCATCCAAAAATCTACAATTATGTATATTTTTACTGCTTTGTACTTTCTAGTCAAGAATATATTGGGAGAGCAGCGTTAAGATACCGGATACCTGAATCTTAGTATTTAATCATTCGCGAGACCCGATATTATAAATTGCTCGAATTGCCCGTTTTTGTTGAAAAACAAGTATTTTATATTACGAACTGTTAACTAATTTCAGATGTTCCCACATCTTATAGGTATAAATCCTATTGTCAATTAACATTAGGAAAGATTATAGTCGCACCCTAAAACATATCAACAATACAAAAACGGCATAATCTCAATTGAGAGAAATATCAAATTTTACCATTGACGTACAGAGACAGACAGTTTGAAATAAGTCTAGGGAAGCATATACATCATGTTACACAGGCTGGGTACTTTTAATTCGCGACTAGCGAAGAAATCTGTTATGATATTGAATAATTGAAAGCAAAATTTAAGTCGCACGTTTAAGAATTAACAAGGTCCCTTCATACTAATTATTATAAACAAATATTACATTATATTTATTACATTCGTACAAGTGTATATTCTTACACACTACGTGGACATGCCGTGGAAAATTTCGCACTTACTTAAAAATTATCCGAATAATCGACATAAACGACTATTTTTGATTATTTGCACGAAACGTAAGGTTTTAAAACTGTTCAAATACATTTATATCTATCTCTACTCGTTTACCTGATTGTCCTTACTAATACGAGCACAGGGTCTTAAAGATATTTCCGTAGCACTATTTTGACAACTCTGACGTCATAATTTCAACGAAGGTTATATAGAGAGAAAAATATGTGATTCTTTGTATTGAAATAAATGGCTTACTGACTATATATATCGCTTTTAGACTGAATATATTAAATATCTAAAGCAATGTTCCGAAACTTTCTTATCTCGTAGGCACCTCATCAATTTGTATTGTACGGAATAGACGCCTATCTTTTGAATAATTTTGAATCCAACTATAAAGAGAATAGTAGCTTGCTAAATGAAATTGAATATGCAATTAGGTTCTATACATAAAATAATCGTACACCATGGAATTCAATTTTCATTTATTTATTTACAAGACAACAAGGGTATATATCTACGAGTGCTTTCATTAGTCTGTTAGGACTGTCGCGAAGTCTGCCTAGGATGGATGCTGCTCTCTTACGCATGATCGCATAAAAACCCAAACGTATGGAAACATCCTAGAAGCGCTACAGGATCGCGGTAGTCCCAAGAATAATCGAAAGATATTATTATATTGCACACGGAAAGTATTGGTAGTCCTTTGACTGTAATTAATCCATAGACTGCTCGTGACGAAACATTGGCAAAATGTTTTAAAAAAATAAATTCTAACTTCATCACTATAACGAGCAAACCTACGGATTAACATACTTCCTCTTAATGCGAGCGGTCTATGTGCTCTTTCTATGTCATAATCATCTCTCATTTCGGTTGTGAAAATATGTCCAAGATTTTTAAACGTATATACTCTATTTAAATACAAAATAATTCAATGCTGTTATTCAAATTAGAATTCAACAAAAGTACATACAAAATAATTTTATAAACTCATCCCATCACCGATCAGGATCGTCTTCTGATTGATGTAATCATGAAATTGTCTGAATCTAGCTGCATATCTTCATCCAATTCATAAACACCTTTTAAAAATATTTACTTATATGTCTATTGGAAAGAAGTATTATATAAGTACCAACGCACTATCATATTTTATTTATAGAAATTTAAAAGTTTCGTTACCGCAGTCACTACACAACTAGTATTAAAGTAAAATTAAAACAATGTATGAAGTCATTACAATTTTTTTAATGTACAATTTGCTATGTTATAATTTCTGTTTTATCGGATGGTAAGAGTAACGAAGTAACAACGCCACCTGTAGAAATAAGAACACAACATATTTATATGCCATTGCTGGAAATAGCGCCACAACACATCATTAACTTTACAACGTATTGTTTACTTACTTAAAACAAAAATAGCACAACCGTAGAACGTCAGTTGGCAGTGATCGACAAACAGAGCACCAACTAAGTTGCTCCACCGAGACAGCCGAATCTGCACACCATCATTTCCAAATTAGACGCCAAACCTCTGAAAATAAATCAGATAATTTGTCAATTGAACTCGTTAATATTCAATGAGGTCGTATTCAGATTTTGCAACCACCAATCACGCCGCCGTGGTCGGGCGGTCAACTTTGCTTTCGCACACTCGCCGCAGCCTGCGGTAGCCTGGCTCGGCAGTGTCTCAAGCGTATATTCGATCGCCCAGACAAGAGCCTTCGAGCATGCTGCTACTGCGATACAGTGACATCACATTCACTAGTTTCCTACATACACCACACTGCACTCCACATACGTGCACACTCACTCGCTACATACATCAGTTCTATAAGGAACCCTTTTCCTTTCTTGGTTTGTTAGCTATAGCCAAAATTATCAGATTCTATATACATGTATGCCTTAATGCCACACACATGAAGGTATCCATATGTGTCTTACTAAACTATACATGTATAGTTAGCTTAACTCAAATGGTTAGTTTAGTTCGATTCGCGTTGTATCCAAGGCAACAGCCCAAGCCCAAGCCCAAGATTCGGCGACTCTGGCACCTTTGAGCTTGTTGCCATTCGGCTGAGTGCCATAAACGCTCGCTCTAAAAACCCGGTGAAGGTATGAAGACCTATCAGGCCAACAGAGGTTAGACAGTTCGAAAAAAAATATCTTTTATGTTTATAAAAGTAGTTAGGAATAGTGTAAGAAGCACTAACTTTGGATAAAGGAATATATCATGCTGAAACCATAACACGTGGTAGGTGGTGTTAGGGTTTTTTATATTCCAACTTGACTAGCTACTAATATGAAATGGAAAATCTGTCGACAAGCACTTGTACACCTGTTTAGGCAGTTGTAGTTGAGAACCAGTTTCCGTCTAGGTTTAACGAAGTACCACCATCTCGGGATAAATTGGCATACAAAATGAAGTTAAATTGTGATCAAACGTTAAAACTAAAAACGATATACAATTACCTGTAAGACGTAATATGATCGAAATATGATCCAATAATCCCGATGAGCATTCCTGTTAATTGGATTAATATGAACAAAGTCAAATTGACTATCTGATCTTCAAATAAATTTAGTAGATATTACCAACGTTGTTACAAATATCAGTTTTCTCCGCGAGGATAGCTTTATGAGAAATAAGTTGAGAATCACGTAGAAAATGGCGAATAGTATTCCTGCGTATATGGTGTTTATTGTGCGTATTGGCGTATGATCGTTGCATGGTTCCTGATAACATAAGAATTCAATGAAGCATCTAATTATTATACTACGGATGACGTTACGCTATAAATAACAGTACGGTTTTATATCAGATTATACAAACTTTACTGTCAATGACAAATATTTTAAACACAACCAATGCCTTATAATTTTAATCAAATAGGTGGTTTCCATGAAAAATAAGCCTAATTGCAAATACAAAGTAATAAGATTTAATTTATCACGAGATAATTAATTGAAAGTAATACTGCTTGTGAATTTATTATTAATTTGTAAGATTTGAGCTCTTTGAAATCATTAAATAATTATTTACATTCATTAATTTCAGGAAGTGATAATATTTTTGAATATATTTATACTATGTCTCCACGCAGTGATAGATGACGTGAGAATTCTTGTGTTCTATTTCTAGGCTAGCTGACCCGTGCAACTTCGTCTGCATCAAATCGGATATCACCGGTTCCAATTGTATTTTTAAATGCGAAAAATTTTAATAAATCTAAAACCCGATTGCAGCCACACCTACCGTTTCCAATTGTAAATTCAAACTATCAAGGGACTCACTCAAACATATACCCAGATGGTATGTGAGAAATCTTTTAAAATAAGCCTACAACCCGTTCATAGCATCATCTACCGGGTTCAATTAAAATAAAAACTAACCTACATATATTGGCGATAATGTAAAAAAAGCTTGAGAGATCTATGGATCCCCAGTTGGAACGAAGTTCCTTTCCCTTTTTTGTAAACGTTTACTATACAGTCAGTACAGTTTACATTATAAAATATCAAGTTGATAGAGTTAAATTGTGAATTAAACGATAAAATATATTCATAAAATAAATAATGATAAATTAAACACTGAATGATATCATAACTATTTTCAACTTGTATTAAAACTTTTTCACACTCCATTGTATTGAAGAAAAATATAAATATTAAAAAGATATGAGCACGACGCGTCAAACGTCACTTGCCTGTAACTTTTCGTCTTTTTTTTATTTTGAGCCAGTTTTTTTTATATATCTTTATGTTCTTCCGAACAGCGTGCGGCCTACCTGGCTGCCGGTAAACGTTGCATTTATTATGCATACGGCACCTTTACGGGCAAAAATATTGATTTGTTAACGTTTTTTTACTAACTTTGAAACGCTTCTAAAACATGAAATTATTATTGCCAGATATTTTTGTTATTAACAATAATGTGCCCGATGCCACTTTTTGTAAACAATAAAAGCATGTTCAAACCATGTTGAGATAGCTGTAAATTTAATATTATTTTATTTAGCTACATAAAAGAGGGTAAATTAAAAATAATATGTATAGAATAACTTAGCTATAGGTATACTTTAGCGCAACACTGGCTGTATGATAACGATAGCGATCATTGTGGCAGCGTATGTTATAGACGCATGTATTCAAGATGGCGTCAGTCCCAAGTCATATGTCTACGTTTATCGTTGTTTTTCATTTTATTTTTTTTTCATTCATTCCATTAAGTTTTTAAGAGTAACATGACTTAGTGGTGGCAAGCACAATGAAATCCAATAGTACCGACTCGCCATTGCCTTACTTGCTGAATATACAGACTAACCCAAATACGTGACAAACTAAAAACATTTATTGTGACGGGAATATCACTCTGCCTATTTTGGGCATCCGTCTAGTAACTGAATATACACTGGTTGTTCCTAAAACCCAAAAACCCTATGTTTAATTTAACCCAAATGCAAATGACTATAAGAATCAAATATTAACAAACATCACTATCGTGTCTATTGGCCAAAATACCACTTCACAGTTTTATTTGTTATTTGTTTATTTATTGTTGTTTTTAGCTGTTCCCGCGACTTCGCGTTGAATATTTTCTTTAGGCTAATGCTAACACGCAGCGAAAGCTCTCAAGAGGGAAAAAAAAACCTGATTTTGAAACATTCTTCATTAGTGTTCCGCTTCTATTGATCTTAGCCTGATGATATTATAGTCTTCCTCGGTAAATTAGCTATTTAACATTGAAAGAATTTTTCAAATCGGACCAGTAGTACCTGAGGTTAGCGCATTCAACCAAACAAACAAACCCTCCAGCTTTATAATATTAGTATAGATGTTATTTAATACTAGTTGTAGCCGCAGCTCCGCACGCGTTTTTTTTAAATCGTATTAAAGATTTATAAAATTGTGAGATTATGTACAATTATAGAAATGCTCTTTAAAAACGACATGCACGCCACTAACAGTAACATGTAACGTGTCATCAGCAACATATATGGAACCTTAACCCACAATATAACTACCTCAGTGCTCACTTACACTGTATAAGGAACTAATGAAACAATAACTTAAAATATTATTATAAAGATTTACATTTACATTAGATTTAATATACATTGCCATTAAAATTAAGATTCTGTGACTATACAAAAAATAAACGCTTGTCTGTTCTGCAAGAAATTGAATTATGGAACTCTTTACGTAATATGTTTATAATCTAAGATTCTATTAGGAAGACCTCTATATCATTAAAGTTATTAATAATTATAATGTCGAATTGTAAACAATAAGCTGATAATTATTTCTCTTATTAAAAATAAAGAATGACTTGAAATCTTACTAAATTTATGCAGACAAAGTCGCAGGTAACAGCTAGTCTAAAATAGATTAACCTCAATTACTTTTTATAAGGCTCGCTATCTACCAGTGAAAATCTCGTGAAAACCGTTCTAACCGTTTTAGAGATAGCACTGCGGGCGAAGCCACGGTTAACAGCTAGTATAAACTAAAATTGCTTGAATTACTTTTTATAAGGTCAAATATCTGTCAATGAAAGTTTCGTGAAGATCAGTCTAACCGTTTTGAAGATAGTACTGCAGGCGAAGCCACGATTAACAGTTAGTCTAAATTAAAATAAATTAAATTACTTTTTATAAAGTCAGCTATCTGCCGGTGAAAGTCCCGTGAAAATCGGTCCAACCGTTTTGGAGATAAAATTGCAGACAAAGCCGCGGTTAATAGCTAGTCTAATTTAGAGTAGCTTAAGTAACCCGCTATAATTTCAGCTATTTGCTAGTGAAATTCCCGTCAAAATCGGTTCAGCCGTTGCGGAGATTAGCCGGAACAAACAGACAAAATTGCATTTTTGTTATCAGTAGGGTGTATACTTTCGTATCCAATCAGTAAAAAAATTTTATTTTGATATTACATACAGACACTTCATTTTTATTATATGTATATAGGAGAAGATAATTGAAAAGCAAAAATATTCTACCGTGCACACAATTTTACGACGTTCAATTATTGCAAAATAAATAAAAAAATAATCTTACTGTAATAAAAATGTAACAAGGCCAAATCTGTACATTAAATATTTTTTGAAAATTATTATCGGGGTAGACTTTGTTATCGATATAGAAGCCAAAAATAATCCTTTCACAATTTTTGTCTGTCTATCCCTATAAACGCGCATCACTCTGAAAGTACTGAATCGATTTTGACGAAACTTGACACAGTGATAGCTAATATTACAAGGTTACATTTAGGATGTTTTTTGTTCTTCCGAACAACGTATTAGTGAATATCGCACCTTTACAGGCAAACATATTGATTTTTAAATAGTTTTCGAATGTTTTGTTTTTTACTGACTTTGAAACGCTACTAAAACATGAAATAATTATTACCAGACATTTTTGTTATTGATATAATAATGTGCCCGGTGCTATTTTTTGTAAATAAAAAAAGTATGTTCAAACCATGTAAAGATAGGTGTAATTTTAATATTATTTTATTTAGCTACATAAAATAAAATAAGCCTTTATTGCTGTAAAACTACATTAATATATGAATACAAAGTATTTAAGTTATCGGCATCCAGTTTTTTTCTGTTACAGCTTGTCGTGCGATAAAGGCCTCCTCTAAAGTTTTCCATATCTATTATTTGGATCCATGCTGGACCAGCTACTTCTTTTATGTCATCCTCCCATCTTTTGTTCTGTCTACCTCGGCTTCTTTTATTCTCGCTGGGGTACCATTCTGTTATTAGTTTAGTCCATTTCTCTTTTTCATGTCTTATCATATGTCCTGCCCATCTCCATTTTAGTTGTATATATATAGATACTGTTGAAATGTTTTTAAATTTTGTTATTGCTTTAATCTTATTTAATCTTATTTTGTCTCTTCTTTTAACTCCCACAATACTTCGTTCTATGCCATTCTGACATATAATTATTTTGTTGGTTAATAGTTTAGTTAATGCCCATGTTTGGCATCCATATGTTAGGCATGGTAGAATGCATGTGTTGTAAATTTTCCTTTTTTCACTAATAGGCATTTCATTATTTTTCATGACTTCACTAAGAGACCAACATTTTTTTCAGGTGTTGGTTATTCTTCTGTCAATTTCCTTATCCATTAGGTTTTCTGTAGATATTAGCTGTCCCAAATAAATATATTCGCTTACATATTCTATTTCTTCGTTATTAATTTTGATACTTTTTGGTCGTAAGATGTTAGTCATTACTTTTGTTTTTACTGTATTTATTGATAGACCTGCTTTTGCACTTTCATCTGATAACTGTTGCAGCATATTTTGTAATTTTGAACATTCCGAAAAGAGGATTAGGTCATCGGCGAATCGCAAGTGGCTTCATTTTTCGCCGTTTATATTAAGTCCGTATTGGGTCCAATCTAAATTTCTAAATATCATCTCCAGAACAGCTGAGAATAATTTGGGTGATATTGGATCTCCCTGGCGTACACCTCTTTCGATAGGGAATTCTTCTCCTAAAGATTCAAGTTTTATTTGTGCTGTGCTTTTCGAATATATGTTTTTTATTAATCTTATGTATTTTGCTTCAATTCCTTGACTTTCTAATGCTTCCCATATGTATTGGTGTTCCAATGAATCAAAAGCTTTATTAAAGTCAACAACGGATTGGAAAGAATATCGCCAAATAATAGTGTAAGCAATTTGAATAATTGTCAATTGTCAAACGATTTAACTGTTATAATATAGTACTGCCAGATCGCAAAATTAAAATTATACCACTTTGACGATACGTTTCGTTTAACGCAATTCGAACAGTAGGAATTATGGAAGATCAGTTTCAACTTTTGTTCGAAAAAATGAAAATAGAAATGAAGAATCAAAATTTAGAATTAACAGAACATATAACAAACTCAATTATGTCGAAAATTGACGAGAAATTAGAACCCATTTTAACAGAAAATAGTAGATTAAAATTTGAAATAGGAAATCTTGAAAAAGAAATAGAATATTTAAGGACACAGGAAAAAGAAAATAATTTGGTGATTTTCGGACTAGAAGAGAAAGATGAAACATGCAGAGAGTTGCTATAACATATGAAAATAAAATTCAAAGGCGACTTAAATATTAGTTTAGAAGATTATGAAGTTAATAAAATATTTCGAATAGGAAATAAAAACAAGGAAGGGGATAAACCCAGACCTCTCCTAATTTCATTTATAAATAATTAGAAGAAAATGGAAATTTTACAAAACAAAATAAAAAGTAAAAATATATATATATATTACGGAAGAATACTCAAAGAATGTGTTAGAGAAAAGGAAATCTTTACAAATGCAATTAATAGAGGAAAGAAATAAGGGGAAGATCGCGTACCTAAAATATGATAATACCTAAAAATTAATTAATTAATATAATTAAATTTATTAAATTAATAGTAAAATTGATAGTGAAAGAGAATACCAGAAGTACAGTAAATAAGAAACGAGAACTATCAACCTCTCCTCTAGCCGATAAACCTAAGAAATATCAGTCTTTTAAGTCTTTTAAATAGGGCAACTGCCTTTGATTTTATGAGGCAAAGATCGAACTTCTTATCAAATGTGAACTCATCACTAAATAAAATATAGCAATCAGAAGTCGGCAAAGGCAAAACGCAAAAAATCGTAAAAAAGGAAAAAATTAAACATATATATAAAACAACATACACTCTCCCAAGTCGACCGGTCCTCGTGGGAGAAGAAGACCACGACCCTTTAAAGACAACAAACCGGATTCAAGAAAAAGTCACAGATATAAATATAGTCACCTTTAATGCAAGATCGTTAAGAACTCCAGAAAAACTTCGTGAAATAGAATTTGCTATTAAAGAAGTTAAATGGGATGTCATAGGAATATGTGAAATGAGAAGACTTGGAGAAAGTATAGAAGATTATGGAGAGTACATTTTACATTACAAAGGTGAAACGCCAGGTTTACACGGTGTTGGATTTTTAATTAAAAGAAACCTTACTGACAAAATAGAAGAACTCAAATATCTCTGAAAGAATAGCAATACTTAATATAAAACTACCTTTACATCATAATAAAGAAAGAATGTGGACTATCATTCAAGCTTATTCACCAACAGAATCTGATAAGAAAGAAGATATTCAAAAAATTGAGAAATTTTATAATGAATTACAATCAACTATTGAAAGCGGTTCTAAGAATATTATAGTCATGGGTGATTTTAGTAGCCAAATAGGAGAAAGAAGAGAAGGTGAGGAATTCATTATAGGCAAACATGGATTCGGTAAAAGAAGTAAAAACGGGACAAGAGTAATCAATTTTGCTTTGCAAAACAAATTAAACATACTAAATAGCTATTTTATCAAAAAACGTAACAAGAAATGGACGTGGAAGCCTCCTAACGGACAATAGAAAATTGAAATAGATTTCATTATGACTAACAATGGAAAAGTATTTAAAAATGTGTCCGTTATACATAATCTGAATTTTAACTCTGATCACAGAATGGTAAGAGCTACTATTACGGGATCACCCATAAAGAGAAGTAGAAAATTTCATAACAAATATACCCAAGTTAAATGCGTTCATAATAGCGATACAATTATAATCAACTTATCTGAGGCGTTAGAAAAAGAAGAAAGAAAAGAAAATACGTCTACACATGAAAAGTACCAAAGCTTTATAAATATACTGAAAACGGAAATAATGAAAGGAAATATTAAGGACAAAAAAGACATTTCCACCGAAGCTAAGCAGCTATTACAAGAAAGAACTTTTACAAATGGAAAACAACAAAAATATTCGATAGAAAATAATTGAAATAAGCAAAAAAATTAATGAACAACTACGGAAAGATCGTAAACTGAAAAGATTAAAAACATTGGAAATGTTTATAAAGAAGACTGGAGGAATAAAGAAAGCTATGAAGAAAAATAGTGATAAGAAGATATGGATGCCTAATATTAAAAATCAGGATGGAAAAACGATTAGTAATCGGCCAGAAATACTAAAAATCGCTACAGAGTATTATAGAAATCTGTACTGTAGTCAGAAGCAAAAACAAAATATATATGAAAGAGATACAATAACAAATGTAAAACCAATACCAACGATACTAAATGATGAAACAATTAGAGCTATAAGTAAACAGAAAGCAGATAAAACACCTGGATCAGATCAGATAACGAACGAAATACTGAAAATTATTTTGCCGGTACTCGCTCCAAAACTAACAGAATTATTTAATGATATTATTGGCACGGAAACAATTCCGAAAGTTTGGACCAAATCAACAATAATATTATTACATAAGAAAGGCGATAAAGGAGTTATCAGCAATTACAGGCACATAAGTATAATGTCCAATATTTATAAAATATTCGCTAAAATAATTTTATTTCGAATTACCCACACACTCGACGAAAATTAACCAAAAGAGCAGGCCGGGTTCCGTAATAAATTTTCAACCGTAGACCATATTCACGTGTTAAGACAAGTCCTCCAAAAATACAAAGAATACAATAAAGGGCACTATTTGGGATTTGTTGATTTAGCTACATAAAAGAGAGTAAATTAAAAATAATATGTATAGAATAACTAAGGTATAGCTATAGTTTAGCGCAACACTGGATGTATGATAAAGACAGCGATAATTGTGAAAGCGCCTGTTATCGACGCATGTATTCAAGATGGCGTCAGTCGCAAGTTATATGTCTACGTTTATCGTTGTTTTTCATTGTTTACGGTGTAATCTCAATATTATAATGGTTAATAAAATGAAATATGTTCTTTGCAATGGAAAAAAATAAAATGGTACCTCTTTAGTATTACATTAATAATATAATAAGGTCATAATTAGATCTATTAATTATTAATATTATTATTCGCTAGAATTTGTAATTAAAAAATCGCAGAAATTCTATACTTATTTCTTATTTCAAATGTATAGATTATATGATTTTTTATATCCGTATCTCGAGAAATGTTTGGTCTCCTTACAAGCTTTCATCTCGTAACTCACAGTTTCAAGTCATATTTATGCGACAAAAAGTAGCTTTTCTCCTTCTCCATTGTTCAATCTATCTCTACATCAAAGTTCATGGAATTTAGCTCAAAGCATTAGAGTTCATAACATAACAGACAGACAAAAGTTTATTTCGCATTTATTAGTGTCAGTTACTACCGATTAGGTGTCGCTGTTTTTTGATTATATTGTGCTCACTATAAGGTACAGTGTAGTGAGTTTGTCTAACCCTGTTAAAAAAAGAATTACTAATGACAACGTCCTGAAAGCTGCAAGGTTGCAGCGGTTTGCAAGTCTGCGTATTCGTTGAGAGCATTTTAATTACTGTCGCCGCCATCTAGTGGCGTTTTTCAATAAGACAAAATAATACTTTAAGATCTTATAGCGAATAAAAACTATTTAAGTATGAGTGACAATGAGTACGCAGAGAATTCGCCAAATGTCCGTTACATATATTTAAAATATCTATAAAATATTTCTTTAGTCAACGTTTCGTTTGGTGGATGTCACTATTTCGGGGCATGGCAGTGCCCTCGCTAAGTCGAGCAAAAACTCGGCGCAGCCGTACCATCCTTTTCTGGAAGCAGTTCGGACCATTTTCGACCCCCTGTAACTTCGTTGTGGATAAAACTAAAAGCCTGCATTTCAGTCACCAAGCAGGCATTGTATAAACACGGTATATTTGATTATATATCTCTATCTATTCTATATATACTCAATCTATTTTATTAAAAACAAAAAAGATTTTGAATATTGATATGGTCACTGTAACATGTTGTTATGTTAGCTAATTACGTAATAACTTAAGACAGAAAGTCCCTTAAGTAGGGAATTAATAAAGTAACTGACTTGGTATTACATGGATCTCACAACTTTTTACGGTAGAGGAACTGAGTTACGAGACTTGATTTTTTACAAGTTTTATTATCTGCAAAACTGATCACAATATTTATTTATTTAAATCATTGAATCATTTCGAATTGAGCCATGGTAATCGTTATATTGGCATTGGCTACTCTGCCGTGCGCCTTTCACTTTACCCCTACTCCACGGCCGCGTGCCGCCTGTAATGCGACATGCGATAGTTAAACGAAAACATTCCGGGGGTTGAAAAAAAAGTTTCATTTTAAAAAGTATTAGTAACACTTTCTTTTCCAAACTTTATTTTCGCATTGAGGTTATTTGGAATTGGCAGTAAAAGGGAAAGAGGGGTGATCGCATTTAATACGATTCAGTACTCACTCCTTTGATTTGTTAGCCCTGATATAGATACAAGTCGTGGTTATTTCAAAATTATTTAGATGCAGGTAAAAGAGTCGTGGTAATTTCAAAGTCCGTTAAATATCTTACGATTAGCAATCATATGTTTGACAAATTGACAAAATTATCGAACGATTTGATTGCAGACTCCTTCTCCATCAAGACTCCAAGGGTTCGAAAGGACATGTACGAAGATTATCACAAAACATTATGTGCTCTAGTCTCTTCGTGCTAAATCTGGAGAAATCTTGAAGCAAGCGATCAAGGTTTTACACAGATGTGTGTATTAGTAACACTAAACCTCACAAGCGGACGTAAATCATAGATGTTTATTTTTTTACAGATAAATTAAGTAATAAGCTTCTATTGCATCATACAGATTACCATTATATTATTATTAGACAACTATCTAGTCATTGAAATATCACTATTATAATTAAAATTAAGTTTTTAAATAAACTTAAGATGAGCAATAATTTTTTTAGCGATTTAATTAATGACCCTTTACAGCAAACCTGAACTTTCAGTGAAGGTATCTTATAAGGGTTCAAATCCATACTCAACTTATTCAATGGTTTTCCAATTGTTACTCCAATTACCTAGCCTTTACAATAAAATATTATGTTCTTAATAAATCTAATGATAGAGATCGACCGTTGTGCGAACATGACGCAGAAAACGCGACGTGTTCAGCAACGTATGTTCTCTTGACGTGGAGAATTGAGCAAGCGGTGTGATGCTTATGGTTTTCCCTCTGAACATATAAGTAATGTTGTAAGAAGTTAAAAGGTAAATAAATATTGATTCATCGCTTCTCATTGCCTCATAATCGTTATAATAATAACCCATACAAATATATTTATTGACATATTATTTGACAAATACTAAATAATAGAAAATTCCGGTTTTCAAGTGCTAGGAGATCACAAGTTAGCATATTTCGAAATTATTTTACGACTAACCGTGACCGCGGGTCAGCAGGCTTCTTGTTTACATTTATTATTTTCGACATTTTTATTATTTTGCAAAATTATTTTTGATAATTTTTATAAATTATCCATTTTTTTTAAATCTTACGTTCCCCTGTATACGGAATGTCATTAAAATATGTTAAGAATTATCTTTCTGATTTCTTTAAATATTACTGGTAGAATATAAATTGTTATTTAAATATATTTGGGAATGATATTATAATATTGCTCTTAAGCAAAAAAAAAATAGAGGCAGTCATAAAGACTGCCGACAGAAGTTAAAACTCAAAACAATGGAATAACTGCGTTCTCTTTTTAATTTTTATATTAATTATAGTGTGGATTATTTCAATTTCATAATTTGTCATTTGATATTATTATTATTAATTTGTTTTTTACATCTATTGGCACTCCGAACAATAATCCGCAAGCGCGATGAGCTCGGTCAAGCTTACTAGCACGTCGCTGAAGCGAAGCTATAAGTTTTAGACCTACGAAAAATTCTACTCAACGCGCCTAAAGAATTTTTTCACTTAAAAAACATATAAGTCGATCAAGTGGTGTTATAGTTAATTCCGGATATACAAATAGACAGATATCCGATAATTATCTTACGTTACATTTGTTCGAAAAAAATAAGTTACACAAATTGGGGTCTTTCAAGTTTTGAGAAAGTAGAAATGTATAATTACGTATATAATATAATAGAAATGTATATTACTTTGTATTGCTGTATCTGAGGTAGATTAACTCCAATATCGTTTGATCGATCATCTAAATGTTGGTATACTTGTTTCTTCACTATAACTCACAACTAGGTGGCGCTGTAGGGCATCGTATTTTATGCCGCCATAATTAGCGTCATGAAATGTATATGTAGATATTTGAGAATGTAAAGAATTTACACAATATCCATCACCACATATTATAAAACAAAGTCCTCTGCCACTTCTGTCTGTTTGTTCGCGATAAACTTAAAAACTACCAAACAGATTTACATGCGGTTTTCACCAGTAGATAAAGAGATTCATGAGGGAAGTTTAAGTATATAATTTGTCGAAGTTTTGATTTTATTATCAGGACGGAACAGCGTCCGCTGGGCCCGCTAGTTTTTATTTAATAGAAATATTTATTTAAAAAATTATTACAAAAAAAAATTGTAAATGCGAACGGAGCTGCGGATACAACTAGTATTAATATAAAACTAAATAACCTATTATATTATAGTCTTCTATTATATACAAATTATTGACGTATAGTTAATTTTCTATCTGATGGTAACAGTAACGCAGCAATGACGCCACCTGCATAAATAAGAAAGGAAATATTTTTAATATAAAAGTTTGGTAAATAAATAAAAGTAGGTAACTACATTAGTAATATCACAAAGAATAAATGTATTACAATGTTATATAATTATTACATCACTACATATTATAAAACAAAGTCCTATGCCACGTATGTCTGTCTGTCTGTCTGTTCACGATCAACTCAAAAACTACTGAACAGATTTTCTTGCGGTTTTTACCACTAGATAAAGTTATTTATGTTGGTTATGTGACCATGGTGATGTCTGGTATTATCTCATCTCTGTGCATCCATTAAAAACGTTTGTGACATTTACCTATATTATACCTATATTTACCTAATATATTCTATATATTTGTTAAAAAGATAAACCAAATCGAATTTCTTGCCGATTCTCTCGATGGCTGGGTTGTTTTCCGAACCGGTGGTAGTTTTGACGTTCATAAGTGCCTTCTTAGGGCCTAAATTGAATAAAGTGTTTTTGATTTTGATTTGATTTTATGAGTAAGGTTCAGGTATATAGTTTGTCAAGTTTTTTTTTATTATCAGGGCGGGACAACATCTATCGGGCCCGCTAGTAGATAATAAAATTCCTAAACACATTACCAATTTACCGGACAGCAAGTTCACGGATTGGTAAAATAAGTATTGCATGGAAGTGAATTCCTCGTAGTACAATCTTTAAAATATAATGTAAGATTATAAATTATATAGTAAACAAATAAGAGCGTGAAACCCCATTGAGTTTTTGGCGGTTGTTCCCAATAACTGTCTCGTTCTCAAAACCAGTCGCGGTTATAGTATTTTAACATTTATAAGCGCCTTTTTACGATTGTACTTATTGTGATCCTTGGAAATATTAATACAAAATTGTTGGTATTGAAGGGCGTACTGCGCATCAAAAGTGTTACTCGACATATCGCCGAATTATTTCGTGTATGGCGCATAGTAACTAAATCCAGATAAGAGTACCACTTTACTCTTTGACTCCTCCGAAAGCAAACACGGAATCAAGTTTCTCAGTCTTTTCGATGTAAATATCCCCTGGGCCAACCAGAATAAATATCTAGGTATTACCCTAAACCATACAACAAACAAACAAACCTCTTGCAACCATTACTATACTGGACGAGCCAACTATTGCTCAGAATCAAACTCACGCTCTTCAAGACCTGTATCCGTCTGATTATAACCTATAATGCAACGACTTCAAAATTCAACGACTACACTAAGCCTCCAGGAACTTCTCTACTCGATTCTCTTATCGAATCATACATCAAAGCCCTCACTACCAACTATTTCGATATAATCGCTAATTATCCTAGTCCGTTAGTCGTATCCGTTTTAAATTACAACCCCGACTCACTCACCCCGTATAATAAAAAAATACTGTATAACGTTTTCATCGACCCCTCAATGACAATAGCTATAGCTAACAATCCGTATCTCCCTCTGCAGTTACTCTAGCCTAGCTTCGAAGTGGAGGCCTTGAGGATATTACTTGCACGTTATAGTGAAACAGCGTTAATCATGTAACAGCATATATGACACTGTACCCCATATAACTACACAACCATACAGTAGGTATGTAGGCTTTGTAAAGGAACTATCTTTTTAATTTTTCGATAGTGTATCGTAGCCAATATGATCAGTTCCTAAATATATAGATATTTGTTACATACGTATGGTTATTTAGCTCGGTTCAATAGTCAGTTTCGAAATCGCGGAATTTATATACAAAACAAGCACCCAAGGTGATGTTCAGCAACTATGCCACCCTCCCATTGCTTGCCATTTCGGCTGTGTACCATCCATGCTCGTCACCAAGGCCGGTGAAGCTGTAATGGCCCTTCAGGCCAACAGCATGTAGTCAGCCCAAAAAAAGTAATGCATAACATATCATCATCAGCCTGTAAGATACGCCAGCACTGGAGGGCCACAGGCTTCTTCCCAAAGGAAGGTATAGGCATAATCACCACGCTAGCTCACAACGTATTGGAGATTTCAAACACTTAGTAATCCACAGTTCTGTTTTCCCACATACAGTAGTCCTACAAGAACATTTATCAGGTTCAGGTTTCCTCACGATGTTTTCCTTCACCATCAGCCGACAGTGTTACCAATTTAAATTAGTAAACGTACGCGAGTTCCGAAAAATTCTTTGGTACATACAGGGGTTCAAACCTGCGGACATTGGGTTGATATTGCACTCGTCAAACCATTAGATAACTATAACATAATTTAAGTTATTATTATTGTACATATCGCTTATTTTAAAATGTATTTCCTCACTTAAAATAAGTATAGCCCAACAGTAGAATATCAGCTGGCAGTGATCGATTATCATAGCTCCGACTAAGTTGACTCCACCGAGACAGACGAATCTCGTGACTGTCATTCCCAGACTTGCTGCTAGCCCTCTGAAAGCAATTAAATAAATTTGTCAGTACAGAAGACTCTAACCCGATTGGATCGAAGACAGTTAACGGTGTTCAAGTTAATGTATGTAAGTATAGTTTTTTTGGTAACATTTATCCATTTCTGCTATCGCTTCGTTCTTTCGACAAAGGACGGACTATTTTTCTTTCTTATTAATAACGAGAAATGAAACCATTGTTTCCGTAAGTGCGATGGAGAATCACTTCCATTTCTAATATTATCTTTGTCTGCATTAAATCTATATGTGACTTAAAATTGTGGCCATATGTTAGTCTATAATGCTTTATTATAATTTTAAGGTTTGACCACAAATTCATCTGATGTGGAGTGAGTTGGTAAGACATTATGCCTAAATGCGTTTTTATGTGGATCTTATGTATTGGTTTTTACTTTCATTTATAATCCCATAACATTTTATCCTACATTGTGTAATACACGTAGATTATACACAAATGAAGTGTATGGGAAATAATATTATCAATCATCAATTCTGAGATATAAACATAAAAACACCCTGGAAAGTTGTAACAAAGGAGCCACCATATATTTAGAATAATGTAGTCATTAATAGATAGAATAATGGCCCACTCCATATTGGACGTAATCATATTTAATAGAAAGAATCGGTTGTCGAAGAAGAAGAACTGAAGGACGTCGCAAGCATAACTAGCACACTTCTATATGCTGTACAGTATCTCATTTTAAAGGTAACCAGTTAATCAGATATTACAACTATACAGTTCAGTTTTAGAAAATGTCCTGTTACTATGCAAAATGCAATAAAGACGCCAACAACCGTTTCACTCTTTGATATCAGAGAAACAAATCTCGCTGATTTAATCAAACGGCTTGGAGAAATTTGTAGTAATTTGTAGATATTTACTCATTCATGGCTTTGTTGATTGAACTTATTTACTTTCTTATAAATGAAGCGATGACGGTTCAATAACTTATTCAGACATCGCATCAATCAATGCAGTTACAAATTCTGTAATTAATTGTAATTTCACTGAGAACCAGTGTCACTATAAATCTAGCGTCTTAAATTATATTACCACTTAACATAAGAAGATTGTGGTAAAACACTAAAAAGAATAAAAAATTACCTATAAGCTGTAGGATATATTTCAACGAAATACGAATCAATAGTTCCGTGAGATATTCCCGTGAATTGAATTAATATAAACAAAACCACGTTGACTATGTCATCTTCAAATAAATTCAGTAAAGCAGCTCCGATCCCTGATATTACAAAGGTTGATACGAGCAATAGCTTCCTCTTTGAGGATATTTTTAGGACAATCAAGTTGAGAATCACGAAAATAAATGAAAAAAGTATTCCAGCGTATATAGTGTTTATTGGAGTATGGCCGTCACATGGTTCCTGGTAACATAAAATTTTGGTTAATCCCTATGCTGATGCTGATTTTTAAGACCCAAATCTCAAAATGGGCAATGATGTTTTTAATTTGCTTTTAATTTCACGGCATTGCAAATTGTAAATTACATGGTTTTGTAAAAAAAGTTTGTAAAGATGAAAATAATAATTTAAAAGTGCATTTTATATGAAACTAGCGGACCCGGCAGACGTTGTCCCACCCTAATTATAAAAAATCCTTGACAAATTAAACACCAAAACGTACCCCATGAATCGCTTTATCTACTGGTGAAAACCGCGTGAAAATCTGTTCAGTAAGTTTTTGATTTTATCACGAACAGACAGACAGACAGAAGCGGTAGGGGACTTTGTTTTATACTATGTAATGATTATGATTTTGCATTACGTAATTTGTTATCTTTCAAAGTTTTGTAATAAATCAGGTATTTTTAAGCTTATGCTGCCAACAGCTTTTTGGCCTGTGCCTCATAAGGACCACATTCGTTTGTATGGACCTTAAACCTTTATGGTTTTGGTCAGCCCAAAGGTTAATTATATTCTATAATATATATCATATCAATAAATACTGTTCTACAAGTGATATTAAGTTGTATGACTTCATACCAGATTATATAAATTTTCTTCCCATTAACAAGTAGTTTACCAAGTACCAGTGCTTTATAATTTATAATACATTGTAACTGGCTCAGTTTTTATTGCAAATATCAATTACAAAATTAAGTGCGAAATATGTGATCACGAAGTTAGAATCATATGGATTGAGAAATTATTGTTAATTCGTAAGATTACTCATAAAGTTTGTATCTATTTAGTAATACTTTATTTTTATTGATTTTAAAACTTTGATTCTGTTTTCAGATCTAATTTACATTGTCTGTGTATTTCTGATATAATTTTGATAATTCTACGTAAGATTCATTGTTATTATATACTAGAAAATTCAATTACCTATTTATTTCTATATATTATATAGTTAGAATAAATATATATAAATATGTATGTAAACCATTGAAATGGGCATGTAACATCAGATACGTTTATGATAAAACCTAATATATAAAAGTCAACACAAATTTTGAGTCGAGTAATTATTAAACTCACATTTTCATTGATTGTAATAGACATATTTGTAATTATTCTCTTACAAAACGCTTCTTTGTTACCGTCTCCAGCGTTATTATAGAATGAGTTAACCATGGTAGGAAACCACAAGTAGAAGACATTGTTACTAAAACAAAATAATACTAGACTAAGACTAAAAGTGAATTATTTACATAAAAAGTGTAAGAATGAGAAAGTATGGATAAACGAGGGCTATCGTTGGCCTCATTTTCACTTACCATCAGGTGAGATCGAAATCAAACGCGATCATCTAAATCATAAAAAATGATTTGACATCCCATTATACTAGAACTGTCTATGTAAATATCTCGAATTGTGTTGGCTCTCACACCGTTATGGTTTACACATCACTAATGGAAAACTATTTTATGTATTATGTCTATCATAAGAAAATAATTCATAAGTCGACACATAAAATTGGTAATACTATTTCAGCAGCAAAAACAAATGAAATGGACACAATAGAATGAAACTTGGAAGAACAATGGTCCAGTGTAGTCTATACTAAGATGCTCTTAGAATTCAACAAAGCTCAAACAAACCACATCGGAAAACAGGTATTTATAAATATTAATGATATAATGGTGATCTGAAGTGCCTGAGGGTTATTTAATGGTGGTGATGGTTTACAAAATAAACAAATGAGCGGTATGATAAATATACTTACGTAGCACAACATATAGCTAGCAAATAAAACAATAGTATGCTTCTCCACAATAAAGGAGGCTTGAATATCAACATTGTTTGGCTTGATATTAATTTCCAGAATGATACGTTTTCATCTTTAGTATCGTTTCCAATCAAAGCTGTTACCTGATAAATAATCTCAAAGGTTTTATAAAATATCATACTCTATTCTTCTTCAATTATTCCCTCCAAGTTCAGACGTTTAATATTTATAAATAGGAATACTCATTAATCTTTACCAATTGTTTGCAAAGAAGTAGCTTTGACAAATAAAATTGCATATTGACTGGTTACTGGTTGTTCATTTAGAACTGTTAACTTAAAGTATCCAAATGAAACTGGTGTGGGATTTAATTTAATCAAACATTTACAAACTGCTAAGCTTAAATGTTAAATTTATGGAAATTTGTGTATGAAGAAAATAAAAAAATATTACACGTTTTCGCTTTTTCGTGCCACCACGTTAGTAAAGCTATCATTTTCCAGAGACGTCTAGAGAATATAAATGCATATTGATATTGAATGAGATGGGGCTGTCAGGGTATTGGATGAGTTTCTGAATTTAAAATAACTTGAAGCATCTAACACTAATATAAACTGAAATTTACCCTTCACTACAAAGTTAGTACCTTTATCTGCTTTATGCTCCATTTTTAATTCTACGAGTATTAACCTGTTATTAAAATTAGGAAAGCAAAGATTATTAATATTATTCAGACTTTGCTTACTAGTAAAATAGTTAATACCAAAACTGAATCATAGAAATGTCTGAAATAACATACCGGAAATATATCCTCTTTGCCTCCATTAATTTTATACGTAGATTTTAGAACTTCCAAGGCCTTATCCACCTCCCCCTTATCTGCTAGAAACTTTGGACTTTCATGCAGAAATAGCATAATTAATGCACCCAACGCCATAGGTATAGTTAAAGCCAGAGACAAAAGGCGCCAAGGCTTAAATGTAAAAGTAGACCATAAGGGTAAATTGAAAGTCATTGGCAGGAAAATATAAGCCAGTCCTGTAACAATAAACAATTAATTCGTCAAAGTAGAAATAATAAGCATTGTAAATACTTTATTTATTTATCTTCTGCATAAAAAAATACTCTTACTAACAACGGAAACTGATTTCACAGCAGTTTATCTTTCTGGATCACCCAAACTATACAAAATATTTACAACGGTTCTGCGCGAAGTAATGTAATGAAATACGTTGTAACTCGGTTCTATAGAGTAGTAATTGAGCCCGGAAAGATATAGTGTTTTTTGCAGTTCATCATAAATGCTTATAAACTATAATGATAATTTATATCAACATCACCATCTAAACCAAAACTAGTTTTAAAATAAGGCTCATACAGCAATTATTTCTAACATCATTCAACAATCATCCACCAAATGATACTCTCTCATGCCTCAACTTTCATGCCTTAATGTCTATTAGTTTATCTTGTATAACTCGTAGTATTAACAAGCTGAAATGAGAATCTGTCGATAGATTATCTACCTTTCAACATTTGACAATCACTACTTTTTTTGAAGTTGCTTTTTGCAAACCAACAGATGCATCTACATGAAACTCGTATTACGCAAATACTTTTGGGCTCAACCTATCTTATACTTATAAATATTTTGATGGACGTGGGTTCGAATCGTAGCAAATGTGTCGCAGCTTTCGATGAAGGAAAACGTCGTGACGAAATCATATCATGTTGGTAGGACTTTTTTTCTAAGTCCACCTGGTTATCATCGTTAACTTGAAAATCTATCGCCAAGTGCCTGTTGGTCTATTCCGACTGTTGTACTTGAGAGCCAGCTCTTAGTTTAGCATGTTTACTAGCTTAGACCACGTCGTTATTTACCATCCCATGAGATTGTTGTCAAACGTTAAAACCAATAACGTATTAAAAATGAACCTTACCATAGGTAACTAAATCAGATGCCATGTCAAAACAATTTTGTATTAAAATGACTTTACTTCTATGTTTCTTCGGTACACATTCTCCTAGATAGGTAGTCGTGAGGGTTAAACATGCGTTGGAGCTGAAATAAAAAAAGTATCATATAGATTATCGAGAGGCATGTGTCATTTCTTAGAGTCATTAGACTTCTTCTTGCGTTCAAAAAAGTGAAACGGTTCGGAACGTGATATTTTTAAACCATTTAACTGGTTAAGCCTTTATCACAATATCATCCAACTTTAATTTACGGTATAATTGATTGAAAATGATTAAGATACGTTTAGTCTGGAAGGAGAACGATTAGCTTTCGAAAGACACAGCTAAAACACAGGTGGTTGGAGATAAATTTTAAAATTGTTAGTATCATATAACTGTTCTAAAATAATAGATTCGAGGCAGTCATAAGAACGGAAGTGAAAATTTAAAACAATGGAATAACTGTGTTCGGTTTTAATTTTTTTAATCAATTATAGACTGAAATAACTAAATTTCATAATTTGTAAATTGAAATTATTAACATTAGTCAGATTTTCACATATATTGGCACTCAGAGCAATAATTATATACATTTTTATACAGTTTATTAAATAATCAAATATACGATGAACTGAACATGAACTGCACAATTACAAAACATCAATATTAGACGTACACAGGCCGTTATAATGTGCGTCGCAAGTCTGACGCAAGCCACGCAAGCGCAATACGCTCGGTCACGCTTTACTAGCATGTCATGACGCGAAATCATAACTTTATCTCCTGCCGACAATACCTCTCAACGCGTCTAAAGCAGTTTCCACTTTAATAAAACCTGCCAAAACCTATTGGTGAAATATATCTTTCACTGAAGATTCCGGATTATTATACTATTATTATACTAGTCTAGCCATAAATTAAAAATAAACAAAATATTACATTTGAATTTGGTATCTGTCATTTTTATATAATTATTCATTGAATTTTCTCATTTTGGCGCCAATACATTGTACAATATTTTGCTATATTAAATTGGAGTGGGGTGATAAAGAGAACCGAATCGCTTTGATTACATTACACAAAGTAGGTATGGAGCCAAATGCAATATTTAAAACTCTCCATACGCTTGGTATTAGTAGAATATTTGTGTACCAGGCTATTAATAGGTACAATGAGACCTCTGTTTGTGACAGAAAAAAAGTCTCACCGTCCACGTAGTGTTCGTAGGAAAATGGTGGTCAAACAGTAAGGAAAAGAATTCGAAGAAATCCTGTCCGAAAGCAAAAGATTTTATTTCGGGAGATGAAGATAGCACCTAGAACCATGTCGCGTATTTTAAAAGATGACTTAGGACTTGTAGCCTATAAGAGACGTACTGGTCATTTCTTAACTGATAATTTAAAAAAGAATAGGGTGGTAAAATCGAAACAACTACTGAAGCGGTACGCAAAGGGAGGTCACACAAAAATTTTGTTTACGGGTGAGAATTTTTTTACAATTGAGCAACATTTTAACAAACAAAATGATCGTATTTATGCTTAAAGCTATAAGGAAGCTTCCCAATTAGTCAACAGAGTGCAACGTGGGCACTATCCGACTTCAGTGATGGTTTGGTGGGGTGTTAGCTATGAAGGAGTGACTGAGCCATAATTTTGTGAGAAAGGTATCAAAACATCGGCACAAGTGTATCAAGATATTATTCTTGAGAAGTTAATGAAGCTCCTTAATAACACCATGTTTAATAACCAAGAATGGTCCTTCCAGCAAGACTCGGCGGCGGGTCATAGTGCTCGGTCTACGCAGTCTTGGTTGGAAACGAACGTTTCGGATTTCATCAGAGCTGAAGACTGGCCGTCGTCTAGTCCCGGTCTTAATCCGCTGGATTATGATTTATGGTCAGTTTTAGAGAGTACGCCTTTCTCTAAACGCCATAATAATTTGGAGTTCCTAAAACAATCCGTACGATTGGCAGTGAAGAATTTTCCCATGGAAAGAGTGCGTGCTTCTATTGATAACTGGCCTCAACGTTTAAAGGACTGTATTGCAGCCAATGGAGACCACTTCGAATAAGCTTTTTATATTTTAAATTGTTTTATATTTATGTACACACACCGTAAAAGTAAGTAATAAATGTTATTTGCAATAGAATTTTTTTTTTCTTTGTTTCAGTATTTATGGCGAGACTAGGTATAATCCGAAGAAGCTACAACTAAACTCTCAACGAAACAATAAAGTAATCATTTACATAATATCTTGGTTTATTTATGTCGTATATTTGTCATGATTTATTACCAGATGTTTTGTAATATCATAGCACTCACAGAAAAGTAAGCTGTACTAATACTGTAAGTGTATTAATAATTATCACTTAAGAGAATTTAATATTACGCTATTGTAAAAACGATGTAAACCGGATTATTCTATAAAACACAATAAAAGTAGGGTGCTTGGGCATCTCATTGATGGACGTCGATTCAAATAGTAAAATAATAATGAGCTATCATTTTTGCAATTCTCCGGTATAAAATCATAGGGAACAAAGACCAGTCTTAAAGTCAAAGTAAAAAAAAATCACCAACAACTGATCGATATACCTTAGCTTTTACCTCTTCTCTTACCTTCTTTATAGGCTTATAAATTCAGCGATTTCCAAAATGAATTTGGTGAAAGATAGGAGCTGCATTGCAATTTTTCTCTACACGTGTACAAATGAATATAACATACTTACAAAGTGGATCCAATAAATTTTAAAATCAGCATCATTAAAAAGTTTGTAGAGAAACTGTTAATAACGGCAATTACGAAACCGACAGATGAGGAAATGAGAATAGCTTTACGCCGGCCTTGACTATCAGCAAAATAGCCCCATAGTAAAGAGAACATAAATCCTGGAAAAAAAGACGAAAGCAATGAAGGACACCGCTTCGATATACGTAAGTTTGAATTCTAGCAAGTGTCCGGAACTTTTTCTAAATCCGCCTGGCTAGCTACCACCCTCAAGTTAAAAATCTATCGCTAAGTACCCGTTGATGTCTTCTAACAGCTGCCCTTGAGAGGCAGTCTCCTCAAGGTTTAGCGCGTACCATCTTAAAGCACATCGGCATCTAACATCAGGTGAGATTGTGGACAAACGATAAAACCTATAAAGTATTAAAAAAAGATATTAATTTAATACTTTTTCAGTTTATGAGCGAAGACAATTTCATAGTTTTTATTAAAATACGTGATATACCATATTTATTTGCACTAAATAAGCCATTAAAACTGGTTTAAGTGAACGCTAGGTACAAAGAGGTATTACAGATAGAAAACAGATCATAGATAACTCAACGAGTGTAATAAGCTAAGAAAGTAGAGCGGAGTTTGATAACATAACAAAAGACTATCGCTAACACAAAATATTATTTTTTAACCTCGTCTTTAGTTAGAAGCCAGGTATCAATTAGATAACCCCAATGATGCCTTTTTTGAGTCAAAATTTTAAATACTCTCCGATATCAACTTTATCGCGATATATTCCTGACATCATTAGAAAGACCACTAGACCATATAAATATTATCTCACCACTCCTCAAAAGTTTGGTGACACATCGCTTACCTGCAAATGGTATGGAAGTCAACAACGCACTCTCTTCCAAGCTTAACTGAAGGTCGCAAGTTGCTGCTGGTGCCACGATGCTAAAGCCGAGCATATCAATTACGGAGCCCAAATGTATTATAGAACACGCTAAGGTCACAACATAGTTGTAACGACCATAACCTGGAATTTTAAAGCAGCTGAATGTGAAAGATTAATTAAAACTACCGTTGTCAGTTCACATTTTTTGTAAATGATATGTATCGAGTTTTTATGTTAAAAATGTTGCAAAACAGCACAGATTTACGGCTGTTCATAGTTAAGTTAGAATATATGACTGAAGAGGAAAATATATCTTTATAAAATTGTTCAAATTTGTAAATAAATGTATAAGTAGTGCGAACGTAATTATGTTATTTTATTTTAATTTTAAATACATCAAAATATAGTCATATTATTGGACAGAATTAAGTAAGCAATACATTCGATAGAATTAATACATTATTAATTATCAATCATTATAACCTTGACAAATTCAACTTTCAAAGTTTTAACATACTTTTTCCAGGAATAAAATATTTTTTTATATCCAAATATGAATTTAAAATCCGCATGAAATGAAATATAAATTTAACTGCTTTATTTATTTTATTGTAATTTTTTTATATCGATTAATGGAACTCGAAGTAAGGCATACATGCCGGTTACTCAAATTTTTAAAACCCTCTAATTCATTAACCAGATTTTATACTGTAAAAAATATTTTGTATTTGGATTCAGAACGTATAGATGTAAAATGAAATATTAATAAAATGAGAAACATTAAAATTTTTAAATCTGTCCACTTCACATGGAATGGAATAACGCGTTAAAATGACCGAACCTCGGTGCGTGCTGTCACTATGCATGTTATACCGCGAATTGAATTTAATTAACTATACATTCAACCTAACCATATTACTATGTGTTACATTTATCATATCACACAGATATGTTTTAGTTCATGTCAAAATTTTCGCAAAATGTCGCCAAAATAAAAGAGAAACTCTCATAGAGCCTACGTGCCTAGTGTAAGTGTAGGTTAAGTTGCAGTCCAGTGCAGTTTGTAAGCTTGTTGATAGTACCACTGTATCGTGCAAGTGGATTTGATTGCCGGCTTCCTGCCCTGGGAGCTGGAGTCAGGAGTTCTCGCCGCCGTGAATTCGTACACGCGAGAATGCGAAGTGGGGAGCCTCCGGCTCCCAGGGAGAATAGAGGTGAGGAGATGGCGTCTCAGAGAAGACGCCGTCGAGAGATGGAGACAGGACCTGGCGGACGCGCGTTTCGGACGGTATACTGTAGACGCCGTCCGCCCGGTCCTGCGGGAGTGGATAGGTAAGGAGTGGGGCTCCCTGACGTTTCGACTGGTGCGGGTACTCACCGGACACGGTTGCTTCGGGTGGTACCTGCACCAGATCGTTCGCAAGGAGCCGAACGCCGCATGCCACGAGTGCGGTGCTCACGAGGACACCATTCAGCACACTCTGTCTGAGTGTGCTACGTGGGAGGGACAGCGCCGCACTCTGGCTACGGTGGTAGAACGTGATTTGTCGCTTCCGAATGTGGTTTTGTCCATGCTCGGCAGCAACCAGGCTTGGCAAGCTATGGCCTCCTTCTGCGAGGAGGTCATCTCGCAGAAGGAGGCGGCGAGGAGGGCCCGCGAGGTAGATCCTCTAAGCGCCAACGGAAGTCCGGTGGGAGGAGGCGGCGCTTTGATCAACTCTTCCTGCCACCGTAGCTGGACCTGAGGGGATGGGCCGGGATGCCCATCTCCTCATTGCACAGGTCGGGCGGACTAGGGGAGGCAGCTGTTGTGTACCCAGTCTGCCTCTCTATAGGTAGGAGCCCGGCGGTCACCTTCCTCCGGGCGAACCGTTGGGGCGGCTCTACAAGGTTGAGTAGGATTGTACGATCCCTTGCCGCCCCATGAATTACGGTCTGTCGGTACACCGTGGGATTTTATTCTGTGCGAGTCGGACATAATCCACCCTCTCCCCTGGGAGGGTAGCATATCCATAAGGGATTTCCCCACGTTAAAAAAAAAGCGGATTTGATTACTGGGTTTGGACTTGCGCGTAAGCGACTGGGTGCCGGAGCGAAGTTAACCATTCGTCCTCAGTGGCGGTACAATGTGTTTGCTAACGAAATTTCGTCATGGGGATCTGAGAAAATATTACGTGGCCCTCTTTTTGTTCGCGGAACGTTTGAGTTGGATGTGCATTTACGGTGGATACCACCGACGTATTCGATTTGGATTTTGCAATCGTTGGATTTTGTTTGGAAGTATGCATAGCATAAAACTTACAAGTGACTATGAAAATTTTAAAAAATATTGTATTTATTTGGAAAAGTGAGTTTATAGTTTATTTCAATGGAATTTTGATTAAAAATGTAGCTTACCAGCTATGTCAAGAGCTTCTTCGATATGCACAGCGTCTGACTTTAAGTCCTGCGTGTGACTCACCACAAATACATCTTTGCTCTTCATTCTTCTTTATGAAATTCCACACAACTCTGAATAAAAGAATGAATGAAATATTGACATTAAAAATCAGACGAATTAACAAAATAATATATTTAATACAAACTTTATCACAAGAGATTTGTTTTCATTTACAGAAATTCTACTAAATAAGTTTTACAATCTTTCAATTATTTTATATACCATAGTGATTTAGGAAACGAATTTTAAAATTATTAACTAAGCTATCGTTGTGTACTTGACGCTAACAATTGTCAGCATCAAGTGACTCTAATGTCTTGTGATATCGTTTACGAAATACGAATGAATATTAATGTATATTTTATATATTTGATTCAATTAATTATTGACACAAATGATCTTATGATAGAAATTTTATTTTAAAGGTAATTAAACTATCTTTGCTCGCAGGCCCACTCGCAGGATATATACGTGGCCTGCAAAATGCTTGAGATGTTTTAATAAAGATTTTTAAGAGGTACATGGTTCATTGTATATCTGAATACTTCAGAAACTTCTTATATTATGCACAATATTGGATAATGGAAATTAGTAATATTGTCGGCGTGGGTTTAAGAGCAGTCCATAAATATCGCATCTCTGCACTTGCATATTTTTATAGTAAGAATAATCGAGTGAATATTTTAACAATTCAACAATATTCTGCCGACTAAACTATAACTACTTATCTAAACGAATATTATTTTTATTAATTAAAATAGACTGAAACTTTTAACACTTAGTTAAATTACTAGAAAGATCTTGTTGAATTGTTATACTATAGGTCGTACACAACCACGTGAACAAAAAGTATGGAGTAAAAGGTATGGAGTTAACCTCGGTACTCTGATCTTGGAAAGAGTCGTAAATCAAACAGTTGTGTCAACATCATTCGTATTAATATTGGTATTCGTACAAATATGAAGTGGTCGTAATTTATGAACAAAGAATTTAAACAGCAAATACCACGTGTCTTTTATACATTACGCTTTAACCTTCCTGTTACGATTGCGATCCAATTTGTATTTGTTTATAGAGAGCTTTTTTTCGAACTGACTATGATATTGGCCTGACGGGCCTTCATAGCTTCACCGGACTAACCTATAGAGAGTTATATATATCATCATATATATTAATACGTGAAGCCAAAACTTTGTACCCCTTTTTAAGTGAATTGCGTGAACGGATGAATGTGAAATTTGGCATAGTTAAAGTTTATATGGAAGAGAAGTGCAGAAAGCTATTTATTTTACATAAAAAGCATTAGAAGTACATTAAATTAATTAAAATATGCATTACTCACACTACTGCTTCAATTTTACACAACATATACCCAAATGTAAATAAAAAGACATTTTGACGTCCGTCAATAACGGACTTCAAAAAAGGTTGCGAAGGTTGCTATGCTCGACTGTATGTATTTTTTTTACTCTTACGTTCCATTACCCTTTTTCATTCTACATTCAACAATGATATTATAACATATCTTATATATTAATACGTGAAGCCAAAACTTTGTACCCCTTTTTAAGCGAATCGCGCGAACGAATGAACTTGAAATGTAGCATAGTTAAAGTTTATATGGCAGAGAAGTGCACAAAGCATTTTTTTAATATAAAATGTATTAAGCATATTAAATTAATTAAAATATACATTACTCACACTACTACTTGAATTATACACAACATATACACACATGTAAATGAAAAAGACGTTTCGAACATCCTTCATCCTTCTTACGTTCCAATTACCTTTTAAATATTTTTAACATGACTAACGTTGCATGCCTTACAATATGTATTTTGAAATCAACTGGTTAAATTGTAGGTTAATTTTGGAATAATATAATATGTAAATTCATAATATACTTTAATATTAATTGATAAATAATTTATCTTTAGTAAATTTATGGAACTACTGAAATAATTATTATTCTCTTTGGTTTTATTGAATGTCAAAATTTTTAGGTGATAGGACTGCTTTCACTTCATGTCACTTTGCTTCATGTTGCTATAAGAGTAAAGCAATATTTCCAAAGTCAATGTCAATATTCTAATGTTTAGTATTTATTTATGGTGTACTCACTTCAAATGATGATGCAATAAAAAATGAGCCAAAAAAATACTTTGTAAAATCAAAATAAGTAAATTTGTTTGGTCATGAAAGTAATCCATGACTTACATATCCGCGGTTACAATGATGCAGTTCAACTTGATGTAGCAATTATATTTAGTACAGTTGATGATAAATTATGAATAAAAATTAATTCATTTTCAAAAGTTAATGGTAGTATTAAAAACATCTTTGTTTTGGATTCATCATTTAATTGTTTATCTATTACTTTTCCAAACGATGATACTGGGCATATCACTATTCCTCATAATGTACAGACTATATTTAATTCAATACCACCCACAAATACCACGCACCTATGGTGTCGTGTAAAATTAATTGAAAATTGTGTTATGAGTTGCGATAAATTTCTTTATTTTCGCAAAGTTATGTTTATTTAGTATTTGAGAGCTTTACCACCTTATTTATGTAACCGCCTGTTTTTTGTTTCAAATTTATAATTAATTTCAATTTTCATTTAGACATCGATTTTTTAAAATGTTTATATATAAATAAAAAAAGTGGCAAATAACTGAGTAGGCATGATGAAAGCCTTTGATTATAGAAGTTATAATACCCTTTGATAAAAAAATCCCTAATAAAATTCAAACTTTAAAAATGCAATGAACTATAGTCGAATGACGACCACTGGGCGCCCACTAGTATTAGTAAATGCTAGACGTCAAATGGTTTTGTACTTGTTAAAAAAATAGAAGTTGTTTTAAAAACTGTTAACGCCATCTAGAGGTACGTTTCTGTAACTAATGAACTAAATAACATAAAAAGTATTTAATCCTGTAAATAGATAA
Source organism: Antheraea yamamai (assembly GCA_036509395.1). NCBI lineage: Eukaryota > Metazoa > Arthropoda > Insecta > Lepidoptera > Saturniidae > Antheraea > Antheraea yamamai. The sequence continues at coordinate 1,644,566 of AP028441.1, forward strand.
TAGCGACCATTTGAAAACATAGAGTATTAGCTGGATGTCGTAATGTAATTCTTTATTAAAAATTGGTTATTTATTTTAGTTCATATTTAGTACGCTAGATGACGCCATAATATATTTCATATCTTTAATTTCAACAGAAATTATTATATTCCTATGAATTATATAAATCCTGATTATATTGCGACAAACGTATTACCACATATTATTAAAAAAGTCCTCTACCACGTCTGACCGTCTGTCTATTTGCGATAAACTCAAAAACTATTAAACGGATTTTCATGCGGTTTTCACCAGTAGATAAAGTGATTTATAAGGTTTAGGTACATAATTTGTCAAGGTTTTTCTTTATTATCAGGGCGGGACAACGCCCGCCAGGCCTACTAGTAATATATAAATTGTTGTTTATATATATATATATATATATATATATATTTTTATATTGTAGGGGGCAAACGAACAGACGGGTTACCTGATGGTAAGTGATCACCGCCGTCTATAGACACTAGCAATGCCAGGGGAGTTTTTTTTTTTTTTTTTTTTTTTCGAACTGACTACGCTATTGACCAAGCAAGGTCTTAACAGCTTCACCGGACTACTAAGGCGAGCGCTTAAGGCACTCAGCCGATTTTATTTTGACAACTAGCTCAAGGATGCGCGGCACACCTCGGCTTTGGCTGTTGCCTGATACATGCAATTCGCGACCTATCTGAGCTAACCTAAGCTAAGCTAACTATTCATACATATATGAGTTGTTGAAACATATATGTGTACCAAGCATACATACCTCAACAACTCTTATATATATTTCGTATCGGATAATATTCTAAACTATTTCAGTTTGATAAGGGAAAAAAATAAAACCCTTCCACTTGCATGTGTAAGCGTGTATGCGTGCACGTGCGTGGAGGTGATATGTGTAATGTTGTCGCAGTGATGTAAGATTTTGTGTCACTGTATCGCGCGAGCAGCGTACTCAAGGGCTCCACGCCGAGGGATCGGACCTAGGCTTGAGCCGCTGCCGAGGGGGGCCTAGTCTGGTGTGCGGGAGCGAAATTTACCCCCAGACCACGGCGGCGTGATCTGTGGTTACGCGGGCGTGAGCACGCTCTGTTTGGAGAGACAGGCTGGTACTGATCGTTCACTGCCGTTATTTCATCGGGAGGGTCGGTAAAAATATGTCGCGAACGTCTTTTACAGCGCGCAGCGTTTGGTACGGGTTCGTATTTTGTGGCGGATACCACTAACGGACTGGGATGATTCGCGGCTTTTTCAAAATAACTAATCGTAAGTGATTTTACGTATGCCCAGATAGAAGGCATCTCTAGGTCCCTATGTAGATCAGCTCTCCGGACGTACCACGAAGCACCGGTTACTTTACGTAAAACGCGGTTTTGAAGAACCTGCAACTTATGAAAATTATCTTTCGACATATGCGCAAAAACGGGACTGCTATATGTCATCACGGGACGGATACACGTCTGCCAGGGGAGTCGTAAGTGCATTGCCAGCCTTTGTTTGATTGAGGGAGGAGTGGGAAAGGGGCAGGGGAGGCTCCAGCGCTCCCACTGACCGAACGAAACGCAACAATACAACACTGTTACTTGACGTGGGTGTTTTTGTGGGTCAATCAATTAAAAATCAAAATACTCTTTATTCAATTTAGACCCTGAGAAGGAACTTATGAACGTCAAAACTACCGCCGGTTCGGAAAACAACCCAGCCATCGAGAAGAACCGGCAAGAAACTCGATCTGGTTTATCTTTTCAAGTTGTACTTATAATATTAATATTTTACTATATCTAAATTCTCTAGAAAATTTACTATGATTTTAGTTGATTTTGTTTATATGTCTTGATATAATTTTGTGCAATAAATTCGATTTAAGCATCGTTGTGCGGAATAAAGTGACAATGTTGCCTGGTTTTACGGTACTGGTCTTAGTAAGCCCGAAACATGGAGTGACCAGTTTGTTATAGTTTCTGATATTTACATTATGTCGGTCTTTTACTAAATCCAGATTATCTAAGTTTTTCCGGATGTACAACAAATTCTCAAGAATATATTGAGAGGGCAGAGTTAAAATACCGAATTCCTGAAACTTAGTCTTTAATGATTCACGAGGTCCCAAATCATAGATTGCTTGAACTGCCCGTTTTTGTAGTACGAATATGGTGTCTACCTCAGCTGCGGCCCCCCACAACAAAATGCCATAAGACATTAAGCTATGGAAGTAAGCGAAGTAGACCAACCTAGCAGTGGCAATATCTGTTAGCTGGAGAATCTTTCGAATGGCGAAACGCAGCAGAACTTAATCTTCTAGCCAATTTTTTTATATCGGGTGGTACTACCCCGGGTGAGCCTACCCATTCATGCTGAAACCAGTAATAACTTCAGCGTGGCTCTACCACCTACAAAGATTTTTTATTATAAATTCTTACAGAATTGTTTAATACAACAGGCACATATATTGATGGATGTATGTTTGTTACTATTTTACGCAGAAACTAATGAGGATATTTAAATAAGTCTTTACAATAATGTAACTTGTACTTCAGAATAACAGATGGGCTATAGTAGGTTTGAATCCTTACAACGCAGTCGGAGCGTCCGGTGTAGGAAAACATTGTCTTGAAATCATAGCATGGTTGTAGGGCTTTTTCTAAATCCGCCTAGCTAGCTACCACCCTCCAGTTAAAAATCTATCGCCAAGTACTCGTTGATGTCTTCTAACAGCTGCCCTTGAGAGGCAGTCTCCTCAAGGTTTAGCGAGTACCATCTTAAAGCACATCGGCATCTAACATCAGGTGAGATTGTGGACGAACGATAATACCTACAAAGTATTAAAAAATATATTAATTTAATACTTTTTCTATTTATGAGCGAAGACAATTTCATAGTTTTTATTAAAATACGTGATATACCATATTTATTTGCACTAAACAAGCCATTAAAAGTGATTTAAGTGAACGTTAGGTACAAAGAGGTATTACAGATAGAAAATAGATCATAGATAACTCAACGACTGTAATAAGCTAAGAAAGTAGAGCGAGTTTGATAACAAGAGACTATCACTAAGACAAAATATTATTTTTTAACCTCGTCTTTAGTTAGAAGCCAGGTATCAATTAGATAACCCCAATGATGCCTTTTTTGAGTCAATATTTTAAATACTATCCGATATCAACTATATCGCGATATCTTCCTGGCATCATTAGAAAGACCACGAGACCATATAAATATTATCTCACCATTCCTCAAAAGTTTGGTGACACATCGCTTACCTGCAAATGGTATTCAACAACGCACTCTCTTGCAAGCTTAACTGAAAGTCGCAAGTTGCTGCTGGTGCCACGATGCTAAAGCATTAAAAAAAGTCGAGGCAGTCATAAGGAGAGCCGATAGAAGTGAAAACTTGAAACAACGAAATAACTTTTTTCTCTTTTAAATTTTTAAATTAATTATGGTATGAATTAATTAAATATCATAATTTATATATTGAAATTATTAACATTAGTCTGATTTTCACATCTATTGGCACTCGGAGCAATATTTATATATAGTTTATTAAACAATTAAACATATGATAGGCTACATAAGCTCAATACACTATATCAATATTACATGTACACAGGCGGATATACTTACGCGTCGCTAGTTTGATGCAAGCGCAATACATTATGAGTGTGTCGAGGTCATCGGTGACGCGAACCCGTAAGTAATCGCTCAACGAGGCTAAAGAAGTTTACACTTTAAAAATGACACTGCCTATTATGTAATATTAAGAAAAATAATATCCCAACGAATACCATAAATGTGAAAGTGAGTTTGTACGTTTGTTACGCTTTCACGCTTTAAATACTCAATCGATCATCATAACATTTTGCCTATCATTTGTCAGGGGTATAGACAAGACGTAGCCCGACCTACGGGCACAGGTCTGGCTGCCGAGGGGAGGCAGCTGGTGTGTACCCAATCTGTTTCCCTTTTAGGTAGGAGCCCGGAGGCCACCTTCTGCCGGGCGTACCATTGGGGCCGTTATCCAGAGTGATTAGCATAGAACGATCTCTTGCCGCCCCCAACAAAATGGTATGTCGGTACACCGTGGGGTTTTAGTCCGTGCGAGTCGGATATAACCTACTCTCTCCTCCGAGAGGGTGGGTATCCATAAGGGATTTTCCCACGTTAATAAAAAAAGGGTACATAAAAGGACATAGTGTTACTCGTAAATATTTTAGTTTTAAAATGCCAATTTTCCCTAAATAGCTTGAATAAAAATTGATAAGTTTAGATAAATTTCGGTAAATCGTAAAAATTATAGTCCCACTTTTTATATATTCTGTGATTCTTTGAAATATTTGTTACATTCAGTCATTTTTCCAAACATTAATTGTAACTCACGCCATTCGCACAATTAGGTGTGTCATATTCCGAGACCAGTTCAGCTGTTATTCATTATTCAAACAGAACAATAGATTGTCTGTAACCAGATGGCTAGCAACCATAATATAGATGGCGATAAACTATTATAGTCACTCTTTTTGGCTTCAGCCATCGAGAAACTCGCTGACAGTATGACAGTAGTGACTGACTTTGGATTGCAGACTTATAAGCGGTCGCTGTTGGATTGCATTATACTTACGATCAGATACAGTGCAATCATTTTGTTGTGCGCTGATAAAAAGGAATTGCACAAAATTGTTGAGAAGAATGTTTTTCTGTATATCTTATCTTCTTATCCAAAACAAATACAGCCCAACTGTAAAAGGTTAGCTGGCAATGATCGACTACCAGAGCTCCAACTTAGTTCACTCCACCGAGACAGCTGAAACTGTTCACCATCAATCCCAAACCTGATGCCAGTCCTCTGAAAAAAATTAAATAAATTCGTCAATGCGGAAGGATGTAGTTATCCATTAAATTTATCAAGTGTAAGTTATGTCTATATTTTAGGCAGACCGTTGCCTAGACAGTTTAGTAGGTTCATCAGATAGCGATACGGTCACTCTAATCGTGAGAATAATATAGGCTATATAACACTTAGGTTTGTAATGAGTGTATAATAAAAAAAAACGATTCCCAACTGAACTGCTCCTACATTATGTAATAAATCAAAATTGAGTGTTTTAAATTAAATGTACTTATTTCCAGTAATGTACAACGACTTTAGTCACCTGTTCATGCAGATGAAAAACTGTTGTAATGCATTTCTTAATATGTTTCAGAAACTGTAATTGGGAATAAGCTTTTATTTTATGTATATTTACGACTAAATTATCTCGTAATCTGAATTATGGCCAAACTTAAATAAATAATTATCTTGTCCTAAAATGGTAATACACTGAGTTTAAAAGAAACGTAGCTTTCAGATGCAGATACCGAATTCCTTCTATATAATACAGTTATTCAGTTTGCAAGTGATAACCAACTAGGTGGGTTTTAGCAAAACCTCCATCACTATGTAAGTTTTTAAGAGTAACATGAGTAGTGGTGGCAAGCACAATGAAATCCAATAGTACCGACTCGCCATTGCCTTACTTGCTGAATATACAGACTAACCCGAATACGTACAAACTAAAAAACATTTACTGTGACGGGAATATCACTCTGCCTATTTTGGGCATCCGTCTAGTAACTGAATATACACTGGTTGTTCCTAAAACCCTAAGTTTAATTTAACCCAAATGCAAATGCAAAGGACTATAAGAATCAAATATTAACAAGCATCACTATCGTGTGTTTGGCCAAAATGCCACTTCACACTTTTATTTGTTTATTTATTGCTGTTTTAGCTGTTCCCGCGACTTCGCGTGGAATATTTTCTTTAGACTAATGCTAACACGCAGCGAAAGCTCTCAAGAGGAAAAAAATCCTGATTTCGAAACATTCTTCATTAGTGTTCCGCTTTTATTGATCTTAGCGTGATGATATTATAGTCTATAGCCTTCCTCGGTAAATTAGCTATTTAACCTTGAAAGAATTTTTCAAATCGGACCAGTAGTACCTGAGATTAGCGCATTCAACCAAACAAACAAACTCTCGAGCTGTATAATATTAGTATAGATGTTATTTAATATAATTGAAATGCAAAAATATTCTACCATGAACACAATTTTACGACGTTCAATTATTACAAAATAAATTAAAAAATAATCTTACTATAGTAATACAAGGCCAAATCTGTACATTAAATATTTTTTGAAAATTATGATCGGGGTAGACTTTGTTATCGATATAGAAGCCAAAAATAATCCTTTCACAATTTTTGTCTGTCTGTCCCTGTGAACGCGCATCACTCTGAAAATACTGAACCGATTTTAACGAAACTTGACACAGTGATAGCTAATATTACAAGGTTACATTTAGGATGTTTTTTTGTTCTTCCGAACAACGTATTAGTGAATATCGCACCTTTACAGGCAAACATATTGATTTTTAAATAGTTTTCGAATGTTTTGTTTTTTACTGACTTTGAAACGCTACTAAAACATGAAATTATTATTACCAGACATTTTTGTTATTGATATATGTGCCCGGTGCAATTTTTTGTAAATAAAAAAAGTATGTTCAAACCATGTTAAGATAGCTGTAATTTTAATATTGTTTTATTTAGTTACATAAAAGAGGGAATAAAAATAATATGTATAGAATAACTTAGCTATAGCTATAGTTTAGAGCAATACTTGCTGTATGGTAAAGATAGCGATAATTGTGGCAGCGCCTGTTATAGATGCATGTATTCAAGATGGCGTCAGTTCCAAGTCATATGTTTACTTTTATCGTTGGTTTTCATTGTTTACGGTGAAAACATAATATCATAATGGTTAATAGGAAAAAATATAATGGTTTGAAATGAATTATTTTAATTTATAAAGAATATCATTAGGCACATTATTGTCAATAACGTAATTGTCTGGCAGTAATAAATTCATGTTTTTCACGTATAAAAAGAAAGTTTTACAGAAAAAAAGTGTCCTAAAATTATTTAAAAATCAATATTTTTACCTGTAAAGGTGTGATGCGCATTAATAAAAACAACGTTTATCGGCAACCAGGTATCCTGAACCTAGTTTGGAAGATCATAAAGGGATTAAAGATATATTAAAGAATCAGCTTTTCTGAAAATTTTGTTCTTCCTACGTTGCTGGCTCATGTACTAAGGTGTCGCAAAAAAGTCTTGTTATACTTTTTTCGGTCTAGCTCCCATCTGCTCAAAGCATGTAAAATGTGTAATAAGGAGTTTCGTTCCAATATAGCTTAAATTTATAGCTAATCTATCTGCTATATAGCACAGAGAAAAATTACCAAAATCCGTCAAGAATTTCACTAACCACAAATTTTTGACTTTCGTCCGTTATTCTGGAGAACCCCTTGCGTTTTATGGGACAAAAAGTATCCTAAATGTAACTTTGAAATATTAGTTATCACTGTGTCACGTTTCGTCAAAATCGGTTCAGTACTTTCAGAGTGATCCGTGTTCACAGGCACAGACAGACAGACAGACAAAAATTGTAAAAGGATTATTTTTGACTTCTATATTGATACCAAAGTCTACCCCGATTATAATTTTCAAAAAATATTTAGTGTACAGATTTGGCCTTGTAATAATAATACAGAGAGAAGATAATAAGAGTGTAAATATAACGTGTCTGTACTTTTTAGATTTTTATGAAAAAAAATGTTGCAGATGTCTTGGAATAAGTAATAAAATTAATTAAGTAATAAAATTTCAATAATTTTTAGAAATGTCTGTTTGTATGAACACGCATCACTGCTAAAGTACTACGTTGACGATAAAACTTCATAAAGTAGAACCTCGAGTAACATTTGGTCTTCGTTTCTTTAAAATCGGTTTACTCTATCAAAAGTTATTGTAATTTTAATGACGACGCGACTTAAGTACGAGAGAAAAGTAGATAGGTAAATGGACTTAATACATACAGATGCTTTTATTTTAGTTACTGTTTTTTTTAGATTAGGCTCCACGCGGACGGAGTCACGGGCACAGCTAGACCCTTAATTATTATTTTGTTAAGTACTGCTTTGCCAATTTTAAAGTGAAACTTCTTATGGCACGGTAGACAAACTTTTGCGTTACATGTTAACCGTAAGGTAGGTATCTATTTGTGTGTGTGTGTGTAAGTATATATAAGTGCTGTCTGATTCTAGCAGTATAAAAACATGAGTAAACGTAGTTATAAATTTCTACTACGTATAGTATATAATTTATGAGCATTCTCATATATATACCTAATCTTGTCATAAATACTGAAACAAAGAAAAAAAATGTTCTATTGCAAATAACATTTATTACTTTTACAGTGTGTTAGTTTAATACATAAATATAAAACAATTTAAAATATGAAAAGCGTATTCGAAGTGGTCTGCATTGGCTGCAATACAGTCCTTTAAACGTTGAGGCCAGTTATCAATAGAAGCACATACTCTTTCCATGGGAAAATTCTTCATTGCCAATCGTACGGATTGTTTTAGGGACTCCAAATTATCATGGCGTTTACAGCAAGGCGTACTCTCTAAAACTGACTATAAATCATAATCCAGCGGATTAAGATCAGGACTAGACGACGGCCAGTCTTCAGCTCTGATGAAGTCCAAAATGTTCGTTTCCAACCAAAACTGCGTAGACCGAGCTTTATGACCCGGCGCCGAGTCTTGCTGGAAGGACCATTCTTGGTTATTGAATATGGTGTTGTTAAGGGGCTTTACTACCTTCTCAAAAATGGTATCTTGATACATTTGTACCGATGTTTTGATACCTTTCTCACAAAAGTATGGCTCACTCACTCCTTCATAGCTAATACCACACCAAACCATCACTGAAGTGCTCACGTTGCACTCTGTCGACTAATTGGAAAGCTTCGTTAGAGCTTTGAGCATAAATACGGTCATTTTGTTTGTTAAAATGTTGCTCAATTGTAAAAATTTTCTCATCCGTAAACAAAATTTTTCTGTGACCTCCCTTTGCGTACCGCTTCAGTAGTTGTTTCGGTTTTACTACCCTATTCTTTTTTAAATTATCAGTTAAGAAATGACTAACAGGTACGTCTCTTATAGGCTGCAAGTCCTAAGTCATATTTTAAAATACGCAACATGGTTCTAGGTGCTATTTTCATCTCCCGAGATAAAATCTTTTGCTTTCGGACAGGATTTCTTCGAATTCTTCCCCTTACTGCTTTGCCCACCTTTTTTGTACGAACACTACGTGGACGGCCAGATCTTTTTCTGTCACAAGCAGAGGAGGTCTCATTGTACCTATTAATAGCCCGGTACACAAACATTTTACTAATACCAAGCGTATAGAGAGTTTTAAATATTGCATTTAGCTTCATACTTACTTTGTGTAATGCAATCACAGCGATTCGGTTCTCTTTATCACCCCACTCCATTTTAATATCGCAAAATATTGTACAATGTATTGGCGCTAGAATGAGAAATCTCAATGAATAATCATATAAAAATGACAGATTCCAAATTCAAATGTAATATTTTGTTTATTTTTACCTGCAGTATTTATGGCCAGACTAAGTACCTATAAGCAAAAGAAGTTGCACTTCCTGCGCGTGTAGACACTGATACACGCAATGTCTTTTTATTTATTTAAATGTGGTATGTAGCGATAAATACATGATCCATCTACGTCAAGAGCTTAGTAAAGTACATAGCTTTCCCTAGCAATCACAATCAGAACAGCCGTGACAAGTGATAGGAGGGTATAATATTCCTTGCTTTTTTTGAAGTGAAAACTTCTTTAGGCGCGTCAAGCGGTTTTTCTTTTTTGGCAGAAGATAAATTCATAATTTCGTGTCATGACATGCTAGTAAGCATGACCGACCGCATTGCGCTTGCGCGGCGTGTTAGACTAGTGACGCGTAGTATAGCGGCATGTGTACATGTAACATTGATATTTTGTATTGAGATCGTGCAGACAATTATAACTTTGACTAATGAAGAATAAACTGTATAAAAAAGTATATGATTATTATTCGGAGTACCAATAGATGTGAAAGAGAGACTAATGATAATAATTTCAATTTAAAATTTATGAAATTTAAATAATTTTAAAATTCAAAATAGAAAACAATTTAAATTACTTTGTTTTGAGTTTTTACTTCTGTCAACAATCCTTATGACTGCTTAGACTTTTTTTCATAGCAACATCTGCTGTTCGCATCTACCAATCGATGAATAGAAATAAATTTTGCTCTTGGCAGGCTTTTAAAATTCAACGAAGCAATATTCTACACAATTAAGATAATAAGAGAATAAATTAGCAATTACAGGCCTGTTTTACATTTTTCAAAACTAACTAGGGCCTGGTGATTAAAACTAGTTTCACTAAGTAGTTTAAGGTTTACTGTGACTCCGTGTATTATATTTACATGGTGAGTTTATATAACAATTGGAACGTTAACGACATTGTTTTATAATATTGTGTTCATCATTTCGTCTAACTTTGCGAGAAAATTATTTTTACCAGGTGGTTATGGTTTAGGGATAAATTATTATTTTTTGTACAGTATTTATTAAAATCATATCATATAGCATAGTGATATGACTTTTCAAAACCTATAAACTATAAAAGACATAGTATTTTCACTTTGACGTGCTACAATAGAAAAAGTCGAGGCAGTCATAAGGACTGCCGACAGGAGTGATAACTCAAAACAATGACAACTCAACATAAGAGTGTTTTCTTTTGAATTTTCATATTAATTTTAGTGTGAATAACAATATTTAAATTTCAGAATTTGTTTATTGAAATTATTCGCATTAGTTTCGTTTTCATATCTATTGGCACTCGTAGCAATAATTATATACATATTTATAAAGTCTATTAATCAATCAATAGTATGATGACCTGCAAAATATCACTATAGGTATAGGGGATACTACGCGTCGCTAGTCTGACGCAAGCCGCGCAAGCGCAATACAGCCGGTTACGCTTACGTAGCATGTCATGCCGTGAAATTATAAATTTAACTCCTGCCACAAAATAACGCTCAACGCTCCTAAAGAAATTATCACTTCAAAAATCTATACATTAATGTCAAAAATACTCTGAAGGCCATGGAATCGATATAGGATTCTTTCACCACAATTGAATATATTAATTGTTTACAGCATTCAAATGGCTCCTATCATTCAAGTAATAAATATTGTGTACAAAAATCTATGTAATAAACATACCTATAATAAAGATGAAGTGTCTGTATGTAATATCAATTTTTTAATAGTACTCCATATTAAAAGTAATTGAGGTTATTCTGTTTTAGACTAGCTGTTACCCGCAACTTTGTCCGCATACAATTTAGCAAGATTTCAACTCATTATTATTTTTAATTAGAGAAATAATTATCAGCTTCCTGTTTACAATTCGACATTATAATTATTAGTAACTTTAATGATATAGAGGTCTTCCTAATAAGATCTTAGATTATAAACGTATTACGTAAAGAGTTCCATAATACAATTTGTTGACGAACAGACAAGCGTTTTTTTTTGTATGGTCACAAAATCAATTATAGTGGCAATATATATTAAATGTAATATAAATCTTTATAATAATATTTTATGTTATTGTTTCATTACTTCTTTATACAGTGTAAGTAAGCACTGAGGTAGTTATATGGTGGGATAAGGTTCCAAATATGTTGCTGATGACAAACCTCATTTGGCACGCTGTTAGTATTTATATATCTAATGTACACGTTACATGTTACTGTTGAGTGGAGTGCGTGTCGTACTTACAATTGCTATTAAAGTGCATTTCTATAATTGTACATAGTCTCACAATTTTATAATTCTTTGAATTTGGATTGACCTATACAATACTGACCTGGACCTATACAGGCTCATTCGACAGCGCCGGCCAGAATGCTACTATCGAGGCTTCGACCAGGATGTTGTCTCTCATTTGTTTTGTGGCCCACTTGGCTGCCAGCGTCATGTTCATGTTCAGAACTGGATTCGACACCGAAGGACAGATGTCAAACCGTATGTATAGATGGTCGGACATGGTTTCCATGTCTTCCACGACTCTCCAGCTTTGTATATGTCGTGCAACAACAGGGGCAGCAAGAGTGATGTCAACAATAGATCCACCCTGTTGCCGCACACAGGTGTTCGTCGATCCTCTGTTAATGACAGACAGGCCGACTGTAGCACTCCATTACTGAAGTGTTGTGCCCCGCGCATCAGTGGCGGGGGACCCCCACAGCGACGACTTTGCATTGAAATCCCCGCCACAAGAACGGGACACGGCAAAGTCCGGTTAATGAAATCTCCACGATCGTCGAGGAAGCTCTCAAATTCAGAGTGGGGCCTGTTCGGGGAGAAGTATACCACGATGACCACCATATCCCTCCACTGAACCGCGACGTATCCGGAGCCTTTCTTTTTGGTTATTAAGATCGGGGATCCTACCGACGTAGAGGAGACGATGGCCACCCATTTACTCCTGGCAGGGAAATAGTAAGGCTCAGAGACCACCGCCACCTGGGTCGACCACTCGGCCATGATATGGACCAGAAGGTCCTGAGCCACAGCCGAGTGGTTAATGTTCACCTGTATAAATCTGTAGGCCATCTTGATTAAACGACCTCCATAACCTGCTCTTCCTCGGGCCTCGTGGAGGCGTTGGGGGCAGCTTTAGCTGCAGCATTAGTGGAGGGATGGCTACCTTTGGCCGTTCTGCCCTTTTTCCGGGGAGGGGGCCTGCATAATCTAGCACCCAAGCTGTGATTTGCAGGCCGTTTGGCTTCTGCGCACACTGGACAGTGTGGGACATCCTCGCACTGGGCAACCTTGTGCCCCGCTTTGCCACAGCGGAAGCATTTGTCGCTGCGATCGGTCTCCGCCGTGCATTGTTGCTTTACATGGCCAGCCTCCAGGAAACGGTAGCATCGAGTGGCTCTGGGTTGCAGTAGAGTAGCTTGGACCGCCACCCATCCCAGCAGAAGCCTCCGTTCCTGTGCTACCTTTTTCGCGGCCGCCACCGGACAGCGCACCCACACGGTGCCAGACCCGTTCAGTGCCCGGCGTAATTCGCCCACCTTAATTTGCGCCACAGAACAGCCTCTCTTTGCGGCCACCGCTGAGGCAATCTCCTCTTTGGTGGCGGAGTCATCGAGCCCAGTGATGCGGAACTCAGCGCATTTGCTCGGTCTAGACACCTGGACCGCCCCCTCGCCAATATTTTCGGCGAAGACGGTCTTCAGCATCTCCGCCAGGCGGTCTGCTTTGTCCGCGCTCGTGCTGCCTGGAACCTCTAACTTGCGAGCTCCGGTAGCTGTCTTTTTAAATTCAACGTGTTGTCCGCCTACCACGATAATCCAATGGCAGGACACTACGGAGCTGAAAAAACGTTTCAAAGGATTTCATGTTGATACTATTGGAAGGGGATGCGAAAGTATATAGAAAGCTATGTGAAAAATTGCATCACTTGCCAACGTTATAAACCTTCCAACATGAAGCCAGCTGGCTTGCTACAAACGTCTGCAATGTCTAAAAGATTTGAGGTTATATCTTTTGACCTATTTGGACCGTTGCCACTATCACAAGATGGAAAATCTTGAATATTAATAGTGGAAGACTTAGCGACAAGATGGATAGAACTGTTCGCCCTAGAAAAAGCAACAGCGGAAAGTTGTGCCACCACACTTATAAATGAAGTTTTTTTACGATACGGAGTACCACGTAGGATGGTTAGCGACAACGGCCCTCAATTCGTTAGCTCTGTGATGCAACAAGTAACCTTTTGTCAAAACATAAAACACGCTTTCACACCGGTTTACCTTCCTGAAACAAACCCCGTCGAAAGAAGGAATAGAGACTTAAAGACTCAGCTTGCCATGCTTGTAGAAGGAAGACATACAGACTGGCCAACTAAAATTCCAGCTATTCGTTTTGCGATGAATACTGCAGTGTGCTCTTCAACTAGCTATACCCCTGCTTACCTAACATTTGGAAGAGAGTTGAAAACTAGTGATGACGTCCTTCACGATCTAAGAACCATAGTATCGAGTGAGAATTTTATCGCCGAAATTACTCCAAAGCTTATGCAACTTGCTGAAGTATTGGAAAGTGCCAAAGAAGTACAAGAAATGAAGAAGGAAACGCGAAAAATCCTGGTAGATAGGACAAGAAGACAGGGTCCAAAGTACCAACCTGGAGAGTTAGTTCTAGCTCAAGTTCATGCGATTAGCAAAGCAGCACAAGGAATTAGCTCTAAATTAGCTCCCCGCAGAGATGGGCCTTATGTCATTATCAAACAGCATGGTCCATCCTCATATCAATTGGCACACCCAGAGGCTTCTCAATCAAACATCGGCATTTATCATTCTTCTGCTCTTGTACCTTATCAGGGAAATCCTGCTAATCTACCAAAAGCTTCACAACCAATTAGGAAGAGAGGTCGACCTAAGAAAACCTCAATTAGCGCTGCCAATGTTTTTTTAGCAAAGAAACGAGGATGACCGCGGAAGACCAACAGCCATTCTCTTGCTACAAAGGACTGTCCCCTCGTCGGGACGCCGTCGGATCCAGAGGGGGAGATTGTAACATAAACAAACGACGCACGCGCGCACACTCCGAGCCCAGGCTTGTCCGCCATGTTTAACTAGCACACCGACGCACACATATGAAGCGTCGCGCGTTATAATATATAAGATACTATATACATACATAGATAAGATACTATATACTGAGAGTCAGTGCTGTTGCGTACAGCGAAGCTTCCGCATCTAGTGGAACTAGCTAGACCAATAGCTTAAATAGGGACTACGCATGCGAACAGAGGCGCTTCGTACATACGAACACTTTCTGGTCCGTGTCGTTGTACTTTGTATTGTGAGCATTGTTATGTGGTGTAGAAATTCAAAGGTCTTTAAAAGTGTCAAAGTCGTTTCATCTGTTATAACAGTAATTATTATGTAAATACATATTGATTTAAGGCCTGATGTCTGTGAGTGATGTGTTTTTCTTTGTATATCTCAGTGGTCTAATCTGGAAGAACTAAATTATAAAATAATAAAACAATACTATCTATAAAGTGACTCCCCCACGACTGATTTCACACTAGTAGAATTCGTAAGTATGAAACTCTAATATTAAAAAGTCGACGTTGAAGTTTGTGAGTTTGGATACTCGGGGTAATCTCTGGTACAACTGATCCGATTTGAAAATTCTTTCATTGTTAGAAAGGTATATTATGACTGCTTTTTATTTTGGTAAATATATATTTTCAATAATTGATCCCAATAAATGTAATTACAATTAGTAAAATTGTATAATATGGCGTGCGTTGCCGGAATGATTTGAAATGAAAGAATAAAATTATATTTTATAATTAAATAATTTATTACTATTAGCTTTACAAAAAAATACGAGACACCATATAACTAATTTAATATCTCAGCCAAAAAGATTACTTTTATCTAAAAAAGAAAATAAATGATAAAATTAAGTACTAATTACAAATTACTAAAGTTATTAAATACAGGTTTCATGTATACTTTACAAATTCTTATTAAAACAAATAGCTAAATCAAAATGAAAATTTCATGGAGATAACGTTTACTTTTTACAAAACTTAAAATAGTTTACTTTTTACAGCATGTTAATTGATGGAGTTCATTAGAAGATTAAAAACTATAATAGGCCGGTAAAATAATTGTGTTGTTGTAAGATTAGTAAATGGGCAGCAACCCAGGGGATACCGGGAAGATATTTCTTGCCCATATATATAACATAGTTTAGACTCACAATTGGACCCGGTTGGTGTCGCTACAATCGGGTTCTAGGTTTTTAAGATTTTTCACGTCTGGAAATAAAATTGGAACCGGTAATAACCGATTTGGCGCAGACGAAGTTGCGCGGGTCAGCTAGTTGTTTATATTTCTAACAATATTTTCTTTTTTTTCGAACTGACTACGCTATTGGCATAAGGGGCTTCACAACTTCACCGGACTGCTAAAGTGGGCATTTAAGGCACTTCGCCGTTTCGCAATAAGTTCAAGGGTGCAAAGTGGCCGAAAGTGTTGCATGCAATACCTCGAATCTGTCTAAGCTAAACTAAGCTAACTATTGATACATATAAGAATTCGTGAGACACACATGTCTACCGTCATATGGCTCACGAATTCAAACATGTATTTCGTATCTGACATATATCAGATTATGATTATCAGATATATCAGTTATGCGCGACGTGGTCCACGTGGAATTTAGCAAAAAAAAATGGTTCAGTGTAAAAATACGTGAGGGGCGCACGCGGTATTGACACTTCTTTAGATTGTAATATTTGGGCGGAACCCTAATTTATTCTTCTAAAAATAAAAACAGCCCGGGCTACTCCTTGTAACATTTGCTATTGGCCAGTATTCAGAGATAAGCCGGAACAAACAGACATATCCTAAAAAAATTAAAAATCTATTATTTCGTATAGGTATCGTATTACTTCCATATCCATTTAGTAGAAAACTGTTATTTTGACACTACAAAGAGACACTCTAAATCCATTTATTTATATAGAACAGAAAAACAATGTTACAATATTTAGGTATCTTAACAATAACGTTGTAGTTCACTCGAGCAGACCTGCGGGTACAGCTGCATAGTTTTTAAGTGTAAAGACCGTAAGATATAATTATTTTGGGTCATGGTAAGTTACAAATTAGAATAATTAAAATGGTATTAATTATTTAATTATCAATAATAATTACTACTGTTTAGTACAACACATAAACTCCTTAAATATTTCGAAATATATTTCAACAAACTGTGAGCTACATAACATCATTTAAATGTTATTAGAAACGTTTAGAGTTATACTTATTCCAATAAAAACAGTACTACAATGCTTTCGACGAGATATTGTTACGTGATATAGTGGTTTATATTTTTTATACATAATTTTGTGTTATTTGTCCGAGTATTTTGTAACATTTTGGATGTCTTGTGAAATTTAGTAAAGTGCACGAGTGGATTAGAAATTGAAGTCATCACAAGACACTTTATAAAAAGTAACAATAATACATTTGATAATCGTAAAATAAATATAATACAATATATCATTCTAGGCGGAAGTGGAAAGTGACGTCCACTATAATATTTGTATTATTATCTGTAGTATATTTTGACATTATTATCTAACGTTCCTGATTTTGACTTTAAATATTTACTAAAATTAAAAATAAAACTAACGTGTCTGCACTTTTACATTTTTCATAAAAAAATGTGGCAGGTGTTTTGGAATAAATAATAAAATAAATTTCAATCATTTTTAGAAATGTCTGTCTATCTGTCTGTTTGTTTGAACGCGCATCACTACTAAAGTACTGCGTTTACGACAAAACCTCACCAAGAAAAATATAACGCATATCCTCGAGTAACATATAGTTTTAATTTCAATAAAATCAGTCTCTATTCTGGTCTAGTCTCTATCAAAAGTTATTATAATTTTAGTAACGACGTGACTTAAGCACGAGAGAAAAGTAGATAAGTAAATGGACTTAATACATTCAGATGATTTTATTAGTCACTGTTATTTACATTAACGCGGACAGAGTCTCGGGCACAGCTAGTACTTTATAAAAAACTTGCTAAATCCAGATACTGGTTTCTTAGAAAGTCTTCAAAGATATGTATAATTGATATGAATATTTCTCAAACTACACAAATTAGGAGTTCGATTTCGACAGCGGTCGCGAACGGTCGTTTCCGACCGTGCTCAGAGTGTGTTTGTATTTCATTTTACTTTCAGATATTGAAGTACGAACCGAGGTTCAGCCACTTTGGCTCTCTTGAGCTTCTTGCCAAGCTGCTGAGTGCCTCAAGTGCTCGCCTTAGTAGTCCGGTGAAGCGGTGAGGACTCATTAGCATTAGTCAGTTCGGAAAAAAAAACAAATTACTTTCCAAGAAGCTTGTTGTTCACACATTATTTATTTATTCTAACGTAATCCCACTTTGATGATAAAAAAAAACCCTTGATAAAATAAACCTTCTTCATGAATCACTTTATCTACAGCTGAAAAGCGCATGTAAATCCGTTCAGTACTTTTTGAGTTTATCGCGAACAGCCGCGGCAGAGGACTTCGTTTTATAATATGTAGTGAGTGTGCCTATTGCAAGCGTAACAATAACAATTTTGTTAATAAGTTAATTATTATTCTTTTTTATTAATAACCAGTGAACTTTACAACTCTATAGCATGAACATTAGGGTGGGCCAAAAAAATCGTTTTTTTTAATAGTCATACTGAAAAATGGGTTGCTAGACACCTTTAGAGAATTCTCACTAATAATCTTATATCTTCATTGTAAATGTCACTATTTAATAAATATTGAATTTTAAGGTTTGATTATTTTCAGACAATTTTGTTTTGTGCTTATAAATTGTGTAACTCATGAATAAATAAAGCTTATAAAAGTAAATTTATCAAAAAAAAGTATTAACCGTCTTCAATATCAATCAAAAACCCATAAGGCACTAAAAAGCGGAAAATAAATATTTTATCAAATTAACCAAATTAAATAAAACATATGAATATGTGTGCTACCTAGAGATGTATTGGAAGTCTGTGCCAACCGAAATTTCAAATTTGTTCCAGGTAGAAATGTATTACAGAGACGCGAGAGTGGACTTAAACTTTGTACCTTTGTAGATGATATGATTTTCGGTTCGCACCGACTTCCAATACATCTCTAGGTAGCACACATATTCATATGTTTTATTTAATTTGGTTAATTTGATAAACTATTTATTTTCCGCTTTTTAGTGCCTTATGGGTTTTTGATTGATATTGAAGTCGGTTAATACTTTTTTTTGAAAATTTACTTTATTTTTCCATTTTTAGTGTACATAAATATATTTTAATAGCAGTGCCCGAGAACTCCGTTCCGCCTTAAGTATATTAAAATATGCGCATTTTTGCGGTATGGTATCTATCGGTATGGTATGCGATATGGTTTCAATTGGTTGTACAATAAGTAACGTTTGGTACGAACGCAACCTTATCAATAATCCGCGATAGTTTCTACCACCAACTCGGCTACCATCGCTTCACACATAATACACCTTAAGTAATGTAATTACAATGCTTCCGTCATGTTGCAACACAGCAACGAACATAAGCACAATAGGCTCCTAAGAATTGAAGAGTTTTTTTTATAATATTGGTTACAAACGAACATACGGGTCACCTGATGGTAAGTGATCACGGCCGCCCATGGACACCTGCGACACGAGAGGAAACACAGATGCGTTGCCGGCCCTTAAGTAAGGAGTAGGCTCGTTTCTTAAAAGTTTTCTTACTTTGTCACGGATCCCATGATCAGAACCTAACCAAATTCTCATCAAACTACCCTTGAGTACATCCTTTCCAATAAAAAATGAATCATCGAAATCGGTTAGCGTGATATTGAGTTATTCGTCTATTTGTCGTTTACATAATTAATGCAAATTTAAAACTTATACGGTTTTGCACTGGATGCCGTTGTCGGAACTGGACCAAATTGAAATGGGACCACACGGGAAGCACCAGCTTTCAAATAAAAGAAGAATCATCAAAATCGGTTCACCCAGTCCAAAGTTATGAGGTAACAAACATAAAAAAAAAAAATACAGACGAATTGATAACCTCCTCCTTTTTTTGAAGTCGGTTAAAAAGGCAAAAGTTTTTAGAAATGTTATTGAAATACTAGCTGTACCCGCAGCCCCGCACGTGTTTTTTAAAATCGTATAAAAGAATTATAAAATTGTGAGATTATGTACAATTATAGAAATGCTCTTTAAAAACAATTGTAAGTACGACACGCACGCCACTAACAGTAAAATGTAACGTGTACATTAGATATATAAATACTAACAGTGTGTCAAATGAGGTTTGTCATCAGCAACATATTTGGAACCTTAACCCAAAATATAACTACCTCAGTGCTCACTTACACTGTATAAGGCACTAATGAAACAATAACTTAAAATATTGTTATAAAGATTTACATTTACATTAAATTTAATATATATTGCCATTATAATTAAGATTTTGTGACTATACAAAAAATAAACGCTTGTCTGTTCCGCAAGAAATTGTATTATGGAACTCTTTACGTAATACGTTTATAATCTAACATCTTATTAGGAAGACCTCTATATCATTAAAGTTATTAATAAGTATAATGTCGAATTGTAAACAATAAGCTGATAATTATTTCTTTAATTAAAAATAAAGACTTGAAATCTTTCTAAATTTCATGCAGGCAAAGTCGCGGGTAGTAGTCTAAATTAAAATTGCCTAAATTACTTTTTATAAGATCAGCTATCTGCCAGTGAAAGTGTTGTGAAGATCAGTCTAACCCTTTTGGAGATAACGTTGCGAGCGAAGCCACGGTTAACAGCTAGTATAAATTAAAATTCCTTACATTACTTTGTATAAGGTCAGCTATCTGCCAGTGAAAGTTTTGTGAAGATCAGTCAAACCGTTTGGGAGATAACGTTACGGGCAAAGCCACGGTTAACAGCTAGTATAGATTAAAGTTGCTTAAATTACTTTTTATAAGGTCAGCTATCTGTCAGTGAAAGTCCCATGGAAATCGGTCTTACTGTTTTGAAGATAGCATTGCGGACAAAGCCGCGGTTAACAGCTAGTCTAATTTAAAGTAGCCTAAGAAACCCGCTGTAATTTTTTCTATCTGCCAGTGAAATTAACGTCAAAATCGGTCCAGCCGTTTCGGAGATTACCCGGAACAAACAGACAGACAGACAGACAGACCGACCAAAATTTTAAAAATTGCATTTTTGTTATCAGTAACGTGTATACTTTCGTACCCAAGCAGTAAACATTTTTTATTTTGATATTACATACGGACACTTCATTTTTATTATATGTATAGAATAGAATAGATTATAGTGTTGTCGTTGTCGTAGGTGGTTGTGTAAAAGTGAGCTCCGAACAAAAAGTTATTAATAACTGTTCAAAACACTATAGGACAAGTTTCAGTGGAAGTTATACAATAAACAAGGTACAATAAAGTGATTAACGTCAACAACTTAGTGTCTTTATTGCTATTCAGCCTAATAACCGAAAAACAGTAATCGAAAATAACAGAGAAGGTAGAAACAAAATTTTATTATTAGATATTATCTGTCATAGATCATTACCAATCTAACGGAAATATATTACGTTCCGTACCACGTACAAATTTAATGATACACAAAGTTAAAAAGTAAAAAGTGCTGCCACATCTGGATTTAAAAAAAACATCAGAATGGATAAACAGATGCAATTACTATTACATAATATTAAGGAAGAAATGAAAAAACAAACAATTGCACTTACGAATACCATTACAACTTCCATATTATTGGGGATGGATAATAAATAAAAGCCCATTATCAACGACAACAAAATGTTAAAAAATAAAGTATGGAAATTAAACGAGAAAATAAACCGACTCAAAGCGGCAAAGAAAAAAAATGATTTGATCTTGTATGGCCTTGAAGAGAAATGAAGATTTAGTAGACAGCGTGATAAAAACTTTAAATAACGCTGGATTTGAAATGACTAAACAAGACACCAACACCACTCTTAGAATTGGTAAAATAAAAGAAAATCCGCGCCCTGTATTAATAGTATATTATTACTTTACTATTATATATTAATAGTAAAGTATGGTCAATACTTAGAAGAGAAATGAAATTTTGCATAACAGTAACCAACTACCGAAAAATATTTTCGTTAACGAAGACTTTAGTAAAGATGTTCTAGAAATAAGGAAGAGGCCTATTCCTCAGTTAGAAGAAGAAAGAAAAAAAAGTCGGTTTAAATACAAAAAAGCATTGGATCTTGAAATTATGGTTGCCGAATTAGCGAGTGAAAGTAAAAAAGTTAAACTAACATTAAATGCATCAAATACTAAGACATTAACGAACGAAGAACATCAAAGCATCACTATAGAAGGGATAAAAATAAAATACGTCAACGATTATATTTACCTTGGTCAATTAGATTCATTCAAAGACTATACAGAAAGAGAAATAGAATGACGAATTGCCTTAGGATGGAAAAAGTATTAGGGATTCAAAGAAATAATGAAGAACAAAGAAATAAAAATACATATAAAGAAAAAAGTATTCGAAATACCTATATTACCCTGTCTAACTTATGATTGTCAAACATGCTTGTTAAGAAAACAGATGAAGAAAAATTAGCGGTTGTCAAAGAAAAATAGAAATAAATAGAAAGAAGCATGCAAACGAAATAGTAAGGAAAAAACAAAAGTAACAGATATTTAAAAAAAAAATTAACTAAATGGAATTTGGGCGGGTCATATATATAGATTACATGACGACCGATGGACAAAAAAAGTGATAGTATGGATACCATGGGGGCATAAAAAGAAAAAAAGGAAGGCCCAAAAGAGGTGGAGTGATGTTTTTACAGAAAGGTGTAGGTGGAAATGGCCAAGAATAGCGTCAAGGAAGGATGAATGGAGAAGTTTGGGGGAAGCGTACGTCGCTGAGGCGGTGCTATATAGTTCTGGAATAAAAAAAAATGTAATAGTAGTATTACTATGTAGCAAATAAAAGGCTTTTTATTAAATTTTATTGAAAAAAGTATTTCGAAAAAGAAATTGAAAAATAAACTCAAGTTACATTTTTTTTATAACAGAAACTTGGATTTCTTTGGTTTTTCTTTAAGCTCATAAAATAAAACGGAATTTTCTGAATTAATTATCAAAAACTGTAAAAATGAGTATACATCAAAGTTTGATAATGAATATCTTTGAAACACTCCGTTTAATCGACTAAGCAATAGATATCATTTTTATAGAGGATCCAATTTCCTACAAAAGTATACATGGCCCATTTTATAAACTTTATTTGTTCATGTGTTATAAAATTCATAAGCAAAAAAGAAATTTGTCTGGAAATAATAAAAAATTTAATTTTCAATATTTGTTAAAGGGTTACATTTACGATGAAGATGTAAGTGACCTTTTTTGTAGAGCGTTTGATATCCTACAAAAAAGTATATCGAATTTTGCTGCTAAATCAATTACTAACGGAAAAATGATTTTTTTTATTGGACTAAGGAAAAAATCGAAATCTGTAATGCGGTGGACCTTCCTATTGAAATTAAGAGCTCATTTTTGGTGAGCTTCTCTAAAGGTGTCTACCAAACCCTTTTCCAGTATGACTATGAAAAAGAAATTCGAATATTTTTGGCCCACCCTAATGAACATTAAAAGTTTAAAAATTATTTGCCTATTTTTTAGTTTTCCTTTATTTCCTGGTAACCTTACTCTGCTGGAATCGAATTAATTAATTTCTAAGTAATAAATTTAATAATATACAATATTAATATCATAATTAAAACTTTAATTAATTAAGTTAAAATTTAAATTGATGTAATTTTTTTTCATTATTTAGATTTATGGGGCAAACTTATTAGATTATTCTGTCGTCGACGGTTCTTGACAGTGTTTTGGTACTATTTTTCAATTTAAAGTGAATTTTTAAAATGGTTGAAAATAACGTTCAAACATTCCGTAACATAGATACAGTTAAATCTATTGAAATGATATAATTTCATTGCAACCACGACCCGCAAGATTTTTTAATTACTATCATTTTTTGAGAATACATACCATTATCTAAGTGATCCGAACGTCTTTAAATTATTTTTATGCTATAAAATCAGTAAAATTTTTTCTTTGTTTTTGCAAAGAAAACAGTTTAATATGTGTATATAGTTCTTAGAAGTTCTGACACGTCTCGTTTTATGTAGAAACATGAAGAGTAGAGGTGTGTTTATTGTGAGCCATGCAGTGGATTTAAAGCAAGGTGCTGTTCATATTGAAGAAGCCCTGGAAATAGCAGGTAAATTAAGGACGTGTACTCAATTTTACGCACTTCTGAATTTTTTTAGTTTCATGTTTGGTAACCAAACGTCTAGATTATTACTGCCAAAGTTAAGTGGGTAAATAATATTACAAGTTTCTTGTGATAATTTCAATGTTCTAACAAGATGGTGGCCACCTTCTTATAACTTTCCAAGGAGTTTCGTGGCATATTAGAATTCATGCTCCGTGGTATGATTTCCCATCCCCTTCAGTCGTACATAATAACCGTACTACATTACGTAAAGCACTACCAATATTAAAAAATATAGAGTCGAATAACACAAGATTATGAATAAAACATAAAATCCACTACATGACAAACTGAGATCCCGCTAAAAACTTGCATCGAGTTATATATACTACTACACTTGCACAGCTCACACACGTAGTAACTAACAAACTACTGTAATATTTTACAATTTTTTTTTTATTTTACATTGTTTATAGGGGCTTTTATTCCACCGAACATATCAGCCCCATTGTTCCCCAATCTTTCTAGGTCTGTCATGAGAGTGGCTGATGAGATATCATAACCAGGCCATACAGCATCTTAGCTTCAGCCAAACAGGGTTCAGCCAAGATGCTGTGACAAATACCTATGTTCTGGCTACTACTTTTTATACTACTCAGCAACGACTCTCTTTCGATGCGGTTCTTAGCACACCCCATCATCAAATGATGAACATCCTCAATTTTTCTGCATACATCGCAGTTGGGACATAGAACAATATTTTCTTATTATTAACATTCTGTGTATTGTTATATTTAATCTCAAAACATAAATCATCTCCCCCGTAGTGTTGGGGCGGCAAGGAATCGATCTATGATACTCCCCTTGGA
Source organism: Antheraea yamamai (assembly GCA_036509395.1). Lineage (NCBI taxonomy): Eukaryota > Metazoa > Arthropoda > Insecta > Lepidoptera > Saturniidae > Antheraea > Antheraea yamamai. The sequence continues at coordinate 1,669,324 of AP028441.1, forward strand.
GAGCCGCCTCAACGGTCTGCCTGGCGGAAGGTGACCGCCGGGCTCCTACCTATAGATAAGCAAACCGGGTACGCACCGGCTACTCCCCCTCGTCCGCTGAACCTGTGCAATGAGGAGATGGGCCCCTCCGGTCCGACTACGGTGGCGAGAGGAGTTCGGTGAAACGCTGCCTCCTCCCACTGGTTCTCCTTTGGCGGAGAGGGCCACTTAGAGGATAGAAGAGGTAGACCTCGTGGGCCCTGTCTACCGCCTCCTTCTGCGAGATGTCCTCCTCGCAGAAGGAGTCCATAGCTTGCGATGTCCTCATCAGCGCCGCAATCATGGCATGCAGCGGTCGGCTCCCTGCGTGCGATATGGTGCAGGTACCACCCGAAGCAACCATGCCCGGTGAGTACCTGCACCATTCGGAACGTCAGGGAGCCCATTCCCGTTCCATCCATTCCCACAGAACCGGGCGGACGGCGTCCACTGCATAACGCCAATAGCGCGCGTTCGCCAGCTCCTGCATCCACCTTTCAACCACCACTTCCCGAATATCCCACCTTACATAAATAATTTCCACCACAACCCATTCATACCTTCTTCGATCTCCCTCCAGCCTGTAAGTCCAACTTCATAATTAACGCTTTTGTAATTATGTGTCTTTCAATGCTTTTCGAACTACGCCCATAATCTGTTCATTATTATTACCTATTATTTCTTAACTTTTCTTAGATTGGTCCAATTCTCAATTTATACTGTGAAATACTCATTAATCTTATCCATTCGAGCACACGTTCTTCTTATTATACGCATTCCTGCGGCTTATTGAAAACCATGAAAACCGGTCTAAATAGTACCCCTGATCGTGATATCTCGAAACTAAGTCTTTTAGACTGGCAAGTTTATGTGCATTTGCTACTTTTGATTTAAAAAATTCGATACGTAGTTTCATAAAATATCAGATTGATTACCGGAACTTTTCCACTGATCTTTGAAATAAACATTTACAAATTACAGGTCATGGTCGATACAACTATTTATTGATTTTGGCATGCTGTATAATATATCTGGGTTCCGTTCTTGACATGATCAGCTTAAGCATCGTGGTGCCAGCAGCACGATGTGATCTTCAATTGAGCTTGAAAGAGATTGGAATGCTGACCTCCATATCACTTGCAGGTTAGTTAAAAATCTTAAATTTATATAAGTACCTGTATTAATTTATTACCTGTATTAGCTTAGGTATTAGGAGAAAACAATTTTAAGAACTGGTGATAATATAATAGTTTATCCTTAAATTGTACGCATAAAGAACATATTATCTATACACTAGCTGGCACGGTGGGCGTTGTTCCGCCCTGATAATAAAAAAAAACCTTGACATTTTTTTTTTCGAACTGACTACGCTATTGACCTAGCAAGGTCGTAACAGCGTCACCGGGCTACACCTTGATAAATTATATACTTAAACCTTCCTCATGAATCACTTTATCTACTGGTGAAATCCGTATCCGTTCAGTAGTTTTTGAATTCATCGTGAACAGACAGACAGACAGACGTAGCAAAGGAGTTTAGAAATGTCTGTCTGTTAGTCTTTTTGTTTGAACACGCATCACTGCTAAAGTACTGCGTTTATCATAAAATCATAAAGCCTATCCTTGACAAACATCTAGTCTTAGTTTCGTTAAAATTGGTTCATTCTATCAAAAGTTATTGTAATTATAATGACAGACAGAGTCGCGAGTACAGCTAGTAATATTATATTTACTTATTCTGTCATAGTACGAAGAGACGCTGCGACCATGGCCGTGTCTATAACACAGAATTTTTGATTATTATTTTTTTAATTTTCATAAAATTCGATTGACTTCATCACAGTGTCAATCTGTTATTTTATCTCATAAAGCCAGTCTGTCTGTACTGGAACCCTATGTGTATTTTCAATCTTCTACTTAAATTACTTGAAATCTTTTATCTACTGGGAATGTACGAACGTCATATAGTTTAGTAAAAACTTTAAAGTACTCTCGCGTCTCATGGAGTAAACATAGTTATAAGTTGATGTCAATTGTTACAGGATTTATGTTCGCGTTACCCTGGGGCTACTTTGCTGATACTTATGGCCGGCGTAAAGCAATACTGATTTCTTCAACTGTGGGCTTCACCATCAGCGTCATAAACAGTTTTTCTACAAATTTCCTATTTATGCTAATTTCAAAATTGATTGGATGCAGTTTGTAAGTGTTTAATGCTTTTATATAGAAGATAATTGTTCTGGAGCTTCTATTTTTCTTTCTGTCTCTGTAGTTTCATTTTGCCTTATCACATGCATTTATCATTTCATATTCAACAGTGAAGTTTTTTAAAATGGTAACCAGGTAAGCCTTCAAAGATGAAAGGCTGCCGAGTACTAAAGCTGCGTCCAACATATAATTACTCGGTGAAAATTTTTCATCTGTAATATTAATAATTCTATCGCGACCTATTGTTTTATTTCAGCAATATTGTATGAAAAAGCTTACTCTCTTTGAGTAATAATATGAATCAATAATGTGACGAGATGTCCGAGACCTCTATTATGAATCTATTGTTTTATGTTTTTGCGGTCATCGCAGACACATGCATCATCTTTTATTAAGCGAACTGCAAAAGAATTCAACACGTTGCCTATGTCTGTATTTCCTAAAACATATAATACATGAGTGAGACGAGTTACATTCTCAACATTGCCCTCACTCCATCAGGTGTGATTGTGGTCAATTGTCGCGCAGTTTAAGTCATATCGGGGTTGTTCACGTAATGACCAACGTAAAAAATATAATATGCAAAATAAATAAGTATGTCGTTTAGTGACAGCTCAAAAGTATATTATTCAGTTTATAAAACATTCGAATGTTTATGTGATATTAAACGTTGCACCGATATTATTACGTGCTAGTAGTGTTATGTGTTCAATTGTTAGCTAAGATCTAAATCTGCTTCTGCTTACTTAATCTCTTCTTAATCTTCTTCTTAATCTGCTTTCTTAATCTGCTTACAAACACTTGCGTATTATGTCAATACCTACCTTACTTACCTATCTTATTATTGTTCAAAACTTAATTTATTTTCATCACTGACCGAACTTTAGCTTCATATCAGTTGTCATTGTGGTCAAGATAAGCCAATAATTTACAAACCACATTATTTATAGTAATCTACCGATCACTCATAGAACACATTTTTTGTTTTAGTTCTACGGCATCGATAACACTTACGACTACCTACCTAGGGGAATGTATACAGAAGAAATACAGAAGTAAAGCGATTTTCATACAAAATTCTTTCAATGTAGCAACGGATATCGTTATCTACGGTAAAATATTATATTCATTCGTAAATATACAAATCCATAAGTATTCGCATAATATGTTTTGCGCTTGCATTCATCCTAAGTTAATCACAAATGTTTGCCTCTATTTGTAAAATGTCAAATAATAATTGAACACTTCTACTCCTCTCGAAGAAATAAATTCAAGGAAAGGTAACCCTGCATTATTAAGAAGTAGAGAATTGATTGTGTAAAATATAACCTTACAAATATCACGGCATTTATAGATTTAGTTACATATACTAAAAGATCTTAAAACGCAGAAGCTAGTCTTTATATGAATTATGTAGATGATATGAATGAATGAATGAATATTTTTGCACTTTTTAATTAGTATAGACAGGCGAGCTTAGCGCCACAAAGCATTTTCTTCCAGCTAACCAGCGGTGTTGTTATGAAGGGTAAAAATTATCATATGGACTGCAAATATAAAAGAAAAGAACAAAATGAATAAACTAACCAATATAATCATAAGATTACTATAACATATACATAGATAAATACATAGAAATATTAAAAAGTCTGTTACTTCGGCACAATTTAAAAAATAGTCTACTCGAAATCTGACTCCAGTTAAAACAGCAATTATTTTCAAGAGAGAATAGTAACCGTTTTATTCTCAAGGACTAAGGTTAATTTTTTTATGTTTAAACATTTATTTAATTTTAAATGGCATTACTGCGTAAATTCTTTGCAAATAGATTTCATGTTCTTCCTGGTAGTGCAGAAAAAGAAATCGCTTGCAAAATAAACAGTTTAATTAATATTATCAATATGCTCTAGATAGAAGAGGTAAAATAAATCAAACAGAATATTTACAATGCGTTCTTTTTTCTTTACTTAAACTTTTATTTGCTATTCCAGGTCTAGCTTATATTCGCTTATCACTGAGTTTCAAACTACCATTATTGACTTTTGACTAATCTATTGTTTGTTTTTACAGGACTGGCTTATATTATCCTTCCATTGGATTTCAATTTATCATTATGGTCTACATTTACTTATAAGCCTTGGCGTCTTCTATCTTTGACCTTAGCTCTACCTCTAGCATTGGGTGCATTAATGATGCTATTCCTGTATGAAAGTCCAAAGTTTCTTGCAAATAAAGGTGAGATGAAGAAGGCTTTGGAAGTATTAAACTCTACGTACAAAATCAATAGAGGCAACGACAGTATTTTTCCGGTAATATTATTTTAAATATTTCTGTTTTTGAAAAAGATCTTTCCATAGTAGAAATAATTTCAACAATGTATTACATATGCAATGTTTGAGAGATTGAAAGTGGGATATAAAGTAATTTTCTTTCAGTTATTTGCGATGTCCAGTTATTTAAGTATTGTGTATTACAGGATCATTAAAAAGATATAATGTTAACATATCCTTTAATAATTCATGAGATATTAATTTGATTTGGATATATTGAGTGATATATTCATGAAACTTTAACTGTAAAAAGTAATTTACAATGCAAAAACAGAGACCAACTAATGAGCATCTCTACTTTCATCATCATCTTACCCTTATCCCACGTAAGTAGCTTCGGGAAAACGTGCTTTCCTTTTCTGCTCTCCCCTCTCAAATGTCATCTGAGTATTCACACTTTTTATACACATATAATTTTCCACACAAACCATCCATACGTTTTTCGGTGTTCCTCTATTCCTTATTCCTATATCCGTTTACCATCTATGATCTGAAAACTTTTATAGTTACATAGTTTCCATCTCTCCTCATGACATACCCATACTATGCTACACTATTACTCCTCAACTTCTCTGTCACCGGTGCTATTTTCAAGCTTATGATATACTCATTCATAATCTTATCGATTCTAGTTCCACATCCTCCTCAACATACGCATCTGTACCACACGTGGTTTTGAAAAAAATGATCAAGGATTGATTGATTCATAATTTAGAACAACTGTTTCCTTTTTTAGGTAACGGCTATAATTATAAATAACAGCGAAGAAGGAGAAGAAGTATCGTTCTGGGAATCGATATCAAAACGAGCTGTTTTGATATTCAAACCGCCTTTATTGTGGAGAACTATACAGTTGTTTTATTTGCTTACTGTATGTTGTGCTATGTAAGTACATATGTCATATTTCTTATCACTTTCAATGATATTAACTAAAATAGCTAAAATAGTATTTTCTCATATGGTTCTGTCCCTTGAGATTCTGTTTACAGGAATTGCATCTGTTTTCTATTCACTTAATTTTAAAAGGGCATTCATACCAATAGAAACCGAGCGACTAAGTAGGTGCTTAACTTTTTAAGTGTCGACGACAATGGTGTTTATTTAGACAACGTGAAGTTTTGGAGAATTAAACCAATATGGGAACGTTAAGCAAGGTTTACGAGACCTTTACTATAATTAATTCTCAAACTTACATTTTTTTTGTTTTAGTACCAATATTTTCTTCCTGTGGTTTCCCACCATGGTTAATTCATTTTACAACAATGCTGGAGATGGTAACAAGAAATTTTTTTGTCAAAAAATCATTGCAAATATCTCCGTTACGAAGGATGAAAATGTGAGTTAGATTATATATTCGAATTTTAGTTTATTAACTTGATGACATTATTTTTTTTAACCACGATTGTAGCAATCAAGCATGCGGGCCACCTGATGTTAAGCAGTCACCGCAACCTATGGACCACCACCACAAACACCAGAGGTGTCCCATGCGCGTTGCCCACCCTTTAATGTCCTATTAATTTCCCCTTGAAGAACTCCATACTGTAATCCCTAGGAAAAGCCTCAGCTGGAAGCTCATTCCACAATCGCAGTGTTCGAGACTATTTCGGTTCCAAGGTTTGAGGGTGAATTCCCTGCCGAAGTGGAGCGGTACGATGATGGAAAATAGATACAGGCATCTGATCATATGATTATGTGGTAAACGACGTCACACTCTGCCCTTCTTTTCCACTTCAAAGCTTTCGAGGACATTTGTCTTTGTATTACTATTTTTAGTCCATACTATAATAAATTATACATTGAAAATATTTACCAAGACATTATTGCATTTGATATAAGGAATATAATTAGACTATTAAAAAAAGTACATCTGTATGTAAATTTAAAAATATTAATCACCGAAATAAACAATTAGACGAACTCTTAATGGAGTTTTAGGTCACTTAAGTTTAGCTAGAAATTTCAGCGTAATATAGTTTGAAGAGAAGTTTAAAGATGGTACCATATTAGTTAATTCCCAAACACTTTCTCCTGCGGATGTGGACTTCAGTTGTTTACGTGACTCACTTCCGTGTTTGTGAATCAAACAAACTATTTGTAATATCCCCAATTATCATACTTTAAAGGTTTTATACTAATAAGTGATGAAGTCACGGGGTCAGCTAGTGTTATATAAAATTAAAAAAATGCGTGTATCAGTGTGTACACGCGAAGGAAGTGAAACTTCTTTGGCTTATATGTATTAAATTATATATATATATATATATGATAATGGTCATAATCTATATACTATACGGTCCCGTAGTAGAAATACTTAACTACATTTACTCATGTTTTTATAATGCTAGACCCAGACAAACACTTAAACATATATACTAATACATACCTCCTACCTTACGTTTAACGCGTAACGCATAACGAAAATTTATTCCCTACCGTGTCACAAGAAGTTTCAATTTAAAAATATTCTTACATTTATATTTTTAATATATTAATCAATTTAACCGCTGTGTATTGTATAGGTATACATATACTTTATGCAGACGAATAATTCACTAATATATTAAAATACGTTTTTATACTAAAACTCATTAAAAAACAAAGAACCAAGAAATTTTACGGATTAATTATCATATTATAATTTTAAATTAATTATGGCAGGATATTGCGCACACGATGTCTGTTATAATCTATCTTGATCTACGAAAAGTAAGTCAAGTAACCACTGATAATGACCAAAATTCTCAATCAGAATAAGATTTATACGAGATAGTGTGAAAACATGCGGTAAGATAGTTTAAGATCATTTGTAGAATGTTATTACATTGATAATTAATATCGTATGTTACCAGATAGTATGCAGTGACCATACCTCAATCAACACCTTATATGCTGGAATGCTGTTCTCGCTCTTCTACGTGATCCTCGGTTTGGCTATCATAAAACTATCTTCGAAGAGGAAGCTGTTGCTTGTAACATCATTAGTAATATCAGGCTGTAGTGCAGCCTTGCTGAATATATTTGAAGATCAATTATCCAGTATCATATTGTTCATATTAATCCAGTTCCCCGGAATTTGCATCGGAACTATTGGATCATATTTCGTTGACGTATACCCTACGTCTATTAGGTAACTTTATTAGAAAGTAAATTATTGAAGCGAATATTTTCAATGAAGCGATAATCGCTTTCGGTTAGAATGTTTAGACAGCGTCGTTCTGTCTAGTTTTCTATGAAGGAAAACATCGTTATGAGACTATAGTATTGTAACAGGGCTTTTTGTAATGCTCTCCTGGTTAGTCCTCCAAGCGCATAAATGTATTTCAACAGCTGTTATTAGGAGCTAGTCGACTCTTGCTTTATCCTATTGCCATCGTGAGTCATATCGTCATATAACATCAGATGACGGTGTGGTCGAATGGTAAAATCTATAAAGTACAAAATAATATTCAAGTATTATAACTAAAATAGATATAATGCTACGCGAATGGTGTCCTTATTGCCCGGTGAATCGGTAATGCTCTTTAAGGTCCTTATTAAAGAACTTACTGCAACTACCTAAAAACTTTTACTGGTCTTACTTAGCATAAAACATGGAATGGTTAACTTTAAAATCATGTCTATATTTACAAAATCTAACTTATCGAAATTCTTACGTGTACCCACGTTAAATTATGGAGAATGCATTGGAATGGCAGAGTTCAATTACTGAAACTGGAACTTTAATGATTCATGAAGTCCCATATCGTAAAGTGCTCGAACTGCCCGTCTAGATATATCTAGATACGCGGTAGCCTTTTTTTTCGAACTGACTACGCTATTGACCTAGCTAAGTCTTAACAGCTTCACTGGGTTACAGGATTCACGGTAGCGTGTCAAGCCAGTTCAAACTATGGAGAGCGCGCACTGACGTGTGTAATATTACACGAACCATTTGGATCCACTTGTCACCCCTTGATATCTCGAAAACTGTTTCACATAAATATGTCAACTAACCTAATCAGACCTTGGGCTACAATATTATCCCAAGTTATAAGCAGAAATTATATTTTAAATTGTTATAACATATTTTATGTTGTTATAAATAAATTACAGGACTGACCATTAAACTTGGCACCCATTTAGATCTCATTTCCTTTGTCGTTGAAGTCAACAACAAAAGTATATATCATAATATTGAACTTGGCTCTCATTTCACGTTTATGTTTTTGATGGGGTAAATATAACATCTACCTCGGCTGTAGTGCCACACAGTACATGTTGAGGGTCAAGGAGTCCTACTACATTAAAATGAAAATGACTGCACAATCCCTATTTATTTTAACATATTATAATAACGAGCTGTTCAGTTGAATATTGATAAATAAGAATTCAAATCTTTATATTTGCGCTCATTTAAATATAGGCTATGTCACTCCCACGAGAAAATGAATTTGAGTGACACTCATATTTTAAAATTTACCAAGCTACAATTGATTTCAAATAAATACTCCTACATACTCCAAAACATTACTCTCCTTCTGAGAGATTACAACACGAACAAGAAGACTAAGGAGTTAACATGTTTGTTTTTTTTTTTCAGAGCACTCGCATCAAGTTTGATAATGATGGCAACAAGATTTGTCTCTCTCGGTGGAGTCAACATAGTCGGAGCTGTAATAGTCGATCACTGCCAATTGACTTTCTACTGTTCTACCGTATTTGTTTTAAGTAAGGAAATACACGTGTTAGAATAAATGGAATCAAAAAGCGTTGGTTCGACAAATTTGTACAATCGTTAGTCGCCGTTGTCTGTCGACCTACGATCTCTTGACAGTACATACACTGCCTGGTTTCGAAACACTACATAACGAAAGAGAGTCACTATGACGGGTTTATTACCATGTGTGTGTTGATAGGAATCCAGTCGGATACAGACAACCAGTAATATATTGGTGCATCACTTGATCCTAGAACGCGGTACGCCGAATCCTGCCGCTATTGTGATATATGAATGTAATTGATGTATGAACAGAAACCTATCAATGGATCACAATTAGTATAAGTTGTGAGAGTTGAAAATGTTATAATCAATTAAAATACATTTATCCTTTTCACGTGAAGAGACATTTACGCAGCTCGATATAAGGGCCGTGAATGATGCATTTCAAAAGAAATTTTGTACTAAGCAAAGTATATTTATGCTTTCAATTTTTTATAGTTTTTTCTTCTGTACAAAAAATGTATTGTAATTGTAACAATAATAACTAACTAGTATACAATAAAACTTTTTTATGGTATATGCAGTCACTTAATATGTTAAATGTGTTATACTTGCCAAAACATTCAGGATAATGTGTTACGTTTTTATTTGTACAGGTGGCGTCGTCGTCGCGCTGTTCTTACCATCCGATAGAAAATTGTTTAAAATATAATAAAACAACTATTCTGAATATTTTTCTTTTATTATCTCACCTACAAAAAGATCCTACTAAGTTTGTTCTTAATTTCTTATTTCATTCCAACTTTATAAATGCTTTATGTAATTGTAATTGACCTTCGAATATTGTTTTGTTACATGAAATAAATTAGCTCCAGAGACCTGGATATATATTTTTAAAACATTAATACTACCATATAAAGCAATCGAGTCCTCATTATAAGAAATACTTACGGAATTCGTCTGCAAATAATTTGACATTAAATACAAAGTGGCATAACGTTTCATGAACCAAAAGCTTTTCTAATTGTTCTTGACACTAGTATATCGCTTTCAAACACACAAAACCTCGGCATACTACATCAAAAAAGATACTTAAATCATTTTTAAACTTTTAGTATACTGTCCTAGGTTTTATTTCTTCACAAGGAATGCTCACTATAAAACCAGTGTAGACTTACGCGAACTAGTGTAATCTATGCATAAGAATAAAAATATAACAGCCTTTTCAATACGTTACATTTTAATACATAACTTTACATAAGGTTTAATAGTTATTATTATAGACAAATAAAACTGTTTTTGCTTGTAGCAATATAAACTTTGGAAAATAAAACTTATTAAAACGCCATCTTTTAGACAGGCAAATCACTAAAAGTCGAAGACACTAGTTTCTGTTTTAAAAAAAGTCTGAAAAAACTGTTTCAGTTACTAAACTAAAATGTTATTCAGTGTCATCTAGGGAGTAATATTTACAAGTGTAAAAACGGTACCTTTCTTGACATGGTACAAACTTAGTTTTCATGCGTTAATTGTACAAATTCTTCGCTAGATGTCAATAACTGGATTAAATATTAAAATTTTGCAATCTTATCAGTAACTATGAAATACAGATTTTTTTTATTTATTTCATTTTTAGGGGCTTTTATTATATACATATCAATCCCATTATTCCTCAATCTTTCTAACTCCGTCAGGAAAGTCGTTAATAAGATTACTTAGTCATACAGCATCTTAGCTTCACCCGAACCGGGTTCAACCAAGATGCTATGACAAATACCTATGTTCTGGCAACTACTTCTCGTACTACTCATCAACGACTCTCTTTCGATGCTGTTCTTGGCACACTCCATCATGAACTGATGAACATCCTCAATTTTTCCGCATACATCGCAGTTGGGAGATTCCGCTTTCCTCATTAGGTATGCAAGACTTCTCGATGGATAGCGCCCTGAACGGAATCTTAAAGTTACCTTAACATATTGTCGGTTTGGGTTACCATCAAATACAGATTAAATTCCCATTTCATAATTTCCTAAATACAATGTTTTATGATAGGTATTATCAAAAAGTAATAAATTAACTTAAACATATTACTATTAATTGTTCTTTTGATCTGATAAAAGGATTGCAGTCCTACATCAACAGGTGGTAGAGCCACGCTGAAGCTACTACTGATTTCAGCATGAATGAGTCGGCTCGTCCAGTGTAGTACCATCCTCTCATAAAAAATCGACGTGAAGTAACAGTGCTTGCATTGTTGCGTTTCGTTCGGCCCCCCTCCCCTCCCTCCCTTTCCCCCAAATACAGCCTGGCAACGCACTTTCAACTCTCCTGGTGTTGTTAGTGTTTATGGACGGTGGTTATCACTTAACATCAGGTGACCCACTTGTTCCTTTGTCTACAATGACATAAAAAAAACCTCAAACAGCTTTATATGTTGTTCTAAAGAACTATGGTGAAACAGCTTTGCTGCTAGCTTGTTCTACCAACTACACTTCCATTAAGAAGATCCTGACCAACCTTGACCTGGTAAAAAATCCATAAAATTTACTAAGCGAAAAATCCTAATGGGTATGCTGAAGGAAAGTCATGAAAGTGTAAGCTAATCTGCAATTCTAAGTATAAATTAGGAAGGCGTGTATTAATATTATAATGAAGTTATAGAAACGATAAACGTGATTAGACATAGTTTGGTACAAAACGATATCTCGCGTGTAACGGTACAGTATATTTATGGTATTAAAATATAGCGTAGTACGCGCCCACTCACTTAGCAAGGTTAAACTGCGCACGTAAAACACTTGTAACTAGCTGAATAATAAAGAATTAATGATACCGCACGACTCGCTTACGAGTTTCCTAGCTTATTTATTTGTACGTAGATTGATGTGTCCTTCTGATCTCAATAAATTTAAGATAAATACAACTTCAAGAGGCGAGAACCGTGCGGCCCGCGGCTTGAATTGTTGCGGCCCGCAGAATCTTTTTTATCTTCTTTGTTTAAATACATTAATGGGCAAATTATTTTTCTCGCGACGAATTTCAAATGTTTTGGGCATGTATTCGTCACGTTGCACACATCACTATTCACTCGAGAACTCGGGGAATTCCCGGAACGCAAAATTACCTTTCTTCCAAACTTTTTTCCAAGTTGTAAAGAACATTATTTAGAGATGAAAAATTTTGAAGAACGGAATTTTTTGGACCACCTCAATTGCATGGACGAGATAATCGTCGAATTTGAACAGCGTTTCGCAGATTTAAAGAATCTGTGAGTGATATAGCACTCTTCAATAATCCATTAACGATCACAGTTGAGAGTGTGAAGGTTGATTATGAACTGGAACAGTGTGATCTGCAATCAGACCCCTTTTACAAGAGCAAAACAGGAATTGAATTTTTTAAGCTCCTTATTGAACGTTTCCCGAAACTGACGAATTTCGGGCTAAAAATTGGCTGAATGATGAGCAGTACCTACATTTGTGAAAGTGCATATTCAAGTATGAGCTTATAAAATCGAAACACAGGTCTTCACTAACAGATACTTCACTTAAACATGCACTGCGTGTAGCTGCTACTAATATTGAGGTTGATATTGACAGAATTGTAAAAGCCAAATTAATGAAAAAGTAGATAATGAAATAATTATATCTATTATACCTGTATTTTATTTTTATAAATGTTTTGCGGCCCCCCAATGCATTTAGTTACTTTTGATGGCGGGTCCCATCTAGTTTGGACAGCCCTGGTCTAATTTGTACATTACTATATATGTATACAGATCGTTTTCTTATCAGTTAGTTTGCTCTACTTGTCTCTTTGTGAGCACGAATAACTTTTTTTACTGAAAGCTGTATTTGATTACCCACGGCTGTGTCATTATAAAAGGTATTAGGCGAAGCGTCTCTGTCTATGTGTCCGTTGTACGGTCTCAATAGCTACTAAACGGATTAATATGTTTCTTTTGATCTGAAACATACATAGCGGCAAGTCAGCCCGACTGTTAGCGTGGCGACCCGTCGCCACGGCATGCGTTGCACGCTATTTGATCTGACGCATCTCTAGCGTCGCGGCAGGGCAGACCGACTGTTGGTGTGACGGATGCTTAGTTTCTCGATGGTAGCCGTCGTTTTAGGATTTGTTACTCTTATCAGACATAGCGCAGTCACCTTTTATAATGTGTAAGTGATAAGAATATAACTGTTGAAAAAATTGTACGACAACGGTGAGTATTATCTCTGTATTTCATCTTATTTCCTTCGGTATTTTAAACTCTGGCACTAACTATATAATACGTAAAAGTTATCCGTTTTACTGCAGCGTTCTAAATCAATTTGTTACCATAATGCAACACTGTTACAAGTTACGGCATAAACTTTCCTTATGTCTCTCGTACAGCGACTGCGGGCTATAATAACTTCACTCTCATATTGTTGGCTGTAGTCAAATTATGCTATTAATATTTTATATTTTTAAATAATTATCGTTTTAAATAACAAATATTATATACACATATATTATGCGGTCATTTTGTGCTTCACGAATATATACAAATATAACTGTCGTAAATCCAGGATAATCTATGAAACAGCTGATTGATTGATGATTGATTTTAATGAGACTTTTAAAGTTATATAGAAGATATTTCAGAATGTTATCTAATCGATATATCATTACGCTTTTTCATAGGAGATATGTGGTGATGGCAGAATTAAACATAAGTAATTAGAAATCGGTAAAAGGATTGTGAAGCTTCAACTTTTGTAGCTGTTTTGTAGGTGGTAGAGCCACGCTAAAGCTATTACTGGTTTCAACATGAATGAGTCGGCTCGCCCGGGGTAGTAACACCCGACCTACAGAAACACCGACGTGAAGTAACAGTGCTTGTATTCTTGCATTTCGTTCGGTCAGTGAGAGTGCCGGAGGCGCACCTCCTCTAGCCCCCTCCTCTCCTCCTTTCCCCTCCCCTCAAAAACAGGCTGGCAATGCACTTACAACTCCCCGGTGTTGCTAGTGTCTATGGACGGCGGAGATCACTTACAATCAGGTGACCCGCTTGTTCGTTTGGCTACTATGATATAAAAAAATATATTAACAAAAATACTATAAAAATAATAAAAGACAGGCGAAAATTAATCCAGATAAACGGGGTAATTCTCAGGAAGAAATAGAACTACTTTTACAAGAATAAAATGGCAGGTACCAGCTAGTCTATGCTAGCTAGCTAGTACATATATGTGTTATGTTATATACTGCTCGGAAAATATGAATAATAATAAATCGAATCGAACTAGATAATTCATATTCTTCTTTCTTTTATTTTTGACAATCAATCATCTAATAGATTATAACTGCCATCATCGAGTAGGTAAGGATTCTACAAGTTCCTTGCGATTATTTCAATAAACTAACAAGATGGTGGCCGTCTTCTTAAAACTTTCCAGAGTGTTTTTTAGGCAAGTCAGAATCCAAGCTCCGTGGCATTACTTTCCATCCACTTCACTTGTGAATAATAATCAAACTATATTACGTAAAACACCGCCAATATTACAAAACATAAAGCTAAATACAAGATTATGAATAAAAAATTAAATCCACTACATGACATTTCAAGATACCGCCAAAAACTTTTTAATTCATTCTTATTAAAATTTCATTATTTAATACATTTTGTCTATCTTATATATTATATAATTTATGATCTTGATTGTTTGCTGGATCGATAGATTAGGTTAGAACCGCAGTTACAACTGCAAAAATAATTAAATCTCCAAAATTCACATTTTTTAGTATTAGTACATAACCTTAAAGTTGAAAAAATTAAACTTAAATAAGTATGAATTACGTAGCCCAAATCGAGTTGCAATTATTCATGTCCTGGACAAATAGTGTCTTCATTAAATACTTGATCAATAATATGTACAACTCTATATAGGTACATCGGTAAATTTTGCAATAAAATAAATTATAGAATCCTAGCTCCCATCAATATGGGCGAGATACGAAAAGTTAAGAAATGGCAGAGATTATCTGCGGCTTGCCATTTTTAAGTCAATTCAAGGCCATTTCTGTTATCGCTTTGTTCTCTGGTCATTATTTTTCGTATTAATAAATTCACGTAACACACGCATGGGTGTGTAATATATCTCAATTATTTTAAGTACACACTAAAATACGTTCATATTAATGTTACAAATTGTCTCCTTTGACCTTTACACGACTCTTTGTCGCCCTAAACCGTAGTATATTATAAATAATGTGTAATTATAATACCACGGAGTTTTGCTTTGTTCCTGGTAACTTATAACCAAACGCAAATAAGTTATGTGCTATTTTACAACATTTGTTGTTATAAACTGTTGTTAGTTATTCTGCTGTTGAGTAGTTTACCATTACGTGTTTATTTATTAACAATTGTAGATAATGCAACAGTCAGCAGTCTGGTGTATAATATAATAACAATAATAAGTAGGAGTATACTCGACTGAAAATCTACAACGCATTATCACGTCGATACAACTTACGCTATTAATAATATTGAAAAATTAAATTATGTTACATTAAATACAGATAAAGACTTGAAAAAGAAAAAAAATAGAACAAGAATAAATGAAAAATTGAAAATTAATTCATCTATAAAAACTAAAGTTAACACATGGAAAAGAAAACAAAATAGCAAATATAATCATGAATATTTATATATAATCAATTAAATGTGTATAGTTGTCCTTTTGAATAGAAAAGCTTGATGGTCAAATATCTCTAATGAGATGTGTTTCAATGCGAGCTCATTATACAAACGGCTCATACGTATACGTCGATTTGTATATATAGTCGAGTCTACTGGAGTCTAGTCGAGTCTACTGGAGTCTAGTCGAGTCTACTGGAGTCTAGTCGAGTCTACTGGAGTCTAGTCGAGTCTACTGGAGTCTGGCCAAAGCTGTGCAAGCCAATTTTTGTCATCCAACGATGCCGCCGTTGAGGTACTCTGATGGGGCACTGGCCTACGAACCGCAGGAGAAAGCCACATTATTAGCTAATCTCTTTGCGGCTAATTCTCGGCTCGACGATCGAAACGCGCAACCGCCCACTATTCCTTGCTTCGGTGTCACTATGTCTGAATTAAAGTTCAGACAACGTGACATTCTTAAACAACTGCGATCGCTCGATGTCCGGAAGGCTAGTGGTCCGGACGGTATCCCAGCGGTTGTAGTAAAAAAGTGTGCAGCCGAGTTGGCTCCAGTACTTACGCGCCTATACCGCCTGTCTTATCTTTCTGGTATCGTGCCTTGGGCTTGGAGGGAAGCCAACGTGCAACCGATTCCCAAGAAGGGGGATCGGTCTGATCCCAATAACTATCGCCCAATTGCCGTAACCTCAGTACTGTGCAAGATAATGGAACGGATCATCAACACCCAGCTTGTCCGCTATCTCGAGGATCACTCGTTGATTAATGATCGGCAATATGGCTTTCGCCAAAACCGATCAACGGGTGATCTTCTGGCCTACGTACTGCACCGCTGGGGAGAGGCAATTGACAAACACGGCGAGGCCTTGGCAATCAGTCTCGACGTTGCCAAAGCCTTCGATAGGGTCTGGCACCGTGGTCTTCTGTCCAAGCTTCCGGCATACGGTCTCCCCGACAAGTTATGCAAATGGATCTCTGGCTTTCTACATGAGCGCAGAATTCGTGTCCTTGTCGATGGATGTGATTCGCAGCTCATGTCAATAAATGCGGGAGTTCCTCAAGGCTCTGTACTTTCACCTACTCTGTTTCTTCTGCATATTAATGATATGTTGCCTTTAGGCCATATTCATTGCTATGCAGATGATAGCACCATCCATGGGTGCTACTACAGCAAACCTTCTTGCAGTCGGGGAGACACAGAAAAGAGACGACAAGAACTTGTGATTGAACTCGGCCGGTCCTTGCATCTCATTTCAACACGGGGAGCAAGCAATTTGGTGGAGTTTAATGCAAACAAAACACAAGTATGCGCGTTTACCTGCAAAACATCTCCATTTACCCCTCTTCCTGCTCTCCAGAACGTCTCGCTCGCAATGCGAGACAGCCTCAATATCTTAGGTATAGATATTCGTAGCGACCTCAATCTCAGGGATTACATCGGGAGTGTCATCTCCACTGCATCTCGGAGACTCGGAATCCTGAACAGGGTGCGACGGTTTTTCACGCCTGATCAACTATACCTCCTTTATAAGGCACAAGTCCGGCCTTGTGTGGAATATTGTTCGCACCTCTGGGACGGTTCCGCCAAATACCTACTAGATGCCCTGGACAGGTTGCAGAGACGGGCTGTCCGCATTGTTAATGATTCAGACATTACACAATTTATAGAGCCGCTTCAGTTGCGTAGAGACATTGCCTCACTGAGCGTGTTCTACCGTCTGTATCATGGCGAGTGTTCTGAAGAGCTATTTAATTTAATCACTTCCTCTCCTTTTCATACCCGAATCACGCGCGGTGGGTTTCGGAGCCATAGTTTTACGGTAAACCTATCTGGGCACGAACTAAAAAGTTCGCAACCTCTTATCTCTGCCGTACCGTGAAGCTATGGAACAATCTCCCGGCCAGTGTGTTCCCTCCTTCCTATAATATGGGGTCCTTCAAGCGTAACGTGAAGAGACATTTATGCAAGCCGGCATGGCAGCGGCGACCGGTGAGGGATGAGGGATAGCGTGTCTCTCGGTAGTCGCCGTTGTTTTTGGATTATATTGTGCTCACCATCAGGCACAGAACAGTCACTTTGCTGAGCTACGATAAAAAAAAAAAAAAAAATTGGATTGTAGTAAGAAGTATTATTCTCATAATAATCAGATCATTTAGGAATCAATCAAGGAAATTGGTGTTATAATTGAAAGAATCCAGCACGGAGGAAGATGAGATATGATTGTGCAGTAATTTGTAACAATGATACTAAGAAAATGTATATTCGTTGCTTTTGAGTACAAAATATGTGAAGTCACACAAAATAACAAACGAATTTTATTTAAATTACTCCTCAGAATAATATGTACGTCATTACTGATTTTAATTGGAAACGTAAGTTTAACGAAATCCTCGAGACAAATTATCACTCATAATTAAATAATAATAATATAAAACCGTAATATGGCGTGATGGTATAATTAGCTATCACAGTGACCAACTAAACTAATAAATCTACGGCATATACTTAAAGCGTACGTACAACAAGAGCGTTAAATATACAACCACAGCGTAGATTGAAACCAATAGTGAGTGAACTGTTTAATATTCTTGTTTTAAGATATTTATATCAATGATGAACGGCCACTACACATTGTATATATATGATTTAATAACATAATGAACAAAGCATAAAACAGTTTTTTAAATAATTGTGTTTTACACCAAAGTCCCAAAGTATAGTACCGATTTGCCGGACTTTAAGCGCCAAGTCAAGCGGGTTTTGATGTCAAAACGCTATTATAGAATAATCAATATGTGAACGATGGTGATATCTGGAACTGAATCCTCTCTCTGTGTATCCACTATAAACAATTGAAACTTGTAATGTATTTTAAATATATTTATGTTAAAAAGATAAACCCGATCGAGTTTCTCGCCGGTTCTTCTCGATGACTTGGTTATTTTCCTAACCGGTAATAGTTTTGACGTTCATAAGCGCCTTCTTAGGTTCTAAACTGAATAGAGTATTTTTATTTTTTTAAATCGAGAACTATCAATAGTCACTCTTAGATCGGTTTTTAAAAGTAAACATAAGAAACTATGTAAGTGTGCGTTTACCTCTTATTAGCTGATGACGACTGGAGCTGAGTATACACGTTTCAGTGAGTCACAGACCCGAGCGTCACGTTAGTTCAACTTTCAATATGCCTAAATAAATTTATATTTCACAAATTCTGAGTCTTCCTTGTAAATGCCTTTTACACCTGCGCAGGATGATATATTTATATGCAAGTTCCATGCAAAAAACAATAGTACTATCAATTGTGTTCTGAATAGAAATATATGGTTGTCAACACATACTATTACGCTTTCATTTACTTTTTAGAATTATGACTTTATTTCAATTTGTTTTTAAATAGCAATAAGGTATCGTGACCAATTAATGACAGTGGACTAGATATATGTTTGCTACTCCATGCATAAAAGAAAAAAACGAATACTTTTGAACATATTCTGATTATGATATAAGTTTTCGTTTTTTTTTTCTCATACGACCTCCAGCAACGTCACTAATGCAATAGTGGAATACTTCTGATTGCCACTGCCACACACGAACCAGAAACGGAAAGCTGCAGAGTTCATACTAAACTTTTGGAGTAATTATTGTTGAAGTGAAAACTTATTTAGGCGCGTTTAGCGGTATTTTTTTGATAGCAGATGAATCTATATTTTCACGTCTTGACGTGCTAGTAAGCGTGACCGACTGTATTGCACTTGCACGGCTGGCGTCAGACTAGCGACGTGTAGTATGGCCTATCTTTGTAAATAAAAATCAGTCTTTGTATGTTTGTCCGCTATGCATACCGAAACTAATGAACAAATTGTGATAATAATTTAGGGCTGTATTCTAGAGATGCTCGAGAGTGTTCTTGGCTCAAAAAAAAAAAAAAAAATATTTTTTTGCATATATTAATAAAATTGTTTGCCTTCAATAAAGAAAGGGCTTTTTCTTCTTATTGAAACTTTTTGATATTGTTTTGACATGTTTCAATGAAACATCAGTTATCACAATTAAACAATTCCATATGAATCAATGTCATTGTTTAGGAATTTATGTAGTTCTGACATGGATACGAGGACATAGTGTGATCCAGAGTAATGAAGCTATTGATCTTATCGCTAAAGAAGCTATCCAGACTGGATATTTTGATCACTATAAAACCTATGTTCAGGATTTATCCTCCCCAAACAACACTGCCAACCCAATTACAGGCAAAACATATACTTCTAACATAACAACATTTCTGGTAAGCCATGGCCATATAACACTCTCTAGAACATATATTTGTCAATTGCCTCGATTTAGTATTGCATTGCATTTACTTAACAATATACTACGTCCGTCTGATTTTAACAAACGCATAAGGGTGTGTATTTTCTCCTTTCGTCAATACTCTGGCAAGTTATATAT
Source organism: Antheraea yamamai (assembly GCA_036509395.1). Classification (NCBI taxonomy): domain Eukaryota; kingdom Metazoa; phylum Arthropoda; class Insecta; order Lepidoptera; family Saturniidae; genus Antheraea; species Antheraea yamamai. Next base: position 1,689,722 of record AP028441.1, read on the forward strand.
ATTTTAACAAAATTAAACTTTAACATAACGTAATAACTAACAGTAATTATTATGTAAATATATATTTATTTAAGGCACGATGTTTGTAAGTGTTGTTTGTCTTTGTGTATTTCAGTTGCCTAATCTGGGAAATCTAAAAATTCAAATTTAATACTACCTATAAAATGTCTCTCCCATGACGGACTTGACACTGGTAGAATTCGCATCTATGAATCTCCAATATTAAAAAGTTGAAGTTGAAGTTTGGATGTTGACGAAGTAATAAGATAATAACATAAAAACTATAAGCCGATAAAATTAATGCGTTATGTCAAGTATAGTACATGGGGCGTGGAGGTGAGGGCCACAGGAGCAACCCAGGGGATACCGGGAAAATATTTCTTGCCAATATATATATGATAGTTTGGATTCACAGTTGGACCCGGTAAGTGTCGCTACAATTGGGTTCTACGTTTTTTAAGATTTTTCGCGTTTAGAAATAAAATTGGAACCGGTGTAATAACCTATTTAGCGCAGACGAAGTTCCGCGGGTCAGCTACTATACATATAATATTGATATTTTTTATCGAGATTGTGCAGGCCATCATATATTTGGTGAATATATAAAAAAGACTATAATTGTTATTCCGAGTGCCAATAGATGTGAAAGAGAGACTAATGATAATAATTTTAATTTACAAATTATGAATATTAAATAATTTACACTAAAATTAATTTAAAAAAGAGATTTAAACAGTGTTTAAATTCCATTGTTTTGAGTTTTCACTTCTGTCGGCATTTTTACCGACTGTCTCGACTTTTTTTAATTAAATGTATAATAATTACTGAGCCCAGAATTTTCTTGTATCATACGTTCACCTAACGTGTATTTTATCTGTATACTTGCCCACTCTGATAATATTACACTATGTCGCTATTTTAAGGTGACCCCGCCACAACACTACATTTAATGGTGCCCTACACGACAAACTTAACAATATTTACCGCGGCTATGCACACACAGGTACTTCGTTATACTTTTCATCACGCTATATCCCTTCTATCACGGGCAAACATAATAACAAATTGATCATTCCATGTTTTAGGCTCACTAACATCAATAACAATTTTTTTTATGTAATGGTGTTAGGTTTGATAACAAAGTCCCAAAGCACATTACCGATTTGCCGGATAGTGGTTTCAAGCACCATGTCAAGCAAATTTTTATGTCTTAAGGCTATTATGAGGTGGATATATGGATCAAAGTGTGGACGATGGTGACGTCTGGAAGTGACGCCAATCTCTGTGCATTCAACAAAAACGAATGCAACTATCTATGATTATAAAAATATGTCTCATGAAAAGATAAACCAGATCGAGTTTCTTACCAGTTCTCCTTGATGATGACGGTTATTTTTCCGAATTGGTGATTGGTAGCTTTGACGATCATAAGCGCCTACTCAGGGACTAAACTGAATAAAGTATTTTTGATTTCTGAACTTGATATTGATTCTTAGATTGATTCTTAATTATTTATGATATTTTTTGAGCATAGTCGTTCTTGATGCAAGTAGTTTAAGTAGCAGGGCTCGTATTGAGTTCTGGAACTTTTCCACATCAGTTCTTAGGAACAGTAACCACTTAACATCGAATGAACTGTATATCTATTGCGAATCAACATGTAAACTCTTTTAAACATTCTCTCCTCTTTCGAATCAGTCGTCTGATCTCTGTTATATAAATTAATATATAATTTACAATGACATACGAAATATTGAATTCCACTATAAAATTCCAAGCGTACTCGTAGGAATTGAATGCTAATACAAATATATACGCGACACACGTCATGTACGCCTGAATACGACATTTGTATAGCAAAATATTCAATGCAATATGACGTTCTATAGCTTTGAATAACTATTTATATCCTGCTACTCGACCTCCTTAGTTATTATTATTCTGATAAAGTATATCGTTACGTACAGATAACACTTTTCTAATGTAGTATATATAAAGTTATGAACGTGAATGACAACGATGACATAGCCGAGACAATCAAATTCTACGCAATTATTTACTGCATATGAAAATCATCGCATTAAGACACAAGTACTTGGTTGTTCAATCTGCTTTCAGGATACTACATCACTTAATCTAAAGTGTTTTTAAAGCGCCACTTGGATTTCTAATGGACAAAACGTGCAGAAGAATTTATAGGGTAAAAAAAATGAAACAGGAAGGGTTAAATAATAATTTGTCAGACTGTAAACAAGGTGAAAATACACAACGTATGTAGAGTCCTTGCAAGTTGCAATTGAGTCGGAGCTTCCGGAGAGGGAAAACGTCGTAACGAAATCATAGTAAAGTGGTAGAAATTTTTTCTAAGTCCGCCTGACTAGCTACCAGACTCCAGTTGAAAATCCGTCGTCAAGCACCTGTTGGTGTATCCCGGCACACTTGAGAGTGAATCCCCTCTAGGTGTAGCGTGTTTACCATGTTAGACCACATCGTTCTCTAACACCGTACGAGATTGTGGTCATATGCTAAAACTAAACTAAATGAAATAACTGTGTTCTCTTTATTTGATTCCTTTATCTCTTTATTTAGTTCTGTTTATAGTGTGAATAACAATATTTAAATTTCAGAGTTTGTTTATTGATTTCTATTTACCACCTGCAGATTATTAATTAGCAACATTAATTTGGTTTTCACATTTATTGGCACTCGGAGCAATAGTTATATATTTTTTTATAAAATCTATCAAACGTATGATGAGCTACTAAATATCAGTTATACATGTACACATAAACTACGCGTCGTTGATCTGACGCAAGCCGCGCAAGCACAATATATCGGGTTACGCTCACTAGCATGTCATGAGGCGAAAGTATAATTTTATATCCTACCAATAATAGTGCTCAACGCACCTAAAGAAGTTTTCATTTCAAAAATATATGTCACACAAAAGAGATAATTTGCCTGAAATCCGAACTCTTATCTTAATATATATATTTCTTGTGTGCGTGTGTATGTGACTGAACTCCTCCTAAACGACTGGACCGATTTTGATGAAATTTTTTGTGCGTGTTCGAGTGGATCCGAGAATGGTTTAGATTCACAATTGGAACCGGTAGGTGGCGCTGCGATCGACTTTTAGGATTTTTTTTGTTTTCAAGGCAGGACAACGTCCGCCCGGTCCGCTAGTAACAATATATTTTTTCATCCCTATTAAGGCTTTAGGGCTAGCGACGATTAAAGAAAAGTTCGCAAACCTGATAGTCGGTTACATATTTTACTTTCTCGCTGTTTTTTTTACGTTCTTGAGCTCGGGGGAACGGAGAAGGTCATTTGACAACACCATCTAAAGATAATTCAAGGACATTCATAATATAAACAACTTTAAGCACTGAGGGAATAATATCTCTTCGACATTTCGCATCGTTTATCAAAGCAACCCTGTGCACTCTTATTTTTATTAAATTTTGTAAAATAGTGCCGCAAAGTAAAGATATTACCTGTATTGAGCGTAAATAATGGAGTGCAATATCTTGTCTAAACAATAGTAATAGAGTACAGCCGTGTAGTAAGGACTACGGGGTATAAATTATGCACCGTCACGCGTCTTCAAGCGCTGTGTAAATGTATTTCTGATGAACTACGTAGGTACTACAGGTAGTTTATTGGTTATCATAAGTTGACACATTTTGCTTATATTCCATAATATTTAACTGCACTTCGTTTATCGTTAACCCCTGAAGCTATATTTCCTTTCGGGGTTGAATAGGTTTGGCATTTGACAGTTCTTTGACCTCATTTGAAGTGACGATGCCATGTAAGATAAGTAAGTAAGTATTGCACTGAAATTATCTAAGCAATATACAAAAATACTATCTCCAGATGTCTGAAAGTCATCTCCGGATAGCAAAGACAACGATAACGATAGGACCTACCAGCGAGCACAGCTGTGGAGGGCTGTCTGCAAAGGACATAGTCAGTAGAGACAAATATATTAGACAACCAATAGACTGGTCACACGAAGAGTTTATGATCGTAACACCTGGACAGATAACAAATACTTTTTTTAACGTTTGATGCGGTGAAGTTAAATGATATTGTTGTCTTCAGATGACAATTTTCTAAACTTAGGGGATAATTGACTCTCAAATGTGGTTGTTGGAACACAGCTATAAGAGCTTCGAATGTTGTAGCTAGCCAAATAGAGATATATGTTTACCAACGTGCTACGGTTTCATCACAACATTTTTGTTCACAGAAAATTTCAGTTCATAGAAAGAACTCGAATCTTTGTGGATCAATTAAACTACATTTGCTTCAACCATTCACGATTTCATTCCGAAACATCGTCAACTGATTTAACCATTTTTTGAAGCGAAAACTTCTGTAGGCACGTTGAGCGGTATTTTAGGCAGGAGATAAATTTACAATTTCGCGTCATGACATGCTACGTAAGCGTGACCGGTCGTATTGCGATTACGCGGCTTGCGTCAGACTAGCTACGCGTAGTATAGGGGTCTGTATATATGTAATAATTATACATACATACATATTTTGCAGTTTTTGACTTTGGAACAACAACGTTTGATTGATTAAAAGAGTTAACAAAATGTGTATAATTATTTCTCCGAGTGCCAATAGATATGAAAACCACACTAATGTTAATAATTTCAATAAACAAATTCTGAAATTTAAATATTTGTCATTCACACTATAATTAATATCAAAATTTAAAAGAGAACATATTTAATTCATTTTTTTGAGTTGTCACTTGTGCCGACATCCCTTATTTTGTTGCTTTAGTTACTAATATTACTCTCCTTCTATTACTATTCTAAGTTGCAAAGTAACGTCCACTATAATATTTAATAATCGATTTCCGCAAAGTAACGCCTTCTTCATATATTATTCAATCTACATATTTGGAACACTAACTGATTCGGCGGAGATAAAAAGCCCAAACTCCTACAAATGAGTGGCTATATTCGAATAGAGTTTACACAATACGGGCTATAAAAATGTCGTTAAAATTACCAGCGGGTCGGAAAATCTGACACGGAGTAATCTTTGTACATAAATCAGTTGTCTGTGTATGAACGGGACTCACACTGGGATATTACCCGAACAATGGATGTTGCGCAATCGTACGTTCAAATTAAAAAGGAATTCATTACCATTCCTCTAAGAGTAATTTCTTCATTTCGATTGCACCTTTACTCACACTAGTGCGTGTAATGTTTAGTTTAATTAATATAATGTATTTCTCAACCATTTTAAATAAAAAAAATGCTTTATGCACTTCATCTCCATATAAACTTTAACTATGCCAAATTTCACGTTCATTCGTTCGCGCAATTCGCTTAAAAAGGGATACAAAGTTTTCGCTTCAAGTACTAATATATAGATGTAACAGATAAGATATTTCATTTACATTTGCTTACACAACGCATACATTATCATTCTTTTTTATTTGCTAATTATTATTTACTCGGAGTTTTATATTATTTGTAGAAATAACATGTATATTTTTATATGAAATCATTTGAGGAAAATAACGAAATAAATAATATAAATATTAACGTTTTTACAGTTTACTAGAGAATTTCTAAATGATTATGTACAAAATGCTATAAAAACATATCCAAACATTTAAAATTAAATCCGCACATACAAAAAGACGAACGGATAAATATTTCTTCAGATATCTATAACGAAGTTAGAAAACAAAGATTAAATATGCAGATAAAAGTGCATGTTGGTTATTTATAAGTAAAATTGATATTTTTTGTTATTAATTGTCGCCTTTTATCCATTAGTACTTTATGGTTGTAAAAGATGTGGAAATTAAAACGTAGAATAAATACATCTGCTAAAGTAAAGCAATTATAAAACTTTTCTTATTTTTGTTCGTAACGAATATCGTCGCTAAACTCAAATTATTTTTTCCATCGAATACATAAGCCATACAAAAATGTTCAAATACATTGAAAATACTAAAAATATGAAAGTTAACCGATACATTCAAATTATTAAAATACGATGTTAGGTATGTATACACTCTAATATAATGTAGTGGACGTTACTTAATGACCACAATCGATTACACGTTTTTCGCTTCGTCACCGAGTATCTTCAGATCGATGTTGACTCTTCTGATAGGAGCGAGCGGCTTCAATGAAATATATTCTTACCTTTTGTCATATTCTGTTTTGCACTAAAAACATTCATTAGACAAATATGGAAATACTTGTCCATTGTTCACTTCTGTATTAACATGTAATGTTTGTAATTGATTTTCTTTTCCCATAGGAATTTGATCGCTGTTATTAGTTATCATTTGCTGGTCTGGTATGGTATTAATTGTACTAAATGTTAAATATGTATCCATAACGATACGTCACAAACTCATATATACATAGAATAAGAATGTAAATGTAACGTGTCTGTAATTTTTAGATTTTTGTGAAAAAAATTGTTTCAGGTGTCTAGAAATAAGTAATAAAATACATTTCAGTCATTTTTAGAAATGTTTGCCTGTCTATCTGTTTGTTTGAACACGCATCACTGCTAAAGAACTGTGTTCACGACATAACCTCAAAATGACAAAGCAGATCCTCGAATAACATTTAGTCTTAGTTTCACTTAGATCGGTTCACTCTATCAAAAGTTATTGTAAATTTAATGAGGACGCGACTTAGAACGAGAGAAATAGATAAGTTAATTGACTTAATAAATTAAGATGATTTTATTAGTCTCTGCTTTTTTTTCATTACCTTTCACGCGGACGGAGTCGCGGTCACATCTAGTATTATAATATAAAGTTAGTTAAATACGATATCTATGAAAAATGTCATACAGTACGTGTAAAAGGCGACTGGCTCTCAAATGAACCTGAAGGATCGTGATAGACACTTAACAATGGACTTTATATTTATTTATTTTTCAAGGAAAAAATCAATAGTTACGTATTTTTAACATACAAGCTTATTTATAGGTTAAAGGAGTTAACTATAACACTTAGATATATGTGAAATTATTGAATAATTTTACAAGTCAATTCTAAATATTCATAATAACACAAGATCAAATTCCTTGAAGTATGTTTCTCGGTTACCGCAACAAGTATTAATAGGAATTAAAATAAATACTCTTGAATGTATAATAGAGGTCGTTTGAATGTTGCACGTAGCGTGCAAGCAAACTGGACTATGTATACTTAAAAATCAATGACTATATTAGTAAAAACATTATAGGTATATTGTAATAAAATAATGAGTTATTTGCGATGCTACTTTCTTTATCATTACATATTATAAAACAAAGTCGTTTGACACGACTGCCTGTCTGTCTTCACGATAAAATCAAAAACTGCTGAGCGGATTTTCACCAATATATAAAATGATTCATAAGGAAGGTTTAGGTGTATAATTTGTCAAGGTTTTCTTTATTACCACGGCGCGGCGGGACAACGTCCGCCGGACCCACTAGTTATGGTATAAATCCTCATCCGGTTAACTATCTTAGCGTTGGACCATTGATATAAATTATAATTGCCCTTAAAACATAACATTTGAATGAAGAAAGTGTTCCTTTGCGGAAATCCATCAATAAATATTATAGTGGACGGTATTTTGCACTTTAGAATCGATTGACTGCTACCATATCTCAGTGCAACAAAAAACATTTATTTTCTTTATACAAGTGGAACCCGAAAAAATTAATCTGAAATAGATTTATTTACTCTGTAACAAGGTATTGCTAATAATATTTCCTGTGTTATTTAAGTTCCGAATTAGCTGATAGATTGCACTACAGATAATGAAGCTTTGATTTAATTTGTTACTTACTTACATTGCAACCAGATGGCAGCACGGTCGCGCTCCTATATATACATAATTAATTCTATTGTATGATTTTTATTATTATTCAATTTAATATTTTTTATTATCTTTTTACCAAAAATTTTTGATTAGTTTGTTTATAAACTACGTATGTTTCAATGCTTAATTGATACTGAACATCATTCGAGACTTAATTTAACTTTCTTTCGACAAGTTGTTAGGTAATACCAGCTGAGTATGCAGTGTTTAGAATATTATATAGGTACATATAATATGAATGCAAATCTGAGGTTCTGTACTTTTTAGAGTTTTGTGAAAAAAATTGTTGCAGGTGTCTTGGAATAAGTAATAAAATACATTTCAATCATTTTTTGAAAATGTCTGTCTGTCTGTTTGTTTGAACACGCATCACTGCTAAAGTACTGTGTTCACGATAAAACTTCACCAAGGAAATCATAAAACTTGTACTCGAGTAATATATATTAATTAATTAATAATTATATATGTATATATTTAGTCTTAGTTTCATTAAAATCGGTTCACTCGATCAAAAATTATAGAAATTTTAATAACGACGCGACTTTAGTGCGAGAAAAAGTAGATACGTAAATGAGCCTAAACAATCATGTGGTTTTATTAGTCACTGTTTTTGAAGTTATACTTCTTTTGGCGCGTTAGAGAAAAATGATGACAGTAAATTTTTACGGTGCGCGCGCACACCGTCACGAAAAACCGACACCCTGAAGTTAGCTATAGTCAACATTTTGTTTCTTTGTATTTGTTATTTGTATTTCTTTGTATTAAAACTTTCAATGTATTAAATACCATTTTTCTATTGTTTGTGTCATATTTTCTACAAACGTAGAATAAGGCGAAAGATAAAAATTTTGAAAAGATTTTTATATTGTTACGCCAAAGAAATATAACTTCCAACGCGTGTACATAAGTATACACACACTTATTTTTACATTAGGTATCACGCGGACGGAGTCGCGGGCACAGCTAGTACGTAAGTAATTTAATTAACATTTAGTAGAATGTCCATGAATTTTTACTTATTTGAAGTTCGTTACGAGACTCATCGCTGAATGTTTTTGTAACGAGCACTAATATATTAAAAGCATTACAGTTTTCAACTTCGTGACTGCTTTGTAAATGTGCTTAATGTATAACTAGCTGATACCCGCGAGTTCGTTAAATGAACGATGTTTTATAAATTAAAATTATAAAAACACTAAGCCTAAAGGGGGACTGATTCTGGAGGGCTGCAGGACCACACCTACAGGTGCCTGGCGACAAATTTTCAAGTGGGCGGTTGTTAGATATAGCGATCTGAAATCGATTAAACAAATATTATATTAGTCGATATTAAACTTCGAATCGATTCAACGAATCGATCTCTGACACTATAAAATCGTGATTCGATTTTTTCTATCTAGATAAAGATAAAACCCTGCAATGGTTTACAATTTAAAAAATAAAGTTCATTAAAAAAACGTGAGATTGATTTTTGAATAATCGATATAATAAACCTCGAACTTTTCATGAATCGACACCACAGGCCACGTTTCGGATTGATTTATAAATCGATTTTTTTCCAAAGAACCGCGATACTTATTGGTGGTAGCCAGTATGGCGGGCTTGAAAAACGTGCTACGTATTATATCTGTGTTTATTGTGGTCTGTATTTAATTTTTTATTTATAACTTTATAATTACTGGAGCTACGAGGATTATAGAACCCTTGTACCGTTTTTTAAGTTATCGCTGTTAAATTGTATAATTATGGTACAGCTTAGCTCCTATGAAAAGTATGATCATATGTGACTTCGATAATACTCTAAAAAGTCTATCTGCAAGTAAAATATTTATTAAAACTAGTTCAGCCGTTTCAAAGATTAGTCGTGACAAACGATAGACATTTCGTTTTTACTTATATGAATATATTTCTTTAAAACAGGAAAAAGGTATTAAATTAAAAAAAATTAAATTAAAAAAACATTATATTAATGTAATAAGAGTAAAAATTATAATATTCGAATTTGTCTTTTTTGTAAAAGAAATATACTTATTTTTATCAGAAAGAACAATATTCATTATAAATTTTTTTTAAATAATATTTTTTCTTGATTTGAGATCTTATATATATTTTATAAAAAAATACATGTTGGAATGTTTACTACTACTGGTGACGCCGTCGCGATGGTCGACGTCACCGAAGGGGTGCGTGCGGTGCGGGGGTATCTAAGCTAAATTTAAGTGGATTGTATTTGCGGGGGTGCTATTTTTGTTATTCAACTATTGCGATCAGCTACAAAAAAGGGAGACAAGGGTAGGAAGGAAACTTGGCACATACCTCGCGGCGATGCAGTCTCCACGTGGCTAGCCGGCTAGGTGATTGTCGTTTCTTTTCCACTGGGTTTCCTCCCTCACAACACTTATTGTTTATAATATATGTCGGCACGTATGTAGCGATGCGTTTATTTCTCACTCGACCATGCGAAAATTCAAAATGTTAGCATGCAGCGCGGCTCGGCGCGGATACAACCGCTGTCCGGCGCGCAAACTACTCGACGATAGCAGTCGAACTAACACAATGGCGGCAACAGTCGAACACTGGCGGCCGCAATCGAAACTAACAGCGCGGGCGTCGCGCTCGCGGCGAATAAGCATGTGCCATAGTTAAAGGGAAGCGGGGGGGTGGGGGGGGGTGGCGTAATCTGATCGCAATTAATTGGTCGGGCTTCAAAGTGGCATGATTTAATCCATAATGCGGGAATTTTCAAACATACATAAAGCGGCGCAACCAACTACATTTTTTATATTTACATTATATTATTCATTATTATTGTTGCCACCTTTTTATAGACTCTTGTGACTCTCTATTTATTAATAAAACATTATATATAGCTCAGAAGTAAATGACAAAGTATTAATAACTCATTTTTAGGTATGGCCATATGTTGTATACAAATTTTGCAGTGAATTTAAAACGAATTTATCAGATATTTCTGTAATAATGTAATCAAAATAATTTAAGCAATAAGTAGAAATATACCACGTTTTGACAACGCAATAAAATTCATTTTGATATAAAATAATCTGTATATTAAATAATCAAATAAATAAAGCACTAACTAATAACAATAGAGAGTGTAGGGAGTAGTTGTCGCAGTGGGAAATCCCAGACTACTTTACTATATCGTTTCCTATGGAGTAAAATTGTTAGAGACTTAGCTGTACTATGCATACATAAACTATCTATTGCATGCGCCTCACGTTTTTCTTTATTTCATATTTGCTCTAACAGGTGTCCACATTATTAAACATTAGTCCTAATATATTATCAAAGTTGTTATTTGAAGAGCATTATTTTTCATTTTACCAAAAAAATAGTCACTCTCCACTATAAAAGCGCTGCCGTTCGGGTAGCATGGGTAATAGTCCGGTGAAGCTGTTAAGACCTTTCCAGATCAATAGCGTAGGCAGTTCGAAAAAAAAGAAAAAAAGTAGCGTGGGTTCCTTTGTCTTCAAGTATTGGTCCGAGCGGAGCTCTGGTGTAAAGGAGACAACAAAGCTAAGTAAAATATTATTCTTTAATTTGTCCTATATTTATTTATTTGTCCATGCACTTGATCACTTGTGATATTTATTATTTTATGTATGTTTTGTGAAAATATATGTCACAAAAAGATAAACCATATCGAGTTTCTTGCCGGTTCTTCTCGATGACTGGGTTTTCCGAACCGATGGTAGCTTTAACATTCATAAGTGCCTTCTTAGGGCCTGAATTGAATTAAGTATATATGGATTTGATTTTTATTTAATTTTTTATTTTGATTTCATTTTGTTTTAGGATGCTTTAAAAAAGTACTTTAGTCATTTTATTCTGATGATAAATTGGTCACACTTAATCATATGGTAATGTTTTTATATTAAAAGAAATATTTTCTTTAACACTTGCGTAAAGAAGTTTTACTTCAAAAACAAAATAATAGATGCTCTATTCTTCGTCGCCGATTAAAGTGAAAATGGGCACGATGGAAAGACGAACTTCAATCAATCCAGGTACGAGCTGGTTGGATGTTGCAAGGAATCGTAACGCATGGTTGCTCTGGAGGCCTTTACCCGAAGAGGGGTCCACGAATAATAATTATGCTAAATTGTATGTTATTAATAGCAACGAACAAACAATTGATGGAACAAACAGGTTTTTTATTTTTATTTATTTATTTTTAATCTGTTTAAAAAATATGATTTATAAGAAAAATATTATCTATAAATAAATAGGCTTAGATGAATTGCTTATGTACTCTTTTCTCCTGTTTCCAAACGATTTTCTTTATTTTTGTTTAGTAGCTCTTGGCGAGTTTTAGTTTTATCATTATTAAAAAAAATAGAAATAGTTTTCGATAACGAGTCAAAATATTTATTTAAGTATTTATTTGACATCCTTCGCGATGCACATCAATAATATTTGTACACTTTTTACCAAAAACACTTGAATAATATTGAAGCTTTAAATATAATTAATTGTGGGCGAAGTTCCACTACTATACGACTTCTAGTTGGAATAATTATTTACTACTATAAATACTAACAGCGTGCCAAATGAGGTTTGTCATCAGCAACATATTTGGAACCTTAACCCACAATATAACTACCTCAGTGCTCACTTACACTGTATAAGGAACTAATGAAACAATAACTTAAAATATTGTTATAAAGATTTACATTTACATTACATTTAATATACATTGCCATTATAATGAAGATTCTGTGACTATACAAAAAATAAACGCTTGTCTGTTCCGCAAGAAATTGAATTATGGAACTCTTTACGTAATACGTTTATAATCTAAGATCCTATTGGGAAAACCTCCATATCATTAAAGTTATTAATAATTATAATGTCGAATTGTTAACGGTAAGCTGATAATTATTTCTCTTATTAAAAATAAAGAATGACTTGAAATCTTACTAAATTTATGCAGAAAAAGTCGCGGGTAACAGCTAGTCTAAAGAATAACCTCAATTACTTTTTATAAGGCTCGCTATCTGCCAGTGAAAGTCTCGTGAAAACACGTCTAACCATTTTGGAGATAGAAATGCAGGCAAGACCACGATTAACAGCTAGTATAAACTAAAATTGCTTGAATTACTTTTTATAAAGTCAGCTATCTGCCAGTGAAAGTTTCGTGAAGATCGGTCGAACCGTTTTCGAGATAGCACTGCGGGCAAAGCCACGATTAATAGCTAGTGTAAATTAAAATAAACTAAATTACTTTTCATAAGGTCAGCTATCTGCCGGTGAAAGTTTCGTGAAAATCGGTCTAACCGTTGTGAAGATAGTACTGCGGGCGAAGCCACGGTTAACAGCTAGTATAAACTAAAATTGCTTGAATTACTTTTTATAAAGTCAGATATCTGTCAATGAAAATTTCGTGAAGATCAGTTTAACCGTTGTGAAGATAGTACTGCGGGCGAAGCCACGATTAACAGCTAGTCTAAATTAAAATAACTAAATTACTTTTTATAAGGTCAGCTATCTGCCGGTGAAAGTTTCGTGAAAATCGGTCCAACCGTTTTGGAGATAACATTGCAGACAAAGTGGCGGTTAATAGCTAGTCTAATTTAGAGTAGCCTAAGTAACCTGCTGTAATTTCAGCTATGTGCGAGTGAAATTCCCATCAAAATCAGACTCTAGCCGATAGCCTAGCTAGAGATTAGCCGGAACAAACAGACAGACAGACAGACCGACTAAAATTTTAAAAATTGCGTTTTTGTTATCAGTATCGTGTATACTTTCGTACCCTATCAGTAAAAAAAAAATATTTTGATGTTACATACAGACACTTCATTTTTATTATATGTATAGAAGATATAGAAGAAGAAGATAAATTTTGCACTGTTAATTGTGTTGACTGATTGTTTGTTTCTTTGTTTTTCGAGCCGTTACCAAAGGATCATCAGCCAACTGAAAAGGCTCAATAAATATTATATTCGCTTAAATAAATTTACTCCGAAATAGAACAACGTTTCAATAAGAAGCCCGTCGAGGGTGTAGTAAATTACTTAGCCCCGGTTAATTGTAAAGAAGCCGGGGTCAGTCTGGCCCCGGAGAGTTATTCCACTCCAAACAAAGCAAACAATTACTGAAACTGCGTTCGCGCTGTCTACACAATATAATAAATATTCTTGAGCAGTGTTCTTAAGTTATATTCTATGGTTTCATTATTGTATTTTATAATATACTAGCTGTGCCCGCGACTTTGTCCGCGTGAAAACTTTTGTAAAAAAAACAGTGATTAATAAAATCATCTGAATGTATAAGTCCATTTACATATCTACTTTTCTTTCGTACTTAAGTCGCGTAGTCATTAAAATTACAATAACTTTTGATAGAGTGGACCGATTTTAGTGAAGCAAATACTAGATGTTACTCGAGGATATGCTTCACGATTTTCTTGGTAAGGTTTTATTGTGAACCCAGTACTTTAGCAGTGATGCGTGTTCGAACAAATAGATAAACAGACATTTTGTAAAAATGATTAAGTTGTATTTTATTACTTAGACACCTGCAATAATTTTTATTAAACTACAGACACCTTGACTTAAATTCTTATTATATAGTAGCTTCTGCCCGCGACTTCGTCCGCGTGGAATAGCTACTTTGGGCTAACTAACACGCAGCGGAAGCTCTCAAAACGAAAAAACACCTCTGATTTTGAAACATAATTCATTGGTTCGGCGCTCCTATTCGTCTTCGCGTGATGATATATAGCCTATAGCCTTCCTCGATAAATGAGTTATCTAACCCTGAAAGAATTTTTCAAATCGGGCTAGTAGTTCCTTCGATTAGCGCGTTCAACCAAACAAACAAACAGATAAGCTTTAGGATATTAGTATACTCGTAGATTACTGTTTTCCTCTCGTACTTACCTCGAGCCGTCATTCAAATTACAATAACTTATGATAGAGTGGACCGATTTGAATGAAACCAATACTAAGTTACTCATGAGGATATGCTTTATGATTTTTTTGCTTATTGTGAACTCAGTACTTTAGCAGTGATGCGTGTTCATACAAAATGACAGACAAACAGATAGACAGACATTTCTAAAAATGATTGAAATGTATTCTATTACTTATTCCCAGACACCAGCAATATTTTTTTCACGTAAATCGAAAAAGTACAGCCATGTTAGATTTACATTCTTATTATATCTATAGATAAGAAGATCTTTCAGTAACAACCACTAACGACTTTATCTGCATTTTTACAAATGATGACACTACACTAACTCCTAGGTTATATTATAATCGCGACGTTTGTTTGTTTATTACATTTCCACGCGTTAAATATTCAACCGATAATTATGAAATTCTACATACATGTTGCCAAGATTATAGAAAATAACATAATATGTTATTTTATTATATTTTATTATGATACCCTCCATTCAGCAAAAAAAGTACTGTTACTGTTAGGTTAAATTTCTATTAATGTGGGCATAACCACGGGCAAAACTTAGTACATTATATTCATGTACAGATTTCGTCAATCTTAATTGCCGCTCTGAATATTGCCGTAAACAAACATACAAAAATACATACCGTATTTAATAATATTAATGAGAATGTATTTACAAAAATAAAAAAAATTCGATACCGCCAAACAGAATTATCAAACGAAGTCATTATCTGCGATATAATAGAGCTTCTTGTTTCAAAACTCACCCTGTACTGTATTTTGGTACAAATATTTATCTACGCCTGAATATTCGGTACTATTTATAAGGCGAAAATAACGCATTCATTAAGTTCACTTCATTTTATGTGAGTATTTTAGTCTACATAATCATAGAGAGGCGTTACGTCTCAGTCTTGGAATCATGTACAGGTGCAGCGGTTTTTACAGCCGCTTTGCTGTATTTTTCTACAAGGCACGTGTTCTACTGTGCATAGAGTAATGTATGCATTTTTGAAGATCAGTAAAATACATTTGCGATGCACTGGACAAGTTGCAAAGACATGCTGTTGACCTTGTGAATAATGCAGGCATCGCAAATTTTATACAGCCCTAAAACTGCGTTAATTTTTGAAGTGTAAACGTCTTTCGGCGCGTGGAGCGGTATTTTTGGTAGAAGATTAATCTATAATTTTGTGTCATGACTTGCTAGTAAGCGTGACGGACCGTATTGCATTTACGCGGCTTAGGTCAGAGCATCAACGCGTAGTATAGCGGCCTGCGTACATCTAAAATTAATGATTTGTGTTAAGATTGTGCAGCTTATCATATGATTGATTGATTAATAAACTTTATAAAAATGTATATAATTATTGTTCCGAGAGCAAATAGATTTGAAAACCAGATTAATCTTAATCATTTCAATATACTAACTATGAAATTTAAATTCAAAAGAGAACACAGTGACTTCACTGTCTTGAGTTTTCACTTCTGTCGGCAGTGCTTAGAACTGCATCGACATTTTTTTATAAAACACAACACAACGACTGCAATGTGCGATTATAAGCACAATGCATCCAAAAATGGCGGCCAATATCATTCTCCCGAAGCGTGACTAACCAAAACTAGGTTTTAGAGCTTAGGAATACATTTCTCGTTTAGTATCGTGTATATCATCAATAATTCTACATATTACTAAGTCTTTATTTCATTATGCTAATTCTAAAAACAGGGGAAAGTCATCGAATTAATCACAGAGCTACGAAACGAAATGGTAAGTGCTATACAAACAGCGATCTCGTCAAACAGAACTCAATGATCCGTTCGGCTTACTCCATTTAATATGTAAATATTAATCGAATTCCCTAGTTCTTAATATATTCACGAACCGATTAAATTCCTCGATCATTTCGCTAGATGATTTTTAAACGTGAAGTCTCTAAGTTTTTTCTTATCCCGTTCAAAAGATTTCCCTCACGGGAATTATTTCCCTTTTGTTCTGTCGTATTTTATTATTGTAAAACGTACCTTTTGTTAATACTAAATAATAGAATAAAGAGAAACGAGAGAAAAACCCGGGAAAACATCTTTACGTTTATTCAATAAAACGATACTAACGTGGAAGCGGATTTCCAAAATATCGTAT
The DNA here is from genome assembly GCA_036509395.1 of Antheraea yamamai. NCBI lineage: Eukaryota > Metazoa > Arthropoda > Insecta > Lepidoptera > Saturniidae > Antheraea > Antheraea yamamai. The sequence continues at coordinate 1,706,675 of AP028441.1, forward strand.
AAATATTATTTATTCTAAAACATGTAACGAATTTTTATACGATTTTCACTGAAATTTATATAATCGATTTCAAAACGTGTATAAGTATCATTACATAGTATAAAACAAAGTCCCCTACCGCGTCTGTCTGTCTGTCTGTTCGCGATAAACTCAAAAACTAGTGAACGGATTTTCATGCGGTTTTCACCGGTGGATAGAGTGATTGATGAGGAACGTTTTAGTATATAATTTGTCAATGATTTTTTCATAATAAGGGCGGGACAACGTCTGCCGGGCCCGCTAGTAAAGCATAAATATTACATGTATATAAAATAGAGAAAAGTCGGTGTATTTTAACTCCGTTACAAAATAATCAAAGCTAGGGACTGCCAACAGAAGTGAATACTCAAAACAATGAAATAATTTTGTTCCCTTTTAAATTTTCAAATGGATTATAGTATGAAATATTTAAATTTCATAATTGATGTATTGTAATTATTAACATTAATCTGCTTTTCACTTCTATTGGCACTCCAAACAATAATTATATACATTTTTATACAGTTTATTAATTTATCAAATATATAATGGGCTGCACCATCTCAATACAAAACATAAATATTAAATCTATAAAGGCCGCTATACCACGCATTCCTAGTCTGACGCAAGCGCAATACTTTCGGTGACGTTTTACTAGCATGTGTCATGTCATGACACGAAATCATAAATTTATCTCCTGCCAAAAATACCGCTCAACACGCTTAAAGAAGTTTTCACTCCAAAAATTCCACCGCTTATATTGCTAACACTGTCTAAACCTTATGATAAATATTTTCCCAGTTTCTGTGCATCATATTTCAGCAGCTACATTGACTTAAAGCGGCTTATTGAGACAATTACGCTGTCGCCTTTAATGAACATTTTATAGGTTTTCGGTATCTTTTGAATGACTAGTACAGTCTTCAACATATAGGTTATACTGTGTTTCTTACTGTCTTCGCTGAGGAAAATATATCCATACGGTTCCCATGAGATTTCAGTTTATGCGTATGCCGCGCAACGACGAATCACCACGCTGCCTTACGTATTGGTTTAAGCTTTTTTACCTTCTTTTTAGATAATTCTAGATTATTCTAGTTCGCAAAAGGGTACATTTTAATAATGAATTATTAACTATCTATTTCGTCGGGTGTAAATTAATATGAATAATACTTCATAAAAGTATACTTACTATTCCGCGATATGATCAACATTTATACCACTAGAATCTGTTCATCCGTTTGAGGGTTATTAAATGATAAACACCCATAGAAACGAACATACATAGATATTCATAATATTCAATATGTGAACGATGGTGATGTCTGGAATTGACTCATCTCTGTGCATCCATTAAAAACGTTTGTGAAATTTACTTTTATATAGAATATATTATTATTCTAAATATTATATATATTTGTTAAAAAGATAAACCAGATCGAGTTTCTTGCCGGTTCTTCTCGATGACTGGGTTGTTTTCCGAACCGGTGGTAGTTTTGACGTTCATGAGTGCCTTCTTAGGGCCTAAATTGAATAAAGTGTTTTGAATTTGAATTGAATTTGAATAAAATTTGAAAAAAAAAAGAAATAACAGATAAATTGTAATATGCAATATGAACAATCTACTACGTAACTATATATTGTAACTACGCGCACGTTATCAACAAAGATTCGAATCCGATATTTGAGATTGTTTCATAAATGTTTCCGGGTGAAGCAAATATATTTCAGCTTTTACGATTTATTTTGAAAGGCATAATTGGCGTCAAATAACCTGAGAAGGGAACCTCTACAACATTTCGTGTATTTAAATCAGATTCAAATGAACACGATATAGTACTTTGCCGAAAACAAATGGAGATATAACGAGAGCGACTTGACGTATGTGGCGGTACAATTTATGGCGGTGTTCACTTCGGTCTAAAAAATTTCCAAGTTGACTAATGACCGTTTTTATTATATGAAGATAACAAATATGTAAAACCCTAAAGCCTCAGTTCTGTTGACCCTAGTTACCAAATATAGGTGTCTTTATTTTCTGCACTCTTGGTCCGCACCTTTTTTTTGCCTTGGTTAATTTTATTAGTCTTATGAAAAATCGTTTAGTATGAACTATTTTACATTTGTTACGTTACGTTAGTTTACATTTGTTACGTATATTACATTTTCCTTTTCACTGAGATTAATTCCTTTATGGCGGCTTCATTCTTATCTGTTAATGCCATTTTAAAATTATAATCCACAATGTCCCGCGCCGGAGCCTACCGATGGGTGAACCTACTAATTGCGTCGTCAGTTACATCGGTATAGTAAACATAGGTGTTGGTGTATCTGGATATTACCACTATAGCATGTATACACACATGGGATAAGAACACAAGGGAAAGAATTGCTGTTTTAAGGCAAGAATAGGTTTGGCGGAAATTGTGTCTCAACTGAACCTAGCACAAATTCTTTTACTCTCCATACATAATGACTATATTTTTTTCATACTAGTGTGTATATTGTATTTAATATCTTCGATTTTAATTTACGGTTTCCGGTTTTATCAGTAACAAATAATGTCAAACCAAGCCGCGTCTGCCTGTGTGTAAAATTTTTTAGTTTAACAAAATAAGCAAGTATTTAAATTTAATATTATTGAGGAAAGAGCTTTGTTCGTTATTGTAATGAATGGCGATTGAGTTACCGATTAATTTTTATCTAGTAAAAAAAATATAATAAAAAAAATTTAAAATAAACCAAACTAAAAAGTAGAAAATTATTTTTAATAAATTCGAATGTATGTAATAATGTATAATGTATATAATGTATGTATATTTTTTTTAATAAATATAAATTAATAATAGTGTAAATTAAAATGTATTTTATTTTTAAAAAGCGTGGGGTCCTTTTTGCGATATTATTGAAATGATAATCTTTCTACTCATATCTGTCAATAAAATATTTATAACTATTGATACCATGCACCCAACCTTTCTTTTTTCAATTTACACTATTATTCATTTATAATTATTTATAAAAAAAATTATATACTATTCTTAATTAAAATTTATTTTCTATTTTTTTAGTTTCGTTTTCAACAAAAGCGTGTTTTTCAATTTTTTTTAACTATTATTTATTACCTCTTACAAATTACAAAACAAAGGTTGGTAAGCTACTTTGTCTAATATAGTAAGAAGCCTTACCAAATAAAATATGTAAGTTACGTTAGGCTTTGATGAAAACTGAGATTACCCTATGACGTAACATATTAATAATTAATAAATATTAAATAAAAGAAAAGCATAGATTCAACATTACGCACAAGAAAAATCTAAGTATTTCTTGTATCAAGACTTACGAAGTATCTTTGACTTTGATAAACTATCAAAGTGCGTAATGGATCAAAAAGTAGTTCTAAATCTTTGGGACATATTAGACATTAGTACGTTGCACCTGTGCGAAGTTGGGGCCAATCATTTTTAATAGTAAACAAATTGAAATAAAGAACTCCATTAAATCACTTTACTAATAAATAAAAATTCTGTGGTTTTAATGTAATTACATTTAATTAATTTAATGTAAGTAAAAGCTTTTTCGGATCGTAGGCATTTAACTAAAAAAATTCGGAAAATGATTCGATTTAGGGTATTAGAATCGCGTTTTTAATCTTTTCTTAATAATTGGGAAATGTGAATGATAATGGGAAATCAATAGTAGACAAGAAATCCAACTATACATTTTAATTTCAATCTGCGTATTAGAGTACGGAATACACAGTAAATACAATCTTTCAGACGATAGACGCATGTTAATAAAGTAAATTTTCAAAAAAAAGTATTAACCGACTTCAATATCAATCAAAAACCCATAAGGCACTAAAAAGCGGAAAATAAATAATTTATCAAATTAACCAAATTAAATAAAACATATGAATATGTGTGCTACCTAGAGATGTATTGGAAGTCGGTGCCAACCGAAATTTCAAATTTGTTCCAGGTAGAAATGTATTACAGAGACGCGAGAGTGAACTTAAACTTTTTGTACCTATGTAGATGATACGATTTTCAGTTGGCACCGACTTCTAATATATCTCTAGGTAGCACACATATTCATATGTTTTATTTAATTTGGTTAATTTGATAAACTATTTATTTTCCGCTTTTTAGTGCCTTATGGGTTTTTGATTGATATTGAAGTCGGTTAATACTTTTTTTGAAAATTTACTTTATTTTTCCATTTTTTGTGTACATAAATATATTTTATTAGCAGTGCCCGCGAACTCCGTTCCGCCTTAAGTATATTAAAATATGCGCATTTTTGCGGTATGGTATTTATCGGTATGGTATGCGATATGATTTCAATTGGTTGTACAATAAGTAACGTTTGGTACGAACGCAACCTTATCGATAATCCGCGACAGTTTCTACCACCAACTCGGCTACCATCGCTTCACACATAATACACCTTAAGTAATGTAATTACAATGCTTGCGTCATGTTGCAACACAGCAACGAACATAAGCACAAAAGGCTCCTAAAAATTGAAGATTTTTTTTTATAATATTGGTGGCAAACAAACATACGGGTCACCTGATGGTAAGTGATCACGGCCGCCCATGGACACCTGCGACACGAGAGGAAACACAGATGCGTTGCCGGCCCTTAAGAAAGGAGTAGCCTCGTTTCTTGAAAGTTTTCTTACTTTGTCACGGATCCCATAATCAGAACCTAACCAAACTCTCATCAAACTACCCTTGAAGTACGTCCTTTCCAATAAAAAATGAATCATCGAAATCGGTTAGCGTGATATTGAGTTATTCGTCTATTTGTCGTGTACATACTTAATGCAAATTTAAAACTTATACGGTTTTGCACTGGATGCCGTTGTCGGAACTGGACCAAATTAAAATGGGACCACACGGGAAGTACCAGCTTTCAAATAAAAAAAGAATAATCAAAATCGGTTCACCCAGTCCAAAGTTATGAGGTAACAAACATAAAAAAAAAAAAAAAATACAGACGAATTGATAACCTCCTCCTTTTTTTGAAGTCGGTTAAAAACTAAGCACAATATTTATTTCAATCATTTTGAATTGAGCTATGGGTGTCGCCATATTGGCCTTTCAGTTTACCGCTACTCCGTGGCCGGGCGCCGGCTGTAACGCGACATGCGATATATGGACGAAAAAATTGAGGCGATGGAAAAAAAAACTCTTTATTTCTTTAATGTTAAACGTTAATAAACACATAATATTTTACAGTATACAACCAGCAATAAAACACGATATAAAATACATTTGACATCTGTCTGGTCACGTAGTGCAGTGAACATCAATTTTAAATTCGCAAGGTAAGTCTATATTCGTATTTTTTAGTAAATTCATACTCAGCAAAAGATACGTCGTAAATATTCGTTTTATTGTACTTCGTTCAAATATCTGTCGATATTCAGTTACCTTAAAAATTGCTGATTTCACATCAGTAATAGTTGCTGAAAATAAATATATTTATTTGGTAAAATTAGACGTTAATAAGTCATTTATAGAGTTTAAATTCAAGCCGTAATCAAAATAATTATATTAGTGAAAAACTGTATTACTTTTTCAGTACAGTAAGTCCATTGTTTACGTCAAGTAACATATAACATATACAAATACATATAAGAAACTCCATACAAAGTGTAGGGTTGAGGAGCAACTCGTAGCCTTACATATGTTCTTAGGGTGCCCGTTTGTGGGATAAAGTTGTTTGTTAGGTCACAATTAGTTTATTTGTTATTATTGTTACAATGGTGTTGTTGTGCACCCTGAGTGCTCAAAAATAACTGATAATCGAAGTGTTTAATGAATAAATTCGACTGTGCTGATGCGCACATAATAAGTAGGGCGACTTGCAATGTATGTAACCGTACACAAGTAATATAAATATGTGTATAATGTAAGTATTTCTATTTTAAGTAACGAAGAACAGCTATTTCTAAATCATTTTCTCATCAATATTGGATATAAGTAAAAGTTCCATCAAAATTCCATAGATATTAATTTGCAGAATTCTCAGGCTCATTTTATACGAAAAATACGTACTGATTTCAATACTTTTGTCTGTTATTTGACTGTATATTAAAATGTTATACTAGAAACTTTTAAATAAGTGAGATACTATTATGCTCTAGAGTTCGACTAATCAAAGTATTTATTTAAGGATATTATTGGGTGTATCAATATGTGAACGACCGTGACGTCAGGAAATGACGCCAATCTCTGGACAAGCACCAAAAAGTAGTGTAACTACTATTTATGTTTATAAAAATACGTATAATGAAAAGATAAACCAGATCGAGTTTCTTGCTGGTTCTTTTCGATGATTGGGTTGTTTGTCCGAACCCGTGGTAGATTTGACGTTCATAAGCGCCTTCTCAGGGCCTAAATTATGTAAAGTGTTTTTGATTTCACAATTGATGCCGTCCGCCTGATCCTACTGGAGTGGATAGATATAGAGAGTGGGGCTTCCTGTAGTTTCGGCTGGTGCAGGTACTCACCGGAAGTTTCGGATGGTACCTACACCAAATCGCTCACAGTGAGCCGAGCGCCACATGCCACGAGTGAAGCGCTGACGAATAAACCGCTCAACACACTCTATCTGAGTGTGCTGCGTGCGAGGGATAGAGCCGCATTCTGGCTGCGGCTGTAGGGCAAGATTTATAGCTGCCGAGTGTGGTTTCGGCCATTCTCGGCAGTAAACAGGAATGGCAAGCGATGGTCTCCTTCTGCGAGGAGGTCATCTTGCAGAAGGACGTGGCGGAGAGAGCCCGCGAAGAGGATCCTATGAGCGGCCCTGTCCGCCAACAGAGGATCGTTAGGAAGAAGCGGGCCCGTCTCCTCATTGCACAGGTCTGGCTGACGAAGGGAGGCAGATGGAGTGCACTCAGTCTGTTCTTCTGTTACACAGAAGCCCAAAGGTCACCTATCGCAGGGCGGGCCGTTGGAATGGCTATCCAAGTTGAGTAGCTAGTACGATCCTTTGCCGCCCCAACAAATACAGTCTGTCGGTACACTACGAGGTTTTAGTCCGTGCGAGTAGGACGTAACCCACTCTCTCCCGCTGGAGAATGGGTATCCATAAGGGATTTCCCCACGTTAATAAAAAACCCTGATAGTGTAGTCTTTCGGATGCAACCAACCAGTTAACCAAAGATTTTCCCGGAACTCCTTGACAACTTAGTCAGTAACAAATTCATATTAATGGTTTTACCGTGTTTCATTTCAAAAAAGTGTGATCCACATAGCCTTGAACCTTAAATGAAGCTGAACTATCAATAAGAAAAACATTGTGATGAAACCATAGCATGGCGGTAAGGTTCTTTCTAAGCTTACTCGGCTGGCTACTACCTTCAAGTTGAAAATCTATCACCAACCACGTCTTGGTATGAACGTCAAAGCTAACACTGCTTCGGAAAACAACTCAGTCATCAAGAACAACAAGCAAGTAACTCGATCGGGTTTATCATATTATTAGACATATTTTTACAAACATAGATATTTCCATTCGTTTTTGGTGGATGCACAGAGATTGACGACATTTTCAGACGTCACCATCGTTATTAATTAAGCCATCATTGCTTCAGCTATAGAGATAAAGTTAAAAAATAATTGCTGTAAAGTTATATTGTATTATTAATTTATAAAGTACACCAAAGTAAGGTATGTGGTTGTGGTTTGAGAATGTCAGCAATCCCTTAGACGCGGGCGTATAATTTGATTCCGCATAATTATTCAAAGTTTTGGGAAGAGGACGCCATTTATATGTAAAACGGGGTAACTTGTGTTATTGGGTTCTGTGAAGGTGAATTTATTGTCAACAATTTATTTACAAACGTATGTGTCACATACACACATACAAACCTATAATCAATATTTACGTAACCTGGTTATTTTACTATCTAACAATAAAACAACTCCGAGAGATTTCTTTTCTTCAATAAACTTCACTTGTAAACAATGTAATAACCGTATCTCTCGTGAGGATATCAATATATCACCATATAAAAAACTTCGTTTTCTATACCAACGATAACCTCTTATGCTTCGAACATTTAATACCACGGGAAATGAGATTTTAACTTCTCGAGTTTACCTCGCATATGGTGAACTGAGTTTTATGGCACATACAAGAGGAAGAAACCTTGAAGAGGCCCTCTTCTTGAAGTGTGGATGTAATCACCACGCCATCCCGCGATGTAATGACAATTTCAAAGAAAGAAATAAAGCCGGTATGTTACCCAAAGCTATGCTTAAGTTATCTGTGTAGATTCTATGAAAATTTGGCGAATAGTTTTGAAGATTAGCATGTTCAAACTGGCAAACAAACATACAGAGAAACAAAGCTTTTCTTGTATTCGATTACCCTATCAATGGGATTAGAATCAAGTAGCAATTACGCCATTGCAACACATAATAATTGCTAACAAAATGAATGAATTTCCAGTCTCACGATGCGGTAAGTGTACAAAACATCGAGTCAGCAATTTCCACGGTACGTCGCACTCGGCAGACCGACTCCTCGGTTCTCAGATCGTTCGTGTATAAATAATTGGACGAGATGATCATTTGACAGTGTTAACCTAGCATCGGCTGCATTCACATATTGTTAGTTTTAGGAGAGTCTTTGGTGGTATTCTCATATTACTGGTATTAGATCATTTTGTAATTTAAAATAAAGTAGTTAACTTAGAATAGGTAAATCTGTACGTGTTAGGTTTAGAAGTGAATTAAAAATTAAGAAATGAAAAGGAAATCTAGTTAATTTAAATATAACACGTAAAAAAATCAGCAGAACGAAGTCACGGATACCAGAGATACGTAATACTATAATACGAGTATATTTAAATTCTCCGTACTTGAAGTATTCCTGATACAATTTAACGCAAGAGGTAATATATCTTTTGAAGTTGCCAAAGCGAACACTTTTCTAAGTTATCACAAGTACAAAAGTTTTAACAAGCGTCATTCCGAAGTTCAAATGGGAGTGAACTTGAACAGAGAAGCGAACCGGTTTTATTTGTTAATATCCACAAGACTTTTTATTTGCATGCCGTAAAAATACTCCTGGGTTCCTCTTCTTAATACTTCGTGAGGATAACTACTCGTTATAGTAGACTGAAGTGTAATAACTTTAAAATTAAATTTTGAGTAATATTTTCAGATTTTAGAAGCTACAAATCTATCTATTTATCTATATATCCTTCCCTCAATGAGCTTTCTTTGACAGTAACTATAGAATAGTGAAAGTGTTAGGGCAATGACAGGACTTATAGAATCGTCAACAGAATTGTGATTATACTCGAATTTCGATATTTTTTGGACTTGATTTTTATGACAATCTAACGATATCGACTGGGTGATATAAAACCTTATCTACTGAGTACAGAAACCCCCTAACGATTGTGATACAGAAATCGGAATGTGTAAATGAAGCACCAGTATGATCATTATTGTGGTGTTTCTTTTGACATCGCGATACAGCTATACCAATACATAGTACAGCGTTATATAGATGATATGTTTCCTCGCCGCCATGTACGAATTCAGAGAAGACGCCGTCGAGAGATGGCGGCAGGACCTGGCGGACGCGCGTTTCGGGCGGTATACTGTAGACGCCGTTCGCGCGGTCCTGCAGGAATGGATTGGTAGGGACTGGGGTTCCAGGATGTTCCGACTGTTGCAGGTGCTCACCGGACACGGTTGTTTCGGGTGGTACGCAGGGAGCCGTCCGCCGCTTGTCATGAATACGGCGCTGACGAGGACACCGCGCAACACACTCTGTCTAAGTGTGCTACATGGGATGTACAACGCCGCATTCCGGCGGCGGCGATAGGTGGAAATTTATCGCTGCCGTGTGGTTTCGGCATGCTTTTAATATCATAAAAAAACATGGGAATTTACAATAGAAACTAATACTAATAACAAGGACATAGAAGTTGTCCATATAACACTAGTTAGCTGCGGTAGTTGTCAAATGATGATGACTTAGATGATGTGACTTAAAAATTAAAATGGAAAATTTATCGCCGATTCTATAAGCGTGTTCCAAGAACCGTTGTCGTCATCATGCCGACCTACAGAAGAACGGAACACACTGACCAGGAGGCGATTCCACATTTTCGCAGTACGGCAGAGATAGGAATTTTCGAACTTCTTTTTTCTTGTTGGTTGTTACCAGGCGTGATAAATTGTCGCACTCTAATCTGTACGCCCAGCTTCTTTCTATTCTTAGATTATTACCATATTACTGCTTAAAATCAAAATATAAAATACCTACGCTTGACGCAGTCACTTTAAAAGAGATCAGGTCGGTGAACCATTAAAAATATCTCAATATAACACAGTCCAAAGACTATAAAATTTAAGAGCTTTTAAAACTAATATAAAAGTTAAAAATTCATTTATTAAAGTTACCGAACCGCTGTGCGCTTGTGCGGAGAGGTCCAGAGTTTCTTTATCAGTCAGTTCAAGTACGGTACGGACGAAGGGCGCGCCGCCCGCCCGCCCTGAACATCGCAACTGAGCGCGACTTCGAAATACAGTGCTAAGTGACGTATAGTGACAGAACTGTGTACGTTTTTGTGTCATTTATATTCAGGTATGATTATTACAACCTTATTATACTACCTTTGTATACTAGTTCGTGCCTCCTTGTCGGTTCACGTATTTTTTTCATTTCTTGTAAACTACGTATTCTGTTTGAATTACTTAAGGGTTATCTTTCATTTTTTAATTGTTATTTTATGTAACCCTTTTTGGTAATTTTAAGTTACCTCTGATAAGCTTTACCGTCAGTGCTCACCCCCTTTGGAAAATCATAATAATATAGAGCTTGGACAATGTTCTAAAAAGTCCTTTATAGTATAAATCTATAAACTGTCGTTAAAATCAAAATAACTCTTTCAGTGGTAAGCGGACAAAGATGTCAATCTTATTTATATGTACAGATGAAACATTATACAAAGAAATAACTTGATTCTTATTAATATCTTTGTAGAGCCTAATTAGTTTTCAAGTCGCGGGATATCAAAATACAGTAACACAAATTAATCTGGTCTATATATGCATACACTATTTAAAAACAAACGATGTTGCTGCAAGAGCAAGTTGAACTGCTATTTCTACCCGACTAGAGACAAGTAACGTACTACAGTAAAAAAACAAATATATATCTAACTGTGCCCGCGACTCCGTCTGCGAGGAACCTAATGTAAAAAAAAAACTAATAAAATCTGAATGTATTAAGTACATTTACTTATCTAATTTTCTCTCGTAATTAATTCGCGTCGTCATTAAAATTACAATATTTTTTCATAGAGTGAACCAATTTTAATAAAATCAAGACTAAATGTTACTCGAGGATATGCTTTATTATTTGTATAGATAGTGACAAACATTAACTTCCTATATACTCTGACGTAAACAGTGTACGCCAAGATAGCTTTGAAACGGCAGGAGTTTTTCAAACTTACTTGACACTTAACGTTCTTCTTTCTGTACTTTATTTTGGCAATCAATCTTCTAGTAGTTTATTACTCCCATTGTCGTGAAGGTAATGATATTTCAAGTTTCTTGTGGTTGTTTTAATGAACTAACAAGATAGTGGCCAAGGAGTTTTGTGGCAAGCCAGAATCGATGCTCCGTGGTATTACTTCCCATCCATGTCAGCCTATATTTCTCATCCACAGACCAAAACATAGAGCCAAATAACACAAGACTATGAATTAAAGATAAAATCCAGTACCTATATGGCATTCCAAGATTCCGTCAAATACTCTGACACTTTACGTTATATTTTGTTCAATTTAAATAAGTTCTTCATAAATTATACTTTATATATTATACTAATATATAAGCTATATATCGTAGAATTTTATCAAAATCCGATTAATAGTTTTTTCCGTGCAAGTATAACAAACATATAATAGATTCTTCCCCACAAACTTTCTCATTCTATGTTCAAATGTCGATACGCATAAATTTTCATGAGGAGGGCTCAAGAGGTATATAAGTTGGAATGCAATGGCGCCACCTAATGGCAAGTTACAGTAAAATATATGTCATAAAATCTTTTCCAAGAAAAAATATATAAGTATGCCAACAATCATGACGATCGGAAAAGGTTATATGTCGACATCTATTATTATATATCACTAGTTTTCCGACATGGATTTGCGCGGGTGCAATAAATATATTTCTATGGGTTCACAAATGTCCATGTAATCTATATATATGAGGTCCTTACATATGAAATTGGCGTTTGTCGAACTAGTCAATTTGATCTCAAATATGTGGCGTTTGGTTAGGAATACCAAATTCAAATTTACAGAAGTGAAATTTCTTATGGCATTGTAAGGAAAATTTACGTAACGCGTTAAACGTAAGGTATGTATTTGTGTGTATGTGTACACTTGAGAGTCAGTCCTCTCTAGGTTTAGCGTATTTACTATTGTAGAGCACATCGTCATTTAACAGCAGATGAGATTGTGGTCAAACGGTAAAAGCTATAAAATATTTAAAAAAATGAAATTTGGGTAGTATTTACCTTTCTTTTTCCAGTGTTTAAACTTACTACGAAGCGACTTTTTAAACTTAACTCCCAAACGAGGATAAACGATGGTGGTAAACATCATACGGAGGCACAAAATCTCTACACTTGTTAATGTAGATTTGACACATCTCTCGAAAATAGTACTTTTTTTCGGATGAGAGTACTCTATCTCCTTGTCTGCAACTCTGACAACGTATAGGAAAAATTTCATTATGAACGGGTAAGTAGCTACAATGCGAAAACATAACGAACGAACTCACATTCACGTGTATAATATTAGTACTGACTAGCTGCATAGAAATTAATGTAAAAAAAACAGTGACTAATAAAATCATCAGAATATATCAAGTCCATTTACTTATCTACTTTTCTCACGTATTTAAGTCGCGCCGTCATTAAAATTACAATAACTTTTGATAGAGTGAACCGATTTTAGTGAAACTAAGACTAAATGTTACTCGAGAATATGCTTTAGCAGTGATGCGTGTTTAAACAAACAGACAGACAGATAGATTACTTATTCCTATACACCTGCAATATGTTTTTTAACAAGAATCTAAAAAGCAAAGACACGTTAGATTTACATTCTTACTATATGTATAGAAGATTGTTATATACATATGTAGATATTGGCATAGCTAAAGTTTAACTAATAATTGGCTATAAAAAATCGCTATTCAAACTGAAAAACCAAAAACATGGCATCGAAAGCCAGATCGTCTGTCGTCCGATTAGCAAATCTGCTTAATTTGAATCTAAATTAAATTGCATTTATATGGCACGTTGCCAGACTTAATACTAGCAACGCTTTTATACATGGCGACTATCTGAGACTTTTCGTAATTAAAATTCTCTACGGTATCCTTTTTTTACTCCTTAAATTCCTATCCAGACATTATATCCAAGCGTTGTTAAAGTTCTGATATTCACGCGGAAGTTTCGAGAAGTATTTTATTCTATTTTTTAAATAGATATTTCTGCATGCATGCTGTGGCAGCTTTTAAAGGTGAATTGTGTCTATAGATTATTCGTTTAGTGTCAATTCATTTGTGGTATATTGGTCAGTAGCTATCCTTAAATAAATAAATGCTTAGAGGATACCTGTAGGGGATTTAATATCCCGCCTTTTTTGAAATGAAAACTTCTTTGGCGCGTTGATCAGTATTTTTTTGTGAGGAAACAAATTTATAATTTCGCGTCATGACATGCTAGTAAGCGTGACCGAGTGTATTGTGCTTGCGCGTCTTGTGTCAGACTAGCGACGCGTAGTATAAGAGCCTATGTATATCTAATATTGTTATTTTGTATTGAGATTGTGCAGCTCATCATATGTTTGATGTATTAATAAACTATATCAAAAAGTATATAATAATTATTAGAAGTGCTAATAGATGTGAAAGATGATAATAATTTGTATTTGCAAATTATGAAATTTAAATAATTCAGATTATAATTATTACAACAAAAGAATTAACCAAAAAGATGCAGTTTTTGTGAAGTGATGCACGTATATACATTCAGCAAATATTTTTTATACTTTGACAATCAATCGAGATTCATGTGGCGCTCGAGCGAAACTGACAACAGTTTATAACAACGATCATTACAAATTAAAAGAGCAGTATAATTAATTGGTGACGATTTTATAATTATTTATGTGACCACCTTGAAAGAGAATACAGAACTGCCGATATCGTAAAGGGGCCCTTTTCCTATTGCCCAATAGTGGGATATCCATAGAACGTTGACATAATTGGTATACGATTAACAGTTTATTAATGTACAGTTATTAAAAGCAAAAGAGGAAAAATTACCCTAATGTTTCTGCTGGAAAATACTTTGTAATTCCGACTAAAAGCTCTCGGATAAGAGATTAATATGCATACATTAGTATGAGCCACGAGAAGGCAACCTAAAAGCTCATTTGGCTGTTTACCTGGGATTTATCTATTATAGTAATCATAAATTTTCACTGAGATTATATACATAAATAAAATATATGTGTTTTAGAAAGAAATATTTGTACAGGTATTGCGGATAAGATTTTATTTTATTTTTGACAACCAATCTCCTGGTAGATTACTACTTTCATTATCGTGTAGGTAACGAGTTACGAGTTTCTTGCGAATATTTCAATGAACTAACAAGATGGAGGCCGTTTTGTTAGAACTTTTTATGGAGTTTTTATGGCAAATTAACATCCATGCTCCGTAGTAATATTCCCTATAATGTTCACTTGTGCACAATAAACAAACTATTACTTAAAACACGACCAATATTACACAATATAGAGTCAAATAACACAAGAATATGTGTATCATTACATCATTACATAGTATAAAACAAAGTCCCCTACCGCGTCTGCCTGTCTGTTCGCGATAAACTCAAAAAATACCGAACGGATTGTCATGCGGTTTTCACCGGTGGATAGAGCGATTGATGAGGAACGTTTTAGTGTATAGTTTGTCAAGTATTTTTCCATAATCAGGGCGGGACAACGTCTGCCGGGCCCGCTAGTAAAATATAAAGCCGCTACATGACATTCCAAGCTTCCGCCAAAAACTCCGCGTTTAAGGTTACACAGTAAAACGTTATATAATCTATTCTATATTTTACTATAATAAAACTGTAACTAGGCCAAAATTAAATATTTTTTGAAAATTATAATAGGGGTAGACTTTGTTATCGATATAGAAGCCAAAAATAATCCTTTTACATTTTTTGTCTGACTGTCTGTCCCTGCGAACACGTATCACTCTAAAAGTACTGAACCAATTTTGACGAAACTTGGCAAAGTGATAACTAATATTACAAGGTTACATCTAGAATACTTTTGTCACATAAAACGCGAGGGATTCTCCAGGATAACGGACAAAGTCTAAATCTAAAATTTGTGGTTAATGAAATTCTTGGCGGATTTTGGGAAATTTTCTTTGTGCTATATATAGCAGACAGACTAGCTAAAAATTGAAGCTACATTTCATTTTTCTATGCTACATTAAAAAAAATAACAAAAAACTTATCGCTGGGTTCCGCACCGACACCTCCGTCGGTCCATATAATGTACAGTGCCGTTATAACTGAGCTACGGCTACATGACATTTCTGCGTGTAATTAATTATCAATCAGTTAGAGACATAGAATTATGTAACCGCATACTCGCTTTGTTACTTTATAGTTAGAGACTTAGAATCACAAAATGTAATAAGTAGGCTAAATCCTCTTAACATATGTGTTGGTATCTTTATTATGAGGCATTTTTCCCTTTTGATTTTCAAACCATAACGATTCCAAACAAAGTTCACTTCCATAATACCATGTCGACAAAGTTAAACAATATGTGTAAACGAAACTGATATTTATATGTTGTTACATTTGTTTTATTGTATAAAACTTTTTTGCTAAACAAAGGTGACAAGATTTTTTCGTAAAACATAAACCTACATAATAGTTACATTGCATTGTAGAAGATGAACCTCAATTAGGTTTCTGTCAGTACGTGTTATTTCGATACTTAGTAAAATTAGTTTTCTGAATATTCTTGAGTCTTGAAGTAGGCTCTACGCGAATAGTGAACGGGCGTGAAGTAGAGTGGTACAGGAGCAACTCAAAGGGCAATGGGAAGACATTTATCGGCAATAGGTTAGTTTTTATCTTAACTAGACTCGGTAGGTGATGCTCCGAACGGGTTCTAGGCTTATTTAAAAAGATTTTTCACGTACCAACTAGGTATATGTTTACGTGAGTCCCTGGATAGTTTGAATTCACATATGGAAGCGGTAGATGTCGCTGCAATCGAGCTTTTAGGTTTTTTAAGAATTTTTGCGTTTAAAAATACAATTGAAACTGCTAATAACCGATTTGGTGCAGATGAAGTTGCACGAGTCAGCTAGTGTAACATAAAATGTACGATGATGAAATATTATCAACTATCGCACAGCACTTTACTAACAAAAATAACTAAAGCATCGAATATTTTACGCATCACTATTATTTGTCATATGATTTGAAAAATAATTTGTCACATGATATTAATAATTGGTTATATTGTTATTTTTCTTTAATACAATACGCAGGTTTCATATAGTTACTATATACCGGCACAATTTATAACCTTAGAAGTTAACAAAAAAGTAATTTATACCACTTTTTCACAGTTATATAACGCTAAGGCCTAAAATATAGCAGGTTTTCATTTATCACAGTGTCAAATAACAGTAGTAATAGTGTAAAGTTCACTACGTCACAATTATATGTATATATAGTTCTGATAGCTATGCATTACAAAAATATAGGTATAGTAATGCCCTTTATTTTTCGTGAGGAAATCCTGTAAGGGATACCCTCCCTTCATCGCTTGGCATTGGATGAGTTACGCCATCTCATCGGCTAAAACCCTACGGTGTTCATCTCGCACCTCTAGCCGGGTCGCGGGAATATCTTACCCTTAAGTAATTATAGATAATAAATGCAAACTAGCAAAACAAAAATTAACACGTGCAGTTAGATCGTACAGTTAGTTACTTATATTTAATTCGCGGAATTACAAGCAGAGCAACAGCCCAAATCAGGGTTTGATTTCTTTTAGTACATGTTTTGTTACATTAGGCAATATATGAAACAAGCTATAGGGTTAACAATAAACTCAGTCGACACAAAATGATTACCAGTAATTTTATTACAATAATTTATCTAAACTGTTAAACATTAACCAATTTAATGAAGCCACATTTTTAGAATAGGAAATTGGATGCGACATGCAAGACATTAATGTTATTGAAGTAAATAATTTTGTCATCATAATTACATAATCATGATTTTTTACGGAATCCCATTTGACGCTTCTATTTAGATAATAAATATTGTGCAGAAAAAGGCCCTGATATAAATATTTAGGTACAAGCCATGTAATTGTTAAAACACTTTATCGAAGAAAACACTAACAATCTTAATATATATATTTCTTGTGTGCGTGTGTATGTGACTGAACTCCACCTAAACGACTGGACCGATTTTGATGAAATTTTTTGTGCGTGTTCGAGTGGATCCGAGAATGGTTTAGATTCACAATTGGAACCGGTAGGTGGCGCTGCGATCGACTTTTAGGATTTTTTTTGTTTTCAAGGCAGGACAACGTCCGCCCGGTCCGCTAGTATCTTTATATTTCGCACGAACGTAGTTATAGACGGTGTAACTTAGCAATACAACGAATAACATTAGAAGACAAGAATATAAAAATTGAGAATGGTTTTATTTGAAATCGGTAAGCATTCCAGAGATAAGAGATGAGATAGGGAAACAAGCGATAATAAACGAGATGCATCAATATGTCGGGTAAAAGTTTACATGGGACATCTGCAAACGACAACCCATAAATCATTGCGATCGAAATGAATTTTCTGATAAATATGTAACTCTCGTTAATTGATACATTCATGATATTACTTTGGCTAATTTATGATATTTTATATCTTATTTTAGGATCATTTTTAATACTGCAGTACTGGATAGAGTTGAAATTATACATCTTGATTTTAATGTCTAAATAGAATAAGGTGATAACTCCAGGCATGATTAAAGATTAAATACGCTACTAAAAGGATTATCTATATTATGAATATACTAAATATGACAGTATTTAGGAATAATGATGAGGTAAGACTGCTAGACTTCTGAATGTCACATTTATCTAAATATATCATACTATGTAATCCAGCCACGCGTTGCTGTGGCTCAGTTATTACATGTTGAATTAAAATTATGTAAAGTATTTGATATTATTACATAATGAGTCTGGCTAAAAACTAGATACAAAAAAGCGAAGTCACGTAGTAAATAGATTAACAAAACACGTGTACCACAAAATAAACTGGAGTAGAAAAAGAAATTGAAAATTAAAACCTTGCGCTATCTATGAGATAACTATAACAGTCGCTCGTAAAGTTTTCTGTCAACAAAATAATTTATAGCGCCATCTGTTCAAAACTGATGAAACTTACAATGAATAACAATAATCAACATTGGCAATCATTTCATTTATAATAAAAACATATGGAGGCGATTAATCGAAATATAAATTATCATATCTCTCAAGTTGACCAAATTATGTCTGAATGCCAACTTTCATGAAGATCGGTTAAGCAGTTTCGGAGTTCATTGTGGACAAACATTATGACACTGGATTTTTATATATTTAGGTAGTGAGAATTTGACTTTAAAAATGCATCGTAAAGCAGTCCGTTTTAATTACACGTGGTTGGCGTTTGCTTGAGGCTAGTTTTTTTTTTAAATGTGTTTAACGTCATTTTTGAAGTGAAACTTCTTTATCGACGTAGGGAGGAATTTTAGAGCATGTAAAAACGTATGTAACGTTTTTCGGTTACGCGCCATCTTAATTTCTGTACATTTTTCCGTTACGCGCCATGTTTATTTCTAAAGGTGCGCTCATAATGATCAGATTCCGTTTTTTTTTCTACAGGTGCGCTCACAATGATCAGATTCCGTTTTTTTTTCTGTAAAGTTGTAAATATAGTAGATCATTTTTCGAAAAATGATGTCATAAAGAAGTTTCACTTCTTATGTGTGTACACTGATACACGCACGTATTTTTTTTTTAATTCCTTACACAACAATCACACCAATGTTTACTGCATTTCGCCATTCGCCACTTTGTAATGCAAGTTCCTTCCAAGTATCACTGTATAAATACCTCATAACCATTTCGTCACAAGCTATCGTAAATATTGATTCATTAGGATTTCAATCAACGCGTTGTCAGTATAAACCTTGTAGCGTTAACGCATCACTAGAATACCGCTTGCAGTGGATTAATAATTTTGGAAATAAAATTGTATCTTCCTGAAAGTACTGATCATCTTTTATAAATCCTAAATGTACTAGAGTTGTTTGTTGGTACTGGACTGGAGTGTAAACTCCTACATAACTGTCGACCTAGACATGAGAAATGCTTCAGCTTCGCAACGATTTACGAGGTGCCGCTACGTTGTCAAATGGAACGCATATTTAATTTTGTCCGCGTAACGAAGCGTCAGGAGCAAAATTTATCTGTAAACAAATATAGCATTTGATTATTGTTAGTGAGACTGTGCCTGATAGTAAGAAGAGCAAGGATAGCTCATTGATTAGCGTGTTCGAATGACCCTTTCTGAGGATGAGGAACCTATGAGGAACTTTCAGTGAAGGAAAACGTCAAGATGAAACCATAAAATGGTGATTGGGCTTTACAAATCCCGTCAATCTAGCTATCATCCTCTACTTGAAAATTTGTCGAAGCACCTATGACTGTTTTCCGGTGGCTGCACCAGAAGCCCAGCCCGTAGGTTTAGCATGTTTACCATTTTAGACCACGTCGTCATTTAACATCAGATAAGATTGTGGTCAAACACTAAAACGTATACTCTTTCTCTCTTTCTTTATAAAGTATAAAAAGTCCCTTGCTAATCGTCGATGTCAATGTATCTGATGATCATGACCCATTATAGATTCCTAACACCCCATTTCATCTAGGTATATCGGACGCAGTTGTCGTATTTAACCACGATTTTAGCGTATAACATTATTATCACTACGATTCTCATTTCATCGTTATTTTAAATACGATGGCAAAGAAGTTACAAGTCTAGGCTATTGAATTCGTAAAGAACAAAATAAAAAAAGTATATGTCAACAGCTTCTGTAAGAAATTCCACGATATTTTCCTTTATCGGCTTCTAAAGATAAATAGGGTGCGCACATAAGTCGAAAAGGATTTAACTACCCGTGAAAGAACCGCTTGCCCGGTTCAACCCCTAAGGAACGTAGTTACGAATGCATTGTAAGGGTTTATTGTGGCCGATATAAAATTAAAGTCTTTTTTTATTACACAGTAATTATTTTATTGTTTCTAAAAATATTATTACTAAGTAGTAGTCCGTCTGTTTATACCTTTATAATTTATAGCACCATACATCATATTTGCGTAACTCTATAGGCTTATTTACCGTACGCCGAGAGGGCTCTTGAAGAGTAGGTGTGTGGTATAATCCGGCTCGAAATGGACCAAACTATAATGTGGTGACGCCGCGGCGATGTCGACGTCACCGTAGGGGCGCGCGGGGGGTATCTATGCTAAATTTAAGTGGACTGTATATGCGGGGCTGCTATATTTGATATTCAACTATTGCGATCAGCTACGAAGAGGGAGACAAGGGTAGGAAGGAAACTTGGCACATACCTCGCGGCGCTGCAGTCTCCACGTGGCTAGCCGGCTAGGTGATTCTCGTTTCTCTCCACTGAGTTCTCTCCCACACAACACTTATTGTTTATAATATATGTCGGCACGTATGTAGCGATGCGTTTATTTCTCACTCGAACAGGCGAAAACTCAAAATGTTAGCATGCGGCGCGGTCACAACAACCTCGATGCGGCGCGCAAACAATAATAACGATAGCAGTCGAACTAGTAGCAACAGTCGAACACTGGCCGCCGCGCGTCCGTCGCGCGCGGCGCGGCCAACGACACTGACGATAGCAATGGCGGCAGCACGGACGCGCTACCGAATAAGCATGTGCCAGGAAAAGGTGATTGGGCAGGGCTAGAAAGGTGGCGTGACCTGATCGCAATTAATTGGTCGGGCTTCAAAGTGGCGTGATTTAATCCATAATGCGGGAATTTTCAAATATACATAAAGCGGCGCAACCAGTAGGATTTTTCAAACTAACTTGATGGTTATTATTATATTTTAGCTAATTTAATACTCACTAACATCTTCTATACATGTAATATGAAGTTAAATCTAACGTGTCTGTAGGACTTTTTAAATTTTATAAAAAATGTTGCAGGTGTCTAGGAATACGTAATAAAATACATTTCAATCATTTTTAGAAATGTCTGTCTGTTTGTTTAAACACTCGCCACTTTTAAATTACTGCGTTCACGATAAAAACGAATCAAGATAATTATAAAGCATACCCTCGGGTAACATTCAGTCTTTATTTCATTAAAATTAGTTCACTCTATCAAAAGTTATTGTAATTTTAATGACGACGCGATTTAAGTAGGAGAGGAAAGTAGATGAGTAAATGGACTTAATACATCAAGTGATTTTGTTAGTCACTGTTTTTTACATTAGATTCCACGCGGACGAAGTCGCGGACACAGCTAGTAATAAATATAAATGAGAGTTTGTTTGTTATGGTGTCACGTATTAAACGTAACGTAACGTAAACGTAACGTAAAATGTAACGTATTAACTTCTCAATCAATCATCATGTAATTTTTTATACACCTAGACAATACAGACAAGGATATATGATACATTTCACCAAGAACCTATTTTAAAACTAGTCTAGCATAACAGCCATGGATTCTTATATGAATAATTTGCAATAAGCAAGCTGGAGTACAGAAAGTATATATGGTATCGTGGAAAACTTATACTGATATCCCGAAATATATCTAGAATAACGCGAGCGAAGCCATGGGCATAAGTTATTCTTCAAAGAAGTAAATAGTAGAGAATTAAATTAAACACCAAGAGGTTACCTTACCAGTAACTAAGTTAATTAAAATCGTTTTTGTCGTAAACAAAATAGTGAATATTCAGGAGAGAAGAGAATTGCTTGTAACTTGTGCATGCTTTCTCATAGCGATACAGCGACTCCAGTGTAACACAAAACTCATTGTCCGCAAGCGGAAAATAAACAGAATTTTAATAAGTTATCACAATGTTTCGTCGTGAACAACGGGATATTTTATTTCATTGTCCTTCCGAAAGATAAATATCGAGCACAAAGGGAATGAAAGAATTCAAATGTCCGGGGACAAAACGCTTGTAAGAAAAAATATGTAACGCATCGTAGATTTCGGCTAATGTAAATCTACTGGAAAGGTTTCCCACGACAATAAATCATGGTAACCTCGGTCATACATTATAATATTAGTGTTTTCGTGGTTTTATACATTGTTTTTTTGTATTAATTATACTGAACATTCTGGAGAATATGAAAATGTATTTATAAATATAATGGTAGACGTTACTTTGCACTTCCGCCTGGAATTGATTGGCCGCTACCACGTCTTGTTGGTACAAAAAACGTTTGTTTTTATTAGAAAAAAATAGTAGACAAGTTACATAACTATAAATATTAATTTCAATCTGCGCAAATTAGAGTACGGAACGCAAAATAAATACAATCATTCGGATTTTAGACGGATTTTAAAAACTGAGCACAATATTTATTTAAATAATTGAATCATTTTGAATTGAGCCATGGGCGCCGCCATATTGGCCTCAGTATTCGCGGTCGGCTGTAATGCGACATGCGATAGGTGGGCGAAAAAATTTGAGGCGATGTAAAAAAAGTTTCACTTTAAAATACTGTACAAATTTTTCGAGCTGTTATATCCCTCCCTAGTTTTATGTATTCGCTGTATCAGCAATATGTAATTTCCCAGACTTTTATAAATGCTTATATGCATTTTTATTCATTGTTCATTATTATTCAAATTAAAATCATCAACTCCTAGCCACCCAGTAATACAAAAGAATTCTCTGTCTAAGAAAACGACCAAAAGACTAAAAATCTTGTCGGAGTGATTTTCTTCGATTGATCTACATCCAAAGAACTAATAGATATAATATTTCTAAGTTGGCAGATAACGGTGATTGTCAATAAAGCCTCATTAGTAAAAATTGTTCTTAATAGCCAAATCATAATAATATTATCAATTTCTATAAAGTTCATATGGGGCTGGTGATAATGACGTCTACAGGAAGTGTATCTCTCACTTCCCTGCACGTGCTCCCCGGGTTCTGTTAAAGAGTAACAAATTTTTGGCCGCTACACTGTTCTACGTACCTCGCAGCGACAAACACAATAATCAATATATGCGCGAGAATAAAAGGTGTATATCCTATTTAACCATACAATTAAATAAATAAAGGTTGAGTAACACCAAACTATGTTTATGACGTTATTTCGTAAATAAGAAGAATCGTTTGCTATTTTAAACTTTTAATTAAAATTAAAATAAGAAATTCACAAAATGACAATAAAACGCAAAAACAAATTATTGACAGAGACAAGCGTTTAAAAGTTTTAATGAGCAAGTAACCTGAGCGCGCCTTTGAAGTCTCTCGACGAACACTAGAAAAATAATATTTTATTTTTAATGTGTTAGGACTTGGTAATGCTCTAACTACTCGAACTTCAGCCGGTAAAGCAGTTGAAAGGTTACATCTGATGCGTGTCAACAGATTTTCAATTCAAAGTCGATAGAGAATCCAGCGAGAATTAGTTACAAAAAAATCTCCCAAGTAATTAAAGTTGTTACGTTTTTAAAATTTTTTTTTTTTTTTTTCGAACTGACTATGCTATTGACCTGTCAAGGTCTTTACAGCTTCACCGGACTACTAAGGCGAGCGCTTAAGGCACTCAGCCGATTTGGTTTTTAGGTAACATACACAAGGGTGCTCGGCACACCTCGGCTTGGGCTGTTACCTGACAAAATTCGCGTCTGACCTAGCTAAACTATTCTAACTATTCATACATATATTCATTTGTGAATCATACAATCGAGATTGCATGATTCACAAATGCGTACGTGTATATCTGAATGAAATGAGCTAAACTATTCGATTCAGCTCGAAAAAGGGAAAAAAAACAAACCCGTCAACCATGTGTATATATGTGCACGTGTGTTGAGAGTTGATCTCATGTGTGAGTGCAAGTGATGTAGGTGAGTCACTGTATCGCGAAAGTGCTATCTCGGGGGCTCCATCCGGGGACGACCTCGGCTCGAGATATCACTGAGAACCGCGATGTGTGCGGGAACTAACTAACGAGGAATCCTTCTCTCACGGCGGCGTCAGAGAGGGTTACGCGTGCGTGGGCGCAAACACGCATATTAAAAGATCGAATTTAAAGTTTACTGAACGGCGTCGGCGCCGGAATCTAAAAATAGAAATAGCAAAAATTATTATTATTACTTGATCGTTTTAGGGGAAGTGAGACGTAAATACACGGATTTACTCTGACTTATATGAGTTATTTATTTATTAACGGCAGCGCGCACGAGCCGTTGTAGGGTAGCCGAGATGGCTGGGAACCTATGTATCGCTGTAATAGGACCTAGAGTCGGATTTCGGACCGTCTCTTCGTACACCGAGATCTCCGAGATCTCGTGAAAAATGAGCAATTGACCTACGTAGTCAATGCTCGATAAGGAAAAGGAACATGCGGGGTCGGCCTGTGAAGGCTTAGCCGCCTGGGATTTCGGGATCGGCTGGGACGCGGGCTTAGGAGCCCACGCGGCCTGAGGGGCCCGGTAGGGGCGGGGGGGCGCGCTAGTCGCGGGTACGAACGCTGCCGGTGCACGCGACGTGCTCAGCAGGCTCGGGAAGGCCTCTCGGGACATGAGAGGCGGAGGTCGAGGGCGGGCGGGGGCGGCGGCCGCCCTAGACGGCGACGCCGCCTGTCTGGGGTAGCGAGGGCGTTTCGTGCGCGGGGCGCGGGGACAACCGCGATAATTCGCGGTATGACCCACGCCTCGGCACAGAACACAGCTCGGAGGGTCGGAAGCGTCTTTCTGGCGGGGACACTCCCTAGTGGAGTGGTCGCCGAGGCACTTAACGCACCTGGGTTTCAGGCGACAGTTTCGTGCGGAGTGTCCGTACACCTGGCAGTTGTGACACTGCGAGGGTACAGACGTTTTTCGCGGCGGCTCGACGATAACGCCGGAGAGGCCGCAGAGGGTCGCGATGTTGAAGACCGCTTTCCCTTCATGGGTGCGATCTAGGACTACTAGTACCATATCATATGGCAGTCTGGTGCGCGGAGAGCGCATGCGATGTACCTCGCGAACAGGGATCTTCTGCTCTTTGAGGTCGTCTAGAATATCGATGGTCGGGAGTTCTGACGGGACCCTACGGATTACTACCCGTAGTTTACGCTCCTCCTCGAGAGAGTGCATGAAAAAACCCCACTCGTTGTCCCGAAGGAACCGAGTGAGTTTGCGATGTTGAGTAGAGGTCGCGACCTTCACCTGAATACCTACAGCGGTATTCGTGGCGGAGGTGTAATGAATGCCTGCCGTTTCCAGCAGGCTTGAAATCTCAACCCAAGACGCTTTGTCTTGGATCGTAACGGGGGGCGGTGGGCGGGGCTTCTTGCCCGAAACTGCGGAACCCGCAGCTTCCGGCGAAACGGGTCTAGAGGGCGCGGGCGTCGTCTTTGGCACTTTCGCGCCATCGACGTTGAGCGCCTTTTTTGAAGGCAAAGTGCCTTCACTATCGGAGGTGGGTTTCTGGCGCTTATTGCGCTGCTTACGGTGCGTGACGGTGGTAAAGCCACCGCCCGCAGGAGGGTCTTGCTCCATATCGGAGCCTGAATCGGAGTCATCGCGATCAGAGGGGATCTCGAAGTTATTCGAGGCCTCGATTCTAGCATAGATCGAGGGAGCGGGCAGTGAGGAGTTGGGAAACTCGGCGCGACGCTTTTCAGCGTACGCGTCGTAGTCGTCTACGAGACGAGGACAGATTTCGGATATAAATCCGCGGAGTCGAAGAAGCTCGCCTTCTAAGAGGCGAACCTCGCTGTCGGAGGCCATACCGGGGCCTGAGGAGGGGAGAGGGGCGGGGGAAGACATACAAAACCTCCCTGCCAGAGGGGCAGGGGGGCGCGCCTTAATGAATTTAACGGACTATCCCGAGTCCGGATCAAAGGGAGCTGTGGGCGATGTGCAATGCCTCACAGGGGACCTACAGTGCCTAGGGGGAAGCCCTAACACTTCTTTCTTCGCTTCTACGCGACGCGACGACACGCAGCGCGAACCACGGAGGACGACGACACGTAGAGCACGGCGAGCACGGCGAACGCACTGAAAAGTGCGGTTTGCACGTACTGATAAGTACGGTTAAGTTTCCCGCGTTCTGAAAAGAACGCGGCGATTGACTACGTTCTGACAAGAACGTACGATCGACAACGATTGACACGATTGACAAAGAAACGAGTAACCGCGAAAACCCGAGATTCTCGAAACGAGACGAACACGTAAAAATAACACTTCGCGTACTTGTACGGATGACGTCACTATCACGAGTATAACGACGAATCGAGAATCACTAAGCGCACGCGTCCGGTCAGCACGACAGCCCGATCGGAACTCCACGTTTTTAAAACTTACTACAGAGTATTATATATGTCGGGGCAGAGATAAAATGGCGCCCATGAAGAAGTATGACGTCATAGATAGTGACGTCATGGCTATGATTCGATCAATCAATGCACCAAAAACAATTGAATAAAACGTTAGCCGATACAGAAACACAACACTGAATATAGTTAAGACGAATTATCCGTAGGTGTTACTAACCCAATTGTCTGAGCGAGGATGCCCAGTATCTTGTTGTCGGTCGCCTTTTAAGGCTTTCAGCCAAAGCTGAAAGATGCTACTCCGATATATATTTTTTCTTAACCTCATAAAGTTTTAAAACCGATACAGACTTTTAATTACTTATAAATAATATATATATATATAATTAAATAAATATTATAACTTATAATTGTTAATTTTTAATAGCTATTCCAAAACTCGTAAGACTTGAGATGAATAAAGTGGGGTGCACGTAACATATGTATAAGTGTTTAACCAGCAATTACATTGCAGTATAAATGATATCATGTGACGTATAAATTTTTCATTGATAGCTACTCTCTATACTTCATATGATTGATTATTTACTATATATTGGACGAACCTAATCTTTTTTCATTTCAAACCTTACAAGTATTTTCAAAGTTATTAAAAATTTACAAACACAAATTTTCAGGGCGCTCTGTAAGATTTCACTAATCTTTTATACTTTTTAGTTTGTTTTAAAATTTGGTAGAATAATATTTTTATATTAACTATTATTTTCTCCCATTTAATTTTGTGAATCTTTTTGGCAATTTATTTCAGTATCTTTTCCGTACTAATAATATTTCAAACTATTTCATTCTTCTATATTTTTTACATTATCATCTAATCTTGTACTTTAAAAATTCTACACAAACAGCTATAACAGAAAACTAGTTAATGAAGACCTACAAAGACACGACAATAAAAGAACGTCGTGCAAATAGATTTTGTGTATAGTGCACTCCGTAATATATCATATATAAAAAACTCCATAACAGTTCTACAATTTAGTTAACACTAAGCACCTAGTTAATGAAATTTACGTAGTTTTGCAAACAGAAAGTAGTAAATAATATACAACCGCGCAAATTTACAAGCCACAGTTAGCAAAATACATATGAAAAACTTTACACACATTTAACATTTAAACCAAATTTATATGGAAACATCTGCAATTCTGGAAACTATAACTATAACAGATGCGGACGGCAATAACAACCGTGCAAACAGAATACCTATTCCAAGCCCGTATCGAGTACACATTGCTGCAGCAATATCGCTATACCTCATACAGGTATGCATTTGAGATACTTTGTGTGGAAGGACCCCCATCATCCCGTTATAGATATTGAAACGTTTCAAAAATTAAAACTACTTTATTCAATGTAGGCCCTGAGAAAGCGCTTATGAACGTCAAAGCTACCGTCGCGCCGATACGAAAAACAGCCCAGTCATCGAGAGAGAAACTCGATCTGGTTTATCTTTTTATGATAGATATTTTTAGAAAACATAGATTGTTATATTCGTTTTAGTGGATGTACAGAGAGGGGCGTCATCTCTAGACGTCACCATCGTTCATATATTGATCCACTCTATAATAGCCTTTAGATTTTAAAATCCGCTTGATATGGTCCTTGAACTCATTGTCCGGCATATCAGTAATGTGCTTTGAGACTTTGTTACAAGACCACTATTACCTAAAAACTGTATTTGGTCTTAGTAAGCCTGAAACATGGAATTATCAATTTATTTATACTAAGATTTCTATTAACGTCCAGATAAAATTTTGTTAGAAATATTTTTTCAATTTTAAATACAGTTCAAGATTAGCATAGCTATATTACAGTCAATAGTTGCATCAGAAAATCTAGATACAGGTATTAGATGCAAATGCCAATGGGCATGCAAGCAATCATACCGGGATGCAATTTTACCAACCGTAGAATTTTAGAGTGAAACTTTTTTTCTATCGCCTCAAATTGCTTACTCCGTCTATCGCATGTCGCATTACAGTCGACCACGGAGTAGATGTAAAGCGAAAGGCGCTCGGCAGAGCAGCCAAGGCCAATACGGCAACGCCCATGGCTCGCATCAGCTAACCAAGTATCATTTATATTCTCACTCTCATAAATAAATGTTGTGCTCAGTTTTTAACATGCCTCGATCACCTGAATGATTGTATTTGTTACGTATTCCGTACTCTAATACGCAGATTGAAATTAAAATTCATAGTTGAATATCTTGTCTACTATTGATTTCCCATTATCATTCCCATTTTCCAATTGTTAAGTTAATATTAAAAATGCGATTTTAATATCCTAAATCGAATAATTTCCCAAAAATTTTGCAGTTAAATGCCTACGATCCGAAAAAAAAAAATTATTTGCATCGGTGGTTTCATAAAATCACACAACGTTTTTTTCCTCCTGATGTGTCATACAGACGATTGATCTGAACAAGAAATAGTAATGAATTGTTTTTCGTGGATCTCTTAAAAATGTTAAACAGTAACAAGTTGAAAATCTCACGCCAAATATCTAAACATTTTCAGTTAAATGCTGTTCCAAGCATAATGTATTCGAATGTTTAAGTTCACTCAACTAACACAATAAAAAACACTAAGAAGAACGCAACCTTTATGCAGCTAACCCTCATTAAAATGCAAGGAAAGGTCTTTGAATTTCAAAATCGAATTGTACCACCCACATAGTACTAAATACGTATCTGGAAAAGGTTTTTGCTTACTTGAGGTATTGAAGGGAACAATGACACCGATGTTTCATTGTGTGCATGCAGAAGTTGCAATACTCGCTGCATCGCTTTCAGCTATATAGTATTCTTGTAGTTTGTATGATAATTTTGTTTAGCTTTTTAACTAAGTTCCTGGAGTTTGTGAGTTTTATTTAACTCGATTAATAATATTTTTGGAACTATATATCTATTCATATAAGAAAAATGTAAGTATAACATGTACTTTTTAGTATTGTGTGAAAAAAATTGTTGCAGGTGTCTTAGAATTTTTATAAATGTTTGTTTGTCTCTTTGCTTGATTACGTATCACTGCTAAAGTACTGTGTTCAAGATAAAACATTACCAAGTAAACAATAAAGCACATTCTCGAGTAATAATATTCTTTGTTACATTAAATCAAAAGTTACTTTGTTCACTCTATCAAAACTAATTGTAATTTTAATGACGACGCGACTTAAGTACGAGAGAAAAGTAGATAAGTAAATGGGCTTAATACATTCAGATGATTTTATTAGTCACTGTTTTGTTTTTACATTAGGTTCCACGCAGATGGATTCGCGTGCACAGCTAGTATTTTATAAAAATCATGCGTTTCTTGGTTAAATCTGAAAAACATAAACATGTGATACATTACGTATAGGTTTGTTTCCAACTCAAACAAGTCAAAGTGTGTTAGCAACTACTTACTCTGCATTTTATTATACTCTTGAAAGCTGTTCTGGGAGTGATAAGTGTATATTTGTTTTACTTCAGAGACCTCTATTTGTGTATACGTAGCAGTAAGATGTCCCTTAAGTGTCGTGACATGAAACGTAGGTTATGTTATTAGACGTGACAATGTAGGTTAAACTAACAATAGCATTGTGTTCATAATAAAACGTAAATGTACCATCGCTCTACGACGTATTAGTGACATATGCAATCTATATTTTAAATGTCTTCTATAAAAGTCTAGTGTCATGATGTTTGTCCACGATGAACTTAGAAACTACTCAACCGATCTTTATGAAAGGTGGCATTTAGATATAATTTGTCGTTATATTTCGATTAATGGCCTGAATATTTTTTAATTACATATTAAATTATTGTCAATGTTGATTATTCTTATTAATGTAAGTTTTATCAGTCTCGGACAGATGGCGCTTTAAATTAGTTTCTTGACAGAAAATTTTGAATATCTCTTTTGACTCCATTTATTTTATGGGGCACGTGTTCCATTTTAATTCAACATGTAATAATTGAGCCACAGCAACGCGTGTCGTGGTCAGCTATACTATTTAACTAACATATCTATCTATTATAAGAACTATAGGTTTAAAAGCTTAGTGTTTAGCTACCAAAGAGATGGATGCAAGAAGATTATACGTGGCAGAGATGAGAATGTTAAGATGGATGTGCGGTGTAACTAGAATGGATAAGATTCAGATTGAGTATAGCACAGGCAGTTTGGTATTGCATCACTGAAAAGTTGAGGAGTAATAGTTGAGCATGGTACGGGCATGTCATAAGGAGAGATGAACGTTAAAAATGATATGTGTACAAAAGATGTGAATACAGAGATGACAAGTAATACCCTACTTAGGACGGTTAAGAGTAAGAAGACGATGTTTACTACTCGATGTTATTCTATTTTCCTCAGCATTTAGGTTTACATGCGAAATTTCCCTTCAACGCATTATAAATTCAAATTAGCAAATGGGGAAGAGTCTTGAAAACATGTAGTTTATACTTTTCTTCTCTATTTCGTAGGACGAAATGGAGCTTTCAGTAAAAGGTTATGTCTCCCCGTGATTATAATTGAAATTGTTTATTATACATAAAGAAGTTGAAGCAATAAAATAGTGATTGACAGGCCTTTAAAGACTCACAACAATTGACAAGAAGAATTGATGCTCATTTGTAAAATAATCATAAATCTTGAAATAATAAGATGTTTGTTTTTAGACACTAGAAAAAAGTGTTATTCAGTTAATTCTGTGCCTGATAAGTAAAGTTCTTAGGTGATGTTAATAATTTAACCTGACCTACTTTTTTAAATAAATCCTATGCAAATGAGAGATTATAGTATAATCATAATATAGCGTGTCGATTGAAGATATACCGCTTACGGTGCAAAATACGACATTCGGTATTAGATTGATGATTGCGTTACTTTGCAGAAATCTTGCTGAGTTTTTAATCTCATTTGCTACTTCCGCTTTGGACAGATTCAATGCTATATTATATATCTATACATATAATAAGAATGTAAATCTAACATGCCTGTACTTTTTAGATTTTTGTGGTAAAAATTGTTGCAGGTATCTTGGAATAAGTAATAAAATAAAATACAATCATTTTTAGAAATGTCTGTCTGTCTGTCTGTTTGTATAAACACGCATCACTGCTAAAATATAAAAATACTACGTTAATGATAAAATATCTTTAAGAAAATCATAAAGCATATCTTCGAGTAACATTTAGTCTATGTTGCAGTAAAATCGGTTCTGTCTATCAAAATTTATTTTACTTTTAATGACGATGCTACTTAAGTACGAGGAAAAAGTAGATTAATAAATGGACTTAATACATTCAGATGACTTTATTAATCGTTGTTTTTTTTTACATAAGGTTTCACGCGGACGAAGTCGCGGGCTCAGCTAGTAATATATATAAGTTATGATGACAGTGAACGAAAAGTAACAAATACTAACAAATTATTTCTCTTGTAGATAATAGTAAAAGCTCTCGATCTGTTCCAGATTTAGATAGCAAATTAAAATTAAATACATTATTAAAATTTTCATTATTAAAATTATCCCGTTGCCCAAGGCTTTACAAGAAAGGGTCCGAGGATACGTTTAAAGGTTATAAAAATGAAGCAAGTAATAAAATATAATTATTTTGTGCTTTTTTGTCAAGGCAAGACACAATGTAATCCAAAAATCCAAAATCTCACTAAGAGATCTACAGTAAACGGGCAATCGATACTGTCATGCAAGCAGGCGAGCTTATCATCAGTTGGAGTAACTGATTTCGGAACGTACCAAACAAAAAGAGAATCACAATCACGGGTTTATTATTATATGTATGGTTATTGCGACCCTTTTGAGTACAGATTCCTACTATCTGATGATCGTTACCTACCACTCTTTGGGTTATAAAGAAAAAAATACTTATTTAAACTTTTTGAATTTATACTTCTTTTAGCGCGGAAAAAATTATGAGAGTGAATTTTTACGATCCGCGCACACACCGACACCTAAAGCGACACCATGAAGTTGCTTGGTAACTGTCTGTCAAGTTTTCGTGAGATGCATAACTATATTCATGGTAGCTATCCAAATGTATACGATTGTACAACACATGTTTTATATCAGTGGAGATAAAATATAAATTCAGACTTAAATATACATGTGAATTTATGTATGATTTTATGTTATATACTATGTAAATTATAATTTATTTGGAGTATTTGTGATAAAAGTGGTTTTTATATTATAAAGTCTTAAAAGTGTATTTATAGATTTGAGATTAACTGTCGGTAGTATTACTTTTTCATTATAAATTATAATTTTTACATTATTGTTTGATAAATAATTGTTCTACTTACTTTTGGTATCTTACTTAATTCTGTATGTAGATATAGAAAACAAAGCCTTCTAAATCTTAGTATATATTTTTTATTAAAAAGTTAACAATTGCATTTAATGTCTTTTTTAATCTTAAGACGTATTGTTTACGTTCATACATAAGTACAGATATGCGCTTTTTTTTTTAATAATATGATCTATGACACATACATATAGAATATATGATATACTAGCTGTGACCGCAATTCCGTCCGCGTGGAAACTAATGTAAAAAAAAACTAATAAAATCATCTGAATGTATTAAGTCCATTTACTTATCTATTTTTCTCTCGTACGTAAGTCGGGTCGTCATTGAAATTACAATAACTTATGATAGAGTGAACCGAGTTTAATGAAACCAAGACTAAATGTTACTTGAGAATACGCTTTATGATTTTCTTGTGGTTTTATCGTCAACGCAGTACTTTAGAAATAATGAGTAATCAAACAACAGACAGTCAGACATTTCTAAAAATGATTGAAATGTATTCTATTACTAATACGAAGATACCTGCCACAATTTCTTTCACAAATGTAAGAAGTACAGACACGTTAGATTTACATTCTTATTATATTTATAGATGTATATAGAAAATAGGTATTAATATTTTAAAAAATCAAATCATGCGATTGAAATCACCACAACGCGTATAATTTGTAAAGTTAAAATTACAAATTTCTTACTAACTTACTAAGAATTCAGATTCAATGAAGGCAAGAGCTGGAAAGTTTTCTAATCAGTCTGGCTAGATACATATTCCACATCTTTGTTACTTTCTTACTACTAACTATCTGTGCAGTTTTCACTCAGCTTGTACTAAAGACAGACCGGTGTATTCAGTTAGTATTTAAGTTCAACTCGTCTTATTGGTAACACGTTAACTAACTTATTTATTCATTTAATCCTGTGGCTAAATAGTGTATCCATCTTTTAATATCGCCGATTGATTGATTACTCTATTTGTCGCTACGAGGATTCGTTTATGTGGAACAGTGCAGCGGACAAAAATTTGTAATTCTTTAACAGCACTTGCAGGAGAATGAAAGGTGCAGACTGTACCTAATACCAGGTCCCCAGAAACACCAGCCCCCGAGTAATACCGTCACCCTAGTAACATCTGCTTCTCATTAACTAATATTTACTGTTTAATAATTTCTTATCAATTCAAATTAAAAAACGGATTACCAAAGATATTGTATAGGGTAATTAATTCATTTAAGTCAAAAGTTTCCAAAATCCAGTCTTTTCGTAATTATTAATTCCCACCTAAAATTATAATAAACATGTTCAATTTTATGGTCTAAAACAACATTAATTTCGTATTGTAAATCGTGTCTTGTGTTTAATATTTAATCTCTATGGTCATTATTAGAGAATTTAGGTATTATTTTAAGAAAATATAGTTTAATATTATAGTGGACGTTACTTTACACTTCCGCCTGGAATTGATAGGCCGTTACCACGTCTCACTGCAACAAAAACGTTTGATTTTGTTTATACGAGCTGAACCTGATATAGTAATAGAGAGAGTGCCAAAATATTAGTAACAAAAAGAACGTAAAAACAAGTTAATAAAGCTAGTACATTATATTTATAAGAGCTATGCTATGTAATGTATAAAGCAAGCCCTTTAACGTACAAAATTATTTGTCTCTAATTCGATGTGTCAGCCAAATTACGCAATGAGCATAAATAATACTGGATAAATTCATAGTATGTTTCTACTTAGTAATTACTTCTTACCGCACCATTAAGTAAACGTGTGAATAAAATCATTTTCTCTATATGTGCGTATTCCTACGAATTCCCTTTATTACAAAACACGACCGAAAACACCCCACAATTTCGTACCCGATTAATGACTTCCAATTTACTTTTAAGTATAAAATCAAAGTTTACATTCAAAATACGTAGTGAAATGTGCCTTAAAATAACACAAGTAAAGTCTTCTTTACGTTGCCATTTCGGAGTATATTTGCCACAAAACTCTCTGATATACGAGCGTGTGCCAAATTTAAAACTCTTGAACGTAATGTTGAATGGCGTTAGGTGGCAAATGACAGAAGTTTCTCTAAACAAAGTGAACTCAACAAGTCTCTTTTAAACGTAAAGTGGTTTCTAAGTTTTATTATGACTTTCAAATATATAAATATACATGTTACGGTACGTATTTTTTGTTGAATCTTTTTTCATAATCATCATCATTAGCCTGTAAGCCTCACTGCAGGGCCTCTTCCCGAAGGAAGGTGAGGGCATAATCACCATTGGCGACCTATAGTAATTTCCGATTATATCCAACTGAAACCGACTAAATTACTATTTAAACATAATACCGAACTTAATTTTGTGAACCTTAAATAAATATATCAATATTCACTGACCATAAAAATGTAAATAAGTTTAATCCGCAAACAAATAAAACTAAAGTTATATTGTATTTTATGTAACGTCGTTGCGCTTATAGAATTTCTTATATAAAAATATTATTTATCAGGACAGCCAAGGAGCTATTTTTTTATTTTAACTTTTGATGGAATTGAAATAGCTATTGTTGTAGTTGCAACATTACTAAATATAGTATCTTTCTTAAATATATAAAATACCTGTGTCCATAACGTCTGTCCACGATGAAATCCGAGACTACTCAACCGATCTTCATGAAAGTTCGCATTTATGTATAATTTGGTCCAACTTGAGAGATACGATAATTTATATTTCGATTAATGGTCCCAATATTTTTTAATTACAAATTAAATGCTTGTCAATATTGATTAATTATTGTTATTAATTGTAAATTTTATCAGTCTCGAACAGATGGCGCTATAAATTAGTTTGTTGACAGAAAACTGTTATACATATCTCATAGATGGCGTCACGTTTTAATCTAAATTCCTTTCGCAACTCCAGTTTATGTTATGGTGCACTATTTACTACGTAGCCTCGCTTTTTCTGTATCAAGTCTTTAGGCAGATTCATTATCCCATAATATCAAATGCTTTATCATAATTTATTTCAACATGTAATAGCTGAGCCACAGGAATGCGTCGCAGAGCCAGCTAGTCTCCTATATACATATAATAAAAATGAAGTGTCTGTATGTAAATGTAAAAAAACGCGTGCGGAGCTGCGGGTACAGCTAGTATTATAATATAAATTAAAATATTTTAACATCTATACATACAATATGAATGTAAATCTAATGTGTCTGTACTTTTAGACTATTGTGAAAAAGAAGTATTGCAGGTGTCTTAGAATAATAATAAAATACATTCGAATCATTTTTAGAAATGTCTGTCTATTCGTCTATCTTTATGTCTGTCTGTTTGTTTGAACAGAATCACTGCTAAAGTACCGCGTTCACGATTAAACCTTACCAAGTAATAAAACAAATCCTTGAGTAACATATATTCTTAGTTTCATTAAAATCGGTTCACTCTATCAAAAGTTATTGTAATATTAATGACGACGCGACTTAAGTACGAGAGAAAAATAGATAACTAAATACATAAATAAATACATTCATGTGGTTTTATTAGTCGCTGTTTTTTTACATTAGGTTCAACGCGGACGGAGTCGTGGGCACAGCTAGTTCTTGATAAGTTATTTAAAAACAATAATTTAGAAGTGACTAAAAATTAGCTATTGTTTCATGAACATACATACTTATCAATCTACTAGCAACATTTGGGTAAACCGATGTCATTTCCTAAGAGAGCCTGGTTTCCGGAATCGAACCCTCGTTAGTCGTCCCATTTTGAGTTATGGAAGGGACAATTTCCTTATGCGATTAATCAAAATATCATTCTTTTTATCACATCCCAATGTGATTCTGCGGCCGCTCGCTTAATGGTGAGTGAAAAATCTCATTTTATTCCCATTTTATCCCATCGTAACATATGGATCTTAGAGCGGATTAAGTTATGATAAAATATATAGTGGTTATTGGTAATAGGATGTTCCTAGACGATACAGTAACAGTCAATGCTTTTCAATTGCTATTACTTTTAAATAATTGTTGTATTCATTTATATTATTATGTTTATTGTCATCATTTTAAACAAAACTTCGAATTCTAATCCTTTACAGTCTCAATTTAATTTAGTGTATACTATAATTTTATATTATAATGAAGAATCATTTAGAAAAAAAACAATGGTCTAAAGTTTCAACAAGGAATTTATCGAGCGGGATATAACTGGACTGGATTTTTTTTTATTACACGAATAGGTAAGTGTATTTTATTAATGAAAAATATTATTTTATTATTGTAGGGTAGTGTAGGGTGGTAGGGTGTCTGTACCCGACTGGATCGCGACCACCGTACACCAGGTGGAACACCCGCCATAGTGACACGTTTGGGCGTGTCGCGTTCCGGGATCAGCCGGTGTATATCCAGCAACCAGGGGGGGGGGGGGGGCTGTCCCTGACTGGGTCGCTTTCAGGCCGGCATGACAGCGGCGACCGGCGATAGATAGTATGTCTTTCGGTGGTCGCCATTGTTTTTGGATTGTACTGTGCTTACCATCAGGCACAGTACAGTCATTTTGCCGAGCTACAATAAAAAAAAAAAAATATCAGAAGTAATAAAAAGTGCAAGTTATTAATAATTATATATTTAAAATATTATAGACTTTATAAGGCGTATTACTTATCGCGGCTAACGGTTGGCCTTGTGGTTTGCTATTTACGCGTCCTCTACCCTCTATCTCAAAATCGGTTATATTTATAAAAAATATTTAAGATAAAAGTTGTAGAGAATTTTATTTTCTATCATATATATATCATATGCATATATTATTACCGCACAGAGGAAACGACACTCAACAAAAATCTTTTTATGAGACTTTTAAAACAAGTTTTAGATTGGCAAAATAAAAATTGATATGAGTTTACTACGTATTATCTCGACGTTGACTCTCTTTTTTACTTATATGACTGGACTATATAAAATGTAACATATATGATATGTTTACTCTTAAGAGACTCATATTCAAAATATATTCATTACAATAAATTACGGGGTGGTTTCTTATGAGCGACACGAATAACTCTGCGACAAAATCAATAACAGATTATTCAGCCCCGCTGCCTACGTCTAAACAATAAATTTGCAAACAAACAAACATTTCAACCAGCCCGACACCAACCCTGACGAATCTATCTTAATTATATCGCAACTAATCCACGATCAAGGGGCAAAATTATCGAACTTCTTAGCGAAATTCTGTATCAATTAATTAAGAGCGTGGTTGTTACTTGTGCTGCTGTCTTTGTTGGTTAAATTTAGTAGCTTTTATGTTTTAATGTTAATGCTCTTATTGTATAAGCAAGCCTTTTTGCGTAAGTACTACTTTTCCAGTGGATGTCCAAATTAATTAACCTATGACTTCATGAGGATATTACACGCTGCTTAGTATATTATATCTGTATTTCTCAAATCAGTTTCTTGAGATGAAAAAAGATGAATAGCTATAGGATTTAAAATTGAATCATCAGATATACAAAAAACGAGTAGATACCAATTTTAAGGTCTGTAAAAAAATATCAAGATTTTAATTTACCAGTTCCAAATATTAAGGAAATTGTAAAGGAATATATTCATATTAGGCACTCGCTGTACCCGCGCCTTCGTCCGCGTGGAACTTTATGTAAAAAAACAGTGATTAATAAAGTCATCTGAATTTATTAAGTTCGTTTACTTATCTACTTTTCTCTCGTACTTAAGACGCGTCTACTTTAAATTTATAATAACTTTTGATAAACCAAACCAATTTCAATGAAATAAAGACTAAACGTTACTCGAAGATATGCTTTATGATTTTCTAGAAGAGGTTTTATTATGAACGCAATATTTTAGCAGTGATGCGTGTCCTTACCAACAGACAGACAGACATTTCTAAGAATGATTGAAATATATTTTATTACTTATTTCTAGATACCTGCAATATTTATTTTTTTTAAATCTTAATAGTACAGACTCATTAGATTTACATTCTTATTATATGTATAGATAGACATAGATTAGAAAGTTGAAACCAATCGAAAAAGTATAATGTCACTGCACTAGAATCTTTCTGCCAAGAACTCTCAGCGTTGTACAACTGTTCCTGTCGTAATCTCGAGTTAAATCATTTAGGTAATAGAAAAGCTAGGCAGCTAGCCAAAATTTTGTATGAAAACGTCAGTTGGTTGAAATTGTAGTCTTTTATAGACACTCCTGAATGCCTTAATGTCCATACAAATTATCCTCTTGGATGCATTTTGTATAAGTTTTCGGATTCCACTTTTATCTACAAGTATACTATAGTAAAAATACTGTTGTAAATATGTTCAATTACTTAAAAAAAACATATCTAAGTGACCATCTGGTCGCATGCGATACGTGGCCATAAAAAACGTAGACCGGTGAATCTGCAAAGACTTATAAAAAATAGAATAGAAGTATCCATAAAAGAAGTCAATAGACACAACTAATCAGTTAAAAGAGGTGTTAACGCAGATATATATCAAATTCACGTATTACTTTAAGTTGTAAGATTTTAAATAAGTTCTAATTAAGTATAATAATAATTTTGATTGAGGGTAATTATAGAAGTGTTTTGCTACTTGAAACCAAATCCAAATAGTATAATATCCCATTAAAAAACTATTATATGAAATCTGTACATATAATAGGAACGTAAATCCAACGTGTCTGTACTTTTTAGATTTTTGTGAGAAAAATGGTTGCAGTTGTGTAGGAATAAGTAATAACCTTCTTCTTCTTACCCTTATCCCACATAAGTAGGGTCGGTACAACAGGTTTGGCATGTTGTGGTATATGATTTAGTTTAATTTTTACGATCGGCCGCCTGCCTGACATCAACCCTCCTTGGGATTGGGAATAAGTAGTAATATACATGTTAATATTTTTTTTAAATGTTTGCCTGTCTATATATCTATCTATTAAATTGTTTGGGCACGCATCACTGCTAAAGTACTGCTTCCACAATAAAACCTCACCAAGAAAACCATAAATCATATCCTCGTGTAACATTTAGTCTCTGTTTCTTTAAAATCAGGTCACTCTATCAAAAAATATTGTTGTTTTAATAACAACGCGGGATCGACGAGAATATAGTAGATAAGGAAATGAACTTAATACATTCAGATGGTTAAATTAATCACTGGTTTTTGTATTAAGTTCCACGCAGATGAAGTCGCGGGTGCAGTTAGTTCGTAAATATAGCTAAACGTATTAGATTTAAAATGAAATCAATTACTACTGAATTCAGTATTAAAAATATAAAACGAACAAAACATATTTTGTCACCTTAAAAGCCCTATTCAAACTGTCCGCCATTGATCAGTGTGACTTATCAAACCATCCCAAATTTTCAATAGGCACCTTACGTCCAAGGATTCCTGATTCTAATCATTTTTCCATTACTCAATAATGGGCCAATCCTGCGGGATGAGGGAACGAAAATCAAAATGATCGTACTTCAATAACTACGGTGAACACCAATCGAGTTTTAGCGAATTATAGGTCCTCTTTCGGCAACAGAAATTGGATGAATCGTATAATTTAGTCAAAATTACTTTGATTTGACGGTACGATGGGATGAGATATATTATGGTACTTAAGTATAATAAAGTTCAATGGAGAAAGTTTTCTTATTTATATGGCATAAGAAAGTTACGCGTTTTTGTGTATTGATTTTATTTATTCCTAAAATTACTTTGCAGATCATTCTGAATTATTTATTTAAACCTACAACGCTTTGTCACATCGATACGAATCACACTATTCATAATATTGAAAAAATATATTATGTAACTATTAATATTGACAATTATTTGAAAAAAAAAAAGTGTGTGTGTACTTATGTACACGCGTTAGAAGTTATACTTCTTTGGCGTAACAAGATACAAATCTTTTCAAAATTTTTATCTTTCGCCTTATTCCACGTTTGTAGAAAAAACGACACTAATAATAGAAAAAAGGTATTTAATACATTGAAAGTTTTAATACAAAGAAATACAAACAACAAATACAAAGAAACAAAATGTTGACTATCGCTAACTTCAGGGTGTCGGTTTTTCGTGACGGTGTGCGCGCGCTTCGTAAAAATTTATTCTCATCATTTTTCCCTAACGCGTCAAAAGAAGTATAACTTAAAAAAAATTAAACAAGAATAAATCAAAGCAAAAACGAAAATGAATTCATCTATATAAATTAAACTTAGACTACGGAAAAGAGAGCAAGATGGCAGATATTATCAAGAATATTGATAATTTTTTTTATCGTTTGTAATTCACTATTTTATATCTAACTAGCTGATAGTCGCAACTTCGTAGATATATGAATATTTTATAAATTTATAAATAGGAGACTTTTCTATAGCCCTTTTAAAGTTATAGATTTACATTGTACATTATCTTGCAATGCATGTGCTAGCAATGTGAATGCAAAAAAGCTATTGATTGATAATGATTTAAATATGTTACTTTCTCTTTATTCACTACAAATGTAATATGCAAGTGTAAATTTAAAGTTACCGCAAAATATTATCCCAAATTAATCTCCTGAGAAAAATACCGCTCAATGCACCTCAAGAAGTTGTCACTTCAAAAAAAAAACAAAATGCGCCCACCGCGCTTTTAAAATTTTTCATTGCGCACTTGCTTTTCAAAAGGTTGGCTACCACTGGTATATTATAACAAATAGTAATTGCGAGAAATGCCAGTAGTCGTGTGAAGCTGTAAAGGCCTGTCAGGTTAATAGTGTAGTCAGTTCGAAAAAAATAAATGCGAGAATTATTACAAAACAAAACACTATCAAAAACAATGATATTCATTATCTACGCACTAGACTGGACTTTCAGGCGCTTTCCTTTTAACTAAAATTCCTGAACCGCAAATTAATGACGGAACAAATTTTAATTAGAATAATCGAATTACGAAACCCGACTGTGTTTTAATCTTAAGTAATACTCTTTAACTCAACAGCAGATGTTCATTTATTTGAATATTAAATGTTAACATTTAATGCTTAATTAAGTAGGTAAGGCACTGTGTCTGACTGGATCGTGAACGTTGTAGTGACACGTATAACCGTGGCGCGTTCCGGGAACAGCTTGAGTATATCCAATACTACTCACCGCCGACGATTTTGCGTTAACCTCTTTATAAATAACTAAAGCCAGGCTTTATTTAACTGTCTATATAAAACTAGCGGGCCCGGCAGACGTTGTCCCGCCCTGATTATAAAAAAAATCCTGGACACATTATATACCTAAACGTTCGTCGTGAATCACTTTATCCACTGGTGAAAACCGCATAAAGATTCGTTCAGTAGTTTTTGAGTTTATCGCGAACAGACAGCAGACAGACGCGATAGGGGACTTTGTTTTATACTATGTAATGATAAGGCGAGAAACCTCTCGGGCAGTAGGATTTGTTTATTCTTTATAAGTTTTAGTATTAAACAAAATCCCATCTGATGTTAAATGTACTCTAAGATAGTAAACACGCCAAACCTATAGGAGGGCTGGCTCTCAAGTTCAGCTGCCGGAACACATCAACAGGTGCTTGACGACAAATTTTAACCTTGAGGGTGGTAGCTAGGCAGACGGGCGTAGAAAAAGCCCAACCATCACGCTATGTTGTGTATGTTCTTGTGATGCCCGTTTATGGGAATAAAGCTGTTAGTTACGTCACAATTATTTTATTTTGTTTATTAGAATGATGTTGTTGTGCAATCTATCAAAGTGCTTGAACGCGACTAACAATCCAATTTTTAATAAATATAATTTAAGTCTACATGTGCTGATGCGCACATAATAAGTAGGGCGACGTGCAGTGTACGTAACCGTACAGAGTATGTTAGAGGAAGTTTGAAAATAGCACCAGTGACAGAGAAGTTGAGGAGTAATAGTTTAATAGTTACCATGGTATAGGCATTTCATGAAGAGAGATGAAAACCATGTAGCTAGAAAAGTTTTAAGTTTAAGTGGGTGGATATCGGGGTAGAGGACGACCGAAAAAGGTATGGATGGGTTGTGTGAAAAATGATATGTGCATAAAATGTGTGAATACTGAGACATGGCGGACGAGCGGTTCGGGCGGTTTACCGTAGACGCCGTCCGCCCGGTCCTGCGGGAGTGGATTGGTAGGGAGTAGGGCTCCCTGACGTTCCGACTGGTGCAGGTACTCACCGGACACGGTTGTTTCGGGTGGTACCTGCACCAGATTGCGCGCAGGGAGCCGACCGCCGCCTGCCACGAGTGCGGCGCTGACGAAGATACCGCGCAGCACACTCTGTCTGAGTGTGCTGCGTGGGGAGAGCAGCGCCGCATTCTGGCGGCGGCGGTAGGACCGGACTTATCGCTGCCGAGCGTGGTTTCGGCCATGCTCGGCAGCGAACAGGCTTGGCGAGCGATGGCCTCCTTCTGCGAGGAGGTCATCTCGCAGAAGGAGGCGACGGAGAGGGCCCGCGAGGTAGACCCGCTAAGTGGCCGTCTCCTTAGGCCGGGGGGCCCATCTCCTCATTGCACAGGTCCGGCGGACGAGGGGGGGCAGCCGGCGTGTACCCGGTCTGTCCCTCTATAGGTAGGAGCCCGGCGGTCACCTTCCGCCGGGCGGACCGTGGGGGCGGCTCTACAAGGTTGATTAGCTTGAACGATTCCTTGCCGCCCCCACAAAACGGTCTGTCGGTACACCGTGGGGTTTTAGTCCGTGCGAGTCGGACATAACCCACTCTCTCCCCCGGGAGGGTGGGTATCCATAAGGGAATTCCCCACGTTAAAAAAAAAAAAAATAGTGTAAAAGGAAAACACGTTGTGCCGACCCTACTTAAGTGGAATAAAGGTAAGAAGATGATAATGATGTTGTCAGGTGCACAGAAATGGTCGTAAGGTACCTTTTATGCAGAAAAAAATTACTATTTCGGAAGAATAAATCTACACATTGACGCGAGCGAAACCGCAAGCAATAGCTAGCAAGATATAGTACTGTAAAGTTTCATAAAAATCCACTCGGTAGTTTTGAAGGGTCATAAACATCCATCCATTCTGACAAATTTTCCTTCGTGAGGCACATACGCCAGTACACATATGTGTCTCACGAATTCTATATGTATGTAGATAGCTTAGTTTAGCTTAGACAGATTCGCGGTGTCACATCCAAGGCAACAGCCCAAGCCAAGGTTCGGTCACTCTGGCACCCTTGGGCTTGTTGCCAAGAGGTGAAGTGCCTTAAGCGCTCGCCTCAGTATTCCGGTGAAGCTGTGAAGGCCCGTCAGACCAATAGCGTAGTCAGTTCGAAAAAAAAACCTTCTGCAATATTACTAGACATTAATTTGATATATACCTAGGAAATAGTACTTATTTTTGGATGAAAGGTAACCTATATATTTTCCTGTGTTCCTATGACGTATATGGAAAATTTTATGACAATTGGTTGAGTAGTTTAGGCGTGAACGCGTAACAAATAAACAAAATCACATTTATAATATTAGTTA
Source organism: Antheraea yamamai (assembly GCA_036509395.1). Taxonomy (NCBI): domain Eukaryota; kingdom Metazoa; phylum Arthropoda; class Insecta; order Lepidoptera; family Saturniidae; genus Antheraea; species Antheraea yamamai. Next base: position 1,751,316 of record AP028441.1, read on the forward strand.
TAATTAGGATTGAAGCAAAAAGTGATTATCTGAGTGGATCGCTATAGTCAAAGTAACACCCACGCCCACGTTTGATTTGCAATAGTACGCTATCAACAAGTGAATCTCTTGCTGCCGAGAGATGCGCAAATCGGCGTGAGAGAAGCGATCGGCAATATATAGTAAATCTGTCGATGATTACTGTTATGTTTCAAGTTCACAGTACTTACTAACGCATATAGTTTTACGATTACGGATAAGAAAGAACATATTTTTTGTCTCCACATATTTCAAAACAATTGCTATCTGCCTTATTCTACCAAACGTCACGAATTAGAAACAGGTGCCTACGTGTTTATGTCGCCAATGAACTTTCTTCTGCCTTTTGTACAGTTTTATCAAGTCATATGAAGTTTAGAATTTTTTTTTTTTTTGTCGTAGCTCAGCAAAGTGACTGTACTGTGCCTGTTATTACCACAAGAACAATTACTAACGTACTTAATTATGTACAATATATTTACATAAATAATATTGTGTTAGCAAATATTACGGCCTGTAGGATTTGTATCATTCCGTACAGTATTGTTATGACCACATCATAAATAACCAGTTTATGACCTCCTCGACCTTCAACCGGAGAACATGTTTACTATAATTCTGAACCCGACGGCTACACGTGTCAGATTTTATCCTATCATATACTAATAACCGTGCATTCTCTCGTGTTCTAGTATTATTACCTCAATTTTATGCTGTGTTGGTTCTGTGGGGATTGTTTGTCCAATAAGTTCAAGCTTCCATTTTGGATTATGTGGTGGGCACTTAGCATTGACACATTAAGCTCTAATAGTAACCAATTATGACTGCCTTTTTAGACTGTATTTCTTTTGGTTGGATATATCATCATTACATAGTATAAAACAAAGTCCCCTACCGCGTTTGTCTGTTCGCGATAAACTCAAAAACTACTGAACGGATTTACATGCGGTTTTCACTAGTGGATAAAGTGATTCATGAGGAAGGTTTTCGTATGTAATTTGTTTAGGATTTTTTTGTAATAAGTGCGGGACAACGTCTGCCGGGCTCGCTTGTTGGTATATATATTTATATATAGCTATTGATTACAGTGACTATTTAACGTCTTTCGGATTGAACGTCTGTTTGTTCGTCCTTAATATAAATAATAAAAAAAATAAAAAAGTATAATAAAAAAAACTGGAGGCGGTCATAAAGACTGCCTACAGAATTGAAAACACAAAAACAAAACGGTTCTGTTTTGAAGTTTTTAAATGAATTATAGTCTGAATCATTTAAATTCCGCGATTTGTATATTGCAATTATTGACATTAGTCAGGTTTTCACATCTATTGGCGTTTCGTGCAATAACTATATACATTTTTTTACAGTACTAGCGGGCCCGGCAGACGTTGTCCCGCCCTGATTATAAAAAAAACCTTGACAAATTATATACCAAAACGTTACCCATGAATCACTTTATCTACTGGTGAAAACCGCTTGAAAATCCGTTCAATAGTTTTTGAGTTTATCGCGAACAGACCGACAGACAGACGCGGTAGGGGACTTTGTTTTATATATACTGTGTAATGATACTAATTAATCAAACATATCCCGACATAGACCGTTATATAACGCGTCGTTAGTCTGACCCAAGCGCAATACGTCACGAGCATAAAGCATAACGGTCACGCGTTACTAGCATCTCGTTGACGTGATACCATAAGTTTTTCTCCTGCCTGCCTGCACTCAACGCGTCTAAAGAAGTTTTATCTTCAAAGACAGGTTGGTATTGAGTAAAGTATGGGCAAAAATGGTAAAATGACAAGATTACATACACGACTTCTACTAAAATGACATAGGCATTCATAGTTCGTCCCTTGTCGTTAACGCTCGGATCTTGTTGGGCGGCAAATCACCCTTGACACCCCGTATAGCACTAAATGACCCTCTTGCATTATTACTTCTTCCTCGCTTAGCGTACTTTACACCCAAGATGTTGTACTGTTATTGCTCCACTCCTAAAAGTCGTAGCGTGATATTAGATAGCTTATAACATCTCTCAATAAATAGGCTATAAAATCCTGAAAGATTTTAGAAACAGTAATACTTTTAGAGTTTATCATCATCATCATCATCAATCCTGTAAAAGACCCACCGCAGGCCCATAGCCTTCTTCCCTTAGAAAGGTATAGGGGCATAATCACCACGCTAGCCCACGACGTATTAGCGATTTCAAACTCTGAGAAATTCACAGTTCTATATTTTCCCACTTACGATGGTACTACATTTTTCAGGTTCAAGTTTCCTCACAATGTTTTCCTTCACCGTCAGCCGATAGGGCTACCAATTGAAATTAGTAAATGTATGCGAATTCTGAAAAAATCGTTGGTTACCACACACACTTATCTGGAGGATACGAAACAGTATTTTAAGCTTCAAGTTAATCATGTACGGAGATTGAACTCACTATTCGTCATGAATCAGTTAAAAGACTAGAAAAACAAAATTTACATAAATTATAAATAAGAAAGATCCACAATATCTGCGTAGAGATTTTCCATCTGCCGATAATTTCCAGCGGCGCGGATTACACGTATATCCCGAGGTCTGTCTCGCAGGAGGGATCGAATTAAATTCTTCGGGTGAATTTATTGATACATTTTGCATTTCTCTCCCCAACGGTACGTAAATTTTAATAACGCCGTTCGGTATTCGTGAAATGTCCGTGTGTACACGCTGACGGTTTTTTGATCAGCCGGTATAAATTTAAAACGGTCTGTGCTACTGACTAAGAATTTTAAATGGGATGGTATAGACCATCGTAATTTACAAGTGAAAATTTGAATAGCGCCTGCGGAAGTCCTTGGTTTACTTCCTATCTATCATTATGAGGTTTTTTTACACTGAATGTTTCATTCATTAAGTGCTGAGATGCGAATATAGCGATGGTAAGTTATTCGCTACATAAAATAATTATATGTAACTACTAGTAATCGATTTGTTACAAGATATTCAATAAACTAATGATCATCTACTAGTAGAAATTGGGCCAGAAAGACAGGAAATTTAATAATGGATAGACATATTTCTTTTTGATTTTTTGGAATGAAATTTCTTATGGGAGGCTTTGAACTTCTGATCCGCAACCTTCTTGTATGACGATAAATGGTGGAGGTAAACACTATGTTGGATAAAGTGTTGAAAACACCAGTTTTTGTGCGATCACCGAAGTTAAGTAACGTCGGGCGCGGTCAGTACCTGGATGGATGATCGCCTGGGAACACTGCGAGACGTTGGGTTTTGTTTTATATTTCAATTAAAATATGGATTAAAAATAAAAAACAATCAAATATGTCATTTATTTTCTAAGATGCCACATAAATAGTGCAAGAGCTGGGTTTTCTTTCTCAAAAAAGTAAATCTTCAATAGAAAAAACTATAAGAGATAGATAGACCTTCATGCAAGCCATTTTCCTCGATAACTTAAAGTATATTTTCATTATATATCGGGCACCTCACCTCTCCATAGGTGACATTGTAGATTCTGATATATATGTTTAAAATTATAATAACACACATACTGTAATTTGTAAAGATATTATTTAAATTAGCCAAAATATCAAGTATCGGTATCAATTCAGTTGGAAAAAAATCCAGCAATCCAAGAGCTATGACATACGCTGCTTCTATATCATACTTTACTATATCTAATCTATTCTATATCATATTCTACTTATAATCTCTCACGACTTAACTATGAGAGAAAAGTAGATAAGTAAATGGACTTAATACATTCAGATGATTTTATTAGTCACTATTTTTTTCATTAGGTTCCAGGTAGATGGAGTCACGGGCACAGCTAGTATATAATAAGACCCCCTGTCTGAAATAAAATAAGATAAAATAAGATTAAATGTTGCTCGAAGATATGATTTATTATTTTCTTTATTAAGGTTTTATCGTGAGCGCAATACTTTACCAGTGATGCGTGTTCAAACAAACTGACAGACACACCTGACAATGATTGAAATGTATTTTATTACTTATTTATGTAACAATTTTTTTCTAAAAATCTAAAGAATACAGACACGTTACATTTACATTCTTATTATATGTATAGATGAAAAGTAGATTTTAGAAAATTATACGACCATGTCCTAGAAGTATAGAACGAAAACAATTTCATACTGAATAAATATCGTTAACTATCGCAATGACAAAACTATTCCCACGTATATATAAGTGTTTATTGCTACTGAGTGTACCTATCTTTCGAGAAATGTTGGAGTGATAAGTTTAAGCTGGCTTGCTGTGAGCAACATTATTGACGACGTGTAGTTTTTGTACATTACTTCAATGAAATATGTGAAAAATAAAAAAAAAACAAAATCAAATAATTACCTACTAACTACCACGATTTATTATTAACGAAATTCCTTAACGAAGCCTGCGGTAGGAGTTAAATGTTAGAAATCGTTACGTAAGGAAGAAACGTTATACTCTCTAGGCGACTTTCCTTCTCTCTGTCTATTAGTATGTGTGTGTGTTTTTTATTCGAAATTCTAGAAACGATTATCGTATGCTGCCGGTTATGTTAACGATATATTCTTTAGCTGCGTCAGTATATTTTAAACATCTACCATCTGTAGTGTATATCATATCATATTTATCTATCTGTTGCAACTATATAGCACGTTAGTAGAATAATTGTTTCTTTCACAAACTCCAAGATGAAAATCTATTGCCAAGCAGATTTCCTGAGCAAAGTTGTTAACTATTGATTATTAAGTTACAAGTAAGGTTTGCATGTGCAAAATTAACCATTAAATGCATATTGTTGCCAATTGTCTACATTCCATTTCCACTTAATTTTATTCAAAAATCTACGTTTCCAAAAACATGTTCAAATCTTATAAAATACCTTATGTATGGAAAAAAAGTTGATAATTTACTTTTGGCGGGTAAGTTATTTTTTAAATTGTTGATTTAAAATCTGTTTCAGATTTCAAAACAAAATTGATGCATTTAAGGGTTAAGAGTTTTTCTATGCTTCCTGCCCATCTGAATGGTGACATAGTGTAATGTATAAATGAATCCTCTTGCACTTAAATGAAGCAGATTTTACTTGAACAATATAAGTTTTTCAATGTAGCAAATTCCATGATTATAAAACGAGATAAAGGGCTAGGAAAATTGTCTATCTAAAAAGTATTCAAAGAAGGAATAAAGAAATTATTAAATTTTAAAATAGGTATTTAGATCTAATATAATTTAAGAGGATAAAACTGTTTGGCGAATAAATAACAAGACGGTTCGGTTTTATACCGGGGCTGGATTGTGGTCGAAGTAACAGATGCCCGCATTTCTCAACTCCGCATAATAAATTAACTATTACAGATCCGTGTTACACAAAGAATTTTTTTTATCCATTGGATTGCTCGTAATTTATACATTCTTGTACATAGTCGAAGTACCTACACTTAGAAGGGAAGAAATTCCATCCAATGTTCTCTCCTTAGAACTTGATGTTAAATAACATACAGACCTTCCAGTATTCGAGTGCAATTAATAAATACCCCAAATTGAACAATTAAAAGAAATATATAATAAAAATACTTTATTTTAATAGGTGGTAAAGTCATGGTGAAGCTATTACTGGTTGAAACCACGCTGAAGCATAAATGGGTCGGCTCGCCCGGGGTACTACTACCCGACCCACAGAAAACTGACGTGAAGTAACACTGCTTGCATTGTTGCTTTTCGTTCGAAAGCCGGATACCCACCTCCCCTCTCCCTCCTCAACCCTCTCCTCCCCACCCCTACTCCCTCCTCCCCCAAATACAGCCTGGCAACGCACTCACGGCTCCCTTGGTCTTGCAAATGTCTATGGACGATGGTGATCACTTAACATCAGGTGACCCACCTGTTCGTTTGCCTCCTATGATATAAAAAAAGAAAAAAACCCTAAGATGGCGCTTATGAACGTCATAACCACCACCGGTTCCGACAAACAACCCAGTCATCGAGAAGAACCGGTAAGAAATTGAATCGGGTTTATCTTTGTATCATATTATATATTAAATTATTTAAAATACATAACACGTTACAATCATTTTTAGTGAATGCACAAAGAGGAGTCAATTCACCATCGTTCACGTATTGATTGACTCTATAATAATCTTTTGATACCAAAACCCGCTTGACATGTGGTTTAAATTTACAGTCCGTGAAATCGGTATACATATTACTTTGTTGTAAAACCTAACGCTATTACCTATAAAACTGTTACTTGTTTTACTGAGTCTGAATCATGGGACGACCAGTTTGTCATAGTTTGTCGTATTTAGATCATGCTGGTCTTTTACAAAATCCAACTTTTCAAAGTTTTTGCGGACGTACATTCAATTAGCAAGAACGTATTGGGAGGGTAGAGTTAAGATACTGGATTCCTGAAACTCGTCTTTAATGATTCAAGAGGCCTCATATTTTATATTACTCTAACTGCCCATTTTTGTAATAAAAATATGGTGTCTACCTCAGCTGCTATCCTCCACAGCCAAATACCATAAGATATTAAGCTATGGAAGTAGGCGAAGTAGATAAATCCTAAATGCAGACCACGAAAATGCCAAATAAGTAGGTGTAGTAAATAGTGTTTTTTAATAGATAGAGTAAACTTAGTAAAATACAAAAAGAAAAACTAATTAAATAAAGACAACAATAGTTATCCAAAAATAAATAGAAAGCCGAGAGTAAAGTGTGTACCTTATAAGGAAAAACAACCTCACAAAGATATTCAATACAGATAAACAAACAATAGCTTTCTATTTCCAAATACAATGGGCGTCGACTCCTCACGTGGCCCTTCAGTATTTTATACAAAGCTATTCCTATTACTTGTGTAATAATGATTACACTGATAAATACGAGAGATTATGACACTTCTAAGAAAATATTGGCTCAGTAGATGATGAAAACGAAAATTGGAATTATTTCTCTATTGTCTGTGTCTGCCTCTCCGCAAATGTGGATCAAGTAACAATAGTTAATTTGTAAAGAAGAATATAAATAAGAATTTAATTATATTAGAAGACGAAACATTGAGCAATATGTGAATTGGATAAGTGAGAAGTTCAATTCGCAATATTGCTCAGGGCTTGTGACCGAAATGTAGATTTAAGGTGTTCCTGGTAGGGGTTTGCATGTCGCCAAGCAACTAAGGCTAGTGTTATTTGCACTTAACAGCTCACCTCCCTTGTAGGATTAATGTGTTTAACATGATAGTACATAAAGCCATTTAATATCAGGTGTGATTTATGCTCAAATGCTGAAACCTGTAAATTGTTCAAAAAATATCCAAATATTTTATCTATACATGCATATAAGAATGTAAATCTAACGTGTCTGTACTTTTTAGATTTTTTTGAAGAAAATTGTCGGAGGCGTCAATGAATAAGCTATATATGTTCGTCAAGAGAACCATAAAGCATATTCATGTTTAACATTTAGTCTTTGTTTTATTAAAATTGAGCTACTCTATCAATAGTTATTGTAATTTTAATAACGGCGCGAGTTAAGTACGAGAGAAATCTATAATTTATACATGTAATAAAAATGTAAATCTAACGTGTCTATACTGCTTAGACTTATGTGAACAGAATTCTTGAAGGCGTATAGGAAAAAAGGTAATAAAATACATTTCACTAATTTTTAGAAATGTTTCTCTATCTGTCTGTCGGTTTGTTTATAAACGCATCACAGCTAAGGTAGTATGCTTATGATAAAACCCCTTAATAAGAGACCAGATATATACATTCAGGTTATTTTATTAATCACTGTATTTTTGCATTAATTTTCACTCGACTTTTTTACTGATTGGGTATGAAAGTATACACGCTTCTGATAACAAAAATGCAATTTAAAAAAAAAAATCTCTCTATCTGTTTTTGTTTCTTCTGCGTAATCTCCGAAACGGCCAGACCGATTTTAACAGGGATTTCACTGGGATACAGCTAAAATTACAACGGGTTACTTAGGCTACTCTAATTTAGACTAGCTGTTAACTGCGGCTTCGTCTACAGTGCCATCTCCAAAACGGTTAGACTGATCTTCACAAAACTTTCACTGACAGATAGCTGACTTTATAAAAAGTAGTTCAAGTAATTTTAGTTTATACTAGCTGTTAACCGTGGCTTTGCCCGTAGTGATATCTCCAAAACGGTTAGACCTATCCTCACAAGACTTTCACTGGCATATAGCTGACCTTATAAAAAGCAATTTAGGTAATTTTAATTTATACTAGCTGTTAACTATGGCTTCGCTTGCAGCGCTATCCCCAAAACGGTTGGACCGATTATTACGAAACTTTCACCGGCAGATAGCGGACATTATAAAAAGTAATTTAGTCTATTCTAATTTAGACTAGCTGTTAACCGTTACTTTGCCCGTAGTGCTATCTCCAAAACGGTTCGACCGATTTTCAGGAGACTTTCACTGACAGATAGCTGACGTTATAAAAAGTGATTTAAGTTATTCTATTTTAGATTAGCTGTTACCCGCGACTGCGTCTGCATGAAATTTTGCAAAAATATGTTGTTCGCTGTAAACATGTGCGTAAAACGTGCGTTGTACTGGAGTCCAAGAATGAATATAATTGAAATTGAAATATGTGTATCTACCTAGTCTTGCCATAAATACTGAAACAAAGAAAAAAATATTTTCTATTGCAAATAACATTTATTACTTTAACAGCGTGTTAGTTCAATACATAAATATAAAACAATTTAAAATATAAAAAGCTTATTCCAAGTAGTCTCTATTGGCTGCAATACGGTCCTTCAAACGTTGAGGCCAGTTATCAATAGAAGCACGCACTCTTTCCACGGGAAAATTCTTCATTGCCAATCGTACGGATTGTTTTAGGGATTCCAAATTATAATGGCGTTTAGAGCAAGACATACTCTCTAAAACTGACTATAAATCATAATCCGCTTGGGATTAAGATTGGGACTAGACGCCGGCTAGTCTTCAGCTCTGATGAAGTCCGAAACGTTCGTTTCCAACCGAGACTGCGTAGACCGAGCTCTATGACCCAGGGCCGAGTCTTGCTGGAAGGACCATTCTTGGTTATTGAACATTGAGTTGTTAAGGGGCTTCACTACATTCTCAAGAATGGTATTTTGATACACTTGTGCCGATGTTTTCTTTCTCACAAAAGTATGACTCAGTCACTCCTTCATAGCTAATACCCCACCAAACCATCACTGAAGTCGGATAGTGCCCACGTTGCACTCTGTCGACTAATTGGGAAGCTTCCCTAGAGCTTTGAGCATAAATTCGGTCATTTTGTTTGTTAAAATGTTGCTCAATTGTAAAAAATTTCTCATCCGTAAACTAAATTTTTCTGTGACCTCCCTTTGCGTACCGCTTCAGTAGTTGTTTCGATTTTACCACCCTATTCTTTTTCAAATTATCAGTTAAGAAATGACCAGTACGTCTCTTATAGGCTGCAAGTCCTTAGTAAGATTAGATAAGTCATCTTGTAAAATACGCGACATGGTTTTAGGTGTTATCTTTATCTCCCGAGATAAAATCTTTTGCTTTCGGACAGTATTTTTTCGAATTCTTTCCATTACTGCTTTGACCACCTTTTTCGTATGAATACTACGTGGACGGCCAGATCTTTTTCTGTCACAAACAGAGGAGGTCTCATTGTACCTATTAATAGCCCGGTACACAAACATTTTACTAATACCAAGTGTATGGAGAGTTTTAAATATTGCATTTGGCTCCATACCTACTATGTGTAATGCAATCACAGCGATTCGGTTCTCTTTATCACCCCACTCCATTTAACTATCGCAAAATATTGTACAATGTATTGGCGCGAAAATGAGAAACTCCAATGAATAATCATATAAAAATAACAGATTCCAAATTCAAATGTAATATTTTGTTTATTTTTAATTGTACCAGTATTTATGGCCAGACTAAGTACATATGTATTCTGAATTATAATGTCTTTTTGGTCATTTTGGTGACCATATTGTTTTATAAATCGCCCTTTTGTTTACATAACTCAGTAACCATAATAACATATATATTGTATTGAGTTCAATGAGCACTATTTAAATTGTCAAATATTAAAAACCGCTTAGACAGATATAGTTTTATATCTGTCGTCTATCGTCAGTTCATTCAACATTATAATTATTAATAGTAATTTTGAAGATAGAAGGGGTTTTTTAAATAAGATATTAGACCATAAACATATTACTTATTGACAATATGGGCATATTATATATATTTAAGTCATTGTTCCTTATACAGTGTAAGTGAGCACTGAGGTAGCTATATGTTGGGTTAAACTTCTAAATATGTTGCTGATGATAAACCTAATTTGATACACTGTTAGTATTTATATATGTAATGTATACATTACATGTGACTGTAAGTAGCATGCGTGTCGCGTACTTACAATTATTTTTAAAGAGCATTTATATAATTGTACAGGGGCTTACAATTTTATATTTCTTTAATACAATTTAAAAAAAATGCGTGCGGGTCTGCGCGTACAGCTAGTGTAAATAAAATCATAGATGTCTGCCATTATGCGCGGATCACTCAAAAACAACGTTGAGAAGTGGGGTAAGCATTGTGGTGCTTATATTTATTCCTTCTTAACATAAATTATATTTCTAACATAATAAACAACGCAGACAATGTCGCGGGTATCATTTATTAAAGTATAGGGATTAAGTAGAATTTTAAAGCTTTTTCAAAGAGTAAACTGCCATCTTCAAAGAGGTACCATTGCAGTTAAACAGTTCCTTTGTGCGGATAACGCAGATGGCATTTGCGAATATGACGTAAAAGTACTTTAGAACTCCTATTCAGGTGGTTTTGTAACTTGATTTATTTAAGTAATCCTTACTCTAAGCCTAGAATTGCAATAAAATCTTTAAAAAAATTGTATTTCAAAGTAAGTCAAAGTGAGTGCAGGAGTTTTTGGCTGGATCTTGGTATGTCATGTACTGGATTCATGTAGTAGATCTTATTCATAATCTTGTGTTATTTGGCTCTCTATTTTATAATATTGGTGATATTTTACGTAATATAGTTTGGTTATTCTGCACAACTGAACTGGATAAGAAATAATACCGCGGAGCATGGATTCTGACTTGTCACAAAAACTCCCTAGAAAGTTCTAACAACACGGCCACAACCTTGTTAGTTCATTAAAATTATCGTAAGAAACTTGTAATGTAACTTGTAACTCGACGATGGTAGTAATAATCTACTAGAAGATTGGTAGACAAAAATAAAATAAAGAAAGAAAAGTGAGTGCAGTGTACATGATTATAAGCAAAAAGCACTTCAAAAACAAAGGGTTGATAAAATATAGTTAAAGAATACCTAATATAATATTTTTGTGTGTTATATACACGATTGAAAAATAAACAGAACGTTGCAGTAAAATACAGTTAATATTGAAGATAGCAAATTATACAAAAAGAAAATATTACAAAAAAAGTTACAATATTAAGTAAATGCTATTACTAACGGTTTTTGACTTCGAGGAATAACCTTACCATTGTTGATTGAAGATTTTTAACAAGCCCTAAAAGAATAAAGCCCCTTGACAATTGTTCTAGATATATTTTATTACTGATATAAAACTTATGGCTTCTCGTATTTAGATAGTGATTGAAGCTGTATATCAGTTATACTTAACCTACGACCCGCCGGGTCTTTGTAGTTAACCCACCCGATTATACTTTATTTTCAATGAATTTAGATTTCGTGCCTATCGCAAAAAGTAGAAGAGCACGCTGAGTAAATTAAATAGATTCCAAATAACCCGACCGCAATGCGTTCCTTATGATATAAGGGTTAATAATCCTTATAAACCAAGCTTGATTTATTAGATAACCATTTTTTTATTAATAAAATATAATAACAAAAATATAAAAATAAAATAAAATTAAACATTAATACGTCGATAATTTGAAATTACATTTCTTTAATTTAATACCTTAATATTTGTAGTTTGCGGTCCGCGACACCATGAGTGAAACGTGTTTGCGGTCCGTTTAAAAAAAGGTTGAGTACCACTGCTGTATACTAATGTCTTGTATAGAAGAAAATCAGTAGGAAATTAAGTTACATTTTCGATTTAGAAAATTCATCGGCGATTAATTAATGTCTTCTTCTTCTACTTTATTTTTGGCAACCACTCTTCTAGTAGACTATTACTGCCATTGTCAAGTGAGTAACGGTATTACAGGTTTCTTGATATAATTTCAATTAACTAACAAGATGGTGGCCATCTTGTTAGAACTTTCCTGGGAGTTTCTGTAGCGAGTCAGAATCCATAATCCATGATATTATTTCCGATCCAATTCACTCGTGCACAATAACCAAACGATATTACGTAAAGCACCACCAACATTACACAGTATAGAGCCAAATAACACAAGATTATGGATAAAATATAAAGACCACTATGTGGCATTCCAAGATCCCGGCATAAACTCCCAATTAACATCTTTCATTGTTTTTTATTACAATTTTGTGAGTATGTCAAGGATGTTTCGCTATAGCATGTTTGTCGCTTTTATGTTACTCCTATTATTTGGTATCACTACTGCTTAGCCATTATAACAAAGCCTAATGATATGTAGCCCAGATAATAATACTCTATCAGTATCTGTCAGTAAAACTCGCATGAAAATCGGTTCAGCCATTTCAAGGATTAGTCCAAAAAAGGTAAATATTTTAATTATACGTATAAATTAGAAGATTTAAGAAACTTTAACCAGTGACGAAAATTTCTATAACAACAATTCCTAGAGGTGACAGCTCGTATACATAGGTCATAATGGGCAGTGAAATAAAAAATAGTTATAAATACCTAAGGTGTGGTTAAATTTGCCTCGAGGAATATCTTCCTTCACCGTTCCGATAATTATCTTTGTGTCGTCAATACTTGTTTAAGGGTTGGAACGAGGTTTAATTACACTTCTCCGGGGGCGGAAAATTCTTTAACACCGACTCCAATCCACACTTTAACATTACAAAAACGAAAGCAACTTGTATCTGTCAGTCTTTTTATATCTTCACGTTTCTCCTCCGGCAATGATAATAGTCACAGGAATATCTTAAAAAATATTTTAATCTGAAAAAGATATATATATATTATTTTTCACCCTGCATATTACCCAAAAATACATTGAGGAAGTCGAGGGCAAACCTAGTTCATCATAAACTTTAAGAATGATTATTCTTAATATAAAATATTGCAGGTAACATTGACAATATCTGCAACAATATAATTAACGCAGCCATAACGAATCCATTATGGAGTTCTATTCATTATAAGCTTTGCAGTCGTTGAAAGCAGACGTTCTGTTGGTTTTTTATTTTATAACTGTCCGTGACTAAATCTGGAACATAACCTTAAGTTTAACGCCATCTATGAGTTCTAGTGAAAAATACATACTATTATTTTTATTTCAATTGAAAATCAGGTCAAAGTAAAAATTTGTATCTATTTCTTTCCACATCAATTCACTTCACTATATATTTATGATATACTAGCTGTTACCCGCGGCTCCGCACGCGCTTTTTAAAAATGTATTAAAGAAATATAAAATTGTGAGTGGGTGGTGTGTACATTACAGAAACGCTTTTTCAAAATCATTTGTAACTACGATACGAACACCATCTACTGTAACATGTAACGTGTAAATTAGATATATGAATACTAATAGTATATCGAATGGGATGGGATTTATCATCAGCAACATAATTGGAACTTCAACCTACTATATACCAAACTCAGTGCTCACTAACACTATATAAGAAAGTAATGAAAATTATAAGCTATACATTATCAAACAATATATCTTAAATCTTTTATTATATAGATATAATATGCCCGTATTATCGATATACTTAAGTTATTCTTATACGTTGTTATAATTACTGAGTTATGTAGAAGCAAACGCGGTAAATAAAACAATATGGTCGACAAATTGACCAAAAAGATGATATATTTCATATTACATACAAATATATGACTTTCAATTATATATATTTATTCTTGGAGTCCAGTAAGGCACACGTCTCACGCGGTTGTAACATATTTTTGATCAATTTCACACGGACGAATGCACAGGTAGCAGTTAATCACTACATAGTGTACAAATTCAAATAAAAAAAGAATCACTAAAATCGGTTCACAATTGACGAAAATATCGATTAACATACATTAAAAAAATACATACAACCGAACATAGTAATCTCGTCCTTTTTCCAAGTCGGTTAAAAAGAAAGTCAAAAACTACTATTTTCATGCCGTTTTCACCAGTAGATAGAATGATGATTCATGGGGAAGCTTTAGGTATAATTTGTCAAGGTTTTCATTTTATTATCGGGGCGGGACAATGTCTTCCGAGCCCGCTAGTTATCTGCCCGTAAAAGCCCCGTGAAAGTCGGTCCAACCAATTAGGAGATAGTAGGATATTGCGGACGAAGTCTTGAGTAACAAAATAAAATAGTCTAAGTTACTTCTTATAAGGTGAGTTAGCTGCAGGTGAAAGTCCCGTGAAAATCAGTTCAAGCATTACGGATATTCCACTGCGGCCGAAGGCGAATAAAAACTCTAAATGACTTTTTATGAGGTCTGCTATCTACCAGTGAATACCCCGTGAAAATCGGTCCAACCATTTTGGAAATAGCAATGCAGACGAAGCCGCGGACAAATAAAATAGAATATGCCAATCGCTATAATTTCGGCTAAATAGGTCCAGCCGTTTTGGACATTACCCGGAACAAACAAAAAAACAGACAAACAGACAAAATATAAAAATATAGACAAAGTATAAAAAAATTTTTTTGGTCATTTGTAGCCATATCCATTCATCAAAAAGTTGTTATTTTAATTGTACATACACAAACTTTATTGTTATAATACGTAATAGGGAACAAATAAAAAATTGGAAATAAAAGTAGTATAAACTTTTTGCATAAGAAAACAAAATAAATTTTTGAAAATATTTGCGATAGAAACTTACCACGTTACCATGGCAACGTATATAATACTAACGCTAACGAAATCTCTCAAAAGGAAAAAAGTGCCCGATTTTGAAACATTTTTCATTGGTGCTCTGCTTCTATTAGTCTTAGCGTGATGATATATAGCCTAAAGCCTTCCTCGATAAATTCAAATTCAAATTCAAATTCAAAACACTTTATTCAATTTAGGCCCTAAGAAGGCACTCATGAACGTCAAAACTACCACCGGTTCGGAAAACAACCAAGTCATCGAGAAGAACCGGCAAGAAACTCGATCTGGTTCATCTTTTTAACAAATATATATAATACTAGCGGACCTGGCGGACTTTGTCCTGCCGTGGTAATAAAAAATGAAATCCCTAAAAGGCAACCGCAGCGCCACCTACCGGGTCCAATTGTGAATCTAAACCATTCTCGAATCTCCACGAACACACACAAAAAATTTCATCAAAATCGGTCCAGTCGTTTAGGAGGAGTTCAGTCACATACACACGCACACAAGAAATATATATATTAAGATTTAGAATAATAATATATTCTATATAATAGTAAATTTCACAAACGTTTTTAATGGATGCACAGAGATGAGTCAATTCCAGACATCACCATCGTTCACATATTGATCCACTCTATAATAGCCTTTTGACACCAAAACCCGCTTGACATGGCGCTTAAATTCACAATCCGGCAAATCTTTAATATCCTTTGGGACTATGTTGTAAAATCTAACACTATTTCCCAAAAAACTGTTACTGGTTTTACTAAGTCTAAAACGTGGGACAACCAGTTTGTCACAGTTTCTAGTATTTAGATTGTGCCGGTATTTTACGAAATCTAGCTTTTCTAGGTTCTTACGGACATACATTAAATTGTCAAGAATGTATTGGGAGGGCAGAGTTAAGATACCGTACTCCTTGAACTTGGTATTTAAGGATTCGCGAGGTCTCATATTGTAGATTGCTCGAACTGCTCGTTTTTGTAATAAAAATATGGTGTCTACCTTAGCTGCTGTCCCCCACACCAAAATGCCATAAGACATTAGGCTATGGAAGTAGGCGAAGTAGACTAACCTAGCAGTGGCAATATCAGTTAGCTGGCGAATCTTACGTACTGCAAATGCAGCAGAACTTAATTTGCTTGCCAATTGTTTAATTTGAGGACCCCATTGTAATTTTGAATCTAGTGTGATACCCAAAAATACAGTATTATCAACTAACCCTACAAAATTCCCTTCGATCTTAATGCTACAATCTGTGGCACGTTAGGCAAAATAAATCTCATACATTTTGTTTTACCTGTATTAAGTACTAAGTTATTTAATGCAAACCAATGAGAAATTTCGTTTAAAGTATTATTTACGTGCCCAACCTCTGAATCTGTCCTTTTTACTTTAAATATAATTGAAGTATCGTCTGCAAAAAGCACCATGTCAGCACAGTTATTGACCATTAGCGGCAGATCATTTATGTATATTAAGAACAAGAAATGAGCTATCTAAAACCGAAAGATTTTCTCAAATCGGACTGGTAGTTCCTGAGATCATAGCGTTCAACCAAACAAACAAACTCTTCAGCTTTATATATTAGTATAGATTAAATTGATCTATATAAATTTGTTATATACGTGTAAATATACCTAATGTGTGTATTTAATACTGCTGGCAGTAAAATCGACCTGTATGCCGTCACGGAAGAAAACAGGACGATCTCTTATGCCGTCATGCCCTCTCTACGCAACCGCTCTAGACTCTTTTGCGCTTTTACTTATTCTATCTATACATATGATAAGAATGTAAATCTAACGTGTCTGTACTTTTTAGATTTTTGTGAAAAAATTGTTGCAGGTGTCTTGGAATAAGTAATAAAATATATTTCAATCATTTCCAGAAATGTCTGTCTGTCTATTTGTATGAACACACATCACTGCTAAAGCACTGCGAAATCATAAATCATTATTATATTAGTCTTTGTTTCATTAAAATTCTTTCGGTCTATCATCAGTTACCGTCATTTTAATGACGACACGACTTAAGTACGAGAGAATAGTAGATAATGATTAGATTTAATACATTCAGATGACTTTATTAGCCACTGTTTTGTACATCAGGTTCCATGCGGACTAAGTCGCGGTCACAGCCAGTATTCTCTATGTGAGCTGCGTACTCTCTCTATTGGACTATACTTGACACGCTTACCGCTTGTATGCATGCGTTGTGTTTATTAATTGTAAATTCTAATAACAACTGAATCGTTTAACATCATTCAAGAGTCTCGTGACGGCCAAATTGTTTTTAAATTGAATTAATTGAAATATCCACAAGTAAATATTTTCTCAGCTGTAATAAATCTCAACCAAAAGCGACTCCAAACAAAATAACAAGTAACGCCCGAATCGCGTTATTAGAATAGATAACGTGACAATAAACAAAAAAGATTTTGTCCGTATGCCGTTCAATTAATCTCACTCTATCAGTTCCGAAACACAAACAAACAGACCAACTTATATGATTAATTAGCGCAAGTGATGAATGATGTTTGTTCTTTCCTTTACACGGTAAGGAAAGCTACGAGTTAATGGGCTCAACCACGTGCGCGATGCTATAATACATTATGCATGTCTTTAGAAAGGTGTCGATCCCACATAGCCCGAGATATAATATTTAGACATATTTTCAATATTTTCACATAACCTTTGTGACCTACCTTTTTTAATAATATATTTTGAAGTGAAAACTTGAAAATGCGCGTTCAGCGATATTTTTTTGACAGGAGATAAATTTTTTCACGTGATGACATGCTAGTAAACGTGACCGACAGTATCGCGCTTGCGTGGCTTGCATCGACTAGCAATGCGTAGTATAAGAGCCAGTGATGTCTAATATTTTTATTTTGTATTGGGATTGTGGAGCGCATCATATGTTTGATGAATTAACAAACTGTATCAAATAATATATAATTATTATTCGGAGTGCCAATAGATATGAAAGGGAGACTAAAGATAATAATTTCAATTTACAAATTATGTAATTTAAATAATTTTCAATATAATTAATTTAAAAATTCGAAAGAGAATACAGTTCAAATTACATTATTTTGAGTTTTCACCTCTATTCAAGTCCTAAGAAAGCACTCAATAACATTAAAATATTATCACCGGTTCTTAAAACATCCCGATCCACGTCACAAAGAGCTTGTAAGGAATTCCATCGAATTTATGTGATTTATGCTTTACCTGCGTTGGGCGATTTTGTAGGTAAAATTTATTTGGTAGGGTAATAACTTAAGGGTTCAAATCACCAATGACCTCGACATGGTCGTGACGTATCGCTTTTATACCATACATTATATATACTCGACTGTGTCATATGCGTGTTTGAATATTTAGATGAGTAAAGTCTTGTGATTTCGCGTTACCGACCATTATCGATAATGTCGACATGCTCCTGTGTACATTTAATACAAAACAAAACAGATTATTAATAATTTCAATTTACAAATTATAAATTAAAATAATTCAAACTATAACTGAATTGAAAATTCAAAATCGTACACAATAATTCTATTGTTTTGAGTTATCACTTCTGTCGGCAGTCCTTATGACTGTCTCGACTTTTTTTGAAATTTAATTTGTCTATAAATTGAACCCACCAGCCACCTCTTGAGACACTTGAGACAGTCAATCAAAATCGAAAATATTTTATTCAATTTTGGTCCTAAGAAAACACTAACTAACGTTTGCAATATTACCGCCGGTTCTGAAAACATCTCGACGAGAAAACCCTTTAACAAACTTCATTGAGTCTATCTATATTTTTTTAATATAAAAATAGGAGTGCATAGTATTCTGTTATTTATGATCACTAGTGGTCATCCAGTCCATTTGATCTTAATAAGTAGTATCAAGCTATTTCCTCGCGAGTTTATGTCTAGAGGTTATTATCTATACATTTTTTTTAATTATTTTCCTAAATGGTGAAAACTGCATTGAGTGTTGTAGAAATAGTGTAATTTGTAGACGTAAGAAAGATGAAGTATGATGAATAGGTTATTGTAAATCAAGGGTTCGAATTCCAAATTTATTTTATTGGTAACCTAAACGTAAAGGCACATGATAGAAGTTAAACTTAGTTATTACAGGAACACATTTTAATTTAAAAAAATATAACATAAACCCAACGTGACGCGGTGTTCTCAGGCGGTTACCCATCCAAGAACTGACGCGCCCGACATTGCTTAACTTTGGTGGTTGGACGAGTACCGGTGTTTTCAACACTCTACACGACACAGTGTTAACCTCCACCACTTTTTGTCACAAAAAGGTTACGGACTAGAAAAAAGATTTTGGACTATTTTATATGTGCACTGGCTGATCCTGCAACTTCGTCCGCGTGGAATCGTTACTTTGGACTAATATTAACACGCAGCGAAAGCTGTCAAAAGGAGAAAAAAACCCCCGATTTTGAAACATTCTTCATTGGTGCCCCGCTGCTATTGGTCTAGCGTGATGATATAGTCTATAGCCTTCGTCGATAAATGAGCTATCTAACACCGAAATAATTTTTAAATCGGACCAGTCGTTCCTGAGATTACCGCGTTCAAACAAACAAAGAAACAAACAAACTCTTCAGCTTTATATATTAGTATATAGATAATAAGAATGTGTATCTAACGTGTTTGTAGTTTTTAGATTTTTGTAAAAAAAATTGTTGCTTGTGGGTGGCTTGGAATAAGTAATAAAATACATTTCAATCATTTTTAGTAATGTCTGTCTGTCTGTTTATATGAACACGCTTTATTGCTAAAGTCCTGCGTTCACGATAAATCCTAAAAGAAAATCATAAAAAGCATATCCTCGAGTAACATTTAGGCTTGGTTTCATTAAAGTCGGTTGACTCTAACAAAAGTTATTGTAATTTTAATGACGACGCGACTTAAGTACGAGATAAAAGTAGATAACTAAACGGATTTAATACATTCAGATGATTTCATTAGTCACTCTTTTTTTACAATAATTTTGCACGCGGACAGAGTCGCGGGCACAGCTAGTATCATTAAAATCAAAATTATGTCGGTCGTTTATAAAATCTAGCTTATCTAGTAGCAGGTCGCTATACCTATATTAACAATTTTATATAAGCTCATCTGGAACAAAAAATCTACATTACAAAGGATCCGTTATAAGGACCCTTGGAGAGGTCAATTTCGTTGCGCAAAAGGAAAGAAGACCCGAGCGAGTGCTGTCATCTCGAAATTTTATGATATTATCAAAGAACTTTTTTTATAAATTAAATAAAATAAAGAAATACGGTCTCATTCTGTACGAGACAAATGTTTGGATTTAATATACATATATTATAAAGTAAGTATTTAACGAGATATAATTATTAATACAGATAACCAAAAGCCTACATTAAAAACATTATCTAAATTATTTTACTTTTAAGGAAAAAGGTACTCAAGCTGTAGTTTTAAATATGTTTATTACCTCAGAACTTCTTTATTTATAAGGCGATTTGGAAAATTATTTGGACCTTGAACATCGCTAACTCATCAAAATAGAATAGAAAATGTTTATTAACTGAGATATTGGTAGGTTTCCGACAGTCTAAGGCTAGATAGGTAACCTACCTTTTTTTTATATGGGGAGATCCCTAACAGATACCCATCCTGTCGGGCAGCTGAGGATGGGTTATGTCCGATTCGCACGGACTAAAACCCTATGGCGTCTTCATACACCTTTTACGCGGGGGAGCAGGGACTGCCGACTGGCACTGCCTCTGCTCCTAGACAGGTGTAGGCCCTCCAAGAGGCCCTGACTGCGGTTTGAGGGGTTAAAGGTGGTAGACCCATCAAAGGGAGAGCGGGTGTGAAACCCTCCCTGACGTACTGTGGGAGGTGTACTGGCACAATGCGCCTCCTTCACATAGGCCTGTGCAGCTTAAACTGCCAGGGCGACGGACAAGCCCGTGCCCGTAACCTACCTGACTATTATGAACGAATTTCTGATGCATTTTTTTTAAGTCGGTTTAATTTTTTTTTCTTGAAACCGAATAATACTTTGACCTGATATTTTTTTTAAATACTAACTGCGTTAACGGGTTTAATGTTATTACGCTTTTATTGACGGCACTAAACAAAATATGTTAAGTATAAAATATACACGTAAGTATTGCGGACGAAACTAGTTTGAGAATCATTGTTTTAAGCATGAATTTGATGCCACCGCCTTTCAGGTGAACCATTATGTGTAATTACTTCGTTCCTAATGCGATCTCACAACGTGACACCGTATAACGTTGCCACGGAGACGAAGAGAGTCTGTAATATTTTTATATATAGATTTATTATTATTAACATTTTATTTTTGGTAACCAATCTTCTAGTATTTTATTACAGTCAGCATCGGATAGTTAGTAGTTGTATTACAAATTTCTTGTGATCATTTGAATGTTCTAATAAGATGGTGGTCGTCGTCTCTTCTAGAGAGTTTTGTGGCAAGTCAGAATCCTTGCTCCGTGGTATTATTTCCTATTCACTTCACTTTTGCACAATAACCAAACTTTAATGGGTAAAACACTACCAATCTTTAAAAAAATTTGCAAAAAGTCAAACAACTTGGGAAATAACGGGCACCCTAATGTACATAATCACTCTTTTATCAGGAATACATTTCCATTTAAATTTCAATTTCAAAACTTTCAGCATAGAAAACAACGAAAACGTAAGAAACAAGGTAGGTGCTGTTTGATATCGTCGTTTTATTGAGTAAAGCAAGTCGTTTGATATGTTAGATATTCCAATTTATTAAGTTCCACTGAAATCCTCTGATACTTCAACATTAATAGAATTTAATTCAAATGCCGTAGTCATGTCGTACTAAAAGCAAGCATTTTAATTTAATACACAAACAAACATTTTAATTTGATTTAACGCATCAAAAAGTAAGTACATCTTAGAGCTTGTATTTTGTTTGAAAATTGGAGATATGATTTTAATAAAACAATAATTTTGCAGTGTTTATAATTGCTGTTATGTCGTGAACTGGCGTGATATAGTAAAGGAGCCATTACCTGTCAAAGTGACAGCCACAGGATAGTATCAATTTATAGAAGATTTTAAAAGAAAATCCCCTTGCAGCGTCTAGTTACATTTTAATTATGGACACTCCGTGTAGTTCATTAGTTGAGAGTGCTCTCGTCGTAACTACTTCTTTGTTCCGCCACGAGACTTGGTTTTAAATATAGTTTTAATTGTACTAATCTTACTTAATGTAACCTTAGAAAATGAATACAATTCTTTTTGTTATGCTGCTTTTTCTTGACCCTAAAGCTCTCAAGTGCAGCTACCGCAACGCGCCAACAGGCACTTGGCGACTGATTTTCAACTTGGGGGTGGTAGCTAGGCAGGTGGATTTATAAAAATCCCATGCTATGGTTTCTTACGATATTTCTCACGATATTTTTCTTCAACGAAAACTCCCGACTCAGTTTGTTAGGTTTCGAACCTACGTCTATCGACGCGACGAGGTGACTAAGACTCATCGCTTCGTTTAGCTGTATCTCTAGCTTTTATATCACTTCTACATAACTGTTTTACCATTTCAAGTTAGAAAATAATCGCCACCAATTACTTGTCAAAATTTACGGATAAAACCAAAAAATCGCTTTATTTTTATTACAAACACAACATTTTTTTTTATATCATAGGAGGCAAACGAACAGGTGAGTCGCCTGGTGTTAAGTGATCACCACCGTCCATAGACACTAGCAACATCATGGGAGTCGTAAGTGCGTCGCCGGCCTAGAAACACAACACAAATATCTAAATATAATAAACATCAATATTATATTAAAATATATATATTTACACATATACTTCATAGTAATTAATATATATTTATTTTTTTTATTTTATGTTAAGACTTTAAGATTAACTCGTCTGTGTTGATTCTGTATTATTAACAAGCGGCAGCCATTTTGTGTAAGCATTGGTGCACTTCTTCCGCGTAATAATAATGCGAGCCTTTATAGTTTTAAATATATGCATATTTACTTATTGATATATTGATAACAAACAACATGATTTGTACATGTTATCATTTGCCCAATCTACGTATACGAAACACAAAGTAATACGGTCGGTCATGCTAACGTAGTACGTCATGACGCGAAATTATAAATTTATCTTCTGCCAAAGATACCGGTTAACGCGCCTAAAGAAGTTTTCACTTCAAAAATACAGCGTATTTACGATGCGAAACCTTGATTACTGATGTTAATTCCGTGGCATTATAATTCCGACCTTCATCGGACTCAGGATATTGGAAACCCTTGACAGAATTCTCAGTAAGACTCCTTTATCGTAAATATCGGTAAAAATTTGTAAAAATAATACGAAATCTCGTTGAACTCCGCCATTGAGTAACCGTGAAACATTGAAAAGCACTCCGCACGACTTCACAGAGCCCTTACTAGTTAAAGGCTTTGATACTCAAAGCAATGGTTTCTTTCAAAGGAGAATACATTTTATAGAAATAATGTTGTGTTTTTATTTAATAGAAATAATAATTCTATCTATTCTACAAATCAGTTAGCAAATTAATAAATATATTTTTTATGTTTATGGTAGCGTATCACTTAACTTCTTTCTAACCAAATTTCTTGAAAGTTAAATGCTAGAAATGGTCATGTTAGGAACAAATATTGCGGCCTTCTGTCTCTCTCCCTCCATGCGACTTAACTGTTTAGGTTGCTAAAATATGGTAACATTTAAATATTAAATAGATAAAAAAGTGCCATCCTTTGTCGCACTGTGGAAAGAATAAAATGAATCAATCTATACACTACAAGTTACAAAAAATAAAATAACGCTATCTATCCAATTTGACGTAAACAGCTGTATAACCTCAATAGTGAACTAAATTTATTTGTTTTGTCATTTAATTTTTTTTAAATATAATTTTACTATTTCATGTTTATTTCTTTTAATAAACGACTATTTTTCCCAACTGAAGATAAAGCCTTCGATCCTAAGAGAAGTCCTATGACCGCACCGTTTTTTTATTATTTATTATAACAAGACGAAGTGACTGCACTGTACCAAATCCATCAGCAGCCATTGTTCTGATACCTGAATACCTCTCGATAACTGAATATACACTGGTTAATCGTGAAAAAATAACAAACTAAAAAACTAAAACAAAATCCCTATAACATCTAGGTCGCGAGCGCGTCGGCCGATTTTTATACGAGTGATGCTAAAGCGTATCACAGTGGTCGGTATTATTCTTAGCGTCATCACGTGCTTTGAGGTCATTGGTTTTCTGTTACAGTTCAATTGAGTTCGCGCTTTTGACGAGGATAACGGACAAATGTAGAAGAAACTGAACCAGGACGGCCGCGGCAACACACGATCAACGCCTGACTTTATGATACTATGTAATTTAAATCTTCTAAATTGTTTTATTGATAAAAAAACAGAAATTAAAACAATTTTATTAAGTACCTATAAATGTTTAACAATTTCACCAAAAACAAAAACGATATTTAAGCTACATTTTAAAGCAACGTAAAGCAAACGCCGCCCGACGAACGACGCTCGCAGACATCTGGGGCTCGGAGCAATTAATTTCGCTAAAACAGCAACAGATGCTGATAAAAATCTAAACTCGTCCAGTGAAAAGGCTTACTCGGGAATTGATAGCGGCCGTCTGTTTTGAATTCTAATAAAACCGGTCTTCATGTTTCGTAACCATCAAATAGCGTCGGTATCCTCGTTTCAATTGCTTCAGGATTAACGTTGCGTTAAGTTTTTATATTCATCGGAGTAATCCATTCGATGATGAGAGTGCTTTTGTGGTTTGTGCTCTGAATTTATCTATATACGTACAATAAGAATGTAAATCTAACGTGTCAGTACTTTTTAGATTTTTGTGAAAAAAAATTGTTGAAGGTGTCTAGAAATAAGTAATAAAATACATTTCAACCATTTTGAGAAATGTCTGTCTGTCTCTTGGTTTAGACGCGTACTACTACGTTCATGATAAAATCTCTTCAAGAAAACCGTAAAGCATATCCCCGAATAACATTTAATATTTGTTTCAATAAAATCGGTCCGATCTATCAAAAGTTATTGTAATTTTAATGACCACGCGACTTATATACGTGAGAAAAGTATATAAGTAAATCGATTTAATACATTCAGATGATTTTATTAGCCACTGTTTTTACATAAGGATCCACGCAGACGAATTCGCAGTCACAGGTATTATAAAATAAACCTTTTAGTGTAATTTTGTAGAATATATAATCGTTTAAAGCGGACAGAAGTAATCACATAAAATGTCAGATAAATTCAGAAGTATACGTAGATACGTAACTAAAACTTTGCAACTTATGAAAACTAGAAATTAGCCGGTAATTTCGAGGGTTAATCGCTATATTTTCGAGTCTAATCCCTGTATCACATCATTCCAGGGACGCTATGAAACCGGGAGACTCCATTTCGTTTACGTGTTATATTCAATGATGGTACGATGAAGTTTTTTAATTTAATATTACTGAATTCGTAAAAAAATAACGTTGAAATCCCAGTCGGCTTTTCTCAATGACACGAGATCTGTCGGGTAGAAAATTGAACAAAGCAAATTTAGTTTTGTTTTGTAATGAAATATTTGAGATTATACAAGCATTGCAAATGAGGACAATCAAGTTTTTGTGACTTCTTCACTCATTACTTGTCGAATTATACTGTGATCAAAACAAAAACATGATTTTTTTTACTAATAATTGAATACAAAATTAATAGTTTATATTATTTACAACAGAAAATTCAAGATAATAGAATTAAAGTGACTACATATTATAAAACAAATTCTTCTGCCACGTCTGTCTGTTCGCGATAAACTCAAAAAATACTGAACCGAGTTTCATAAGGTTTACACCAGTAGATAAAGTGATTCAAGAGGAAGGTTTAGGTATATCATTTGTCAGGTTTTTTGTTTTTTGTTATCAATACGCGACAACGTCCGCCGGGCCCGCTAGTTTTACAATAAGATGATGTAGACTAGACTCACATTCTGTATTAATTAAGAAGCGGTAGCTTTTTTATCGAATTGACTACGCTATTGGCCCAGCAAGGCCTTAATAGTTTCACCGGACTACAATCAGCGGTAGCCGTTTTCTTGTAATTGTGTTTTATTTTACAAGCCAACTACGTTTTCCAGTTATAATTAAGTTTTGATAAAAATATAATAACACTGTTCGTCATCTGTCTTCTCCAGTGTCCTTATCAGGTTAAACACAGTTTAACATTGGAAAAAAGTACTTCAAACAACGGAACTCTAAAAGTTCTCGTATGATGTTTAAAAGGAAATTAGATCATATTTTTCATCCGAAGAACACGTACATAAGGAAACCGTGAAAAATACGCATCTACCAGTTGAAATGTCGGACCTTTCTCACTTTTTTATTGGACACCGGACATCTTTGTTCCGCGACGGTTTAATAAACTCCACTTGTCGGGACCTATGTCAGTATATTTCTTGTCGGGGGTAACTTTGCCCGTTGGGGATCAGCGGATAAGTAAGCAAAACCGACTTTACGTCATCATTTTGGCTGCCTCTGAAGAATAAACGCCATTAGCATAGTTTTAGAGGTATACCAATCTTGATATCTACGTGCTAAAATAAATACATATACTTTTGGAATCTATTTAAAAATTTATTATACAAAGAACATATTTCAAAAGATAACAAAGTGATTTATTACATATGCCTACTAATGTTGCGTCCCCGCTGGTTTAGCAACTCCATTTGTACGTCAAAGAGATCGCTATCTTTTATTCAGTTCTAACCCTTTTTTCTAAGATTCATATCAACATATTTTCCATGTTATTCAGAATTGTTCAGAATATTTAAATTCCCTCAGAATCGTTTAAAACAATACGTTTATCATTAGCGCTTATAAAAAAATTGATTTTTGAAGAAAAACTCCTTTAGGCTCGTTGAGCGGTATTTTTGGGAGGAGATAAATTAGATTTATAATTTCGCGTCATAACATGCTAGTAAACGTGACCATTCGTATTGCGCTTGCACGGTTTGCTTCAGACTAACAACGCGTAGTATAGGGGCCTGTGTACATGTGCTATTGATAATATGGAGCTCATCATACGTTTGATTGATTAATAGACTTTATAAAAATGTACGTAACTATTGCTCCGAGTGCCACATGTGAATAATTTCAATAAACAAATTCTAAAATTGAAATATTGTCATTTAAACTATAATTAATTTTAAAATTCAAAAGAGAACAGAGTTAATTCATTCATTTTGAGTTTTCACTTTTGTCGGCTGTCCTTCTGACTGCCTCTACTTTTTTTAATAGTGTATACCCGCCGCTCTCCATTTCATCTACATACGTATTTTTATAAAAGAAAACACCATAGATTATTACGTTCTTTGTGTAACTCACAGTTAACCCAGCGCACGACGAGGTAGCCCGCAACTTACTTGACACATATTTTGACCAATCTATACTATAATAAAACTGTAGCGAGGTCAAATCTGTACATTAAATATTTTTTGAAAATTTTTATCGGGGTAGACTTTCTTATCGATATAGAAGCCAAAAATAATCTTTTTACAATTTTTGTCTGTCTGTCTGTCTGTCTGTCTGTCTGTCTGTCTGTCTGTCCCTGTGAACACGCATCACTCTGAAAGTACTGAACCGATTTTGACGAAACTTGGCACAGTGATAACTAATATTACGAGATTACATCTAGGATACTTTTTATCTCATAAAACGCAAGGGATTCTCCAGGATCTGCCTGTTTGTTTGTCCCTTTGAACACGTACCACTCTGAAAGTACTGAACCAATTTTGACGAAATTTGGCACAGTGATAACTAATATTACAAGGTTACATCTAGAATACTTTTTATCTCATTAAACGCAAGGGATTCTCCAGGATAACCGACGAAAATCAAAAATTTGTAGTTAATGAAATTTTTGACGGATTTTGGTAAATTTTCATTGTGCTATATATAGCAGACAGATTAGCTAAAAAGATAAGCTATATTTCCCTAAGCTACTTAAAAAAAAATACCAAAAAGAAATCGCCGGGATTCGAACCGTCGGCTCCGGCGGACCACATAATGTCCAGTACGTTATAACTGAGCTACGGCTATATGACATTTCTATGCGTAATTATCGACCTCATATGAAAAAAATACGTATAAACGAAACTGTCACTTATATGTTGTTACATTTATTTTATTGTATAAAAAATGTTTGCTAAACAAAGGTGACAAGATTTTTTCCTAAAACATAAACCTAGATAATAGTTACATTGCATTGTAGAAGATGAGTCTCAACTAGAGTTCTATCAGTACGTGTGTTGTTTAGATATTTGATAAAATTAGTTTTCTAAATGTTGTTGAGTCTTGACGTATTTGGGTTCAGGTTTGTGAATCTAAGATTAAAATAAATCAGTTGAGGTGTATGCAGTTATTTTTTTTTTCTCGAACTGACCACGCTATTGACCTAGCAAGGTCTTAACAGCTTCACCGGACTACTGTTTGCAGTTACTATGTTGTATTTATACTAATATAGCGGACCGGGCGGACGTTGTCCTGCCTTGAAAACAAAAAAAAATCCTAAAAGTCGATCGCAGCGCCACCTGCCGGGTCCAATTGTGAATCTAAACCATTCTCGAATCTCCACGAACACACACAAAAAATTTCATCAAAATCGGTCCAGTCGTTTAGGAGGAGTTCAGTCACATACACACGCACACAAGAAATATATATATTAAGATTATAATGAGTGGTAAAGTTTTGTTTTCGAGGAATGCTTGGTACCTACTACTGGGCCGATTTCAAAAATTCTTTCACTGTTAGAAAGGTATATTATCCCAAGTTCAGTATCTCAGTAAAAAAGGTGGTTTGTATGTCAAAAGTAAAATAAATGTGATCAAATTAAAATTGAATGCAGATTTCACGTATACTTTACAAATTCCTTTAAAACAAACAACTAAAACAAAATGGAAATTTAATGTAGATAAAGTTCAACTTTTACAGTATGTTACGTGATGAAGTTACAAGGGGTACTGGGAAGACATTTATCGGCAATATATGTAAGTTAGTTTTGATCTTCACTTTGATGACACTACTTTAAGTAATGCTGCGAACAGATTCTAGGCTTATTTTAAAAGATTTCTCACATACCAACTGGGTATATGTTTGAGTGAGTCCCTGGATTGTTTGGATTCACGATTGGAAGTGCTGGATAACGCTGCAATAGGGTTTTAGGTTTTTTAAGATTATTTGCGTTTAAAAATACAATTGAAACCGGTAATAACCGATTTGGTGCAGACGAAGTTGCACGGGTCAGCTAGTTATTATAATAAAATTTGTACAATATATTTATAAATCATAGCCTACATGCTATTCTGATGTATAAGCTCGACGTATTTTAATGATACTTCAAAATAAAAGTGTATTTTTTTTAGTGCAAAATTTCGTCGAAATCTGTTCAGTCATTTTGCGTGAAAATGTAACAAACAACCATACATCGTCAAACTTACTTGTTTATAATATCACATTTAAACATTTGACGCCACCGACCTACCGACATTTGTATTTCGACCCGCTGAATCCGAATCTGTTGGACCGTACTCACTCAAAACCTCGAGTAAATTGCAAAAAGAGAGAGACAGAGACGAACTGCTTAGCCTTCCATGGATTCACCGTGCGGGTGTCGGGTCCAACGTGTGGCAGAGGGAGAAACTCAGAGCAGTTCCCAGGACTTGCGACCCAGGTGTAGGTTTAAGGAGGCCCCCTTTGAGATGCGCATCAACGCTCACCTTCACTGCTCGAGTTTCCCGCCCTGCCTAGCCAAATTTGGTAGGAACCTAAAAGATAGTGAAAAAAACGTAAAAATTCTGAAAATTGGTGGTTTAAATTATGAAGAACAAGAATGTAGAACTAGACCAAGCATGATTTTCATGTATTTTGGATACGCTCAAACCGAATTTGAAGATTGATTAATCAAGGATATTTGTACCATAAGCCGTATTAAATATAAGTACATTGCAAAAGTTAACAATAATTGCAAAAAAGTGCAATTATACATAAATAACAAAAACTTTTTAGAGATTTTAAATTTTTTGACTTTTTCTGATTTTAAACTTGTATTTCATACATCAGAAATACAAAAACCGTATTTAATCGTGTTTAATGATTTTTCCTCTATTTTTATAATTTTATCAGTTTTTTTTACAAATTGCTTAGATTTTAGATTTTGGTCTAAATAATTTTTATATTTGCAAATTACTCGTATATAATTGACTAACCAAAATTTGGAATTAGCAAATCAAATTACATAAATATCGAACCCGGTCCGGGTCTACATGATTTTTTTTCCATTAACAGAATTGATTTTTTTTGTTATTTACAATGATTATTGGCAATTTACTTATATTTAAAACGGCTTATGGTCCACAAACTTTTTTTCATAATGAAGACACTCCATTTTCACTATTTTTTACTGTTTTTTTTTTTTCATTTTTTCCCATTTATTCGAGATTTTGAGGGTGTTTGACCCAAACTGACTCCAGATTCAGATTCAGCGGGCGAAAGACATGTTGGTAGTAGGTATGTCGCAGCAAATGTAAAAACCCCGTAGTCCGGTGAAGCTGTTAAGACCTTGCTAGGTCAATAGCGTAATCAGTTCGAAAAAAAAAAGTAAAAACCACTTTTATTTTTTTGAGTGCCGGTGTTATATATATTTACAGTTTATTGAAATAGATGATGGGTTACACAAGCCCAATACAAAATACCAATGTTAAATGTAAACAGACCGCTATATTACGTGTCGCTAGTCTAATGCAAGCGCAATACGTTACGAACATGCTGAAGTAATCGGTGACACGAACTTCTAGGTTTTTCCTCTACCAAAAATCGCGCAACGCGACTAAAGAATTTTTCACTTCAACAATGTAAACGTACGTTTGTTTGAATCTTTTTTCAACGTTGAAATACCTAATTTCGATATAATTTCCTTTATGTACCAGACAGCAAGCAATTGTCAACAATACAATTAAATATTGGGATATCCTATTTTATTAAAAAAAAACATTTCTAACTCGCTTTAGACGATCCACGGTTGTTAATCAGAATAATTCTAAATTACATAAAATAAACGTCACGGCCGAAATGGAGACTTGTAAAAAATTTTTCCTCTAAAACATCTACCGAATTTTCCCATCAGATTGAAACATTTTTCTAAATTAGATTTATGACGTGATCCGAAGAAGTTATTACCGAGAATCCTGTTTTGTTTGTCCTAAGAATCCTTTTTAGTAAACGATCTTTATAAAGTTTATACTGAAATAGGTAAATTTATTTATAAGCGCCGTTGAGTTTTCTGTCTAGCGCAGTCGTTGAGAACACTTTAGAGATTTCATATCTCCCGAGAATATAACCCATATTACGTATATTTTTTTTCATCAAGAATATTTTATACGATTTAAGATACTCTCGCGATGTATTGAGATTTTTATTAAAAAAGAGAGGGCTTCACGTAGCTACGTTTTGTATTTCAGTCAAGGTTATAGTAATTATGTTTTACTAGATCGAGATTACCTAGCATTTTTTCATTGAGTTATTGTTATTTTATTTTTATTTAGAGACTTAGATACAAAAGGAACATGTCGGTTCTGTGGTATCCTATCCGTAGTATATTCACAGCCACTTCTTAGAACTAATGGCAAATTTCTACAAGTATATGCAGCTAAGATTATATCTATATATATATATATATATATAAGAGATTTCCACGTATATAGTCACTCATCACGATATCGCTGGAACCATTAGAGCTAAAGACTTAGGTAGGAATTTTGGTAGGAATATTCTTTTCACCGAGTAGAGGTCAGCTAAGAACGGATTTTACGAAATTCAACCCCGAAGAGGGGTTGCGGGGGCGTTAATTTAAAAAAAAATCACATTTTAAAACTACAGCTCTTATAGGTATGAAACTTAGTCAGGATATTCTTTTTGGCATGTTTGAATTTACTAAAAAATAATTTTATGATATTTCACCCCCAGAGGGCTGTGCAGGGGCGTTAAAAATTAAAAAAAAATTGTTTTTTCCAATCTATAGCTTTTGGAACTCTGAAACTTGGCCAGAATATTTCTTTTGGTATGTTTGAATTTACTAAGAACTAATTTTATGATATTCAACCCTATGAGAGTTGTGCGGGGGCATTAAAAATATTAAAAATTTGTATCTTCCACTCTATTGCTATTAGAACTTTGAAACTTCGCCAAAATGTTTTTTTTGGTATGTTTGAGTTTATCAAGAACTAATTTTATGATATGCAACTCCAAGAGGGTTGTGCGGGGGCGTTAAAAATTTTAAAAAAATGCATCTTTTAATCTGTAGATTTAAAATTTAGAAACTTGACCAGAATTTTTTTTTTGGTATGTTTGAATTTACTAAAAACTAATTAAGGGTGTGTTAATTTCGTAAAATCCGTTCATGATAAATAATTAGGCAGCTAGATAACACAATTTAATATTTCTTTCACTTGGCATGTATTTTATGCCACGCGAAGCGGGCGGGTAACGGCTAGTTCTTCTATAATAGCTTTCTCATGAGTTTTATTCTGCCTGCATTTTATCAACAAGTTATCCAAATTTCCAGACAGTCCACACGTTAGGTGAGACAGCTTTTTTCATAAGAAAAACAAACTTATTGAAAGGCATGAACGTATTCTGTTAGCAATAACAATGAGAGACCTATTTAAAAACACTGTTGGCAAGCCATAGGATAGACGGCTCGCTTTGTAGAGGAATGAATTTAGAAATGTATTTTATTGAAACTTTTGATATTACCTTTTGGTAAAGTCTTAATTCGATTTATAACATTTTCTACAGATTTTTCAATAACTTTGAATATCTAGACTAGTTTAAAAGTATCAAGCTGATTTATATGTAGCCATTAAATATAAACAGTATCATGTATATGTTGTGACGTCTATTTCAGTAGCACGATTAGGCGTGTCACATACTGGTATCAGCCAGCGTATTTATGCTAATATTATAAAGCCGATGAAATTGTTTACTTGAACACACTAATCTCAGGAACTATTGGTCTCAGGGTGGGGACACCATGAGCCCCATTTTGAAGGGACGAGTGCTGGGTGCCGTACGAGTATATATGGGGGTCGTGCGGGCGATGGCGTCTACGGTGCCCCGGTGTGGGCCGACGCTCCCGGTGCCGCTAATGTACGGGCGCTGTGCATCGCATTGAGGGTGATCGGAGAGTACCTTTGCCCTAGCCGGCTCCCTGCTCTGGGAGCTGGAGGCGGGAGTTCTTGCCGTCGTGTACGAGGTAATGGCGGCAAGGAAGAGTATCGAGGAACGGCCGGCTCCCAGGGAGATTGAGACCAATAGAAGGGAAGGCCCGGAGGAGGCGATAGGACGATGGGGGCAGGACCTGGCGGACGAGTGGTATGGGCGTTATACTATTGACGCTGTCCGCCTGGTCCTGCCGGATTGGATAGGGAGACGCTGGGGCTCCCTATCGTTCAGACTGGTGCAGGTACTCACCGAGCATGGTTTCTTCGGGTGGTGCCTGCACCAGATCGCTCGTAGGGAGCCAACCACCACATGCCATGAATGCGGCGCTGCGGAGGATACCGCGTAGCACACTCTGTCTGAGTGTGCTGCGTGGGAGGGACAGCGCCGCATTCTGACTGCGGTGGTAGCGTTGGACTTGTCGCTGCCGAGTGTGGTTTCAGCCATGCTCGGCAGCGGAGACGTGGAATGCGATGGCCTCCTTCTGCGAGGACGTCATCTCGCAGAAGGACGTGGTGGAGAGGGTCCGCAAAGATGACCCTCTAAGTGTCTCTGTCCACCAACGGAGGACCAGAGGAAAGAGGTGGCGATTCGCTCGCCTGCTCCCACCACCGTAGCCAGACCCGAGGAGATGCTCCGGGGGCCATCTCCTCATTACACAGGTCCGGCGGACAAGGAGAGGTAGCTGGTATATACTCAGTCTGTCTCCCTATTAGGACAGAGCCCGGCGGCCACCTTCCACCGCGCGGACCGTTGCGGCGGTTATCCAAAGGGAATAGCGTAGTTCGGTCCCTTGCCGCCCCAACAAAACGGTCAGACGCTACACCGTGGGGTTTCAGTCCGTGCGAGACGGTCATAACCCATCCTCTCCCCCGAGAGGGTGGCGTATCCATAAGGGATTTCCCAATGTTAATAAAAAAAAAAGTAACTACTGGTCCGATTTGGAAAATTCTTTCAGCATTAGATAGCTCATTTATCGAGAAAGGCTATATATCATCACGGTAAGATTTATAGATTTATATATATTTAGGGAGACCAAGTTAAAGCAAGATCATAGTTTAAACAAAATGAGGCTTTCATAAGGACTACCGATAGAAGTGGAAGCAATTCAATACAATAAAATAACTGTGTTCTCTTTTGAATTTTGAAATTAATTATAGTGTGAATTATTTAAATTTCATCATTTGTACATTGAAGTTATTAACATTAGTGAGGTTTTCATATCTATTGGCATTTGGAGAAATAATTATATACATTTTATAAAGCTTATTAATCAATCAAACGTATGATGAGCCGCAAAATATCAGAATTACGTGCGCACAAGTCCCTATGCTACGCGTCGCTAGTCTGATGCAAGCCGCGCAAGCGCAATACGGCCGGTAATGCTGACGTAGGATATCATGACGCGAAATTACACATTTATATTCTGCCAAATAAACGCTCAACGCGCCTAAAGAAGTTTTCACTTCAAAAAATGGGGTGGTAGACGCCATAAAATAACGCAGTATAAGAGACAGTGGTAATGAGGAATAAAATATCCATTATTTTCGTACAACTTTTCTACGTAACAAAGTTATAAAAGTGAATTGTATGTACATAGAATTTCAAATCAGTAGAAAGCTCCTTTAGGTCTTATATAGCGGTATAATATTTGTGACATGACCATAGAACCGACATTTGTCAGAAAACTTTTTATCGTCGCACGAAACTTTGCCAGTTTACCAACAAATCAGGATTTCGTTCATTTTATGTGATACGGAAATCATGAATAGTGTGATCTCGGATAACATAAAAAATTATATTTATTCTATTCAATAGGGCATACCCGTAAAGGTATAAACTGCATAACTTTATCAATTTTCAACCAAATAACACTATTTAATACATCATTGATATGATAAACACTATCATATTATTAGATTACCACAATGATGATCCTGGTATTTTTTTATAATGGCCTACTATTGATCCGTGCTGAATTATTATTGGTTCATAATAGATAGCCATTCCTAGGAGTACTCAATTACTATTGGTTGGTTGTTATCGGTCATTAAATGTATACCTCAAAAAGTAGGTAGACCTTAAAACACATAAAAATAGAGTATTGACAAAAGGAGAAAATACATACGTTTGTGCCTTTGTTAAAATCAAAAGGACGTAGTATATTGTTAGGTAAAATATCATACAATGGAATACTAAACTGGGGTAATTGAAAAAAATGTGTTCTAGAATGCCTCCATCCGACCCACATTCACATATTGAGTTGTCGTTGATTCTGAACTTTGCAAGATGCACACGTCTACAGATAGTATCAACAATCACGAAACTTATATGGCCATGGCTTACCAGAAATGTTGTTCTGAATGGAAGCATATGATTTGCCTGTAATTGGGTTGGCAGTCTTATTTGGGGAGGATAAATCCTTAACATAGGTTTTATAGTGATCAAAATATCCAGTCTGGATAGCTTCTTTAACGATAAAATCAACAGCTCCATTACCCTGGATCACACTATGTCCTCGTATCCATGCCAGAACTACATAAATTCCTAAACAATGATATTGATACAAATGGAATTGATTACAGTCCGCGTCAAACTTTTTAACCGTTCTGAAGTAGATGCGCAGAACACAAATTTAGGTATCAGAGGGACGTAGTGAGGTAAAACTGTAAAAGGGGAGCAAGCTCACCCGCGCGCCCCCTATTTCACCCACGTTGACACATGTGTCCTGTCATTATTAGTTACAGTACAGTGGCATTCAGAAGTCAATTTAGTTTTGTTGTTGTTAATTACATGTTATTGTTATTTTCGTTGTTTTTTTTATCTTGTATATTTGTCATTATTAGAACCCATCCACTTCGAAAAATGATGTTTCTTTGGAAGGCGTTGTTTATTACAAATTATTTATTTATTATGAATATATTTTATTTACAATAACGGTATTGTAACACGCATAATACCTGCACAATATATGCTAAGTGATATATCCCATGGATAGAAACAAATACTGCATAAAGCGGATCATTTAATTAAAGTACGCGATGACCCAAAACTCCTCAACCAGGTTATTAAATGTTATTTGGATTTAATTATAACTGACAAATACATAATGTGGCGAACTATTAATTTTCTAGCTTTGTCTATTGTTCACATTGTCCATTTCTAGTTTTTACTGTTGTTTTATTATCCTAGTAATGAGTTATCTGTTAATTTTTATGTATAATATTTTGCAAATATTCTGTATGTATGTAAAATAAAGAGGTTTACGTAAATTAGCTGTCAAAACGTTTACAAGACACAATCGAAGTCGTGTCTTTATTCTACAAAATATTTTGAAAGTTGTAATGTGGTCATTGTACTGCCACATTCTTATTACTTAATGTAATAGACAAATATCTCATTGAATCATAATTGATTAAAAATGTAATACTGTACGTATCATATCGTGACAAAGATGAATAAATGTCAATGTTAAATTATTATGGTAATATTTTGAATTTGTTTTGTATTAACTTCTAGACTGTACTATGCGCAAAGCCGAATTCAAAGCTACATTCAGAGCGGCCATAATATTTGACGCGGACTATAATTATGATAACTGATGTTTTATTGAAATATGTCAAAAAGTTCCAATAAGAAGAAAAAGTCCTTTCTTTCTTGAAGGCAAACAATTTCATTAATATATTTAAAAAAAACATTTATATATATATATATATATATATATATATATATATATATAGATTTTTTGAGCCAAGAACACCCTCGAGCGTCCCCAGAATACCCCCCTAAATTATTATCACAATGTGTCTAGTAGTTTCAGCATGCATAGTGGACGAACATACAAAGATTGATTTTTATATACTTATAAAGAAAAATGCAAGAATTCAAAGAAATCACCGCTAGGCGCAGGCGCGGTGTGTTTGGCGGCAATTATCAAAGGGCGCTAGGTCGTCGACGCGTGCCACGTAACGCTAGTAGAACGAGTGGCTGACAAAACAATTTGAATCTTATGGTTATACCGTTTTCGTGTTTTTCGTTGCCACGTCTCTCCACGCCAACAATCAGGCTTACCCTCACCTATAGATGGTTCACATCCAAACATATTTTTACAATTTGTATGAGAGTAATCGGTCGCTTTTAATTAAACTTGTTGCTTATTTGCGAACCTGTTTGCATTAGAGGACATTCAATTATTCACCAATAGCCGTAGTAAATATAGAAATAATTATTTTCTAGCGATAGTTACATCATTTTGATCGTGAATAAAACATGAACGTTTGTGGAGTATTCTCATAATACCACAACGCAATCGAAATATATGAGACTAGTAACGGGCCCGGCGTTCGTTGTCTTGCCTTGATAATGAAAAAATCTTAAACTCAATCGCAACGCCATCTACCAAATCCAATTATGAATCTAAACCATTCTTGAATACACACAAAAAGTTTCATTAAAATCTATCCAGCCGTTTAGGAGGATTTTAGTCACATACACAAGGACAGATGAATGATAACACAATGGAATCTGGAGAAGTAATCTATAATTTGGTTTTGCAACAGTTTACAAATCGTAGCCCTAACATAATCTATTTTCACGTGTGAGATATCGACTGCGTTCCACTAAGCGCTCACAACGCTCACGCTCACGTCCGCGAGTTTTCCCGTTCCACTTGCGGGCGTTACAATCGTACACCCAAGTGGAACGCATAATGGGGCGTTTTGAGCGTTCAGGTAAATAACACAAATGGCGATCTAGAAATAATAAAGCAAAAGCTTTAAGAGGATATGTCTTAACAGTAAATTGTAATAATGATTATGTAAATTGATTTAAGTATATTGAAAGATAAATGTATAATTCAATTTTTATATTTAAAATTAGTGCACTATTTAATTAATTTGTATTCAAATAAAATAAGAATGTCTTCTGAGGCAACAGTAGCATATTTGGTGATAATTGTATATATTATTGAACTATGTTTTATAAAAGTGTACAAAGGATATATTTTTCTCATTTAACTTTATTTATTATAAAATCATAAAATATATTTTTTGGTTTAATTTAACGATTCCAAACATTTTTAAATAGAATTTAAAAGTATCAAAACTTAATTACCATATATCATGTAAATATATTAATAAATTTAATTAATCCATTAAATATGTTATTTAATATAAATATCAAATAATGACATTTTTACGGTCGCCATCTTTATTGAAAATCCCGCCAATTTTGTCAACGCTCACATCAACCCATCTACAGGCATGGGGCGTCGTGAGCTTCGCGTGAGTGTATGTTATGACGTTTTCGGCGCGACCGCAACGCTCGCGGTAGTCAAGTGGAACGGCTAAAAGGCTGTTGTGAGCGTTATGAACGTCTTGTGGAACGCGCCCATTAAAAAACACAAATCATTACCCTTTGATTTTTTAATGACGCTACTGGCTACAAGTCATTTGAGCTATCCTTCACTTTGCGAATTAAAAGTAGAAAGAAATATGTAAAATATTTAATTAGATATTTTTTATGATAGGTTTATTCATTCTACTATATATAAAGATATACTCTTGTGAGAACAGGCATAGGGCGTTTATGAAAGTTTATTTACTACGAACTGTAACCTGTAGGTAACTATAATGTATTGCTGCTCTTGAGGATTAAGATGGGATGGTTCGTCTAATAATGCATGTTTTACGAGCAATGTTACTTTAGCAGAAATAGATGTAGTTTTGTGCTCCCAAAATGAAAAACTCGCAAAGGTTCTGTCACTCCTACTCTATCGATCTTATCTAAGAAGTTGTCCAAAGTTTTCGTTTTATTAGGACAATTATCAAATACAATCTAATAAATAACATAGCGTGCACTCGAACCATTGGATAAGGCAAAATTGATGGATAATTAGTAAGTAACGCATGAAAAGTTTTGGGTCAGTCAAACTAATCGGAGCGATGGCAATAAATGATGAACCTTGTGAACCTAAAGCGGGCACCTTCAACGGAAATGCCCTTGCTGAGATTAAAAAATAGACATGTAAATTATGCTGCGAGTATACGTCTAGAGTAATGACTTCTTTATTTTCACAGTCTGGTAACCAATGTTCACTATGGTCGATTATTACTGCCAACATCAAATGAGTGATTATTAAAAAGTGTATTGTAATGACCTCAGTATCCCAACAAAATAATTATCTCCGCGTTAGAACTTTCTGCGATATCTCGAAATGTATTTTCTACGTTAATACTCAACTTCATTTATTCACAATAACCAAACATACCACGCAAGATACTACCATATCCACATAATATAGAATAAAATAATACAAGCTTATGAATAAAATATTAAAACTAGTACATGACAGACAATGATGCTGCCAAAAAGTGTAATAACTTCTACATATAACGACATAACAACTGTAATGGCGCACAAAACTCAAAGTGGTCCTTTATCCCAACTTCATATCCCCTAGGCTCTCTATCACTCCTACCTATGCATCACCGATTCACTTAGAGTTCTCACCAATCTCTTTCGATAACTTCGGCCAGAAGGACTTGTAATATCCGACGTTACCCGTTGGTATTCTTTTTAGTCGTTCGATTATTACCAATTTTCACTATAGAACCAAACAAACAGAGATTATATTTTAACCAATAACCGATTTTAAAGACTTCATATCCCCGTCTGCTCTCTTTGTTACTCTTAAGATTTTGTGTAAATTTTAATCATAAAGATTATTCAATGTGTTGTTCTAATGTATTTAATCTTCATTGCTATAATCCTTTGTTTATGTAACGTTATGAATGTTAATCTAATTATTGCGAACTGTAATCTTTATTTAAAAAAATGCTTTATTCAATTTAGGTCCTAATAAGGCGCTTACGAAAGTCAAAACTACCACCGGTTCTGAAAACAACCCAGTCATCGAGAAGAACCGGCAAGAAACTCGATATGGTTTATCTTTTTAACATATATATTTAAAATACATTACACGTCACAATCGTTTTTAGTGGATAGACAAAGAGGAGTCAACTCCAGATATCACCATCGTTCACATATTGATCCACTATGTAATAAAAAGCCTTTTGACACCAAAACCCGCTCGACATGGCGCTTTGACTTATAGTCCAATAAATCGGTAATATGCTTTGGTATAGTAAAACCTAACACCATTACCTAAACGAAACTGTTACTGGTTTTACGGAGTCTGAAACATGGGACGACTAGTTTGTCACTGTTTCTAGTATTTTATAAAATCAAGTTTTTTAAAGTTTTTGCGTACATACATTAAATGATCAATCTTTTAGTGATATATATTATCAATTAATGTTAAGTTTCATTAAAACC
Source organism: Antheraea yamamai (assembly GCA_036509395.1). Taxonomy (NCBI): domain Eukaryota; kingdom Metazoa; phylum Arthropoda; class Insecta; order Lepidoptera; family Saturniidae; genus Antheraea; species Antheraea yamamai. The sequence continues at coordinate 1,792,084 of AP028441.1, forward strand.
CGTTCTTTAGTATTTGCTTGAAGTACTAACAGACGTTCATTCATCCATATAAACTTTATCGTTTATAATATTAATAAAAATTAAATAAGTACATCTAACAAAGCACTAAATATATAAATAAAACCTATATTTTTAATCATCACCAAGAATTTATCAGATCAGAAAGTTGAGAGCAACTGCCAGTTATTATACAGGTTGGCCAATTTTTCTATACGAAAGTCAAATCGTAGTAAACCTTTGAATTAATTGGTTTGGAAGTTTGTAATCTCGGGTGACGTTTACAGCGAGTCACCAAAGCTAAACTTTACAAGTCCGTGTAAAAAGCAGAACTTCGAAATGAGTTCCAATTTTTTTTTTCTTTTAAGAGCATATTTACTTTCGAAAAGGTGATTTTGAAGGACTATGCTACTATGATGGTTTTATGACCTAGTACATGATGTTTGCTACCCAATCTAGTTGAAATCTTTATATATAAGCAGGTTAGCTTAGCTATTGTTTATCTGGCTACCTCTCTCTTATGGTTATTTATCTCCCTTATTCTTATCATATCTCCTTTTCTCCAAATATTATGAATGAACGAGGCATCTATAGAAATAATTTATCATGTATAAAATATGTTGCTCTTAATTGGATTGTTTTTCTGTTGTTTGTCTTCAGATATAGGGCGATGGTAATTGTTTCTACTCACGCACTAATACTTTCAGTGCAGCACTCACTTAGAGTGGGCTTGATGGGAGTAATGACTTGCGTTGCCGTGGGTATTTGTTAACATTAAGAGTATAGAGTTGCAAGTATAAAAAGAACTGGCATAGAGAAAATTGAATTCAGCGAGGATGACTCTCAATGGAGTAATTTATGCTATTTAAAATAAATGAAATATTGCTCGCGATCTAGCTGAATATAAATGTCACTCAAACAGAATTCTTGTTTGACAAAATATGTTTTACTTCACAAATTTGTTTTTATTGTCGATGTAGATGTAATTTGCTTTATAGAATATAAATTTAAATGTAAATTCTTGGTTGTGACATTTAGATACTACTAGCGGGCCCGGCAGACGTTTGCCCGCCCTGAATAAAAAAAATCCTTGATAAATTATATACGAAAACGTTCCTCATGAATCACTTTATCCACTGGTGAAAACCGCTTGAAAATCCGTTCAGTAGTTTTTGAGTTTATCGCGAGCAGACAGACAGACAGACGTGGTAGGGGACTTTGTTTTATACTATGTAATGAAAGTAATAAATACAATATACATACAATTCATTACAAAAATTCAGTCGTTGTTCGAGTAGTTTGACCGGTGGAATATTAAACCGATGTCCGCAGCTTCGGACCCCGGCATGTATGAACGAACTTTTCAGAATTCACGTGCATTTTCTAATTTCCATTGGTAACACTATCGACTGACGATGAGGGAAAACATCGTGAGGAAACCTGAGCCTGAGAACTGTTCTTGAAAAACTACATAGGTGGGAAAACATAGATCTGTGATTTTTTCTCAGTTTGAAATTAACAATACATCATAGGCTGGTGTGGTAATTATGCCCATAGCTTCCATCGGGAAGGGGCCTATGATCCTTCAGTGGTTCTCTTACATGCTGATGATGATGATACATACAATTCACAACTGTTCTACCGCCGTATGGAAAAGGGGCACATGTAAATAAAAACAATTATAGTCCGAGTCATCGTTGATGGCCGCTCTGAATATAGCTTTAAGTTCAGTCTTGCGCATAGTACAGTCAATAGGTTAATACAAAACAAAATCAGAATATTATTACAGGAATTTAACATTTACGTTTATTAATCTTTAACTTGTCTCGATATTATACGTACTGTATATCAGATCTTAATGAATTATGATTCAAGTAGACATTCGCCTATTAGATTAAGTAATAAAAATGTAGCGGTATAATTCTATTCTATACTATAATAAAACTGTAGCAAGGTCAAATCTGTACATTAAATATTTTTTGAAATTTTTTATCGGGGTAGACTTTGTTATCGATATAGTAGCCAAAAATAATCTTTTTACAATTTTTGTCTGTCTGTCTGTCTGTCTGTCTGTCTGTCCCTGTGAACACGCATCACTCTGAAAGTACTGAACCGATTTTGACGAAACTTGGCACAGTGATAACTAATATTACGAGATTACATCTAGGATACTTTTTATCTCATAAAACGCAAGGGATTCTCCAGGATCTGCCTGTTTGTCTGTCCCTTTAAACACGTACCACTCTGAAAGTACTGAACCAATTTTGACGAAATTTGGCACAGTGATAACTAATATTACAAGGTTACATCTAGAATACTTTTTATCTCATAAAACGCAAGGGATTCTCCAGGATAACGGACGAAAGTCAAAAATTTGTAGTTAATGAAATTTTTGACGGATTTTGGTAAATTTTCATTGTGCTATATATAGCAGACAGATTAGCTAAAAAGATAAGCTATATTTCCCTAAGCTACTTTAAAAAAAATACCAAAAAAAAATTCGCCGGGATTCGAACCGTCGGCTCCGGCGGACCATATAATGTCCAGTACGTTATAACTGAGCTACGGATACATGACGTTTTTGTGCGTAATTATCGACCTCATGTTATATGTTGTTACATTTATTTTATTGTATAAAAAATGTTTGCTAAACAAAGGTGACAAGATTTTTTCCTAAAACATAAACCTAGATAATAGTTACATTGCATTGTAGAAGATGAATCTCAACTAGAGTTCTATCAGTACGTGTGTTGTTTCGATATTTGATAAAATTAGTTTTCTAAATGTTGTTGAGTCTTGAAGTAGTTGGGTTCAGGTTTGTGAATCTAAGATTAAAATAAATCAGTTGAGGTGTATGCAGTTATTTTTTTTTTTCTCGAACTGACCACGGTATTGACCTAGCAAGGTCTTAACAGCTTCACCGGACTACTGTTTGCAGTTACTATGTTGTATTTATACTAATATTATAATGAGTGGTAAAGTTTTGTTTTCGAGGAATGCTTGGTACCTACTACTGGTCCGATTTCAAAAATTCTTTCACTGTTAGAAAGGTATATTATCCCAAGTTCAGTATCTCAGTAAAAAAAGGTGGTTTGTATGTCAAAAGTAAAATAAATGTGACCAAATTAAAATTGAATGCAGATTTCACGTATACTTTACAAATTCTTATAAAACAAACAACTAAAACAAAATGGAAATTTAATGTAGATAAAGTTCAACTTTTACAGTATGTTACGTAATGAAGTTACAAGGGGTAGTGGGAAGACATTTATCGGCAATATATGTAAGTTAGTTTTGATCTTCACTTTGATGACACTACTTTAGGTAATGCTGCGAACAGATTCTAGGCTTATTTTAAAAGATTTCTCACATACCAACTGGGTATATGTTTGAGTGAGTCCCTGGATAGTTTGGATTCATGATTGGAAGTGCTGGAGAACGCTGCAATAGGGTTGTAGGTTTTTTAAGATTATTTGCGTTTAAAAATACAATTAAAACCGGTAATAACCGATTTGGTGCAGACGAAGTTGCACGGGTCAGCTAGTATAATATATAACTGCTACTTTCAGAAGATTCTGTATGTGAGATGAAAGTTTGATTCCGGTTGTGTCGTCTTGTAAACGGTTGGACAGCTGGTTTACGAAAACCTGTAGCAGATGTATACATACATAGAAGATTTATATGCATATATAATATTAGCAAAGAATTGGAGATAAAAACGAACAACAATAAAAATTAAACCCGGGGCAGTTAAATAACAGTAAAAACTAGAAATGGACGAGCTGAATGATGATAAATCTAAAATATTAACAGTTCACCACATCGTGTATTTGTCAGTTATGTTTAAATCCAAATAACATTTAATCACCTGGTTTGTGAGTATTGGGTGATCGCTTACTTTAATTGAATGATCGCCTTTATGCAGTATTTATTTCTATCTGTCAGATATATCTAGTAGCATATATTATGCGTGTTACAATACCGTTATTGTGAACAAAATACATTCATAATAAATAAATAATTTGTATTAAAAATAAAATAAACAACGCCTTTCATAGAAACATCATTTTTCGAAGTGGATGGGTTTTCTAATAATGAAAAATATACAAGAAAAAGATAACAACGAAAATAACTATAACATGTAATTAACAACAACAAAACTATGCATAACATAACAACATAACTATGCATAAGATAAAAAGACATAACATAACTTCTGAATGCGACTGTACTGCAACTAGTAATGACAGGACACATGTGTCAATGTGGGTGAAATAGGTGGCGAGGTACGCGCGCGGGCGAGCTTGCCCCCTTTTACCTCACAACGTCCCTCTGATACCTAATTTGTGTTCTGCGCATCTACTTCAGAGCGGTTAAAACGTTTGACGCGGACTACAGAAGAAACGTCGAAAGTTGTAAACCTGTGTTTTCAGCGAAGTATGTCTAATTTGTTTTTTGACTAAGTATATAGTTCGAGAATAGAAGCTAATAGGTAATTAAAAAATAGCTAGTTGTGCCTTTTCTTCTGATTCTGAATATATATAACTAATTAGTATTGCAAAAAAAAACTGCAGACATTCCACTCTTTTTTTGGATGCCACTATCTTATATATTAATCACGAAGCCAAAATTTTGTATCCCTTTTTAAGCGAATTGTGCGAACGGATGAACATGAAATTTGGCATAGTTAAAGTTTATATGAAGGTTAAGTGCAGAAAGCAATTTTTTTTATATAAAATGAATTAGAAATACATTAAATTAATTAAAATATGCATTACTCACACTACTGCTTGAATTTTACACAACATATACACACATGTAAATGAAAGACTTATTGACATCCGTCATTTTAGTTTTACGTTCCAATTACCTTTTCAATATTTTTAACATGAATGACGTTCCATGCCTTACATACCCTTTGAAATCAACAACCACTGAAATAATTATTATTCTCTTTGGTCCTATTGAATGACAAAATGTTTTGGTGACAGGACTGCTTTCACTTCGTGATGTCATAAGAGTAAAGCAATATTACCAAAGTCAATGTCAATATTTTAATGTTTATAATTTTTTATATTTTTTTCAAATGATGATTCAATAAAAAATGAGCCAAAAAATACTATGTAAAATCAAAATAAGAATTGTTTGGTCATGAAAGTAATCTATGACTTAGATCTACGCGGTTACAATGATCCAGTTCAACCTGATGTAGCAATTATATTTAGTAGATGATAATGAATTATGAACAAAAATGAATTCATTTTCAAAAGTTAATGGTAGTATTAAAAACATCTTTGTTTTGGATTCATCATTTGATTCTATTGTGTATCCATTACTTTTCCAAACGATGATACTGGGCATATCACTTTTCCTCATTATGTACAGACTACATTTAATTTAATATCATCCAGAAATACCACCCAATTGTGTCGTATGTTGCGATAAAGTTCTTTATTTTCATAAAGCTATATTTACTTAGAATTTGAGAGCCTTACCACCTTATGTAAACGCCTGTTTTTTGTTTCAAATTTATAATTAACTAGCGGACCCGGCAGACGTTGCCCCGCCCTGATTATGAAAAATCCTTGACAAATTATATACTACAACGTTCCTCATCAATTACTCTATCCACTGGTGAAAACCGCATGAAAATCCGTTCGGTAGTTTTTGAGTTTATCACGAACAGACAGAAAGACAGACGCGGTAGGGGACTTTGTTTTATACTATGTAATGATTTCCATTTTCATTTAGACATAGTTTTTTTTTAATATTTATATATTTAAAAAAAGTGACAAATAACTGAGTAGCCATGATGAAAACCTTTGATTATAGATTATTGACAAAAGAACCCTAATAAAGTTCAAACTTTAAAAAAATCAATGAACCATGGTCGAATGCCGACCACTGGGCGCCCACTAGTAATTAATTAAAATGAGTGATGTCTGACGGAACAAGGTTGTCGAAATTGCCTTTCATTGGCTGCTAGGTATCGCTTTGTTAGTAAACATCCTGCGTCTAATAGACTGTAGTATAGACAGAGATCTGTATCTTCAAGCTTAAAATATATAGGCGAGTACCTATCGGCATGTCCCAGCAGCCACACTTAAAAATCTTATTTTGTTTTAACAGCCAAACAAGCGTTTTATTACAATCAGAATATATGACAAAAGATGATGTAATTAAAGTCTGTATTATATTAATCCTAAAATACAGCCACTTAGCCACTGCTAACTATCTCATCTTTCCCTTGAATATAATCCAAAAGTCCACCAAAATATAATATCGGAAAGTTTTATATTTTTCCCGGATCCTTAAACTCACTATTTTAGGCTTTTCCACACTGTATATACTCCTGAATATTTTCTACCGTTAAGTTTCCCGCTAGACCTTTAAAACCCTAGTATTTAGAGATAGGAGTCTTAGAATAGCTTCCAGAGTATAATGATAAGTCCCTAAATACAAATACTTACCACAAGATTGACAGGTAAAAGATGTGTAAGAGAATATTAACATCGACATAACATTCCAGCACATTTTCCAGCACGAAACGCTTGATATAATATCTTTAAACTCTCTGCCTGTTCCTCTCTATTTCATCCCCCTTACTATGTAGCGTTAATGTATTCGATTAACATCTTAGGGTATAGTTCGCGATACCGCCAAATGTTTAGTTTCCTTTGATCATAAGTTAATAGCGCTTCAAACGGAAATGCGCAGCAACCAAGATTAGAGGTAAATCAAATTATAAATCAAAGTTATGGGTATCATGGACCAAGTAATATATAAATGCATTTTTTTTCTATTTTTATCTGTAGTTCTTGTATTTTTGGGTGTATTTTCATATTGCCTCCGGGTATTTCGAAAATGAAATGTCTCCTAAGGTCTGTCTGTAAGAGATAGCTCTAAGCGATAATGCCGCCTAACTGTACACGTATATTGTAAATTGCTGTTTAATGTTGTATATTTTAAGGTGTGCAATAAAAAGTGCATTATTATTACTTATAATTCCCGGATGATAAAAATAGTGACAATTCTAATCGGACCACGTAATGTAGTGTCAGAGTCTGTCGAACTCAAGTATACCGATATCCATTTTTATATACATACGAGTATATAGATTAGCGGAACCGACGGTCCTGTACTGATAATAATAAAATTCTAAAATAAAACCGCAGCGTCACCTACCGGATCTAATTGTGAATCTAAACCATACTTGAATCCAGATGAAGACAAATGTGAACACACAAAAAAAAAATCATCTAAATCTGTCCAGTCGTTTATAGGAGGAATTCAATCACATACACACGTACAGAAGAATAATACAAATGAAAAGTAGTATTGTAGTGTTTTTATATATACGTATATATATAAAAATAAGTTATGTTTTATTGATGGGATATCCCATGAAGTATTGCTCAGAGCAACGTATCTGTAAATTGAATAAGCTTTTATGAAACTCGTCACGTCGCATCTAGGTTACGTATAACGTGACTGTATTACACGCATTGGCGAGAACTTGTCCCGTCCGATGAACCGGACTGTTTTACATATATACATAGGTAGGAGGACACACAATACTGAGTAGTTAGACGCGAGAATCGTGACTACAATACATTAATAACAGCCGTCATTGAAGCACACTTGGCTAAGCTTAGGATCAAATTCTTGGGGATAAGCGGCAACGTACTTATATCTCTGATCTGCAGGGCACCCCCTGCAGATTATATCATTAGATTATAGCATCAGAATTATATCATAGGTGTGAATAGCTTCCATTAGAGGAGCCTTCGCCTGCCCTCCAGGACCGTCAATGAATAGCCACATCCTAAACGAGGTGACCCTGTCTCGTGGAGTACTGTGGATCTAGGCTGGAGAGCCGATAAACACTCCAGGGGTTCGGTTCCTGAAATGAGTCGATCGAGCGATCGACTTGTTGGCCACTCCTGATCTAAAAGGAAAAAGACGCATAGGAAGACCCCACACAAGATGGTAAGATAACATCGAAAGAACAGCGGGCCCAGATTGGCTAAAAGTGGCTCAAGATAAGGAGAAATGGATGTCTTTGGAGGAGGCCTTCACACGAGCAGGGGTTTTGCAAAAAAATAAAAGGATAGTTATAAGATTTTTTTCATGTTTATGATTATTATATATATATATATATATATATATATATGTATGTTTAAGTTCATGTTTATTTTGAAAGAAATATAAGGCATTGTTATTTTTATTTTATTTTATTACGTCTTGATACTGTAAAAAATAACTCACCTCTAGTTGTCAATTGTTAATTGTTTTAACAATGTTTTGATTGCATCAAAGCGAACTTCTTGTTTAAATAAAAAAATGCAATTTTAAAAAAACGCATCATAATAAGACATTCAAAAACCAAAATTGAATTTAGGTTTTTACGTTTTTTTTTAAATTATATAGTGTACTAAATATATTCTAATGGAACATTTTAAGATTCAAGTAATATAAAATTTATTGTAATTGTTTTTTTTTTACAAAAGTTTTGCAAACGCACAATTTACGGGCACAAAGTACAGCCTGATTGTGAACCATCATTTATGTTAACAGAGTCAAATGATTGCCCTGTCTGTGATTCGAAGCCACAACACTCAGCACGGTGACAGCGGTGAGGTGACCGCAAAAACCCACTGCACTATCCGTGCATCTGTTAATTATTGATACATTATATATGAGTGTATGAATACAACTAGCTGATACCCGTGATTTGATCCTCATGAAAAGAATCTTATTTTCTTTATTGTAATTTTATTAATTACTAGAAGTACTACGAACGCGTTTTTTTAAATTATATTAAATAATATAAAATTGTGAGACCATGAACAATTATAGAAATGCAACAAAAACTCCTTGGAAAGTTCTAACAAGGGGGCCACCAACTTGTTACAATACTGACATTATCGCAAAACACTCCTAATATTTATTACCTACTAGTGGTACCCGTAGCTCCGCACGCGTTTTTTTAGCACCGCGGGCGAAGCCACGGTTAACAGCTAGTCAAAATTAAAAAAGACTAAATTAATTTTTATAATGTCTTCTATCTGCCAGTGAAAATTCCGTGAAAATCGGTCCCACCGTTTCGGAGTTAGCATTGTGGACGAAGCCGCGGTTAGTAACTAGTATAAATTAAAATATACTAAATTATTTCTTATAATGTCATCTATCGGTCGGTGAAAGTCCCGTAAAAATCGGTCGAACCGTTTCGGAGAAAGCACTGCCGACAAAGCCACGGTTAACAGCTAGTCTAAATTAAAAAAAACTAAATTACTTGTTATAATGTTTTTTATCTGCCGATGAAAATTTCGCGAAAATCGGTCCTACCGTTTTGGAGTTAGAATTTCAGACGAAGCCGCGGTTAATAGCTAGTCTAATTCAAAGTAGCCTAAGTAACTCGCTGTAATTTCAGCTATCTGGCAGTGAAATTGCTGTTAAAATCGTTCCAGCCGTTTCGGAGATTACCCGGAACAAACAGACAAACCGACAAAAATTTTAAAAATTGCATTTTTGTCATCAGTAACGTGTATACTTTCATACCCAATCAGTTATTTTTTTTAATTTTGATATTACATACAGACACTTCATTTTTATTATATGTATAGATAGATATCACCTACTCGACAATGGCAGTAATAATCTAGAAGATTGGATGCAAATATATATATCTCGATCGTTTATTCTATTAGTAAAGGTAGAATTATTCTCCAAGATTTTAGTAACGTTTTGAACACGGGGTGAATTATAGTTGCGCACGATAATTGTATCCTACTAGTTCCTTATCACTATTCAAATGATGATTTACCCGTCATGATGTCTTTTTTGTTTGTAACCTTTCTAGTCAGTTTCAAAAACAAGTATATATATTAATTAGGCTTTGAATTCAAAATTTATAAAAAAGTAATAAAAATACCTTTGATTTATAAAGGTCACGAAAAAATTAAAAAAGAAGATCAAATTTGGACCATTTTTAAGAAATACATGTCCAAAAAACTAAAAAGATACTGTTTTGAACGAGTAATAAAAAAAAACATCAAAATTTACTAAGAGGGCGGCTATTTTCAGGGGTACAAAAACATGTTTTAAAATCCATCATAAACGATGAAGTTTTCAGTCGAAACGTTCAGTTCTGATCTATTTATCGTAGTATCCGGCTCATTAATTTTTTAGCACTCTCCCGTACTGAAGAGCGTACTGAAGCAGAGCTCGTTCACTTCGTAACTAAATATACCTATACGTAAAAGACTATATACTTATGGTATTCAACATTAGTAATGTTGTAGACAAAAGAGAACAATAAAAACAGAGTGTATCTTAAAGCCAAACGATAAAAGTAAAACTTTTCCATTAAAAAATAACATTTTAATTAAAATAAATGTAATTACAGAAATACAACAGAAAGCCAGCGTCACACAGTGTTCCAGGCGGTCCCCCATCTAAGTACTGATCGCGCCCGACGTTATTTAATTTGGTTGATCCGATGAGAACAGGTGTTTTCAACACTCTACTCGTCATTGTGTTTACCGCCACCATTTTTCGTCACACAAAAAGATTACCGAACAGAATTTCAAAATCCTTCCATAAAAAGTTTTTTAATAACTTTAACAATAAGGTTTTTCGAAATTCCATTTAAATATATATCCAAATTACATTTTGATAGTTAAATTAAAAAGAAATAATGATTCGTTGTTTTTTATCGCGTGAACAAAAACACCAGTCACATTACAAAACGCCAGTTTCCAAAACATCGTTCTGACATTTAACAAGTATATACCACAGAAAAACAGTGTTATTTAGAATAGCGTACTCTCAATCTCATGTTGTGACAGGCATTTTCAACATTATTCGAACTGAAAACTTCTTTAGTCCCGTAAGGATTTGAAACTCGATGGAACGACAAAGCGCCATTAAAAAGAGACTTAAATATACATCTATTAGAATTAACGAACGAGAGAATAAGATAGAATACATTGTACAGTGTTTATCTGATTCCAGCGTTGTACGTGCGTGTGTGCCTTTGTGTTATGAAGCCTAGCGAAAAAACATCATCACCAGCGAGATCTATTGTTCACGTGTATTATTTACATGAATACTTTACCATTTTTGTAGGTTTCACTTTTATCGCATGTGAACTGCAGATGTCACCACATATTATAAAACAAAGTCCTCTGCCACGTCCGTCTGTCTATTTGTTCAAGATAAATTCTAAAACTACTGCACGGATTTTCATGCTGTTTTCACCAGTAGATAAAGTGATTCATTAGGAAGATTTAGGTATATAATTTGTCAAGGTTTTTTTTTATTACCAGGGCGGGACAGCGTCCGCCGGACCATCTAGTGTTTTTCTTATAATAATGTCATGAAATAATCTTTTATACATAGAATATTCATATAAGTTTTAAGTATTTTCAAATAAGTGGCTACATTCTCATTAGCTTAAGTTAAAGCGACTTAAAATGTTTCTATTGTTTCACAATGATATATTCATTTTTGTACACATATTTGTATAAAACGTTTGAAGTATAGAATATTTAGAGATATGAACAAAGAGTTTGTTTGCTTCACTAACTCGGGAGAGAACCACAGAAAACTTGTCGTCAAAAAAGTACTTGACACTAAAGTTCATACCCAATATGCTCATTGTCTGGACGTTAACTAATGAAGCGCCCCCTTTCGACTTCTGTATGAACTGTACTAAATAAAGTTAAAAAACTTTGAATTAAGATAAATCTTAAAGCGTATATGTTGTCCCAAAGCACTATAAAATTACTTTTAAGACCCATGACAATGCATCTAATAATTTTAGATATTAGAGTTTACAAGCACACAGACAGTTCAAAAATAGTGTTATTATTTTCAGTTCCACTACTAATATCACTCGCTTTCAGTTTTCGGCAAAGTGACAAAAATTAAAATTGAGAATTTATGCTCTTTATGTATTCTATTGTACTAGTAGTTGTTAACATCCTTTTTATCTATTATTTTACAATGTAATTAAATAATCCGACAACATTGGTATGAGAAATGAACGCGAGTAATATTGTATTTACCTAGTAGTCATCCAGCTGTTTAATCTTATCTGTGGCTGACTTTTTGATATGTCAAACGCAAATGTTTACTCCCCGACGCTTGAAGCTTTATCGCTTGTTGTCTGTCGCAGGTACTTATCTAAATATGACTTTTTGAAAAGGGTCTGGACTCTGGAGTTTACGTGAAAGTTTTGTTCAGTAAGTTAATACATTTTAGCTATTATAAACAGTTATGAAATGATATCGTCACGGCATTTTAAAAGGTACTGTGTAGGGAAATAATTAGCAGATTAGACGCCCACCGGGGATTAATCGTAAATTGTCTAAATTAAAAATTTGGATATACCAGTTTACTTAACAAGTAAAATTAACTCATATGTATTGGTGTCAATAATAGGTTTTACTCTGAATTCTTATCAACATAAGAAGTCTTAAGAATAGATGGGGAATATAAATAAAATTTATAAAAAGAGAATATCGATTAATGAATTTCACTAGATCTTTACATATAGCTTTAGCACGCAGCTTCGTTCGTATTAATGGACATGTTTTATCAGATTTTCTTCCTGGGTATCACAGGTTCTTTTGACATGAATACGTCTTTAAATTTGCTACCATACAGGGGTAATCCAAAAACCTAATGATAACAAAATCGGGGGATACAGTTTGGCAATGTAGTTTCGAATCTGTTGTCTGCATCTAAAATTAAATTATACCATTGAATAGCTAAAAGATCAAAGAATTCATTACGTTAAGTCAGGACTGTAATACATCGCACGCGGTGTAGGGGGGAGCGCCGCCATTTTGGGGTAATTCTGCTGCGTTTTCAGATTTCCATTTAGTATAACTTTCGACTCGGTGAAGCTACCAAATTTTTTGTAGTTTCAGTCGACAGCTCTTGTCAAAGTCTATCAATTATATAAAATATTAGCATAAAATCGTAAGAAATATATAATGTCCGCCTATACGCGTCGAAAAGCCAAATCCAAACACAGAAATCGTATAGGGTTGGAGAGAGCAAACCAATAGAATGGTACCAAGAAAATACCATATGACGGAGTCAAGCAGTGGAAGCAACGTAAAAAAGTGAATTAAAAATTGACTGTAATGAATAGGGCAATATTTGCGTAATATTATAACATACATAAATAATAATAATTTATATAGAAAATATCGCCCGTTACGAGGCGTATTCACGTACAACAAACGGCCGTCTCATGACACAGCCACACCACATTTTTTTCTGTAGTCCAATGTAACGCAGTATTTTTTAAATACTATTTGAAATATATTTAGAATTTGCATATTAATATTAACAGAAAATAGTCTATTTTTCAACAAACTGAATTTAAATTAAACCCTTTTACATATTAAATTAACACTCCTAGCTGTTTCTAACAAAAGCGTGTTGACTAAACTAACCGCGGCATGTCCACAGCTCCTATTTTCATTGCCCATTGTGGCTTTGTCCAGTTTATCCGCGGTCTATGAATGCTCTGACAATGCTTCTTGAATTTTAAACGGCAGCCTTTTATACCAAGTATTTGATGAATAACTAGACTTAATAAACTATTATAACTTACTTTGCTTGCTTTCCTAACGTCATAACACGCTTTAATACTTTATTTATAACATATTGTTACTCAAATGCCGTTTTAAGTTTAATGACTCACTCTTAATAATTCAATTGTTTATTGTATTCTATGTCGACACCAACTGAATAAATATTAACAGCTTTTTTATGATTATTACAAAGATAATAAAGCCTATTTTAAGTTGTGAATAAATCTTCAAATCCAATATTAACGGTTAACAAAATATGAAAATTATTGAAGTAAAACTTCTTATGGCACGGTAGGGTAAAGCTTTCGTTACGCGTTAAACGTAAGGTTGTATTTGTGTGTATATGTAAGTATATATAAGTATCTGTCTGGGTCTAGTGGTATACCAAAATGAGTAAATATATAGTTGAGTATATATACTACAGAATTTGGTATAGTATATAGTTTATGAGCATTCTTACTAAATACTATATCTATACTTAATATTATAAAGCTGAAGAGTTTGTTTGCTTTGACGCGCTAATTTCAGGAACTACTGGTCCGATTTGAAAAATTCTTTCAGTGTTCTATAAGCTCATTTATCGAGGTTGGTTATAATAGGCTATAACACGGTAAGACCAATAGGAGCGGAGCACCAATGAAGAATGTTTCAAAATCGGGGTTAACGTACATACCTATTATTTAAAAATATTTTTACTTTCTACATAAACAAAGTCGTGACTTAAAGTTAGCGTTAGCGCAATGTAATTCTGTAAATAAAAAAGTCGCGTACAAAGGCTATTATTATATTATATAATTTAATAAATATAATCCAAAAAAGTTTCATTTCCTCCACGTGTACCCACTGATACATGTAATGTTTGTAATTAGACATTCGTCGACGAAAACTTCGTAAGGAAATCTGAACGCTCAAGAAGTGTAGAAAAACAATAATAGATTTTTAGTTAAGGCATACTTTAACTATATATGTTTCGAAGCGCGATAATTAGATTCGTTTTATCAACCCTTTGCACAAATTAAAAAAAAAAAGCCGACACAGTCATAAGAACTGCTGCAGTAGTGAAAACTCAATACAATGGAATAACTAAGTTCACTTTTGCATTTTTAAATTAATTATAGTCCGAGTTATTTCAATTTCATAATTTGTATACCTATTGAGATTATTAACATTGGGTTGCACAATCTCAATATTAGATGTACACAGGCTCCTATACTACGTATCGCTAGTGTGCGCAATAACAGCGCAATTCGGTTGGTCATGCTTAATAACATGTCATGACACGATATCATCTACTATGTAAAAATAAGTCGGGTTTTCCTTCCTGACGCTATAACTCCAGAACGCACGAACCGATTTCCACGGTTTTGCATTCGTTGGAAAGGTCTCAGGCTCCGTGAGGTTTATAGCAAAGAAAATTCAGGAAAAATTTCAACAGAAAAGCGGGAAAATCATTTTTCACATACAGTGCCATCTCTGATACATAGCATGTACTACAAACCAATATTTTAAGTAGATGGCGCCGGTGCGTGATACATTGTTTGACAGCTACTCTTTGTTCTCTGCTCAGTTAATTTCGTGTGACAAACCGGTATTGTGTTCACTGTGAAATTGTGAAAAAAAAGTAAAAAAAATAAGTTATTCGTTTCCTAACATTTCAATTGGAAACCATCAAATCAATCACGTGTATTGTGCAAATTTTTATTCAATTTCAACAGTAGGCATTTGTCTTTAAGGTGGTAAGTTGAACTGTGTAAATTATGTGGATCGTGCATTTGAAGTTAAATTCACCACTCTGTCCATAGTCCAAAATGCCTAGAGGACGACGTGCGAACATCGGCCGCCGCACAAGACATGCAAGCCAGCAACAAGTGTATTCACAGAACTTAAGCGAAGAAAGACAAAATATAATAAGAGAAAATGCCCGATTGAGACAACGCGTGAGCACACGAAGATCATTGGCATCATACAATTGCTTGGCATTCCAATATGATCCCACTGCGAACTACAGTGATGATGAAAATTTAGATATTGGACCAATGACGACTATATGCCGATATTGCAATGCGTTAAAGTTCAAAAGAGAAACGGCTGGATTGTGCTGCGCAAGTGGAAAAGTCAAACTGGATCCATTACTTACACCACCACAGCCACTGAAACCATTGTTCGATGGAAGTGATCCCGATTCCAGCCATTTTCTTCAACACATCCTTGAATACAATAACTGCTTTCGCATGACTTCCTTTGGAGCTAATATCATTCGAGAAGGCGGCTTCATGCCGACTTGCAAGGTAAAAGATACAACTCACATAACCAGTCACTCACACCAACACAATGAATTGCAACACATAACAACTACATATACACCACACACTACACCATCACACGATCAGAAGTTACACCGTATTCTTCAACAAATGATTATTTGCAATTACAGATACAAGGACAAATATATCATTTGCATGGTTCAATGGTGCCCACACCAGATGAACCGCATCAATTTCTGCAAATATATTTCATTTCGTCGATGGTGGATCAGCTGAATGTGCGGTGCAATATACAGGGAACACAACAGTTAAAGAGACGAATTATTGAACAGTTGCAAGCATTTTTTGACGCTAATAATGCTGTGGTTAATATGTTCAAAACAGCATTGGAACGAATGCCATCGGATACGCACAAATTTGTCATAAGAGCGGATTGTACCCCAACAGGTGAACATGTGCGAAGATTCAATGCACCCACCGTTAATGATGTTGCTGCAATTATTGTTGGCGATCCAACTAAATCGCGAGACATTGTCGTTCAGCGAAGAAGCAATATCATGCATCGTGTAAACGAGACACATCGTTTGTACAATGCGTTACAATATCCAATCATTTATTGGCAAGGGCAAGACGGATACGACATCACGTTGAAGATGGTCGATCCAATTACAGGTACAATATTCACACACTAATTATTGCTATTATTGGTTTCCATTAACAATTCATTTAATTTTGCATTTTCAGGCGTATCAACGAATAAAAATCTAAGCGCAATGAATTACTATGCGTATCGTATGATGATTCGTACGCATGAGGAGAATGTCATTCTGAAGTGCCGTCGGCTATTCCAGCAATTCGCTGTCGACATGTATGTCAAAGTCGAGACCGAACGTTTAGCGTTCATCCGATTCAATCAGGCAAAGCTACGATCTGAGGACTATATACACTTGCGTGATGCTATTCATTCAGATGGTGATGTTCAGAATATTGGACGTCTGACGATTTTCCCATCATCTTATATCGGAAACCCACGCCACATGCACGAATACGCTCAAGACGCTATGACGTACGTGCGAAATTATGGAACTCCGGATTTATTTATTACGTTCACATGCAATCCGAAGTGGACGGAAATTGAACGTGAGTTGGAACCGGGCCAAAAACCGCAAGATCGCCATGACATAATCGCCAGAGTATTTCAGCAAACACTCAAGGTTATGATGGATGTGCTTAATAAGTATCGAGTTTTTGGTGACACACGTTGTTATATGTACTCGGTGGAATGGCAGAAGCGTGGACTACCGCATGCTCATATCCTAATTTGGTTGCTGAACAAATTACATTCAAATGAAGTGGATGACATCATATCAGCTGAAATTCCTGATCCAGTCACTGATCCCCATCTACACGACATTGTGACGACACAGATGGTGCATGGACCGTGCGGTGCATTAAATCCATTATCGCCTTGCATGGCTGATGGAAAGTGCACAAAACGATATCCGCGACCGTTAGTTGCTGAAACAGTCACAGGGAACGATGGATATCCAGTTTATCGTCGGCGTTCAAAAGAAGATAATGGTCGAACTATCAAAGTTAAAGTTCAAAATCAAGAGATTGAGATCGGAAATGAATTCATTGTACCATATTGCCCGCTGCTATCACGAATTTTCGAAACACATGCAAACGTTGAGAGTTGTCATTCGGCCAAATCAATCAAATATTTGTGCAAGTACGTCACAAAAGGCGGCGACATGGCTGTGTTTGGTATTGCGTCGGAAAATGCGAATGACAAAATCAGCAACTTCCAAATGGGCAGATACGTCAGTACTAATGAAGCACTGTGGCGATTATTGTCATTTCAAATTCATGAAAGATATCCCACAGTTGTACATTTAGCAGTGCATTTGGAAAATGGCCAAAGAGTTTACTTCACTGAGGCTAATGCGGCACAACGAGCTGAGAGACCACCATCGACAACATTGACTAGCTTCTTTGCAATGTGTGAAGCAGATCCATTCGCAGCGACGCTGATGTACGTTGAAATGCCCAAGTATTACACTTGGAATCAATCAACAAGGAAATTCCAACGTCGCAAACAAGGAGCCCCAGTTCCAGATTGGCCACAGGTGTTTTCCACTGATGCACTAGGTCGCATGTATACTGTTCATCCTAGAAATGATGAATGTTTTTATTTGCGACTGCTGTTGGTAAATGTACGTGGACCAAAATCATTTGCGCATTTGAAAACTGTGAATGGCCACCAATGCCAAACATATCGAGAAGCATGTCAACTATTGGGTTTGCTGGAGAACGATTCTCATTGGGATTTAACACTTGCGGATTCAGTTGTTTCATCAAATGCGTACCAAATATGAACGCTGTTCGCAGTTATCATCACCACATGTTTTCCTTCACAACCAATTCAGTTATGGAACAAATACAAAGACGACATATGTGAAGATATCTTGCATCGCTTGCGCATTCAAACGAATAATCCTGACATCCAAATAACCAATGAAATCTACAATGAAGGATTGATTCTGATTGAGGATCAATGCTTGACTATTGCAAACAAGCTACTGATTGAAGTAGGAATGATTGCGCCAAATCGATCGATGCACGATGCATTCAACCAAGAATTAAATCGAGAGCTGCAATACAATGTTGATATATTGCAGGAATTCGTTCGAAATAATGTGCCGTTGCTGAATGAACAGCAAAAACAAGTATACGAAACATTAATTCAAGCGGTGGACAATAATACTGGTGGTCTATTCTTCCTGGACGCACCTGGAGGAACAGGGAAAACATTTGTCATTTCATTGATTTTGGCTATTATTTGATCAAGATGTGACATAGCTTTGGCGTTAGCATCATCTGGAATTGCGGCGACTCTTCTAGATGGCGGTCGTACTGCACATTCTGCGCTTAAGTTGCCACTCAATTTAAACACAATTGATACTCCAACATGCAATATTTCCCGATCCAGTGCAATGGGAAAATTGTTGATGCAATGCAAGCTCATTGTTTGGGATGAGTGCACAATGGCACATAAGAAATCACTTGAAGCACTTAACTTCACACTGAAGGATCTTCGGCGAAATAACGACATCTTTGGCGGCTTGATGATATTGTTGGCAGGCGATTTCAGGCAGACGTTGCCAGTAATTCCTCGTGGAACGCCTGCAGATGAATTGAATGGTTGCCTGAAGGCATCACCTTTATGGAATAACGTAAAAACATTATCGCTAACCACTAATATGAGAGTTCAACTTCAAAATGATCAAAGTGCTGCACAATTTTCCAAACAATTGTTAGCTGTTGGAAATGGAAAAGTCCCAGTTGATGCGACATCTGGATTAATTACTCTTACCAACGACTTTTGCCGATTTGTAGACTCTCAATTAGCTCTTATTGAAAATGTTTTCCCAAACATTAGTGAGAATTATCAGAATTATGCTTGGTTAAGTCAACGAGCAATTCTTGCCGCAAAGAATAATGATGTACACGCACTGAATTTCACCATTCAATCAAAAATTGCTGGCGATTTGGTGACATACAAATCCGTTGATTCCATAACAAATCCCGATGATGTAGTAAATTATCCAACGGAGTTTTTCAACTCTCTGGAGTTACCAAGATTTCCACCACATAACTTGCAACTCAAAGTTGGTACAGTTATTATGATATTGCGTAATTTGAATCCACAGCGACTTTGCAACGGTACTCGACTTTCGGTAAAAAGACTTATGCCGAATTTGATTGAGGCAACCATTATTAACGGAAAGTAGGCAGGTGAAAATGTATGTATTCCTCGAATACCAATGATTCCGACTGATCTTCCGTTTGACTTCAAACGATTGCAATTTCCAGTTCGCCTTGCGTTCGCAATGACAATTAACAAGTCGCAAGGCCAATCGCTTAGTGTTTGCGGGATAAATTTAGAAAATCATTATTTTTCATATGGGCAGTTATACGTTGCGTGTTCACGAGTTGGGAAACCATCCGCTTTGTTTGTGTTAACGTCAGACCAAAAAACAAAAAATGTGGTTTACCAAAGAGCACTTCAATGAAACGGATAATTTGCGGACACGTATAACGCTTCGATTCAGTATTTACTTTGGATTCACTTTCATTTACTTAGAGAAGTTCAACTAAATAACACTTTATTTTTGTAATCGAAATGAATTCATTACTGTTGTGAAATGAAATAAAATTTTTCCTTTTCAAATATAAAACAAAAAAAAAAAATTTCTTCATCTTTTAATCACCAAACGAAATGTTACATAAAACGAAGCCATCTGGTGGCGAAACGGAGTTCGCCGGGTTTGCTAGTAAGTTTATAAAACTCCGAAAACAAATCGCTCAACACACCTAAAGAAGTCTTCACTTCAAAAACATAAAAAGGATAAAGTGTCATGTTGAATTTTTTTGCAATTTGTAATTTCTTAAAACCCTTGCCCAACTTTGTTGACGCGGTGTTTAGTCTGGACTCTTCGGGTCGGATCCTAGGACCTTACGATTAGGAAACTTAGTTTTCACAATTTAATTCCAATTTACAAGAAAGTTAATAATAACTTTATAAAATTACGAAATTTAATTAAAGCGTCTTTGAAATTTATTCAGTGTCAATGAGTAAAAATTCTCATTCAATTGGACCGAATCCGATTTGAATTATTTGTCTTTATTTCATTTATTGAGTGCCGACGAAAGTTCAATCAATATATTTTGCTTCTTTACGTCTATTTTAAATTCGACTTCTAATGATCCTTTTATAAAACCATTATATTAGGTCTTTACCTATGAAATTGCCGTATTGTATGAAAAAATTTAAACGAATTTTTTTCATGTATTTTTTATTTGTATTAATCGAAGTAATCACCCATGCAATCAATGCATCTTTGCCAACGCAGTGGCAGTTTATTCATGCCCTTCTTAAAGAAATCAGCTGGACGGGAGGCAACAAATTCTTCAAAGGCATTTTGTACTGCCTCTCGGGTATTGAATTTTTTTCCCGCCAAGGAGTTATCCAAATTCTGAAAAAAGTAGTAGTCTGTAGGCGCAAGGTCTGAGAGTAGGGCGAATGACGAAGACCTTCCAACCCCAGTTCTTGCAACTTGGAGACCGTCTGCTGTGCAGTATGAGGTCGCGCGTTGTCGTGCAGGAGCAGCAGAGCCGAACGATTGACCAATGCTGGTTGGAGATGTGCCAGCTTCTCCATCATTGTGTTCAGTTCTTCACAGTACACATCTGCAGTAATGCTCACCCCGTTTGGTAAGAAGCTGTGATGAATCACACCGGCGCTAAACCACCAAACAGTGACCATCACTTTTCTAGGGGTAAGTTTTCGTTTAGGGCATTGTTTAGGTGCTGAACCAGGATCCAACCAACTTGCTGAGCGCTTGCGGTTATCAAACAGAATCCATTTTTCATCGCAGGTAACAATGCGATTCAAAATTCTTTCATTTGTGTGTCTGTTGTGCAGTACAAGGCACGTCTCGACGCGTACTTCGCGCTGGCGATCATTGAGATCGTGGGGCACCCATTTGTCGAGCTTTTTTACCTTGCCAATTTGACCCAAATGGACCAATATTGTTTTGACGCTAACATCGAAAGCTGCTGCTAATTCAGCCGTAGAATGTGTATCATCAGCTTCCACAATCGCCTTTAATTCGTCATTGTCGACCAAAGTCTTCGGACGACCGCGAGGTTCATTTTTCAGGTCGAAATTCCCAGAACGGAAGCGAGCAAACCAATAACAGGTGGTGCGTTGGTTTGTAGTGTTAGCTCCGTAAACGTCGTTGATGTTGCGTGCCGCTTGTGGCGCGTTGTTGCCACGACAATACTCATATTCCATAATTACTCGAATTTTTAACGTATCCATGATGACAAAAAAGATTGAAATGCGATGAAAATGTAACACTAATCAATAAACAAATGACTACTTTTAGAAAAAGAATTCCATGTTTTTAAAATAAAATTAATTTGAAATTAGAATTCTTAGCCAAACAAAAATTATTTTGATTTGAAATGGCCAGTACTGCAGAACAGCAATTTCATGGGTAAAGACCTATTATTACTAAGAAAACCTTTCAAATTTATTAGTTTATTAGTTTTTAGCGATTTCAAAAACAAGGAAGGTTTCAATTCGGTGTTTTTGTTTTGTTTGTTTTTACGTTAGAACTTCATTATTTATAAATTGGTTTATAAAATTAGTTTTTACTAGCTTCTGCCCGCAACTTCGTGTGGGTGGACTAGTACTTTGGGCCCTTAATTTTAATACGCAGCGGAAGCTCTCAAAAGTACAAAAAAAAACGATTTAGAAAAATTGTTCATTGGAGCTCCGCTCGTATTAGTCTTAGCGTGATATAGTCTATAGTCTCCCTCGATAAATAAATTATCTAACACTCAAATGTTTCAAATCGGACCAGTAGTTCTTGAGAGTAGCGCGTTTAACCAAACAAACAAACCCTCCAGCTTTATAATTAGTATTAAATATATATTGGAAAGGAGATATTTTCAAGGCGGTTCGATTTTAATTTTAACAGCACTAGACCTTGGACTTCGAAGATACATTAAAAGACCACTACTACATTAAGAAAAAGTTGTGCTGGTCTAGTGGGTTGACCGTTGGAATATCAATTCGATGTCCGCAGATTCGAAACTGTAGCAACGAATTTTTCGGTATTCCTGCATCGTTACTAATGTAAATTAGTATCACTGACGGTGAAGGAAAGCATCGCGAGGAAACAAGAACCTCAGAAATTTTATTGTAGTACTTCCGTATGTGGCAAACTATGGAACTGTGGATTTCTGTGTTTGAGAACGTCAATACGTCGTGGGCAGACGTAGTGATTACGTTCAGATCTTCCTTCAGGAAGAAGCCGATGGCCCTACAGTGGGTTTCTTACAGGCTGATGGTGAAAGAAACTCCTTAAAAGCGAATAAGAAACGTACAGTGATTCAGATGTTGGTAGGAGTATGTAACTATGGTCAAGTAAGTTTTATTGTATTTTGTTAGAATAGATATTTATGAAGTCGGTTTTCTTTTTAAGTCACTTAATAATGTCAATGAACCCTCACTTCACTATTCTTTTCACAATCCTTTAAGCATATATTTAATAAACTAGGATTAGAATAGTTTAGCTTAGTTTAGTTTAGTTAGTTAGTTTATTAGCTAGTCTTGGAAGTATTTCGTTTTTAGCTACAATAACAGAGAATCATACTGTTTATCGAATGATACATCAAATTTACATTAATGCGATCAAAGCCGCTAAGCAAATGCTAGTGAAAAATAAATAATAGAATCGATAAAAAATAATCTCCCCCTTTCATAATTACAATAAGGGAAGGGGGTAAGAAGAAATATAGTAATAACAATGTAGTGTATATATATATGTCCAAAAAATGAAATAACGTAATTTATTATTTGCTCACATAAAAAATTATATGACAGGATAGGAAAACTCCATTTCACGGCTCTGATTTTCGGCTCGCGCCTGACACGAATCGTTAAGGTCTTGAGACGGCCAATTGGAGTTATTTGAATACCTCCCAAGAGGCACTCTTTGTCCATTTAATTTATGCATAGAGTTTTAATCCAAACTTTTATGTTATGGTTTTTACGAATTAACTGCACTATATTTAA
The DNA here is from genome assembly GCA_036509395.1 of Antheraea yamamai. Classification (NCBI taxonomy): domain Eukaryota; kingdom Metazoa; phylum Arthropoda; class Insecta; order Lepidoptera; family Saturniidae; genus Antheraea; species Antheraea yamamai. The sequence goes on from AP028441.1 coordinate 1,815,609, forward strand.
CAGTAGCCACATCCGGACACACCTGTGTCTACTATACCGACGTGACTGACGACATAATTACATAATTAGTAGGTTCATCCATCGGACCTTGGACGAACCGATTATAATTTAAAAATGGATATAAAAGATGATAATGAAGCCGGCAAAGATAATAATCTCAATTAAAAATCCGAAGTATAATAGATAAGTAAATAATAAAAATTACTGCTAACATTTACAACGATTTTTAACATCTATACTAATATTATAAAGAGGTAAAGTTTGTGGATTTATGAGTTTGTGACGTGGTAGGGGGTAATTTCAGGAACTACTGGTCCGATTTGAAGTTCTTCTAGTGTTATATAACTCATTCGTCGAGGAAGGTTATATGTTATATATCATCACTTAGACCAATAAGAGCGGAGCACCAATGAAGAATGTTTCAGGGATTTTTTCCTCTTGAGAGCTTCCGCTGCGTGTTAGCGTTAGCCCAAAGTAACTATTCCACGTGGACGAAGTCGCGAGCAGAGGATAGTGTTTAATAAAATAAACGAAAGCAAAAAAGGGGCGGTCAAGTGTCTGCAGAAATAATAAAAACTGTAGCCACAATTTAGGCAATTTCGGTTGCGATGGCACATCATTTCATTCTATCTATTAAACTTTGTCTTTCGTTGGTATTACCTGACATGTTGCTTCTGTATCAATAGTGGTTCATAATTTTGCTTCCACTACACCAGTAGCTACAAAAGCCAATTTTGTTTAGAAGTTAGAAATCGTGAGAAGTGATCAGGATTATTAAAATAATGAGGAATATATCACTGAAGTATCCTTGACATGTAGGAGGCATCTGAGAGGGTACGTAAAGAGGGCATGTTCTACAAACTATTGGAGTCAACGATCTCGAGGACTGTCACCAGGGCTTTGGCCTCGTTTTTTCAGAGTTCGCCGAGTTATAATGGCGGTTGAAAATGCAATTTATTTCAAGATGACACGATGCTAGTACGATGTAGTATTTCAAGGAAATACAAATGATTATATTTATCGCTGATCTAAACATCGACTTGGTTCCTACAGATATCTATACATATAATAAGAATTTAAATCGAACGTGTCTATAGTTTTTTGTAAAAAAATGTTACAGGTGTCTAGAAATAAGTAATAAAATACATTTCAATCATTTTTACTTATATCTGTTTGTTTATTTGAACACACATCACTGCTAAAGTACGCATCACCATACAACCTTTTCAAGAAAATCATAAAGCATATTCTCGAGTAACAGTTAGTCTTAGTTTCATTAAAATTGGTTCACTCTATCAAAAGTTATTATAATTTTAATGACGACACGGCTTAAGTACGAGAGAAAAGTAGATAAGTAAATGAACTTAATAGATTCAGGTGATTTTATTAGTCGCTCTTTTTTTACATTGTAATGTAACGGAAGGAGCCGCGGGCATAGCTAGTTTTTAATATAAATGAAATGGATCCGTTTTTTTGTAACGTGTAATCTTCAAAATGGAAATGCCGATTTTGATGATGGATAGATATATAATGAAAGTATTATTTTCGGCTTCATATTATTAAACTCTCCTAAAAGGGCTAGACTGATATTATGAGATTTCACAGTAAAATGTCTTCGCCACACATTAAAATTATATTATTTCATTTAATCCTCAATAAAGCAATGCTAAACCAATATCATTATTCCAGAATACTCAATAACACGCATTACATTCTAATAACGATTATTTTGAACAAATAAGTCTTAACAATTCACCGTTCCCGCAACCCGAGGGCATAAATGTAATGCCGGAAAGTTAATAACTTGAACAAAGTTCCTTGATATCAAATAAATTGGATGTTGCGAAAACTGAGCATTACGAATAATGAAAATGTAATGGCATCCGAAAATACGCCGCGCTTCAATCGTATTAACATCTATATTTTTTCTATTTATTCTGTTTTAATATCTCTTACGTTCTTATAGATTTATTTTCCAATCGTGATTCAGCAAATCTTATATTCGATTGTTTTTCGTCGATAAACCCCTGAAATATTATATGTGTTAGGTCACGTAAATCAAACGTCACTTCTATATGCACTATTTAATGATATTATAGTTACAATATCAGTGGAACTATTATAATTCAATAATCGCTCCAAGTATTCAAACGGCAACAGGTTCTGCGCTTTAAAGTGGTGCAAGACTGTCCCGAGTCGAAGCACGCACAACCTTTTATGGTTGGCTATCCCTATTCCACCGTAAGGCGTGTCTAGACGTGGCTAATTGGTCCTACTGACAAATGAGGTAGTTGCATGGTTTGGCTATGGTGTCACTTCCGGTAGCAGTACCGGGGCACGATACGATGGCGGTGCTTCCGGTTGTTACAATTTGTTATCATTTTTTTTTACTCTTTAATTTAAAACAGCTGTAAATCAATTTTTAAATAATAAGCCGTCTTTGGTTCATTAATAATAATAACTTCAAGTAGTATGCCTGAAGTAATGAGAGAGGAATAACGTCCATATATAAAAACAGCACGAAAATGAATGACAACGCCATCAAGCTCCGAGTTTATTTAAAGGCTTGTTTCCCGAACGGTGATAGGACGTACAAGTCATGACGTCACAATCAGCGGAAATGAGTTTATTGTCTTTTAATGCAATATTATATCATTAATTTATTATTTATTATCTAATAATAAGTTAATTAAGTTAATTTCATTTTTCTTGAAATCTGCATTTAAATTGGTTTTCAGTGTAATTGTGATAATTTAATAATCACTTCGATTCAGACACCTTTATACTTATACTGTAATATTTAACATGAGGTTTTATGGTTAAAACAGATTATAGATATATACATCGACTGTAAAAGATAATAACTCTGTAGCGACTCATAGAAGGTTACTCCTTAAGATTGAATTGAAACGCCTTATGTATCCGCGATACCAATAAAACTACAAGAAAATAACTGCCAAAAAATCACAGTACCTTAAACCTTCCAACGGAGTGAGATAAACATTTTCATATAAAAATCGTTCTGCCCTCGTAAAGATCCTAGATTTAAATCTAGACCGAACAAGATTACTAAATCGCCAGCAAGTTATCTAGTACCCTCAATCCACATGTAGGTTAACTGATAGGTCTGATTATATCGTCGACCCGTATCATTTCCAGTGCGTTGTGGTTTGTTTGTCAAACTTCCTATGCAGTTGGATATTTTTTCAACGTCTAGGTAGTTTAATTATACGAAAAATTTAAGTTATTGTATATAAATTGCCACTATTTAATTATCTTGTCATTCGGATTGAAATTTCAATTATATATTATATTACCTTTTACTTACGGCTTCACTCATCTTCACGTAGATTTGATAAATCCTGCGGGAACAGTCCTTTTTTTCGTAATGTTCTTTTCCTTACTCTTGATAACGTGGCGTCAGCTCGTTGGGCGTTTGTTGTAATTTACTGCAAAAGCCCAAGCTTGCTAGTTTACTTGCTTGTGCTAGTAGCTCAATCGGCTGAGTATCTTAAGCGCTCGCCTTAGCAGTTTGGTGAAGCTGTAAAAGCCCTCCAAACCAACAGCATAGATCAGTTAGAAAAAAAATGACAAGGTGTATACAAAATTACATGATGATTGGTTGTAGTGTAACAAATAAACAAACGCATGTTCACATTTATAATATTATACATTAAGATATTATACATTACGACCCGCCCCAGCTTTATATGGGACCAATATTCTGATGTGGAGAAATAGGTATTTAAATGATTTTGCTCCATTTTTTGCCACTTTGATACTTACAGTCCATCATTGTTCTAAAAGCTAAGAACCCATTTCGTTTTTGTTATGCGTAATTTTAAATCCGAGATATCGTCTAAAATACTCTTTGTAGGGATACACTGTAAAGAGCAGTCTTGATCTGACACTGAATGTCCGACGTAAAAGAAGTTTAATATATAAAATATTAAATGATGACTGTCGGAGCAATTATCGTTAATTTTCTAATGGTATTCTACAGATGCACATTACTTTTATTTTACATATACCAAAGGTTTAAGTAGTGTCATTAAATGAGCACCCGAAAACTTTCTTACGACTTCATTAGAATACGTGGACTTTTCTATACTTTATATAGATACAATATACGTGTATCATTCGAATAAACGTTGCGAACTAAATTCTCTAAATGGTTGTGAAAGTCGTATCACAAACCGTTGTGTAATTTAGAAGTACCTACGAACGGAATATTTATAGATTCATACAGGGTATTCTTCAATATAAAGGTTACGTATGTATCCGTCAACTATATTCATTACTAACACTCTTAAACAAATTGTCAATATAAATATTTAGTATGGGCCCAGAACGCAAAGTGACTACTTAATTTTTAATTGCTGATTATAGAAGCCATGATCAGAAATTGAGTAATGCTACACAAGGTCTTCGTTACCGAAGGCAATTTCTAATAACTGTTTTTATCTGATTATATTTCGGTGATTTACTGTAAATAGACGCTCACAGTATTCATTTTAACATCCGACGATCCAATCCGAGCTTAAAATTTTTATTTTACGTCAGGGAATTTTAATCCATCATCTAGATTATAAATTTTATATATTTTTTATTTCCTTTGCTTCTTTTACTGTTCTAAAATATGGAGAGAATTTTTGGCTCGTGTAGTAAAAACCAATAGTCACGACCCTCTACCAGCAGATATTTTATGACGGTTAACTTCTGTGGTAGTTAATTATTTAATTCTAATTACGTGTTCTTTAATTCTTCGCGCAAGTGTACGCTATATTTCAACTATATATGCAGCACCATAACTACAATTAATCGAGTAGGCGGCTCGAATGTGATTGGATACTGAATCTTTTAACCCCTGGACTGTCCAAAACCATAAAAGTTTAAGCTAAATCGTATGTAGATCACATGAGATACATGGCAACAGATTTGTCTAGGCATAGGCTTAAAAAAGTACCTGATTTATTACAAAACTTTGAAAAATAATAAAGTATATACCTATTGCAAAATCATAATTTTTTGTTTAAAGAACATTTTTTGCTACACCATAAAATTTACAATTTACGATACGTTAAATTTTGAGATTTGGGTATTAAAAAATCAGCCGAGGAGTTAATGAACATAGGCTATTATTAACTTTATTGAACAGAGTACATAAATTAATTACCTACAAGTCGAGAAGTGAAGCTTGAACTACACTGTTAACATGAAACATAATTTAGCAATGATAATACAACCCGTAACATGTTTCCTACGTGTAACAGCTTGGGAATATGTATGGGATCTTAAGAGAGAGAGAGAGAGAAACATGTTTCCACACCTTTTATTTTAATATAAAAAACTGTGATTTACAGATAGCAATACGAAGCCTCAGACATCCTGTTCCAAAACGAACCCACTTATATGTTACTGAAAACGCGACATCGTTCCTAAAGGTAATATCACTTGGCAACCAACCCTAATATTTCTTCGGATTGCGGCATTTTTTTTTTTCTATAAGAATATTAGAAATGTTTAGAATTATTTACGTAACTATTTTTTAGTTAACAGTTTATTCTTATGTGGAATATTTTGGAAGAAGGACCCAGACAGAGTTTGTTTTTATTAGGTTTGATGACATTGCTCACTAATTCGAATAGACTTTTGAAGAACATTTTACATAATGGTAGGATTTTCTAAGTCCACCAGATGTATCCTGTCCGCTGCACTTGAGAATCAGTCCTCCTCTAGATTTAAAGTATTTATCATCTTAGACCCAAGCGCCATTTAACATTATTAGGTCGGATTTCGGTTAAACACCGAAACTTATAATGGATAAAAAACTGGGGGTTTACGTCTACATGTCTACAAGACTAAAACTGGGACTGATTACTCTATATTTTGAATTTCAAATATTAAAAGACCTTTCCAATCGTCGTATATCTTAAGTTACAGTTAGTTCAATTTAACAAGATAACTAAAGCAAAACAAAGCATATCGAACAACATCTTAAGACTTGAAACCTCTAAACCAATATCATCTGTAAAACGTTTGATATCCAGCGACACTTACAAGAATCACACACGTACTTCAACCTCAAGTACACGTTTCAATATCTAGACATTTCCAGATCGAATCCCTAAATAAGAAAGTTCATTTCCATAAAAGAAATTCCTTTGAAAGGCCGACTCGAATCGACATCGACTTTTATAGGCGCAGTTTCTTCGAAAATTGGTAGTTTTGATACATTTACACTGAGTAAAAAAATATACACCTTAGAATCTAGTCCTATCGGAGTAAATCTGTATTTCGTGTGACTTTTTTTTTATTAGAACTCCGTCAATTTATCATCAACGTACTGTGCAAAATGAAAATCATTCATTTTATGTAGACTTGTGAACTATGATTTATAGAAGACATATTTTAAGCATTCTTTCGTTACGAAAAAAAGTAACGTCTTTCTACTTACTCATACCTACAATGAGAAAAACGCTTGTATAACTTATGTATTTGCTTTTTTTATTTGATGGATGATCAAGTTTTAACATTCAGTTTGTTCCATATATCTAATCATTCAGTCAAATGATATCCAGTATTGGACATTGGCCTTCTCCACAATCGCTAAACAAGCTGAATTCTTGCATCCACCAAATTAACTCTTCATATCGGCTATTTTAAAATCAATATATATCGTTCACTGCCAAATTGCCTCTTAAATCTAGTAATTTTAAGAGCTATGTCGATAACTGGATTCTGCTGCTAATCTCTTCATTTCTAACTCGATGAAACAAAGAAACGTCAAGCATGAATATCGCCACTGCTTTTTTAGTTATCTGGAGTTTTTTTTTTATTGTAGTATGGAAACTTTGGTAAAATAATGAAAATGTATTGACAAGATAACAAAATAAGTTGAAAAAAGGACTTCCACTTATAAATAATTCAATATCAATCTCGTTTTAATTAAAGGAATATAATATTTTAACGTTATAAAGCTCATGAAAGGAAGTGTCATTAAATAAGTACCACCATTAGTCACCGATAACATAATTCTAAACAGACGAGAAACACAGCTAGGCTTTTAGTGGTACAAAAGCGGTTCACCGTGTTAGGCCCCAGGGAAATATGTAAGAACAAATACTAGTGCCAGCTTATTTAAAAGCACTGAAGTATAAAAAATAAACTTTGTGATATGTAATGACGCCGATATATACAATTTATAATATTACTTTTAAAAACAAATTCACAACATTGAAATAACAACAATTTTGAAAACAGAGATATAAACATTTTAATGGAGAATTAACAGCAGCATTATTAACATTAACACAATACACAATCCTAGTAAAAAATAAGCGAGATAGGTATACTCAAACATCTGTGTATTTCACTGGCGTTTATTTTTTTAAGTTTTGAATTACTAGGTAAATAACTAACATAAGTTCCGTATATGTATATAGATATAGAGACGACCACACGTATCTGATTCTTCAAACAAAGTAGGCTCGCGTCCAATTCGCGTAACCACCGATCACACCGACGTGGTTGGGCAGTCATCTTCGCTGCCGCATACCCGCCGTGACCTCCCTCGGCTGTATCTCAAGCCTAGCGTCGATTCCCAGAGTAGAGCTCTCGAGCATGCTGCTAGCGCAATACAATAATACAGCATTCACTAGTTCATTGCACACACCTCATGTGCACACTCACACAGTATGTAGGTTCTATAGGGGAACTTGTTTCTTTTTTTTTATTTAGTTAGTCATAGCCAGAACTGTTAGGCACAATATACATGGCGAAGCTGTGAAGGTCCGTCAGGCCAACAACAGCTTGACAGTTCGGAAGAAACGGCGACAGCCACGCGTCTAATCTACGTGATACGGTACCTATAACTTTTTAAATAATTGCTAACTAATTATAAATGAGAATGTAAGTTTGTTAGTTTTTTCGGTACGCATTCACAAATGTTTCCTAGTCTCTGACAAAGCTGCTTAATAGATAATATTCAGTGTTTGTGTGTCTTTATGGAAGAGCAACAACTAAGGAGTGAACCGTATGAGGCCCGCGAGCCGCAACTTGCCGATCACTGGATTAGATGAATGAAAAAGTCCCTATTTCTCTTACCTTTTTTGGTAAAGAGCAGCAAACAAGCATACCTATAAGTACTATATAATATATAATGTTTACTGTACATTTTTGGGACAAACATTTGAAATATGGATCAATCTTTCCCACAGAAATCCTTCAAAGAACAACTAAAGATTTTACTCATAACGCGGTATAACTCATAGACGTAGCGCGTAAAGAATAAATAACAACGGGAACTACTTTAAGATACGTCGGACAGTTTATCGGGCGACAGTCTGGCAACTTATAAATCCCCAGTATACGCTCGTAACGACTGAGAACTAACTCTAAACAGTCTACAAACTTATAAACTTGTTCGTTGTTTTATCTCAGATATAACGATATACTATATTTCTTTGTCATAGAGTAGCTTTTATTTTTATTCATACTCTCGGGTTTCTTGACCCTATATTGTGTAATATTGGTGGCATAAGTGAAGTGGATGTGAAATAATTAAAGTATAATTTTTGAATCGCCACAAAAACTGCCTAGAAAAAGGAGTCATCACCTTATCTTATACTAGCCTCTGCCCGCGACTTCGTCCGCGTGGAATAGTTACTTTGGGCTAACGCTAACACGCAGCGGAAGCTCTCAAGAGGAAAAACCTCTCGATTTTGAAACATTCTTCATTCGCGCTCCGCTCCTATTGGCTTTCGCGTAATCTATACTTCTATACTAATATTATAAAGAGGTAAAGTTTGTGACGTTGTGAGTTTGTGAGTTTGTGACGTTGTGGCGTTGTGGCGTTGTGGCGTTGTAAGGTGTAATCTCAGGAACTACTGGTCCGATTTGAATAATTCTTTCAGTGTTATATAGCTCATTAATCGAGAATGGTTATAGGTTATATATCATCACGCTAAGGTCAATAGGAGCGGAGCACAAATGAAAAATGTTTCAAAATCGGGATGTTTTTTTTTTGAGAGCTTCCGCTGTGTGTTAGCGTTAGCCCAGAGTAGTAACTATTACTACGCGGACGAAGTCGCGGGCAGGGGCTATAATCTATATACTAATATTATAAAGAGGTAAAGTTTGTGAGTTTGTGACGTTGTAGGGGTAATCTCAGGAACTACTAAACCCATTTTGAAAATTATTTTACCAATAGAAAGCCACGTTATTTGTGAGTGTCATATATAGGTTATATATCATCACGCTACGGGCAATAGGAGCGGAGTAACAATGAAAAATGTTTTGAAATCGGGGCTTTTTTTCCTTTTGAGAGCTTCCGCTGCGTCTTAGCCCAAAATAACTATTCCACGCGTGCGAAGTCGCGGGCAGAAGCTATTAACTAATTATATTATCTATAATCTATACTAATATTATAAAGAGGTAAAGTTTGTGAGCTTGTATGGGGTAATATCTGTGGAGTCGGAGAAAAAATGGTCGAACGAAAACGTTTCTTACGAACGCTGTCTTAATTATGAGGTATATATGATTGAGTTCTAGAGAAAAGTTGTAGCTTGATAATGCCTATTACCGCCCAACGAAGTGGACACGGGTCGGCTAGTAGTATATAAGCCTATAACCTTCCTCGATAAATGAGCTATACAACACTGAAGAATTTTTCAAATCGGACCCGTAGTTCCTGAGATTACCCCCTACAACGTCACAAACTCGCAAATTCACTAACTTTACCTCTTTATAATATTAGTATAAATAGATACTAGCGGGCCCAGCTGACGTTGTCCCGCTTTGATAATTAAAAAAAAACTTTGACAAATTATGTACCTATCCTTCTTCAGGAATCACTTTATCTACTGGTGAAAACCGCATGAAAATCCGTAATACATAATATATAAACGTGTTTCTAAACCCAATAATTTATGATATTACATAATGTCGATTATAAAATGGTTATAGAAGATGGTAAGATATAGAAATATAATTTTTAATAGCTATTATTAGAGCAATTAACTTGCAAGCATATTCATACTATACACTATATTGCATCGCTGTTGATTATGCTTAATCATTTGAGAAATTAGGGCGTTTCGATGATTTTTAAATTTGCAATATGAACGTAATAGTACCCCGGCCCATGGGGTTTGGGATGATTGATGGTGCTCACATTGCACTGCAGTCGCCGGGGACTTTAATATCCATGGAATATTAAAGGGGGTTTCTCTTGATATATTAGAATTTATCTCCTGCGCGCCATGATATTTTAATATCGCCGTCGCTTACATTTTATATTACGCCTTTAATATTATAGCATTAGCTGCCCAGCCTGGCTTTGCACGGGTGTGATTAATATATTATATCAATGTAATGGCATTAAAATTTAAATTATACAGACATTTAAATACATGACATCTTCCAAACTATTCTTTGAGATAATCTTTTAATCTCTTAAGCTGCGGTGATTTTTATCATGAGACGACTCGTATACTTGTTTGCCACACTCGTGGCATAAAAAAATTCATTCTTCGTGTTCAAATATTAGGTCTTTACCTATGAAATTGCCGTTTTGTATGAAAAAATTTAAACGAATTTTTTTCATGTATTTTTTATTTTTATTATTCGAAGTAATCACCCATGCAATCAATGCATCTTTGCTAACGCAGTGGCAGTTTATTGATGCCCTTCTTAAAGAAATCAGCTGGACGGGAGGCAACAAATTCTTCAAAGGCATTTTGTACTGTCTCTCGGGTATTGAATTTTTTTCCCTCCAAGGGGTTATCCAAATTCTGTAAAAAGTAGGCGCAAGGTCTGGTGAGTAGGGCGGATGACGGAGAACTTCCAACCCCAGTTCTTGCAACTTGGAGACCGTCTGCTGTACAGTATGAGGTCGCGCGTTGTCGTGCAGGAGCAGCGGAGACGAGCGATTGACCAATGCTGGTTCGAGATGTGCCAGCTTCTCCATCATTGTGTTCAGTTCTTCACAGTACACATCTGCAGTAATGCTCACCCCGTTTGGTAAGAAGCTGTGATGAATCACACCGACGCTAGACCACCAAACAGTAACCATCACTTTTCTAGGGGTAAGTTTTCGTTTAGGGCATTGTTTAGGTGCTGAACCAGGATCCAACCAACTTGCTGAGCGCTTGCGGTTATCAAACAGAATCCATTTTTCATCGCAGGTAACAATGCGGTTAAAAATTCCTTCATTTGTGTGTCTGTTGAGCAGTGCAAGGCACGTCTTGACGCGTACTTCGCGCTGGCGATCACTGAGTTCGTGGGGCACCCATTTGTCAAGCTTTTTTACCTTGCCAATTTGATGCAAATGGACCAATATTGTTTTGACGCTAACGTCGAAAACTGCTGCTAATTCAGCCGTAGATTGTGTATCATCAGCTTCCACAATCGCCTTTAATTCGTCATTGTGGACCAAAGTCTTCGGACGACCGCGAGGTTCATTTTTCAGGTCGGAATTCCCAGAACGGAAGCGAGCAAACCATATAACAGGTGGTGCGTTGGTTTGTAGTGTTAGCTCCGTAAACGTCGTTGATGTTGCGTGCCGCTTGTACCGCGTTGCTGCCACGACGGTACTCATATTCCATAATTACTCGAATTTTTAACGTATCCATGATGACAAAAAAGATTGAAATGCGATGAAAATGTAACACTAATCAATAAACAAATGACTACTTTTGGAAAAGGAATTCCATGTTTTTAAAATAAAATTAATTTGAAATTAGAATTCTTAGCCAAACAAAAATTATTTTGATTTGAAATGACCAGTACTGCATAACGGCAATTTCATAGGTAAATACCTATTATCTACACACATATTATCAATTTTCATAGCGATAGGTTGCATACTGTCAGAGTTAATTCGCTGTAGCGCCATCTAGTGACGACTTGCGACTTACGACAGGAATTTGGCTAGCATAAAAATATCTGTGAAAATTATTAATATGAAAATTCTCTATGAAAAAACAGTTGGGTGTGTCAAGCAAGTTCCCTAGTAATTAATCAAATTTTACTTGAATTTAACGATCTCATACATACAAACATGAATTTCTACTTATTCTAGTGGACGTTTTTTATCTTTATAGTAAAAGATTATAAAGATTTTTTATTATAATTAAACCTACTAACTTCTGGGACTTCCACCTAGATTTCAAATAGTCTTCTTGTATTATCTTTCCTATTTATTGTTAAAGTTATCTATCTTCGTTCCATAGCCCTTGAGGTCATAATAGAATGGTCAGAAAATACATTTAGAGCGCGAATAAATAGTGTGTGTGGGCCATGTGGCGATGTTTCCAAGGTACTATGCCACAGGGCTCAATTAGGAACATAGCTTCTGTAAGGATTCTTTTGTTTTCCCTTTTCTCGTTAGTTAGCTAAAATTGCCAGATTGCGAAATACGCGTTCGTGCAACACATATGAATATGTATTAATTTAGCTCATTACACGATATTCCATGCAAGACAACGGTCGAAACCGAAGTCCGGCCAATTTGGCACACTTGCTCTAATTGCCATTTCGGCTGAATGCTTTAAACTCTCGCCCGAAAAGCCTGATAAAACTATGAAGGCCCGTGAGAGCAACAACGGATAGTCAGTTCGAAAAACACAAAAAAAACGCATGATTAAATCGCGTGGTGGCCTCCATACGCAAAAATCAATTTATATAGGGAATTTATATAAGAAAACTTCTTGTGTTGAGTGTAATGAGAAATTTCAAAAATTATAAATATTCGTTACTTTGTAAATATATATGTATATATATAGAAACCCCTAATTAAAAGTTACTTAATTTTTTTATTAGTCTAATACTAGCTGATTTGGCCACGCGTTGCTGTGACTCAATTATTACATACTAGCGGTCACAGCAGACGTTGTCCCGCCCTGATTATAAAAATATCCTTTACAAATTCCTCGTGAATCACTTTAGCCACTGGTGAAAACCGCATGAAGATCTGTTCAGTAGTTTTTGAGTTTATCGCGAACAGACAGACAGACAGACGCGCTAGGGGACTTTGTTTTATACTATGTAATGATTAAATTAAAACTAAGGACATTAAAACATTGAAGTCATTAATAGAAATATAAATTATCCTATCTCTCAAGTTGGACCAAATTATATATAAATGGCAACTTTCATAAAGAACAGTTGAGTAGTTTCGAAGTTCATCGTGGACAAACATCATGACCCTATATTTTTTTATATATAGATTAGTTTAAATATCCATCATCCAAACACACCTTCATACAAAATTTATAAAATAATTAACAATACAAACTCTATCTCACCCGTTAACAATGCTTCGTGTAAACATTGCTGACAAACAAATATTATATTCATGAATAAGTCACTCCGCAATACAATTTCTAGTTAGCAAACTAATCAGAATTTATGGACTGTCTCCAAACACAAATAGCATTTAAATTTCCTTCAATTTCTAGTCGCGTTCTGTAAACACTACAAAGCTAGCCAGATTAATCTATCTGATAGAATTCTAGAGCATCTGTTGAACACAAACTTGTAATCTCTTATTATCTTTCTAATGAAATATGAAAGAGTGACTGTGACAAAGCACAACCAAGACGAGTTCTTAAAGACGCTTATTATTATTTTAATGGTGTATTTATTTACCTTATATAACCTTTTGAAGTAAAATTTTCATTTAATCTTAAAGTTAAATAGAGTATCCATCTTTTATTATCGTCGATTGGTTGTTTACTCTCGTCGTCGCTGCGAGGTTCTATTTATATGGAATAGCGGATGCGAGTAACTTCAGCGCCAAAGTTACCAAAAAATAAGTAAAAAGAGTAAAATACTAAAAGTATATTTTAAGACTGGACTTGTAAAAGTGTATTATATCCTAAAAGGGTACAATAGATTATTAAGAATAGAGTGATTTGCGTTCTATAACTAAAGCTGGGTGGTTTGTGTTATGAACACAACTATCTAGTTGTTATGGTTTAGTTAAGTTGTGATCTCACAACTTTCATGCAAACTCTTGATCTTTCTTAGTTTGCTGAATATCTAAATAAGCCAGTACATACGTAGCAATTGAAAAGCGCTGTATAGATCTATCGCAAGTAACCATCATTTTAAAAGATATCGCTGATCTTAATGGAATCTCTGCCAGTTTTATCATCAATTTCACCAGCCTGTAAGACACCCGTTACATGATCATAAGCCTCTTCCCGAAAGAAGATATGGGCATAATTACCACGTCAGCCCACGACCTATTGTCAATTTCAAACTTTGAGAAATCCACACTTCTATATTTTCCCATATACGGAGGTACTGCAAAAACATTTCTTAGGTTTTCTCATGACGTTTTTCTCCAATACTAACTGATAATACCAATTTAAATTAGTAGATGTACGCGAATTCCGTAAAATTCCTTGATACGTGGCTGTCTTCAAATCTGCGAACATCAGATTGATATTCAACCGGTCAAACACTGAAAACGAATTAGTAATGCTAAAAGCATAAGCAAATAGAGACGAAAATCGTTTCAAAATATATATAATTTAAATAATTGTACCGCAGAATGTCTCTGTAACCCCACCGGCGTTGCGCAGAAAGTTAATAAAGCCAATTTATCTACGAGTTCAATGTAAACAAGTCATTATCTCATTCGTATTTCTCTCAGCCGACATCTCTAGGCTGTTACTGGGAACTCAGTCGACTCAGGTCTGTCGTAAATATAGAAATAAAGCTAAAATATATAAGACATTTGAAAACGTTTATTATTACTCCTTATAGTTGTATTTTGTAACGCTTCTCGGACTTTTAACTGGCTTTGACAACTCAGTCTGTAATCGATAACTTATGCTTTTGCAATAGTGGACACCTTATTTCGAATGCTGGGCCAGGAGAGAGATAGATGAGAAAAGATTACATGTGGCAGAGATGGGAATGTTAAACTGGATGTGTAGTGTAACTAGAATGGATAAGATTAAGAATGCGTATGTCAGAGGAAGTTTGAAAATAGCAACAGTGAGAGAGAAGTTGAGGAATGATAAGTTACCTTGGTACGGGCATATTATGAGAAGACGTGAAACTCATGTAACTAGAATAGTCTTGAATATGAAAGTCGACGGATATAGGAGTAAAGAAATGCCAAAAAAGTGTGAATGGATTGTGCGAAAAATGATGTGTGATGTCATCTGAAAGGGGAAAAGGAAAGCATGTGGTGCCGACCCTATTTAGATGGGAAGTAGAAGTATAGAAGAAGAGGAAAAAGGTCACCTTAGCTACTACTCTAAGAATAAGTAGAGGAACCCCAGGAATTAGAATTGCGACTAAAATAGAATTTCTAATACTAAATAGAATATGTCATTCATCGCATTTGTGTTTAATGAAATGAAATTAGCTTCTCCGATAGACATAATAGGTATTTACCTATGAAATTGCCGTTCTGCAGTACTGGCCATATCAAATCAAAATAATTTTTGTTTGGCTAAGAATTCTAATTTCAAATTAATTTTATTTTAAAAACATGTTATTCTTTTTCCAAAAGTAGTCATTTGTTTATTGATTAGTGTTACATTTTCATCGCATTTCAATCTTTTTTGTCATCATGGATACGTTAAAAATTCGAGTAATTATGGAATATGAGTACCGTCGTGGCAGCAACGCGGCACAAGCGGCACGCAACATCAACGACGTTTACGGAGCTAACACTACAAACCAACGCACCACCTGTTATTGGTTTGCTCGCTTCCGTCCTGGGAATTTCGACCTGAAAAATGAACCTCGCGGTCGTCCGAAGACTTTGGTCGACAATGACGAATTAAAGGCTATTGTGGAAGCTGATGATACACAATCTACGGCTGAATTAGCAGCAGCTTTCGACGTAAGCGTCAAAAGAATATTGGTCCATTTGCGTCAAATTGGCAAGGTAAAAAAGCTTGACAAATGGGTGCCCCACGAACTCAGTGATCGCCAGCGCGAAGTACGCGTCGAGACGTGCCTTGCACTGCTCAACAGACACACACAAATGAAGAAATTTTGAACCGCATTGTTACCTGAGATAAAAAATGGATTCTGTTTGATAACCGCAAGTGCTCAGCAAGTTCGTTGGATCCTGGTTCAGCACCTAAACAATGCCCTAAACGAAAACTTACCCCTAGAAAAGTGATGGTCACTGTTTGGTGGGCTAGCGCCGGTATGATTCATCACAGCTTCTTACCAAACGGGGTGAGCATTACTGCAGATGTGTACTGTGAAGAACTGAATACAATGATGGAGAAGCTGGCACATCTCCAACCAGCATTGGTCAATCGCTCGTCTCCGCTGCTCCTGCACGACAACGCGCGACCTCATACTGCACAGCAGACGGTCTCCAAGTTGCAAGAACTGGGGTTGGAAGTTCTCCGTCATCCGCCCTACTCACCAGACCTTGCGCCTACAGACTACTACTTTTTCCAGAATTTGGATAACTCCTTGGCGGGAAAAAAATTCAATACCCGTATGCAGTACAAAATGCCTTTGAAGAATTTGTTGCTTCCCATCCAGCTGATTTCATTAAGAAGGGCATCAATAAACTGCCACTGCGTTGGCAAAGATGCATTGATTGCATGGGTGATTACTTCGATTAATACAAATAAAAAATACATGAAAAAAATTCGTTTAAATTTTTTCATACAAAACGGCAATTTCATAGGTAAAAACCTAATATATAGATCTCTTTATGTTGATTGCAGATGTGTTATTTTGTATCAAAATACTAGTAAGATGTGTCATTATTGTCTTCTCAAATACGTAGTTTGTTGAAAAAAACTGATATCTATTCTATACATATAATAAAAATGAAGTGTCTTTATGTAATATCAAAATATTTTTTTTTACTGATTGGGTACGAAAGTATACACGATACTGAAAATAAAAATGCAATTTTAAAAATTTTTGTCAGTCTGTCTGTCTGTCTGTTTGTTCCGGCTAATCTCCGAAACGGCTGAACCGATTTTGACGGGAATTTCACTGGCAGATAACTGTAATTACAGCGAGTTACTTAGGCTACTCCAAATTAGACTAGCTATTAATTGCGGCTTCGCCCGCAATGCTATCTCCAAAACGGTTGGATCGACTTTCACGAAAATTTTACCAGCAGATAGTGGACATCATAACAAGCAATTTAGTCTATTTTAATTTAAACTACCTGTTAACTGTGGCTTTGCCTGCAGTAGTATCTCCAAAACGGTTCGACCGATCTTCACGAGACTTTTACTGGCAGATATTTGACCTTATAAAAAGAAATTCAAGCAATTTTAGTTTATACTAGCTGTTAACCGTGGCTTTGCCTGTAGTGTTATCTCCAAAACGGTTGGACCGATCTTCACATAACTTTCACTGGCAGGTAGCTGATCTTATAAAAAGTAATTTAAGCAATTTTGGTTTACACTAGCTGTAAACCGTGGTTTCGCCTGCAATGCTATCTCCAAAACAGTTAGACCAGTTTTCACAAGACTTTCACTGACAGATAACTGACTTTACAAAAAGTAATTTAGGCAATTTTAGTTTATACTAGCTGTTAACCGTGGCTTCGCCCATAGTGCTTTCTCCAAAACAGTCACATCGATTTTCACGGGACTTCCACTGGTAGATAGCAAACCTAATAAAAAGTAATTGAGGTTATTTTATTTTAGACTAGATGTTAGGCGCGACTTTGTATGAAATTTAGAAAGATTTCAACTCATTCTTTATTTTTATCACGCTTTTATTAGCTTCACCTGTATGTATGTATGTAACCGACCCCTTTGAGCTCGATTTTGTCCTACTTTGAACGATCAGAATTAATTCAAACTTTGCACACCTGTCAAAGGCCGATGACAATGCAATAATCAGAAAAAAAAAAGTTAAAAAAATTTAACTAAAAAATGAAAAATAAATAATAGTTTAAAAAAAACGCTTTCATAAAAAATCCAACTAAAAAACAGAAAATCAAAATTTAATAAATTTGGATTAAGAATAGTGTAAATTAGAAATAAATGTATATTTTTGTAAAAAGTGACAAAAAAATGATAAAAATACTGATATCTGGAGGTGCTGATATTAACATGCGATGCGTCACTATATATATATATATATGCGTTTATAAGAACGAATCTATAAAAGTAGACATATTTCAGTCTACATTAGGAATGATAAACAATCTATGTTTGTCATCTCGGCCGCTAGGAGGCCGTTTACCTACCTGTGCTACCTACGTGTGCTACCAATTGCTACAGTGATAAACAGCAAACCTCAGAACACACGAGGCATTAAAGATTGAACAGAAAATTTAAAATCATTTCATTAGTTAATTCAATCCAGAACAAACAAGTTGATAACCGAGTATTTCGTTATATTGTCATCAGAAACTATCGTTTTAACTCTCAATTTTCTGACGAACAAACAAATAAAACTGGGAGGAAACTATACGTTATCATAAAATTTTACTACGCCCGTTTATTTTCTTACAAATTCACTGTTAGTCTTTTATCATTTACTAAAATGCCAGCCATCATTTTCATGAATTTAATTTTATTTTACCAAATACCAAATTTGGCTAGGCAGGGCGGGAAACTCGAGCAGTGAAGGTGAGCGTTGATGCGCATCTCAAAGAGGGCCTCCTTAAACCTACACCTGGGTCGCAAGTCCTAGGAACTGCTCTGAGTTTCTCCCTCGGCCACACGATGGACCCGGCACCCGCACGGTGAATCCATGGAAGGCTAAGAAGTTCGTCTCTCTCTTGGCAACCAATCTCCTAGTAGATTATTACTGCCATTATCGAGTAGGTAATGGTATTACAAGTTTCAATGATATTTCAGTGGACTAAGAAGATACTGGAAATTTCCAAGGAATCCGTCCGGAATCCATGCTCCGTGGTATCATTTACCATCCGCTTCATTTGTGCACAATAACCAAAGTATATTACGTAAAACACCACAAATATTACAAAATATAGAGCCAAATAAAACAAGATTATAAATAAAATACAAAAACCACTACATGACACTGCAAGATCCCGTCAAAAACTCATTTTCGTAAATTATTTAAATCTAAAAAAAGTAAATTGAAATATATACACATTAAATTTAACAGTACAATCGAATAGATCAAAAATCTTTGATTCAGGTGTCAACTATATTTTAGAAGTTTAAGAGATGGTGTTCAAATCTCTAACCGCTAATTTTTATTTAAATGAATTTTATTTCAACTCGAGGATATGGAAGCAAAAACACAACTTTGGCGTACGACGATTTATTTCTCAAGAGAGTATGCGGTACAAGTGCATTAACTTAAATAGATTATAATTGTTAATAATAATTAGGCGGTGAACGGATTATGACGTTGGCGCATTGAACACGGCGATTGGCCATCGTGTGTGGCCATTTCAGAAGGGCATATTTTATCCCATTGTTCTTTAATTACTTCTTATCACTCGTGGAGCGTTAGAACGGACTAGCCTACTATACTATTTCTTAGGATAGTAGACACGTTATACGCTCGCTACAATATAATGTAACTCTGGCGATCAAGAAACTAACTAACTAACACGATCCGTGTAGCGAGGTTTTGGCAGAATCTTAGTTTGTAATTTTTTACTTTTATATATTTCTTTATTTTACGAGCTTCTGCCCACGACTTCGTCATTTTGGACTAACGCGAAAACCCCTATTTCGTAACATTCTTCATTGGGGCTTCGCTCCCATTGATCTTAGCGCAATGATATATAGCCTTATAGCCTTCCTCGATAAATTAACTATCTAGCACTGAAAGAATTTTGCAAATTGGACAAGTAGTTCCTGGGATTAATGCGTTCAAGCAAACAAACCCTTCATCTTCATAATATTAGTATAGATTCATGATGGAAAATAATACAACGAAGCATAAATTCTTTGTCAACAATAGCAGTCTAATCTACAAGAGTATTTGCCAAAAATAAATTTAAGATTAAAAAAAAGTCCGTGAAGAGCGCTCAGCGTTTGGAGTATTGTGTTGCGGCTAAATTCAACAGGTGGCGTTATTATTTTCTCAATCTGTTGAGTAGTTTCGGCATGCATAGCGGACATAGATACAAAGATTGATTATTATATATAAAGATTTATGTTTATTGCTTGCTGATAATAAGCATCTTGATAATGGATAAACTGGATTATTTTCTCCGTGTTATGAAGAGCGAAATAATCCAAGAAATAGGAAACCTTTAAAAATATAACAATAACTAGCATCGGATATATTTCACTTTTATTTAAAACTACATTTTGCCCGAATATTTTAATGTTATTTATAAATATGTAATATATGAAAGTAGCGTATATCTTTCTAAACTGATGCTTATTAGGCTTTCGTGCAAAAGTTAAACCCTTATGGTTTTGGACGGTCCAGGGATAAACTAAAATTGAACCCTTTTATTAACAAACAGTCCAGAATACCGGTACTTAAGGGACGTGACGTAACCCACGTTTTCTAAATATAGCGTATCGTGCGCCCTCCTTAATAATACAGCATCAAAGACAGAATCGTCGAACACCTGATAATAAATGCAATAAAATTATTAATGGAAGCGTTCCCTCGCGCCTCTCAGCCGTCTCTATTCTTTGTCAATTGAAGCACGCTTTATGCAGATTTTATTGGATTCTGAAGCGAGATTTAATTAATGGTAGACGGCAATACTAGCTCGATGATAGACACTAATGTGCGTAGGTGTGTACATTCGTGAAAGCTTCGCAAATATTTATAAAAATGTTTCAAACTCGTTGCTTTTATAGAACATTTAGAGGTAGGATTATCTATCAGCGGTAATATTCCTTAAAACATGTTAAATAACCACTATCACTTACCAGGTTTATAGAGCAAATCAAGACAGTGGGACAGCAGCTGTTTATCAAATTATATTGGAATTTTCTAGGTGGCAGCATCGTGTACCTGCACGAGGGATAGTTGGTGTTAAAGATGGGAAAGAAACGGGAGTAAGGGGGCACCAAAATGACCAGCAAGATCATGTAATTAAATTTGCCCATTTGTGAAATTTATGTGCTCGTTTTTGTTTGTACTCATAGCTTTACTTAACAGAGCATATAATTCACTACTTGGTAATCGCATTAATGTAAACCCTAATTTTTAATGCAACTCTTTGAGATCTCTCTACTAACACTGGCTTGCTCTACCGTACGCCAGAGTGCAATATATTACAATTCAATTATGGAGGGTAGAGGAAGGTGAATTATCGCATACGGGGGATATGTTAAAAAGTGTCCCGCTCTAAGCACTAAATAATAGTTCCAAGGCGTTCGAAAATGGTGCAAGCAAAAGTATTTATGGTTAGTCTGAAATAATCTTCTAAATATAACCTAAAATAACTGCTGTAACAAATCGTGGAGTGTGATAGAATTTTTGTGAACTTTAAATGGTAAGTTTAGTGATTTTTGAGTGTTTATTTTTATAAAACTTGTTGATACTAATTGAACAATAATAAACCCTTTTACTACTAGAGCGCCACCTTCATTTAACATAATCTGAGGGACAGTTTTTCAAACACGGAGACAATTCCCCTTACCGCTATAATTCGTAAATTGAATAAGCTAGGGCGTAGTATACTATATTCAAAATATGGAAGACCACAAAGACTTTAAATCTATTGAAAACAAACGTTACTTTTCTAACCCTAGATATAAATATTTCTAATTATTTATCCCATGGCGAAGTGGTATCAATTTGTCAGTAAGATATATAATAAATTAGCTAACGAGGAGCATTTATGACCAATCAGAATATATGACACGATAGGCCGAAATATAATCTAGGCATACATATAATAAATTTAATTTCCTCTAGCACCAATGTTAATAAATTAGTTGGCAGTAATTTTATAGCCCTATCTAGAGCAGATTCAGCATGTGAGCAAGTTTCAGACCAATCAGCATCCCTAACAATTGTTACTGTATCGTCAGCATAAGTTATGACTTTTGTTTTATTAACCGAAAGCCTGCAAAGATTATTTCTGTAGATCAACAATAAGGTAGAATCAAAACACTGGCTTGAGGTACTCCGTATGTAAGAATTGCGTCATTGCCCTTACAGTTACTAATTTTGACTATTCGGGTACGATCAGTTGATTAACTGTTTTAAAAATATCATGACCCTAACCCCTTATACCCACCTGCTCAAGTTTGCTCAACAACTATAGAAACAATTATTTTTAAGAACAATTTGGAATTCACATAGGTTGATAACATTGACTGAAAATATATGAAAATTTAAATAATTAAATTAACTATGCGGAAATCACAATTCAATTTATGTAAAAATAAAGGTAATAAAACGATAAATTGTCATATTTAAAAATATATTTTCAATAAAGAAGTAGAAATACCAAAAAAAAAACAGAAAACCATAAAACATAGTCTATATTGAATTTTCTTTAACAAAGAAAACATAGGAAAGCTTATTATAAAGAAAATTGTGTAAACCACATATCAAATTGTGAAACCAATTATGTCAAAACTTTACATAGAGTCCTGAAAACATGAAGTACAGTTAAATTGCTTATAAACTTAAGCTTAAAGTTACTTGAATCGATAGCGAGCTTAGATAATCATCTTACAGACTGTTTAAAAGCGTGTACATTGGACGTACGCGATGAGGTTCTACTTGATAAAATGGCTTAGATAATAAATCAGATTTTTTTAAATATTTTTTTACTTTATAAGATAAGAACAAATTACTTTTCCATAAAGGTATGCAAAAAGCATAATTTATAATTAGAAAAACTTCGGTATTTGCTTTCGATATCATTTTTAAATGACATAAGACAGTTACGATACATATACAGTATTTTAGTTTAACGTATAATCTGTAATTTCAATGGTCTTAAAAAAAGTAGTAAATAGACATCAGTTCTATCCGATATTAAGTAGTCGCTGCAGCCTGTGGCTATCATAATCCTAAGTGAAGACATCTTTAGGCACGTTGAGTAGCAATTTGTTGCAAGAGAAAAATTTGTAATTTCGCATCTTGACATGCTACGTCAGCAAGACCGGCTGTATTGCACTTGCACTGCTTGCGTCTGACTAGCGACGCGTAGTATAGGAGCATATGTAATATTGATATGGGTACTTAAATATGTATATAATTATTGCTCCGAGTGTCAATAGATATAAAAACCACAGTAATGTTAATAATTTCAATAAACAAATTCTGAAATTTATGTATTGTTATTCAAACTATAATTAACATGAAAGTTCAAAAGAGACCACATTTATTTCATTGTTATTTATGTCAGCAGCCCTTGCCTCGACTTTTTTTATAAACGACTAATTTTTTATCGATCCCGACGCAACATATTAAAAATATGTAAAAAAATACCTGAGAATGTCAGGCCTTAATATTAAGTACTCTCCCAGAGCATAAGAAGATCTCCCATTTCAAATACACTTAATTTTTTTTACAAGTGAGTGGCACTTTTTGCCGTCATATTGTTCGAACTCAGAAATTACTGAGGATTGAGCCCTCTACAATAGTGCCTTCACGACTTAACTGTAATTTACACTGGTGAGGTAGTACAGGTCACTAAAGTCACATCTTTATATATAAATTTCATCTGTACGTGTGCATGTTACTGAACTCCTCTTAAATGGCTAGACCGATTTTGATGAAATTTTGTGTGCGTGTTCCAGTGGATCCGAGAACGGTTC
The DNA here is from genome assembly GCA_036509395.1 of Antheraea yamamai. Taxonomy (NCBI): domain Eukaryota; kingdom Metazoa; phylum Arthropoda; class Insecta; order Lepidoptera; family Saturniidae; genus Antheraea; species Antheraea yamamai. The sequence continues at coordinate 1,839,302 of AP028441.1, forward strand.
AGATTCACAATTGGACCCGGTAGGTGGCGCTGCGGTCGGAAAGTAGGCTTTTTTTATTATCAGGGTGGGACAACGTGCGCCGGGCTCGCTAGTTTTGTATAAATTTCTTGTCATTTTATTAATGGCTGCACCTACAGGAAAGATGTTAATAAAACATTTGTAGGAAATTTAATTTCTACAAAAAAAGTCTTTTAAACCAAATCTCTAAGATAGATTTTTCTAGATATATTGAGGTTTAACTTTTTTGTAGCCTAAAATTTAATTAATTATTGAGAATTTTTTTAAAAAGTATTGATTTCCTATTCTTTATAGCGAGATTTGTTTATAGTTATCTATTTTTCGAATTGTGGGCTACTGTTTGTGACGTGATGTGTACGAAGTGTATCCTCAAGATGTCTTACGAGTTATAATGACAGGTACATCTGAAGCATATTTTAGACCGGGGATAAAGGCTTTTACCTACATTGAATAAATTAAGCCTTTATAATAATTGAAGTTGTAACATAACTCAGGATAATTAAAAAAGCATTTACATTAGTTTGAGTTTTGCTTTAATTATGAATAAGATATATAGTATTGTATGTGTGTAAGTATGTTTGATACGACTACTAGACAACATAACTTAAATAAGTGCATAACGTAGAAAATAATTCATTATATACTAATGACACACCCCGGTTTCACATGAGTACAAATGATGTCACAACCGTTAAAAAATTTAAAACCATTTCTTGCCGCGCGTATTTTTTAATCTGTTGTATCTTTTAAGATATTTATTCATTGAAATTATATACTGTAAATGGCAGTCTCGTAGGTTTTGGCGGGATCTTGAAATGTCATATAGTGGTTTTTATATTTTATTCAGAATCTTGTATTATTTGGCTCTTTAAATTATATATGAATGAATGAAGAGTTTTGTAAGAATTATGTCAATACTTACATAACGGGTGGGTAAGGAGCGTTGCTTACTTTTTTATTTTATTTTTAGCAACCAACGTTCTAGTAGAATATTAAGTACTGTCACTGTCGAGTACGCGGCAACAAAATGGCGGCCCTCTTGTTAAAATTTTCCAGCGAGTTTTTGTGGCACATCAGAATCCACGCTCCGTATTTCCCATCCATTTCACTTACGCACAATAACCTATGCTATTATGCCGCATAATTACTTATGCTGACAAGGGAAAGGGACTTATCAAAAATGACTATAATTCTGCTAACGTAATATATGAGTAATCCTTTTATCAGAGGTTGATTACGATGGCATATAATGATAATCTGGCAATTTTAGATATTGACATTTGGTTATTTTTACTGCCGATTTGTTATTGGCAAATACGTAATTTCCTTCCATCTCCTTCATTATTTTATACTCCATACTCATTAAATTATTTTGGCTCAGTTATTTTATGCAACAGTATACTTTCTGTTTATCTATAGGAATATTAATTCAGCATTCACCATCATTACAGCTGAGTGATCTGAAAGTATGGCGGAAATTCGATATTGCAATTTATGAGCGACGCTGAAGTAGAATGGGCTACAACAGAGACGATGACGACAAAATTATTAAAATCTCAGCAATAATAATATATAGCTGATACAAAATGAGACCATCAGTGAAGCTCGATGCAATTTATACATTTATTCGCGACATTTTTTTTGTAGAAAATAGCTTCCACCCGTAATTTGGTACGCGGTAAATTATAAGTTTTACCTCTACTGGTATTCTAAGCACTAGAGTATTATTCATCCTTTGTGTGTAAAAACTTTATACAAGTATCATTAACAATCGCGTGTAAGTTCGTGATGTAGTTTTGTCAGGTGGTAAAGCCACGCTGAAGCAATTACTGGTTTCAGCATGAAGGGCCGGCTTGACCGGGGTAGTACCACCCGACCCACAGAAGCACCGACGTGAAGTAACAGTGCTTGCATTTTTGCGTTTCGTTTCAGTGTGAGCGCCGGAGGCCTACCTCCCCCTCCCCTCCCCCAAAACACAGGCTGGCAACGCATTTGCGACTCCCATGGTGTTGTTAGTGTCTATGGACGGCAGTAATCACTTGTGCGTTTGCCTCCTATGATATAAAATAAAATAAATAAAACGTAATACTTTCAACGTACAATAGATGACGTGGGAACAGTTTCAAATAATTTGTATGTTTTATAAAATTTTCGAGTGTAGCTTTTGGAAATATACTTCAGTTTCAAGCTTAATCTATACTTCTATATATACAGACTATACAGACTGTCAATTTATTTAGTACTAGCCGACCCGTGCCCACTTCGTTGGGCGGTAATAGGCATTATCAAGCTACAACTTTTCTCTAGAACTCAATCATATATATCTCATAATGAAGGCAGCGTTCGTAAGAAACGTTTTCGTTCGACCATTTTTCTCCGACTCCCCAGATATTACCCCCTACAACCTCACAAACTTTACCTCTTTATAATATTAGTATAGATTATAGATAATATAATTAGTTAATAGCTTCTGCCCGCGACTTTGCACGCGTGGAATAGTTATTTTGGGCTAAGACGCAGCGGAAGCTCTCAAAAGGAAAAAATACCCCGATTTTAAAACATTTTCCATTGTTGCTCCGCTCCTATTGGTCTTAGCGTGATGATATGTAGCCTATAACACTCATAGATAACGTGGCTTTATATTGATAAAAAAAATTTCAAAATTGGTTCAGTAGTTCCTGAGATTACCCCCTACAACCTCACAAACTTTACCTCTTTATAATATTAGTATAGATTATATAATTATTTAATATCTTCTGACCGCGACTTTGTACGCGTGAAATAGTTATTTTGGGCTAAGACGCAGCGGAAGCTCTCAAAAGAAAAAAATACCCCGATTTTAAAACATTTTCCATTGTTGCTCCGCTCCTATTGGTCTTAGCGTGATAATATGTAGCCTATAACACTCATAAATAACGTGGCTTTATATTGGTAAAAAAAATTTCAAAATTGGTTCAGTAGTTCCTGAGATTACACCCTACAACCTCACAAACTTTACCTCTTTATAATATTAGTATAGATTATATAATTAGTTAATATCTTCTGACCGCGACTTCGTACGCGTGGAATAGTTATTTTGGGCTAAGACGCAGCGGAAGCTCTCAAAAGGATAAAAAGCCCCGATTTTAAAACATTTTTCATTGTTGCTCCGTTCTTATTGGCCTTAGCGTGATGGTATATAGCCTATGACACTCACAAATAACGTGGCTTTCTAATGGTAAAAAAAATTTCAAAATCGGTTCAGTAGTTCCTGAGATTACCCTCTACAACGTCACAAACTCACAAACTTTACTTCTTTATAATATTAGTATATAGATTAAGCCCCTGCCCGCGACTTCGTCCGTGTAGTAATAGTTACTACTCTGTGCTAACGCTAACACACAGCAGAAGCTCTCAAAAAGAAAAAAACATCTCGATTTTGAAACATTTTTGATCTGTGCTCCGCTCCTATTGCCCTTAGCGTGATGATATATAGCCTATAACCATTCTCGATGAATGAGCTATATAAGACTGAAAGAATTATTTAAATCGGATCAATAGTTCTTGAGATTACCCCTTACAACGCCACAACGTCACAAATTCACAAACCCACAAACCCACAAACCCACAAACTCACAAACTTTACCTCTTTATAATATTAGTATAGACAAATAGAGGAATGTTGAGAGTATCACGTAAACAATATATTATGCTTTTCTGCAGAGGCTAAGGAGTAAAATTTAGTAGAGGGAACTTAAAATCGGTAAAACGTTTGTAGCGACACATTAAAGCGCGTGCATAGCAATTGTCTGCGTAGACAAATTGCGAGGCACACGCCCGACGCTGCTGGCCGCAGTCCCCTCCAACCGATCGTAGAATACGTCCGTGTATACATTTGTATTAATAATTGTTTCAGTTAATGTTATAAAATAAATACCATTGTATGAGATAAACGGTGTCTTTATTGACCTCACCGATAAAATTGGTAAACGTTTATAGAGATTAATTAAGAATGACAAAATTGAAAGATGTGCAGAAGAACATACATATATTATAATCAAAATGAGACACGAAATTTTTTCTGCAGTGGCTATACTACAAAAAGTCGAGGCAGTCATAAGGACTGCAGACAGAATTGAAAACTCAAAACAATGGAATTTAAACTATGTTCTCTTTGCAATTTTTAAATTAATTATAGGGTGAATTAATTAAATTTGTAAATTGAAATTATTATCATTAGTCTCTCTTATACTCCGAATAATAATTATATGCTTTTTTATATACACACATCAAAAAGTCTACGCAACATGCGTGATATTACAAATTTTACCATTTATATTAATTAATTTCTAAGTATTTACTCAAACAAAGTGCGTAGGTAAGTAAACTTTTTTGTTATTGATGACATACTGGCTGGTTGTAAAAAAAATTTGATTATGTTTTGTTTTTTCATAAAATTCAAATGACTGCGAATTTGTTTGAATTTAAGTGCGTTTTAATTGCTACGTTTAGTCTTGATTTTATAATTTTACCAACCATTTAAATAAAGTTAGCGACAAAATTGAATTGTTAGATATTCTTTACGTCATGAAGCCACGTCATTTGATGGCAGATGAAATGCAAAGAGCTGTAGGGATGTTGCAAGCGGGAAGTAATCAATCTCAGGTATCTCGACATTTTGGCATTCATAGAAGTGTTAATTGTCGTCTTGGGCAGCGCTACAATAATACAGGAGAACCCGCTGAACAGCATCCAGGCCGTAAAAGGAGTACAACCACTCGGCAAGACCGGTACATACAACTGACTGCAAGACGCCAGCCGATGTTAACCGCTCGATAGATAAGTTTGAGGCTACAAATTTCAAGTGGTGTTGATGTAAGTCCTCAAACTGTGCGAAATCGACTGCATGAGTACGGCCTACGAGCTCGACGCCCAATCAAGTGCCCACCGATACGTCACGGGAATCGCGCTCGTCGATATGAATGGTGTTGAGAACGCATAACATGGACCCAGGAACAATCGGATAAAATTATGTTTTCCGATGAGTCGCGATTCGGGTTTAAGCCTGATACAAGAAGGGTGCGAGTGTATCGTCGGCCCGGAAATACTGTAAGGCTCAGGTGCGTTCAGGAAGTTCATCCATACAGCGGCTCAACAGTTATGTTATGGGCGGGTATTATGAAGAACAGGCGAACTGAGCTCTTTTTGTAAATGGAAACATGAATGCTGAAAATTACATTGAGGATATTCTCAAACCTTATGTCTACCCATTTGCACAAACCTTTGGCTCCGATTTTAGGTTAATGCATGACAATGCGCGTTCACATACAGCTCGGCGAACCAGTGAATACTTTGCAACGGAGAACATCCGGGTATTGCCCTGGCCTGCACAATCGCCAGATCTCAACCCCATCGAGCACGCATGGGACATGCTCCAGAGACGTGTTTTGAAGGACTTGGACGGAGCGACAACAACCCAACAGCTGAAGGATTTGCTACAATTCCATTGGGAGCGAATACCGCAAGATGACATAAACAGTCTCATTAATTCAATGAATAATCGTTGCCGACAAGTTCTGAATAGCAGAGGAAACCATACTTTATATTAAATTGTTCTATTCTTTCACAATAAATACATTTTCTTTAGAAATTTCATTTTGTAAGAAAAAAGTTTAGTTTCTTATGTATCTTAGTTTCTACAGTATATTCTAATATTGTTCATTTCTGTTATTAAAAGAACTTATAAACACAACAGCTGTTATGTTTACATAATAGAACCCTAAAGATATTATTTTAAAAATAAAATACAACGTTATAATGTGAAGAACCATCCTAAAATTTAAATTAGATCATGTTGCTTAGACTTTTTTGATGAGTGTAGTTTATTAATTCATCAAATATATGATGCAATTTCGATACAAAATATCAATCTTAATATATATATTTCTTGTGTGCGTGTGTATGTGACTGAACTCCTCCTAAACGACTGGACCGATTTTGATGAAATTTTTTGTGTGTGTTCGTGGAGATTCGAGAATGGTTTAGATTCACAATTGGACCCGGCAGGTGGCGCTGCGATCGACTTTTAGGATTTTTTTTGTTTTCAAGGCAGGACAACGTCCGCCCGGTCCGCTAGTATCATATATATTATATACAATATTATACAATATATGTACATACTGACGCAAGCCGTGCAAGCGTGATACCGTCGGTCACGCTTCCTAGCATGTCATGACGCTAAATTATAAATTTATCTCCGGCCAAAAAAAAATGCCACTCAAAGCGCACAAAAAAGTTTTCACTTCAAATATATATACAATTAAAGAAAAGAAAAGACATTCTAATTTAACAACAATCCTTCATTCAACTTAGCAACGATTCTACACATTTCTCAACCGCTCGCTTAACTTTGAAGGTCAAATTTAATTAAACCCCGGCATCCTAAAATGGTATACAGGTACGCAAACTACTCGAGCACCTAAACCTATGTTACTCGTGATTCACATTACATATAAGACAATACCGACTACGAATGATACGGCCAACCAGCCGCGCAATTGTCAAGTACACTCGCATCGAGAAATGATTTGATAACTTTATTAAATTTTTAGGATCGCGTTGTTAAAATGTTAAACTTGATGATAAATCCTTGTTATCACTGTATATCACACACAATATGTATTAATACTTTCAATTAGGAACGGCATAAAAAAGCCGTGACAAAAGAGCACAAACGAAATCGCAATCGCACTCTCAAACCAAAACAAATTAGTATATTTGTGGCAAATAAAAGGCTTTTTTATTTATATACTATATTACCGCTCCAACCCGATTTCGGATGGATGCAATATAGAATGCATGTATAAGTGTCTAAATGATTTAGATTCAATTTTTGGTGCCTTTACAAATCATTAAAGTCAAAGATGCTTCATTTTTAAAATATACAATTCCGTAGTACATTATTTGAGAATAAAACTTAGCAAACTTTAATATATGCGTCCGACAGATCTTATTTAAAACTGGATTAAATTACATCGCCTTTTCTTTATTAAAATTTACATGATTGATGATATCGATTATTGTTATTATTCTGTAGGTGGTAGTGCCACGCTGAAGCTATTACTGGTTTCAGCATAAATCGGTCGGCTCGCCCGGGGTACTACCACCTGATCCACAGAAAAAACCTACGTCAACTAACAGTGCTTGCATTGTTGCGTTTCGTTCGGTCAATGCGAGCACCGGATACACATCTTCCAACACCCTCCCCATTCCCCCCTCCTCCTTCCCCCACCCCCTAACATAGGGTGCCAACGGACTTGCGACTCCCCTGGTGTTGCAAGTGTCTATAGACGATGGTGATCACTTAACATCAGGTGACCCACCTGTTCGTTGGCCTTCTATGATATAAAAAAAATTGGAAGAAATTCTTTAAACGATATTAAAAACCGTATCAAAGCAAGTTGTTCAGTTAAGAAGGATTAAAAAAACACACAGACAGACACGAAAAGCTACTTTGTTTTATCATTAGTATAGATTCATTATACAAGTATTTTATTTCAGTATTTATTTTATTTATTATCATTTTAACACTTTTTCGTTCGACGGTATCAATTCCTACACTACTATAGTGTCCATCGCAGGCTGAATCGCCTAATTTAATTTTGTCGTATTCAAAACTAGTTTAGTCGGAGGCGCGGGCGTATCGAGATTTTTATTGTTGTTTGTTGTCGTTCAAACGTGTTTTATTATATATTTTAGTATTTAGAACTGTGTGTAGTGAAAATGTATTGTGTACAGTTTGTATACGTTATATTCGTTTGTCTAAAATAATTTTATCGTTACATTTCAAAATGAGCTAAATAACATTTTAACCGTTCTTCATATTTTACGTTATTTTTCAAGATCTTTAAAGTTTCTACATATAAAATATGAATATAAAAAAAAAACTAATAACCTTATGGGCGGCTAAATTTGAACTTCGTTCTCAGTGTGTAAAAACTGGAAATCTTAAAAATATTAAACATGTTATATAAACGATTAAAATTGAAATTAGCTCATTTTGCAATGTATCTACACTTGTGTATTATTTTCAAAGGTTTGTGTATAATTGTTATTAATTTAGGTATGAAGTTTTATTAATTTTAATTTCAAAACATCTCTTTAATTTCTTTTCTTAATCTCTCAGAATCTGGTTTCAAAGGAAAGAATAAAAATTGGATTATTTAAATAATACAGTTTATGTATTCCACAAGGAATTTCCGTAAAAGAAAACTTTCCCACGGAATATTTTATTAGGTATTAACCGTAGATAGAGAGATGCAGACTGATCACTCCGCAAATCTGAGCAGATGTTATCTAATTTAATTCAATAAATTTTATTATTATTTTTGTTTTTCTGGTTTGTTCGTATGCATTAATTTTTCGATATACAGGTCCCATTTCAAAATTACTTTTGCATATAATAAACTAATTATTGTAAAATCTTCCAGACTATTTAACATTACATTACGAATCTTAGGGGTCCCCACACAGTTACCATAAAAATTGAAGTTCATAAAAAGAAAACGAAGTAATAGTGCCTGCGGAAAGTCTGGTGCGACGTAAGACATCAAAGCGTATTGATTGTCTGACGAGAACAGAGCATTATCGAGAAGGGCCGAACTGTGAATGCCTATATCAGCTAGGTACCATGCCGCATGACTCAGTCCCGTGGCCCACTGTCTATACAACAGTTATGTTATATAGAGAATTAATTTAAACTTACAAGTAGTAAAATACATGTATTTTTAATATCTTATGAGTACTGAGTACAAAGTACTGAGTATGGTATACTCTTTATTGAGTATGTAGAAAACTATTTATTAGATGTTGATCTAGATAGGTTAACAAATCAGTTGAATCCCAAACTTAAAACAATATGGATAAATGATAATGCACTAATTCTACGACTAGACAGGTCTAACTTCAGATCTTACAATAAATCAAAGCATTAATTGAAGAAAAGCTTTAGTAAATTCAGAAATTTTAATAAAAATAGACATATAGTGTTAGTTACTGAATAGTTTCTATTTTTAAAGTCATTCTTGAAATCCGTAATTTTATATTACTAAAATGAGTTCCACCCTCTGAAAAAAGTCCTCTATTTGCCAATGATATTTCAGCTAACATACGTTCAGACCTTCCGAAGATAAAGTCATACAAATTACAGACGATTTCGATTTGATTTACACAACAGTCGATGTACGAAAATTTTTCTAAATAAAGTTTAACAATATCTCTCATACAATCCTTTGATACTGGTGAAGCTGTAATTATTTTTTATTAATAAAAAACAAATCTCATTACAGATTCCCGACCACGTAACATGAAAGCAGATTACAAAGCAGTTATGAAGTCAGATGTAATCAAGTGACCGCAGCACTAGGCTTGAAAAGACCTATTAATTATAATGGCTACGACGAAAAATGTGTGCCCGAGCGAATGTGACAACACTACAAAAATCACCGAGTTTCGAGTCCCGACCGTAGCAGACATCTCACTAAACCAGTCATTGACTGAAACGCCCGAAAACGTCACGTCGCAGTTTTACACGATCAACATTAGTGAAAACTACAAAACGAATTCGAGTACATTCGATGATATACTGAGTGATTTTTACGCGCTCACGAATTGTACTCTCGTGAACGGAACGTGTAGTGCTGTGAACGAATATAATCTGTGGGCGTTATCGTTGTTAGTGTTCCCGCTGTTAACGTTATTTGGTAACGTTTTAGTTATTCTGAGTGTTGCCCGGGAGAGAAGTTTGCAGACCGCGACGAATTATTTCATAGTTAGTTTGGCTGTCGCGGACTTGTTAGTTGCTGTCGTTGTGATGCCTTTCGGAGTTTATTATCTGGTAAGTTTAATTATTATCTGTGTTCATCTTAAACTTTTTATTTAACCATTTCATTCAGATAGATTTCAATTAATTAACAGTTTTGTATTGTAATCTTCAAATCATTAACTTGTAATATTTTAATGAAATTTAACTTAAGTTACTGAAAGTTGCTAGAAAGTTTCAATAAAGATTTGAAAAATTATAAAAAGATAGTATTATTGGATCTAATAAAGTTACAAAATAATTTTTAAATAAATGCCACAGAATAGGAATAATTCTTAAGTGATTCCGTGATACTGGCGAATACTTCTGAGACGCTAACGAAACAAAAAAGTAATTATAATAGATGCACATTACAGATCTTACTTGGGGAGTTTTTGGTGGGATTTTGGTCTGTCATGTAGTGGATTTTATAATTTATTCATAATCTTGTGTTACTTGACTCTATATTGTGTAAAATTGGTGGTGTTTTATGTAATATAGTTTGTTTATTGTGCATAAGTGAAGCGAATGGAAAATAATACCCACGGACCACCACCATCTTGTTAGTTTATTGAAATTATATCAAAACTTGTAATATCGATACTCACTTGACAATGGCAGTAATAGTCTACTAGAAGACTGGTTGCCAAAAATGGAATGGAAGACGAACTTGTAAAGAACTTGTAATTAATTACTCGACAATGGCAGTAATAATCTCATAGATTGGTTGCCAAAAATAAAGTTAAAAAAAACGTAATAGTTACAAATAAAAACGATTTTATTTCAAATACGGATATAAGAAAAACTGGAAGTAATTTATAAAAAAAACTAAATCCATTTTATTAAATCTTCTTTCCTCTGACTAATATTTCCCAATAAATTTATTGTATATGCGATCATATATCTTCATAAAATATCAATAAGTTTAATAAAACGTTGAAGCGCTGTTATTTTAGTAAACCTTCTTGATAAAATTACTTTATCTAGTTGATATTTATTGTACACCATTATACACATACACTATAACACACTTTAATTGTATGTTAATCACATACCAAGGGCGACCCGACCTTATTGTTAATAACAATCTCTTCCAGACAACCTTTAGATGAATATGTACCATGGAGTAGAATCGAGGGTATTTAGGTTGTACAAGTAAATACTACATAATTTTAGCAGCGTGTACACTGTAACATACATATAAAATATGAATACTATATAAGTATTAAACAAAACAAAGTACAGTAGTACATATATACACATACGCGAAATGTTAAATCGACAAATAGTACATTTTGACCGAGTTTTAAAGAATGGTCATCGTCTGCGACCATCTCATAGAAACCAGTAAAGCATCCCATAGTTGGACAGCCTGAACTGTGAAGGACTTCGCGCAAAAATTAGTGGAATGAGTCGGGACTTCTAACGTTATATTATCTGATAATCTTAAATTCCGAGTATGCATATCACACAGGAACTTGAACGATTTTTTAAGTACAGAAGAGCGATATGGTTAAAAAGAGTAGGTACTATATAAGAGAAAAAGAATGGGAGCATTCCAGCGAAGACATTTTAGCTTAGTTCGAAATTCTGATGTGCGATCAAAGTTATGTAAACCGAATATGAACCTAATACATAATTATTGCAGTCGTTCCAGTTTATATTTTTTTATAATTAAAAGACTACCTACTCACACAGCATAACGTAATAACCATACACAGGCGAAAACAAAAAAGAAAACATCACAACGTGCATCGCCGCTAAAATCCCAATAATAAATTATTCTTTATCAATTATTTCAATAAACAATTGAAATGAATAGATGACAGTAGAGAGAGGATGCAATCAATGCTTCAATTACTCGATTGCGTAACCATGCATGTGTCAAGTAGTCTACTACTACCTACTCATTAATCGGTGAATTATTATGATCATAGCAATTAGACAGACTAAAGTATATATGTAGTATGATTAACACCTGGAGCGTCGCATCGATCAGAATTGGTTCAAACCCTTAAAACCTCACAAACCCTCTTCAGTTACTCATCACAACTTTAAGTGAATAGAAGGGTGTTATTGGCGGGACCTTAGTATGTGATGTAGTGGATTTTATATTTTATTCATAACCCTATATTATTTCACTCTATATTTTGTAATATTGGTGGCATTTTACATTATCTTGAAATTATCACAATGTACTTGTAATATTATTATCTACTCGACAATGAAAATAATAATCTAGAAGATTGATTGTCAAAAATGAAGTGAATAGAACTCGTTACCCCTGTCGTCTGTTTTTTTAAGTGAAACGTTTTTTCCATCGCCTCAATTTTTCTCATCCATCTATCGCATGTCGCATTAAACCAGGCGCTCGGTAAAACAGCCAAGAGCAATACGTGTATCATCTGAATGATTTTATTTATAACTAGCTATACCCGCAGCTCCGCACGCGTTTTTTTTAAATTGTATTAAAGAATTATAAAATTGTGAGACTATGTACAATTATAGAAATGCTCTTTAAAAATAATTGTAAGTACGACACGCACGCCACTTATGGTAACATGTAACTTGTACATTAGATAAATAAATACTAACAGCGTGCCGAATGAGGTTTGTCATCAGCAAATTATTTGGAACCTTAACCCAAAATATAACTACCTCAGTGCTCACTTACACTGTATAAGGAACTAATGAAACAATAACTTAAAATATTATTATAAAGATTTACATTTACATTACATTTAATATACATTGCCATTATAATTAAGATTCTGTGACTATACAAAAAATAAACGCTTTTCTGTTCCGCAAGAAATTGAATTATGGAATTCTTTACGTAATACGTTTATAATCTAAGATCGTATTAGAAAGACCTCTATATCATTAAAGTTATTAATAATTATAATGTCACGAATGTCATAAGGAAGCCACGGTTAACGGCTAGTATAAATTAAAATTGATTGAATTACTTTTTATAAGGTCAGATATCTGTCAATTAAAGTTTCGTGAAGATCAGTCTAAGCGTTTTGAAGATAGTACTGCGGGCGAAGCCACGATTAACAGCTAGTCTAAATTAAAATAAATTAAATTACTTTTTATAAAGCCAGCTATCTGCCGGTGAAAATTTCGTGCAAATCGGTCCAACCGTTTTGGAGATAACATTGCAGACAAAGCCGCGGTTAATAGCTAGGCTAATTTAGAGTAGCCTAAGTAACCCTCTGTAATTTCAGCTATCTGCGAGTAAAATTCCCGTCAAAATCGGTCGAGCCGTTTCGGAGATTAGCCGGAACAAACAGACAGACAGACAGACCGACAAAAATTTTTTAAATTGTATTTTTGTTATCAGTTGCGTGTATACGTTCACACCCAATCAGTAAAAAAGTGTTATTTTGATATTACATACAGACACTTCATTTTTATTATATGTATAGAATAGAAGAAGACATATTCCATACTCTAATATACAGATTGAGATTAAAATTTATAGTTGGACTAGCGGACCGGGCGGACGTTGTCCTGCCTTAAAAACAAAAAAAATCCTAAAAGTCGATCGCAGCGCCACCTGCCGGGTCCAATTGTGAATCTAAACCATTCTCGAATCTCCACGAACACACACAAAAAATTTCATCAAAATCGGTCCAGTCGTTTAGGAGGAGTTCAGTCACATACACACGCACACAAGAAATATATATATTAAGATATCCGATCTACTATTGATTTTCCATTATCATTCCCATTTTTCAATTATTAAGTTAATATTAAAAATGCCCTTAATCGGATAATTTTCCTCAAATTTTCAATTAAATGCCTGCGATCCGAAAAAAAGTTTCACTTGCCTCGTGGTTTCATATTATAGATAGGTCTATATTGTTTTAATGCAAAGGTCTTTGTAACAGAATTAAATAAATTTTTTACTGCACTAACGCGTAACCAACTTCGCATCATGTATCAGATCCAGATTAGGAGGTTTTTTCTTAAAATTCAGAGCGCTTTTTAAGTTATAAGTTTATTTAACTTTATTTTTGACATCCAGTCCACTAAATTATTATTGACATTGTCGAGTAGGTAATATTACAAGTGTCAAAGAATCAAACACAAAATGACTCCCTCAGCGGTATTCGAGAACCACAGTGTCTCAGTTTAATATTACCATTTTTATTACTAACTAGCTGACCCGTGCAACTTCGTCTGCACCAAATCGGTTATAACTGGTGTCAATTTTTAAACGCGAAAAATTTTAATATACCTAAAACCTTATTACAGCCACACCATCGATTTCCAATTGGGAATCCAAACTATCAAGGGACTCACTCAAACCAAGATGGTTTGTGAGAAATCTTTTAAAGTAAGGCTACAACCCGTTCGTAGCAACCTACATATATTGGCGGTAATGTGAAAAAAAGTTTTAGAGGTCTATGGACCCCCAGTTTCTAACGCAGTTCCTTTCCCTTTTTTGTAGACTTTTACTATACAGTGAGTATAGTTTACATTATAAAATATCAAGTTGATAGAGTTAAATTGTAAATTAAACGATATAATATATTCATTAAATAAATAATGATAAATTAAACACTGAATGATATCATAACTATTTTCAAATTGTATTAAAACTTTTTCACACTCCATTGTACTGAAGAAAAATATAAATATTAAAAAGATATGAACACGACGCGTCAAATATCACTTACCTATAACTATTTGTCTAAGAGCTAGTAATGGTTTCGAAAAAGAATTTCAATAAGCCAGTTTTTATATATCTTCATGTTCTTCCGAACAGTGTGCGGGCTACCTGGCTGTAAACGTTGCGTTTATTAGTGCATATCGCACCTTTACAGGCAAAAATATTGATTTTTATATAATTGTTTAATGTATTGTTTTTTACTAACTTTGAAACGCTACTAACACATGAAATTATTATCGCCAGACATTTTTGTTATTAACAATAATGTGCCCGACGCTATTTTTTTGTAAATCAAATAAGTATGTTCAAACCATGTTAAGATAGCTATAATTTTAATATTATTATTATTTTTAATGAAGGCTTAGTCGCCTGCGCGACTATATCGCCTAAGTAACATACAACTATATAACAATAAGAATGACAATAAACTTAACAATAGCTTATATTAATTTTGTACAATTCTTTAGCATCTTTCGAAATGGGGTCAGACAATAACGAATTGTACAAACCAGTGTGGAACGAACCAGTAGTATTAAGCCGAGATCTAATATCTTCGCTTCGAACACATTCTGCCAGGATGTGGTGCACGTCATCGATGAGCTCACAACTCTGGCAGAGTGTTGATGGTACTTTACGCATCAGGTAGGCGAACTTTTTTAGTGTAATCTCATTCCTGTGATTGCTTCCCGACGGCAAATCGTACTGTCATCAATCCATGGTGACCTTTAGGGATGTGGCTGAATCGTTCTGTACCATACCATATATATACCATATATATACCATATGTACCATATTCCTTCCAATGCGAGTAACAGCTATTTTTAAATACTGAGCATACATCCAAATAAGTTGGTAAAATATTAATAAAAGCAACTTCTGAGGATCCTTCTCTAGCTAAAAGATCAGCTTTTTCATTCCCAGTTATACCTATATGAGAAGGGATCCATTATAAAACAATAACTTTGTTCTTTGCTCTGAAATCTAGTAATTGCTTCAAAATAGTGTAGGCTATCGGTATTCCTCGAAAAATCAAGGTACATCGAGCTACGTGTTGAAGAGCAGTTTTTGAATCTGATAAAATAACAATCTTAATGGACTCAGTGGATTCTACAAATGATAAGGCCTCTGCAATTGCTATCAGTTCAGTGTGCATAATTGAAATATTTTCATCAATTTGAAATTTCATAAAAGTTTTGGAATTTGACTCAAAAAATGCGGCTCCTACATAATTACCAGCTTTAGATCCGTCAGTGTATATTTTAACAAAATTTGGTAATATTTATTTATATATTGAAGACAAATATCTTTTATTTTAAGAATATCATATTGACTCTTTGGCTTCCAAATACCATCTACATTTATTTTAATAGATTTTGCCAGCTAAATATTGTCTCCTAAGATGTAACGGACATATGCTCAATTCGCTTTCCATAACATGGATTGGAGTACTTTTAATGAAACCCCCGATAATTCTCAAGGCCTGGTTTTGGACTTTTTCAAGTTTATAGAGGTTAATCTGAGCGCTATTATCATAAAGAAAGCTCGCATAGTCAATTCGACTGTGTATAATATTGAAGTATAAACGAACTCAATGTTATGGATGAACACCCCAGTTAGAACCGGCTAATGCTTTGAAAACGTTAAGAGACTTAGAGATAGATTCTGCATCTGCATTGATATGTTTACCCCATTTTATGTATGATAAAGATAGTGATACTTGTGAAAGCGCCTGTTATAGACGCATGTAATCAAGATGGCGTCAGTCCCAAGTCATATGTCTACGTTTATCGTTGTTTTTCATTGTTTACGGTGAAATCTCAATATCATAATGGTTAATAAAATAAAGTATGTTCTTTGCAATGGACAAAATAAAAGGGTTTGAAATGAATTATTTTATTTATAAAGAATATCATCGGCCACATTATTTTCAATAACAAAATTGTCTGGCAGTGATAAACTCATGTTTTTAATAGCGTTAAAATGTTACCGAAATTTTTTTTTCCTAAAATTAATTATAAATCAAAATTTTGACCTGTAAAGGTGTGATGCGCATTAAAAACACAACGTTAACCGGCTACCACGTATCCTGAATCCTGTTTGGAAGGGCATAATATATCTTCATATTAAAGAACCAGCTTTTCTAAAATTTTCGTTCTTCCAACGTTGCTGGCTCTTGTACTAAGGTGTTGCAAAAAAGTCTTGTTACATTAACTACAATTTTTTATCTTTCGTTATCCTGGAGAACCCCTTGCGTTTTATGGGACAAAAAGTATCCTAAATGTAACCTTGGAATATTAGTTATTACTGTGTCAAGTTTCGTTAAAATCGGTTCAGTACTTTCAGCGTGATGCGTGTTCACAGGGACAGAAAGACAGACAGACAGACAGACAGACAGACAGACAGACAAAAATTGTAAAAAGATTATTTTTGGCTTCTATATCGATAATAAAGTCTACTCCGATAAAAATTTTCAAAAAATATTTAATGTACAGATTTGACCTTGCTACAGTTTTATTATAGTATAGATAGATATAGATATTATACAAGCCAGCAATAAAGAGCTAGATCATCCCTGAAGACAAAACCAATTTATATAATGACTAGCCGACCCGTGCCCACTTCGTTGGGCGGTAATAGGCATTATCATGCTACAACTTTTCTCTAGAACTCAATCATATATATCTCATAATTAAGGCAGCGTTCGTAAGAAACGTTTTCGTTCGACCATTTTTCTCCGACTCCCCAGATATTACCCCCTACAACCTCACAAACTGTACCTCTTTATAATATTAGTAGAGATTATAGATAATATAATTAGTTAATAGCTTCTGCCCGCGACTTTGCACGCGTGGAATAGTTATTTTGGGCTAAGACGCAGCGGAAACTCTGAAAAGGAAAAAATACCCCGATTTTAAAACATTTTTCATTGTTGCTCCGCTTCTATTGGCCTTAGCGTGATGATATATAACCTATAACCATTCTCGATGAATGACACTGACGCTATATAACACTGAAAGAATTATTCAAATCGGACCAGTAGTTCCTGAGATTACCCCTTACAACGCCACAACGTCACAAACTCACAAACCCACAAACCCACAAACTCACAACGTCACAAACTTTACCTCTTTATAATATTAGTATAGATTAAAATAAATGGAATCGCGTGCAATTTATATTATTTCATGAATTAACACACAATTAGTCAAATATGTAAAAAGCCATGGGTTTGAACCCCGGCATATACCAACGAATTGCTCGGAATTCGCGTACATTTACAAATTTCACTTAGTAACACTATCAACTGAGGGTGAAGGAAAACATCGTGAGGAAACCTGAACTTGAGAACTGTTCTTGTAGTACTAGTGTATATGAGAAAACAGAGAACTGTGGGTTTCTCAGAGTATGAAATCGGTAATATGTCGTGGGCTGGCGTGATGATTATGCCCCTACCTTCCTTCTGGAAGAGCCTTATGACACTGTAGTGGGTCTCCTACAGGCTGATGATGATAGTCAAATATACAGATTCCTTTTGTAAACATGTTTACAGTGAATTAATTTTCAAAAATATTTAATACAAATCCCTCTCTTTGAAATATTCCCAAAGGAATGCAATTATACGCGCACAGTCTGAATTGAAAACATTGTTTCGAATCATCCAGTAATAATGGACTATATAAATGAATTCTTTATTTAATTGGCATCATTCATTTAATTGGCAGTGTCCATTGACTTGTACACCACTCGAAGAGAAGTATCTCATCGGAACAGGCAAATATGAATGGAGATGCCTTGGAAAATAAATTCCGTTTTGATGTGACAGATCTAATAACGCGATTCAAGATAGGATTGACTATTCATAATATATGCTGCCTCACGTAAACATCAGATTTGTTTTAAACGCCATCTATGCTATATGTTTCGAACTACGTTGTCAAATGTAAATGAGTGTTATATTTTCGGTTATAAGCTAACTTCTTTCTAAATTCATTTTCATTCTTCGAAAATGTATTTTTTTATTCATCCAAAGGATTTTTGTGTCTCATCCAAAAACAATTAGCAAACGTAACTTGCCTCGTGGATACGCTATTGATGACTACTTCATATGTAACAATTTGGTGTTTTAAAAATATACTATCATTTTAATTTTATTATTTTATTCATTTAGTACAAATTAGTAATAAAATATTTCGGTCATTTACAATGAGAGGTTCGGCATCGTTAAGAGAAGGGGTGATTTAAATCGCTGTATAATTAATTTAAACAAGGACGGATCATTTTCTGTCTCTCATCTATTCTAATATAGCGAAGTTCAAGAGATTGCTTATTTGGACTCGTGAACTTCTACTGGGAGTATGTATGAGATGAGATTTGTATTTTATGTCTATTTATTGGGAAAGGTTATAATAAGCTAACATCATGCTACTACCCTTAGGAGTGGAACAATGGTCACATACAAGACAGGTCAGAAAGTATGCTAAACACCAACGAAGTAATCATCCGAGCGGGACATATACCGAGAACCGAGCGGCACCGAAAAAGGATTAACTATAAACGCTTAAGTCAACGAGACACCATACCGAATGAGTCAACTGAATTTTTTAAAGTAACCTAACTTATTAACACATTAATTCAATATTATAAAAAAACAAACACATGTTACTCCTTACATTACAAGGAGTAATAACAATAAAACAGTGCGTGTATCAGTGTGTACACACGGAGGAAGTGAAACTTCTTTACCTTGTATATATTATGAGAATAGTCATAAACAATACACTATACGAAGTGCCACAGTGTAAATACTTAACTATACATTTACTCATGTTAGTATACTGCTAGACCCAGACAGACACTTATACATACTTACATATACACACAAATATATACCTTACGTTTAACGCATAACACAAATTTTTCCCTACCATGCCATAAGAAGTTTCACATCAAAACTTTTATCCTAACGTATAGTTTTAAAGGAAATTAGTTCAATGTATAAATTGGACAGTATAGTTTACGTTCCCATTTCATCGAAACAGCAGGAATTACTGAAGGCTAGAAAAAGCGTTGTAATTTAAATCACTAGGCATCTTTTATCGCATGAAATTTATAGAATTGAGAATATACATTTTCAATTGATTTGAGGACATTAATTCAGTTTACTCAGCGTCGCTTCGTTCCGAAGAAACAGGGATTCGAAAAGGTTTCGAGTCAGCGAACCGCTGAGTCAATATCTCAACGTAATACTCAATATCTCAACGTAATACTCAATATCTAAATATAGAATAACCCAGTGTCATGATGTTTGTCCACGATGAACTCCGAAAGTAATCCGCCGATCTTCATGAGAGTTGGCATTTATGTATAACTAGCTGGGCCCGTGACTTTGTCCGCGTAGAATTTTAAATAAAAAAAACAGTGATTAATAAATGAATGTATTAAGTACATTTCCTTATCTGCTTTCCTCTCGTACTTATGTCGCATCCTCATTGAAATTACAATAACTTAACTGATAGAACGAAACCACTAAATGTTACTCGACGATATGCATTATAATTTTCTTGGTGAGGTTTTATCGTCAACGCAGTACTTAAGGAGTAATGCGTGTTTATACAAACAGACAGACAGACAATTTGAAAATGATTGAATTTATCACTTATTCCAAGACACCTGTCACAATTTTTTTCTCAAAAATCTAAAGAGTACAGACACGTTAAATTTACATCCTTATTATTATGTATACATAGATATAGACTCATGTTTTACCCTTTCAAAAATTCGTTTGTCTGTCTAGCATGATACAGCAGTTATGGCTATTGTTATGGAGTTCATCAATACCTTCGGGCAAATAAATGCATGTGTACCAATCGCTATTCACTGTACCGTAAATACAAGTTCTATTAAAAAAAGTAACGATCTTCTGCTTGGCGGCAGACCGCACAACATACATTTTATATATTTATTTATAATTACTAGCTGACCCGCGCAACTTTGTCTGCGTGAGATCGGTTACCTACCGGTTCTAATTGTATTTGCAAACTCGAACAATCTTAAAAAAATCTAGAACCCGATCACAGTGACTCACGCCGTTTCCAATTGTGAAACCAAACAATTCAGGGACTCGCTCAAACGTATACCTAGTTGGTTTCGTGAAATGATTTACACATGTGTGGAAGAAATTTCGATGAGACAGACAGACAAAGCGCCATCTGTCATTCAGCAGCATCCGACCTTTGAATTATTTGGATATTCTTCATACAAGAATACTAAAATCGTGAATAAAAAATGGGACGGTGGAGTTAGGAAGGTGAAAATTTGAGGTTGTTGGTGTTTTTTGATGGCAACTAAAAAAAATATACAAAAAATAAAAATTGTCTAAGTAATTGAAAAAAAAAAATATTCTGAATACGGACACCTTAATCACCTAGAGGTATAAAATATACTTTACGACCTATTCTCATATCTACCAAATATATATTTAAAATTTCATAAAAATCGGTCCAGCCGTGTCGGAGGAGTTCAAACACACACCGTGACACGAGATATTTTATATAGTTACTAGCGGGCCCGGCAGACGTTGTCCCGCCTTGATTATAAAAAATCCTGGACAAATTATATACCTACCAAAACGTTCCTCGTGAATCACTTTATCCACTGGTGAAAACCACATAAAGATCCGTTCAGTAGTTTTTGAGTTTATCGCGAACAGACAGACAGACAGACGCGGTAGGGGACTTTGTTTTATACTATGTAATGATATATTAGAGTGTAATCATGACACAACTATGTATTAGAACAAAAAATGATTATAACAAATAATAACCATTATGTAAGAAGCTACAGACACTGTGACATACTGAAAAAACAAATCAAAGTCATTAGAACGTGTCACAAAAAAAAAATGTTCACTATTTTGAGATTCCCTTAAAAAAAAAGATGCGGAATAAAATGAAATCGTTTCAGAATGTCTAGCATAAATTGCAGCCAACGTGTTTACGTATATCACAGACCTGTTATGAATAGACTTGCACTGTTTCTAGGAACTGATTTACTTAAAAATGATATGCATAAATCCAATGATATTGTAACTAAAAAACTGTAGATACGTCATAAGCGCTTTGACAGCGTCTTGTTAATACTCGACTAGCTAGCTTATTTTTGACAGCTGCCCCGCCAATCCGCTCGTATCTAAGCAATATATAACTATTTCTTTTTCACCACCGATATTGAGAATATGCAATCTTAGTTCCACAGTTTATCTAATACAGTGTGGCGTTACAATATTACTTTACGTATGTGTGCGTTATCGTGCTATTTGTTTTGTCAAGATATCATGTAGGTAACGTACCAACAGCTTTATCGGACCTGCGATACCGCGCTATTGACTATATCGAGGGTGTTACTAATGACCTCAAACGTTAATGGTTGAAGTTATCGGCTGTTCACGATTTACCTCAGTGCGAGACACCATTGGTTGGAGGTATCAGTTGCTTATGTATCTTGATGCCTTAAAAAACGACCGATGCCTAGACGCTGGGCATACTCACTCAGATAGTTTGACTAGTCACACCTACGGATAATTCGTCGTAACTATAGTCAGTGTTGTGTTTTTGTATCGGTTAACGTTTTATTCGATTGTTCTTGATCGATTGATCGATCAAATCATAACCATGACGTTACTATGAATGACGTCATACTTCTACATGGACGTCATTTTATCGCTGCCACTGCCGTTGTCATGTGTTATAGATTAAATTTTCCTAAAAAAATACTAAACGATAATGAACATCAAAAATAAATATCAAAAGCCGTTATGTAGTTTTAAAGAACTAAGGAAACACATAGACATGAAAAGCGAATTTGTTTTATAATCAAATCAATTTTTTTTTTATTTCAGAGAAAAGTCCATTTGGCTAGTATACGCACAGTTTAGAAACTAGAATTAGTACTTACATCTAATAGCAACTAAATACTTTTGTAACGTCACAGTGGTATGTTCCAGTATAGGGTTGTCGCACCTGTTTGCTACAGCATTCAGGAAAGTGTTCGGGCTGGCGCATACCCTGCGCATGAGTGAAGCGCATCTCTTGCGCATGATGGCGTGAAAACCATCAACTTTCGCCTCCGCAAACATAACCGAGGCGCTACAGTAACATGGTAAACCCGTCAGCACCCTGAAGGCATTGTTATATTATACACGCAAAGCGCTGTATGCCCTCTGCGTGTAGTTGATCCACAGACTGCACATGTAAAACGATTGACAGTACGCTATAAAAAGCGTAGCCTTCACTTCAGTCGAGCATTTAGCAAATCTGCAAGCCAACATATTACAACGGACAGCAAACGCTCTGACCTTACGCTTAATATCCATCTTTTAATTCATCGGATACCCAGTGGCTCATACTCTTGAAATTAGTGGCTTGCTTTAAGGAACAATCTCCACTGTTGCTCAACTCGGTAGGTTTTAGCATAATACCTCTGGATTGATACTTGAAATGTCGTATTGTAACGAACCGCACATATGCTTTACGAACGATGAATTTCGATTTATTCACGTCTAGTTATCTGAGTGGTCTGTGTCGTACACAAACCGGAGCGGTTTATTCGGAGCCGTGTGACACCCGGCCGTGTCGAGGTGTAAATTGAAACCTGCTCGATTCGACATCTCGCGGTATTGGATATAAAGTATGTTCAAATGACATAGGATTTTATGTGTTTGGTACAATGATAGATATGTTAGGGGCTATCCAAATCTTTCATTTATACTACGGCAATGTATGAAATAAATTGGCAACTGTATGTCAAAAAACCCTAATGAACAATTTAGACCACACGATGATTTTACGAAGTGTACTTTTAGCAATATACTATTATTCGCTTTTAATTATGAATTTGGCTTTTAAATGTATTCCGTGAATATCGAAATATATCTATCGTATCATATACATTATTATAGGATCGGGTAATACCAAGAACTTCTTGCGACTCTAACTTATAACTTTAAAAGAGTCATTCTTGTTTAGATTATATCAATTGTAGTGTGCCTTCAGGAGTGTCAGTAAACTAACAAAATGTTATAATCTTCCTACGAGTAATGTATACAGAAGAGATGTATAATTCACAATACAACTGGTAAATATTTTTTTATAACATCTATACATATAATAAGAACGTAAATCTAACGTACTTTTTAGATTTTTATGAAAAAAAATTGTTGCAAGTGTCTTGGAATAGGTAATAAAATACATATCAATCAATTTTAGAAATGTCTGTGTGTCTATCTATCTGTATGTCTGTTTGAACACGCATCACTTCTAAAATGATCGACGAAAAAACTTCACCAAGAAAATCATAAATCATATCCTCGTGTAACATTTAGTTTTCGTTTTACTAAAATCGGTACGGTCTATCAAAATTAATTATAATTATAATGACGACGCGACTTAAGCACGAGAGAAAATTAGATATTTTTTTAGATAAAGTTAGATGCGGATGAAGTCACGGGCACAGCTAGTTACTATATAATATTACAGAAAAGAAAATTTTATGAGGGTGGATAGATGCTTGTCACTATTTCACGAAAAAATACTAAACGAATTTTATATTAAATTTTACTTTAATATCTATCTATACATATAATAAAAGGCTAACGGGACGAAATCTGTACATTAAATATTTTAAAGAAAAAATACTTTGGGAGGGCTTACAATCAATGACAGAACACATTGTTATAGTTTTTAAAATTTTTGTCTGTCTGTCTGTCTGTCGTTTGTACAGGATTCACGCAAAAACTACTGGACGGATTTTGACGAAATTTGATATGGTGGTAGCTTATACACCGGTATAACATTTAGGCCCATGTTTTACATATATATCACATTTGTATGTCTGTTTATTTTACTTTTAAGAAAACATAAAAGAGAAGAAATTTACACAAAAACTACTAGACAGATTTTCACGAAATTTTGTAAGGTAGTAGTTTATACATCGATATAACATACTAGCTTCTGCCCTCGACTTCGTCCGCGTGTAATAGTTACTTTTGGCCCCCGAACCCGAGAAAAACCTCTGTTTTGGAACATTCTCCATCGGTACTCCGCCCACATTGGTCTTAGCGTGGTAATATATATTATATAGCCTTCCTCGATGGATGAGCTATCTAACCCTACATTTTTTTTTAAATAGGAACAGTATTTGTTGAGATTAGCGAGTTCAAGAAAACAAACTTTATAATATTATCTATACATATAATAAAACTGTAACAAGGTCAAATCTGTAAATTAAATATTTTTTGAAAATTATAATCGAGGAAGACTTTGTTTTCGATATAGAAGCCAAAAATAATTAATTTAGATTTTTTGTCTATCTGTCTGTTTCTGTATACACGTATCACTCCGAAATACTGAACCAATCTTGACACACTGATAACTTATATTATAAAATAACATCTAGGATACTTTTTGTCCCATTAAACACAAGGGGTTCTCAAAGATAACGGATAAAAGTAAAAAAATTGTAGTTAATGAAATTCTTGACGGATTTTGGTAAAGTTTTCTTTGTGTTATAGCAATATATTTTTTTAATATGGCAAATATATATATTTTCAGTAATTAATGACAAGAAATGTAACTGATATCGGCCAAAAAAACTATAATATAGCGAGCGCTGCTTGAAGAGTTTGGATTAAAAAAAAAAATCTATAGCAAAAATATTCATTACTTTTACGAAAAAGTCTATGACACCATATATCTAAGTTTAATATCTCAGGTAAAAAGATGGCTTATATGTCAAAAGCAAAATAAATTTGAAGAGATTAAGTATAGATGCAGATTTTACGTATACTTTACAATTTCTTATGGATCAAACAACTAAATCAAAATAGAAATTTAATGTAGAAAATGTTAATTGATGAAGTTAGTCAGAAGATAATGCAAAATATAAACTATAAGCCTGTAAAATTATTGCCCTGACGCTGCCGCTGGATCTACGCTAATTGTGAACGGGTACGAAGATGAGTGGCGCAGGAGTAACTCAAAGGGTATCGGGAAGACATTTATCGCCAATATATGTAGGTTATATTTTATCTTAATTGGACCCGGTAGGTGATGCTGCGGACGGGTTCTCGGCATATTTTAAAAGAGTTCTCACATACCAATAGGGTATGTTTGGGTGAGTTTCTGGGTAGTTTGGATTCACACTTGGAAACGGTAGGTATAGCTGCAATTTGGGGTTAGGTTTTTTTTTTTTTTGCATTTCAAATACAATTGAAACCGGTAACAACCGATTTGCTGCAAACGAAGTTGCACGGGTCAGCTAGTAAGTTATATATAAGAATAGCAAATAGACTATAAATATATTGTTTAAATTGGCTAAAATAAAACGATAACTATCACTTGATAGTTGCTTACGTATATACCTAAATTGGAAAATACTCTTGCATGTAAGAGCTATTTTAGTTTGTGTTGCATTTCACGAGAGCTTTCCACCCTCCTTTTTGTAAGGTATATAAACGTACCCGATGACGTCCAAGTTCAGTTCTATTCTAGACATCCGAGAGCCAGTACCAAGACGAACAAAAGTTTAAGCGAACTGCGACTACAGCATTATGAGGAGCAAGTGCGACTATAGTGCAGTTTTGTGATTGTCTATTTAGTTGTTGTCTGTACGATTTACAATTTACCCACTGGTGCAATAACACTTACTTTATTGCTTAGATAATCTATCAATGCAAGAACCACTCTATAAAAACGGCATATAACCGAACTTGAATCACAGTTGTAATATTTTTATAAAAATAATTTATAAATAAAAATAATTTATCGACCGACACTGGCAAATGTTATTGCGTCGCCAGTAGAGGTAAAAAAAGACGCATAACAAATGTCCTTTTTTACATTGACACAAATACGAATCGTGGAACACAAAAGAAACCGGTGCATAATTCAGCCCGGGTTCCGTGGAGAGGGCTCAAAATATAAGGGTTGAAATGATCCTATGGAACTGGGTCAATGTGTCAAAAAATACAGCAACGAAACAGGCTCGGACTGAGTGAGCCCTTTGATTTACCATATTATGGTAACCCAATACCAGAATAAATCAATATGGAATTGCTAGCAACCCCTTTGCATCTTTTTCTGACACAAAGCGTCAGTAATCGTTCCGGTCTAAAAGGTCTAAATTGCTAAATCAACTAGGCCCTTACTATAAGAGAGAGAGACGAACTTCTTAGCCTTCCATGGATTCACCGTGCGGGTGCCGGGTCCATCGTGTGGCAGAGGGAGAAACTCAGAGCAGTTCCCAGGACTTGCGACCCAGGTGTAGGTTTAAGGAGGCTCCCTTTGAGATGCGCATCAACGCTCACCTTCACTGCTCGAGTTTCCCGCCCTGCCTAGCCAAATTTGGTAGGAACCTGTTAGTGCAGCCTTTGATACTCGTTCTAAAATAGAACAAATAATAAAGAATAAATAAATAAATAATGATACACATCAGAATAATTATGTCTTCGAAAATTTGTTATACATTGCGTAGGCTTATTCATTCTGGTCTTCTTCCACTGTTCTAATGTTCACCCACTGGTCGAAATTTGACCATAAATATTACAGAAAATAAGTATCATAATATAATGAAATGATTAAATAATTCAAAAGTAAATTTACAATTGAAATTTTAATACAATATCAATCAATTTATACCCAAAAGTTGTTGACACTTAGGAATTTTACAACAATGACTTATAACAAGAGAAGTTTTTAGCGGGATCTTATTCTGTCATGTAGTGGTTTTTATAAAATATAATCTTGTGCTATTTCACTCTACATTATGTAATATCGGTGGCATTTTACGTAATATAATTCGGTTATTGTGTATAAATAAATGAAAAATACCACGGAGCATGAATTCTAAGATGTCACAGAAACTCCCTGGAAAGTTCTAACAAGGGAGTCACCATCTTGTCAGAATATTGAAACTATCGCTAGAATATTACTTGTATATTAGTAATAATCTAGAAGATTGATTGCCAAAAATAAAACTGAAAAAAAACTTAGGTTGTAACATTTTCTTAATTTCTGGATAACGGAATTAAAATATATGCATCTTTGAAGGTAGGGAATAAAAGCCGTTTCCAAATTTTTGAAATGAAAACTTTTTAGACGCATTCTACGCTATTTTGGCCGGAGATAAATTTATAATTTCGCGTCAGGACATGCTACGTAAGCATGAGCTGCCGTATTGCGCTTGCGCGGCTTGCGTCAGAATAGCGACGCGTGGTACAGGGACCTGTGTACATGGAATATTGATATTTTGCAGCTAATCACATGTTTGATTGATTAATAGACTTTATAAGAATATATATAATTATTGCTCCGAGTGACAATAGATATGAAAACCACGTTGTTAACATCAATGTGGTTATATTGGTTAATTCCAATAAACACATTCTGAAATTTAAATATTGTCATTCACACTATAATTAATATGAAAATTTAAAAGAAAACACATTTATTTCATTGCTAGCGGGCCCGGCAGACGTTGTCCCGCCCTAATTTAAAAAAATCTTTCACAAATTATATACTAAAACGTTCCTCATGAATCACTTTATCCACTAGCGAAAACCGCATGAAAATCCGTTCGGTAGTTTTTGAGTTTATCGCGAACAGACAGACAGACAGACGCGGTAGGGGACTTTGTTTTATACTATGTAATAATGATAATGATTTTGAGTTTTCACTTCTGTAGGCTTCGTATACTATTGCACCGACTTTTTTTTATTGATAGTACTAAATCTCGTCAATAGTGAATAAATAAAAAAAAATATAGAAGATCCATTGAAAAACAGAGGAAAACCGATACTGAACAGTTTTGTCGTCTCCCTATTTATATCATTATTACTATTATTACATAGTATAAAACAAAGTCCCGTCTGTCTGCCTGCCTGTCTATTCGCGATAAACTCAAAAACTACTGAATGGATTTTCATGTGGTTTTCACCAGTGTATAAAGTGATTCATGTGGAACGTTTTAGTATATAATTTGTGAAGGATTTTTTATAATCAGGGCGGGACAACGTCTGCCGGGCCCGCTAGTATAGATTATTTTAGATATAGTTATATAGATTCTGTACTATTCCAAGCCGCATTACTTCAAGCCGACATAAGCACGTCACATTACGCTGACCAATAAGCCTTGAACTGAAAACATCCACAACTAATGCGTAACAAACATGCGTGTAAATTACACCCTCGCCATAAATTTAAACACTAGAATAGCAATTCAGGATGTGGACATGAGGTCTCGCTTCGTTTGTGTGAATAAATTTAACATCACCAAAGAACGAGAAAGGTGACGTTTGTGTTATTTAACTTTGCATGAAAAAATGTAGTATTTTTTTTAAATTATACATCTTTTTGCGCGTTGTAAGAAACCATTGGGAGAATTATTAGCGATAATTCGAAAGAGAAATTGTCGGCGTCTTTCATACTATCGCCTTTATTTATGAAATGAAAACTTCTTGGGTGAAGAAAAATCATGGAACTCGCGTCATCGTCACCGCACGCTTCCCATGAGCTATATGTATACTGTTTTTTTATCAGGGCGGGACAACATCCGCCGGGCTCGCTAGTTTTAAATAATTCAGACTATAATTAATTTCAAAATTTAAAAGAGAACACAGTTATTACATTGTTTGAGTTTTCACTTCAGTCGGTAGTCCTTATGACTGCTTAATTACATTACACTAGCGGGGTGGTAGGGTGTCTGTACCCGACTGGATCGCGACCACCGTACACCAGGTGGAACACCCGCCACAGTGGCACGTTTGGGCGTGTCGCGTTCCGGGATCAGCCGGTGTATATCCAGCAACGGCGGGGGGGGGGGGGGGGGGCTGTCCCTCACTGGGTCGCTTTCAGGCCGGCATGACAGCGGCGACCGGCGATGGATAGTATGTCTTTCGGTGGTCGCCATTGTTTTTGGATTGTACTGTGCTTACCATCAGACACAGTACAGTCACTTTGCCGAGCTTCAATAAAAAAAAAAAAAAAAACATAATTTGTTTATGCTATAAACTAGCCATTAGTGCTGCTGTACAGACTTTCCTATGTATATATAAAAATTCTGGTATATTCGTGTTCATAATTGAAAACAAGTTGGTAAGTTGTAATAGCACACGTTCTTTTCCTTCCACTCTACCCTGTCAAATTTCATCTCAGTGTTCAAATTTTTTATATACATATTATTTTACACACACAGTCCATCCATAACTCTCTGGGTCTTTCTCTAATCCTATACCTCCCCATCTTCATACTCAACAATTTTCTTGTTACACGACTTTCAACTCTTCTCATAATATGCCCGTACCATGGTAACTTTTTTATTTTTTTCTCGAACTGACTACGCTATTGACGTAGCAAGGTCATAACGGCTTCACCGGTCTACGACCCATGGTAACTTATTACTCCTCAACTTCTCTGTAACTGGTGCTATTTTCAAACTTCCTCTGTTATGCTAACTCTTAATCTTATCGACTCTAGTTACACCACACGTCCATCTTAATATTCGCATCTCTGCCAGACGTACCCTTTTACCATCTGTTTTTTTCGTAGCTCAGCACTTGGATCCATATAACACGACTGGTTTTATTGTAGTTTAATATATCTTCCCCTTGAGTTTCAAGGGTATTCGTCGGTCACAAACTATCACAGACAATTTTTATCAATTAAGTTAATAGTAGGTACTTATAGACATTTCAATAAATTGTACTCAGAAAAAAAAACAGTGGCTTATATGTATTAAATATATGTGAGAATGCTCATAAACTATATGAACACTATACTATACGAAGTCCCGTAGTATAAATACTTAACTATACATTTACTCATTTTGGTATACTAGACCCAGATAGACATTTATGTATTTGTCATTTAACGCGTAAAGATAATTTTGCTCTACCGTGCCATAAGAAGTTTTCCTTTAAAAGTGTTGTTCTGGATCCTCAAGTCAACCAAACGTAGCGAGTGTTCCGAATGTTCAATCTAGTACGTAGCCAATTAATATCAGTGTAATACAATTACACAATGTAATTATTGTATGCAGATTGTATCGTTTGGGATGCAAATCATATGTACGTAATGTAAATATTAACCGTACTTCATTACATTAAAGAGCCGTGGATTGCAGACATCTATATACATATAATAAGAATGTAAATCTAACGCGTCTGTACATTTTCGATTTTTGTGAAAACAATTGTTGCAGGTGTCTAGGAATAAATAATAGAATATATTTAAACCATTTTTAGAAATCTCTGTCTGTCTGTCTGTCTGTTTGTATGAACACGCATCACTGCTAAAGTACTAGGTTCACAATAAAACCTCGTATAAAAAAATCATAAAGCATATCCTCGGGAGTAACTTAGTCTTTGTTTTATTAAATTCGGTCCACTCTATCAAAAGTCATTGTAATTTTAATGGCGCCGCGACTTAAGTATGTGAGAAAAGTAGATAAGCGAATGGACTAAATACGTTCAGATGACTTCATTACTCATTGTTTTGTATATCAGGTTCCACGTGGATGAAATCGCGGGCACATCTATATATGTATATTTGGGTAGTTTAGTTTTGTAGGTGGAAGAGCCACGCTGAAGCTATTCCTGGTTTCAGCACGAATGGGTCGGCTCACCCGGGGTAGTACCACCCTCTCACAGAAAACCGACGTGAAGTAACAGTGCTTGCATTGTTAGGTTTCGTTCGGTCAGTGAGAGCGACGGAACGCCACCTCCCCTCCCCTCTCCTCTCCCCTCTCCCTCCCTCCTTCCCCTCTTCCCCCAAACACAGGCTGGCAACGCACTTGCGACTCCCCTGGTGTTGCAAGTGTCTATGGACGGTGGCGATCACTTAACATCAGGTGCCCCACATGTTCCTTTGGCTCCTATGATATAAAAAAAATGTGTGCGTGTACTAGTGTACACACGTAAGAAGTGAAACTTGTTTAAGGCCTTATTTTTCGCAAAATGATCTATATGCAACTTTCCAGAAATTGGTTAAATAAAGTTAAATTAGATAAAGTTTAAACAAAAGGATTTTATTATCATGTTATTATTATATTTTATAATTTATTTTATTATTATTATATTATTATTTATTATTTTATTATTTATTTTTATTTTATTTTATTATATTTTTTATTATTATTTTTTTTAATTTTTTTTTAATTTTTTTAATTTTTTTAATTTTTATTTTTTTTTTATTTTTATATATTTTATTATATTTTATTTTATTTATTTATTTTTTTTTTATTATTTTTTTTTTATTATTTTATTTTTACTCATTATCATTTTTTTATCATTTATTATCATTTTATTATCATTTTATTTTATTATCATCATTTTATTTTTTATTTTATTTTATTTATTTTTTTTTTATTATTTTTTATTATCATTTTATTATCATATTTTATTTTATTATCATTTTATTTATTTTATTATCATTATTATTTTTTTCATTTTTATTATTTTATTTTATTTATTTTTATTATCATTTTATTATCATTTTATTTTATTATTATCATTTTATTTTATTATCATTTTATTATCATTTATTATTTTATTTTTTATTTTATTATTTATTTATTTTTTTTTATTTTTTTTTTTTCATTATTTTATTATCATTTTTTAAAATGTGACGGTAAATTTTTTTCCAACGCCGATAAAGAAGTTTCACTTCAAAAGATGGCGCGTAACGGAAAAATGTGACGGTAAATTTTTTTCCAACGCCGATAAAGAAGTTTCACTTCAAAAAAGAGTTTTGTTTTATTTTATCCTTATAATACGAATCCTGACTAGAGTTTAGCAAATCATTAAATTTATTTGAAAACTATAGTACTTCTAGAAACACATAATTTTAGGGCGGTCCTTAGCAGGGGTGGTTTCGAATTTCTTTGCACCCAGACGGCCAGGGGCTCAAACCCTTCCGAAATGATATTGTTTTTAAATAAAATTAATATATTTCTTAGTACAAATGTTTATTATATAAATATACTTGATAATATTAACGATTATAAAAAAATAAAACGTTGAGTTCGAACAACTTTTAAACCCATAGACATAACGAAAAATTATTTTTGTACAAAACCTTTTTATAGAGTGTTACATTCTTCATAAATATATGTATTACTTACTCATTATTGTAGATCTATTTGTCCCCGAGTTCTGAAATTCTAAAGTACGAAGAAAACTTTTTAATGCTACTTCCATAAGAAGCTTAAGTTGGATGTGGATAAGGTTAGATTTAATATTAAGAGATAAAACTTTCAAGGTTTTTTTTTATTAATCAATTCGGAAGCGTTTAGCCCCTGGAGGCAAAGAAATATATCAAATTATTTTTGTAGTTCTGTATCATAATGTTAAGTAAATATTAGTTGAATTGATTTCGTTTTAATTATAACTATTAAGTTATACATGGAAAGTAGATTTATTTCATTCATAAAGTCTTTTGCTGGATAATATGATCTGCGTATTAGGAAGAGTTTTAATTCGTTTTTTCGTTATATCGAGTTTCTTGCCAGTTCTTCTCGATGACTGGATTGTTTTCCGAACCGGTGGTAGTTTTAACGTTCATAAGCGCCTTATTAGGGTCTAAATTGAATAAAGTGTTTTTGATTTTGTTATGGTTTTAATAAAATACCGTTTGTTTCATTTTGAAAATTATCAGCAATATTGTTGGGTATGCATGTGTAATAAGGACCATTTTATATATCTCTTATTGCGTTTCTAGGAGAAGCTTCGCTTTTGATATAATAATTATTTATGTATGGGTGCGCTCTCGACAAATATTGCTACTTCAAATATATAAATACATACTCGTAGTGTATCCTAAAGAGAACATATTTATTTCATTGTTCTGAGTTTTTACTTCTGTCGCAGTCCTTATGATTGCATCGACTTTTTTCTATCCACCTAAGATCCATACTTTATATATATATATATATATATATATATAAAATATATATATATAAAAAAGTAAAGAGAACATATTTATTTCATTGTTCTGAGTTTTTACTTCTGTCGCAGTCCTTATGATTGCATCGACTTTTTTCTATCCACCTAAGATCCATACTTTATATATATATATATATATATATATATTATTTATTTATTTTGCATGCGATACAATAGGTTACGGTGCTGTTATATTATTTTATAAATAACATATAACACGACTTCTCCGTTAATTTTATTTGGAAAAAATCAATTGAGATATCAATTGCATCGTCAAACAGACATATTGTTCTGGATATATTCGTAATTAGGTAAATTGAAGCGAGGAAGCTACGCCTTTGTGACTGATTACGGAGGCTGTGTGATTGTTACACCGGCTGTGAACAGCTCAAACGCCTCCAGCTCACACAAAGGGAAGCTCGCACGCTCGGCTCGTTACTGATCCGGCTTTATCTCATTTGTATTATATGCACTAGGTCTTCTACATTACTGTGTGAAATATTATGAGGGGTATAGTGATATATAGTCCTTTATCTATTAAAATTTTTATGAAAATAATATACTTATATATTATTAAAAGCAACCACTTTATATTCGTCTGTCGACTGGTTTACGTATAATTTTAAGAACGTTGAACCAATTCACACAATTCGTTTTTCATCGTACGTGTAATTTCCGGCCAAATTAACGTACAATTTTGTTACGTTGGTTAAAATTAGGAGGCGTCAGCGACTTTTTCATGTTTTTATATCTCTATAAGTGATGATAGAATAAATTATCTTCATGTGTCTTCTAATTATGCATGTAGCACTCTCCAAGATAATTCTCAAATTGAAGACTTTTTTTATTATTTGTTTTTTTGGCCAACATAAGCATAATATCGTTATATTGCCTATTTTTTAGTGTGATGTATAAGTTATATTGCTGTAACGTTTTATCAAAATCCGTATAATACTTGCTTTAAAGAGTTACAAACATCCATCCGTCCTCAAAAAGTCTTCTATCCATGTGTATGTGACTGAAACATCTTTTTTTACGCGGGGAAATCCGTTCTGGATACGCCACCCTCCCGGGAGAGAGAGTGGGTAATGTCCAACTCGCACGGACTAAAACCCCACGGTGTACATCTGCCGCTATAGTTGGGGCGACACGAGATCTCTACAGACTTCATCGTGCCGCCCCAGCGGTTGACTGAGCAGCAAAAGCGCCACCGCCGGGCCCCGTCTTGCTAGGAGACAGCCGTGTACACACCGGCCGTCTCCTCCGTCCGCCGGATTAGGTCCTTCTGAAACACCTAACGGCTCCTAACCTAACCTCCTAAACGGCTTGACAGCTTTTGATGAATTTTTTGTGTGTTCAGGTGGATTCAATAATTGTTTAGATTCACAATTTGACGCTTTAGGTGGCGCTAATGAATTTTAGATTTTTTTTTATTATCAAGGCAGGAAAACATCCTCCGGACCCGATAGTAATCCTATGATATTCATAGGATTAGAGGGTTAAAAGTAAATTAAACCAATATAAAATTACAACAGTAACATTATGTTATAATAATTTGTTCAAGCCGTTAAATATTTGTAAATATAATATTACAAAAAAAACAGCAGTTATATAAATCATATTTTTATATTCAAATCACAATGACAGCTTTTACTTAATAAAGAAAACTACTAAAATGAATAATTTCTTATTTTGTTTTCGGACTAACTACGCTGTTAGCCTGGCGGGCCTTTACAAATTCACCGGTCTACTAAGCCGAGCGCTTATAGCATTAAGCAAATTGGCAACAAGTTCAAGGGTGCCAAGGTGGACGAACCTCCTGACCTGAAGGCTGTTGCCTTGGATGCAACATCGCGAATCTAAGTTAAACTAGCTAAGCCAATCATACATATAGTAATTAGTAAAGCACACACGTGTACCAGCATGGGTGTCTTACGAACTCAAGCATGTATTTTATATCTGACAACTCGGCTAAACTAAACTAACCAAGTTCGAAAATAAGGAAGAAAATAAAACCCTTCCACCATATGTGCACCTATTTGTATGTGTGATAATTTGTTCCCCACAGTAGAATATATTAGCCCTTTACACCATCCAGTTCTATTGTTTACTGTACTCGGGTAGCCGAGCTTTGATCAGTCGGTTAATAGGATAATTGCATTGCTGCTATTGGTTGTAAACTGGATGTATTCGCATTCCGATAATGTCGTATAGAGTATCCCAAAAAATGTTGAATTACCAGTAAAATTTGCGAGAGGAGCTATATGATATACATTCTAAACTTATAGATACCGCGTTTTGGGGAGGAACGATACGTATAAAAATAAACTTAAAAAAAGTCGAGGCATTCATAAGGACTACCGACAGAAGTGAAAACCCAAAACAATGGAATAACTGTGTTTTGTTTTGAATTTTCATATTGTAGTGTGATATCTATTGATACTCGGAGCAATAATTATATACATTTTTATAAAGTCTATTAATCAATCAAACGTTTGATGAGCTGCACGTAGCTAGTCAGACACAAACCGCGCAAGCGCAATACGATTGTTAATGCTTACGTAGCATGTCATGACGCGAAATCATAAGTTTATCTCCTGCCAATAAATATCGCTCAACACGCTTAAAAAAGGTATTCACTTCAAAAACATTATCTAAATACAAAATTTTACCTAAGTCATGGTGGTCTAGTGATTTTACCGGTGGAATAACCTATGTCCACAGATCCGAATCACGTACCAATTAATTTATTGGTATTCGCGTACATTTACACTACTTTAAATTGGTAAGACTATCGGCTGATGATGAAGGAAAACATCGCGACGAATCCTGAATCTGAAAAATGTTCTTGTAGTACTAATGTCTGTGCGAAAAATATAGAACTGTGGATTTTTCGGAGTTTGAAATCGCCAACATGTCGCGGCGTCGTTGGCTGGCGTGGTGATTATGGCCATACCTTCCTTCGGGAAGAGGTCTATGGTCCTGCAGTGGGTCTCTTACAAGCTGATAATGGCGATAATCTAAATCGTTAGAGTAGTTTATATCTAGTTTATTTATAAATTTAAACTTTATTCTTCATAGCAGAGAGAGGAAATAAAAATATTTTATTTATACCAAGGTTTAGTTTGAAAGATTACAAGTATTATTAAGTGAAAATTACACAAACTGTATTACAAAATATTTCAAAAACCTGAAGCCAGATATGCCATATTACCAAAGTTAAATATTAACTACATCCGAAACTTTAAAATGCGAGTAAAGAACTTACAAAGCGCCGACTCCGTAATAGATAAAAAAATATAAATTACTATTGAAACCTAAAACTTAAATATCATCCTTTTTTCACATTATTAAGCATATCTGTATAGATCAATGCATGCCTTTTTTATATTTTAACTTGGAAAAATGTCTTTTTGTACGTCAATGAAATCTTGTACACTGCACTCTTGTACATCTTGTACTTCTATGTCCTTTTAGATCTGATAAATTATATACACTATAAATATCTATACCAATATATAAAGCTGAAGAGTTTGTTTGTTTGTTTATTTGGTTGAACGCTATGATCTCAAGAACTACCAGTCCGATTTGAGAAAATTCGTCGGTTTTAGATAGCTCATTTATCAAGGAAGGCTTTAGGCTATATATCATCACGTTAAGACCAATAGGAGCGGAGCTCCAATGAAGAATGTTTCAAAATCGGGCACTTTTTTTCCGTTTGAGAGATGTCGTTAACGTTACTATTATATACGTTGCCATGGTAACGTGGTAAGTTTCTATCGCAAACATTATCAAAGTTTATTTTCTTTTCCTATGCAAAAAGTTTATTCTACTTTTATTTCCAATTTTTTATTTGTTTTCTATTACGTATTATAAAAATAAAGTGTGGTTTCAAAATCGGGCATTTTTCGTTTTGATTGCTTCGTGTTAGCGTTAGTATTATATACGTTGCCATGGTAACGTGGTAAGTTTCTATCGCAAACATTATCAAAGTTTATTTTCTTTTCCTATGCAAAAAGTTTATTCTACTTTTATTTCCAATTTTTTATTTGTTTTCTATTACGTATTATAAAAATAAAGTGTGGTTTCAAAATCGGGCATTTTTCGTTTTGATTGCTTCGTGTTAGCGTTAGTATTATATACGTTGCCATGGTAACGTGGTAAGTTTCTATCGCAAACGTTTTCAAAGATTATTTTGTGTTCCTATTCAAAAAGTTTATTCTATGTTAGTTTTGTTTCCAATTTTTTATTTGCATTCTATTACGTATTATAAAAATAAAGAGTGTGTATGTAAAAATAAATAATAACTTTTTGGTGAATGTATATAACTACAAATAACAAAAAAAAAGGTTTTGATATTCGGCTGATATTTTTATATTTTGCCTGTTTGTTTGTTTTTTAGTTCCGGGTAATCTCCAAAACGGCTGGACTTATTTTAACGGGAATTTTACTGCCAGATAGCAGAAATTATAGCGGTTGACATATTCTATTTTATGTGTCCGCGGCTTCGTGCGCATTGCTATTTCTAAAATGGTGAGACTGATTATCACGGGATATTCACTGGAAGATAGCAGACCTTATAAAAAGTAATTTTGGTTTTTTATTCGCCTTCGGCCGCAGTAGAATATCCGAAATGCTTGAACTGATTTTCACGGGACTTTCACTGGCAGATAACTAGCTAATGAGCTATTTTATTTTAAGCTAGCGGGCTCGGCAGACGTTGTCCCGCCCTGATAATAAAAAGAAAACCTTGACAAATTATACCTAAACATTCCCCATGAACCGTTATACCTATTGGTGAAAACGGCATGAAAATCCGTTCTGTAGTTTTTGACTTCATCGTGAACAGACAAACAGACAGACCAGAGGACTTTGTTTTACACTATGAAGTGATGAACTGTTACCTGTGCATTCGATCGTGTGAATTTAATAAAAATAGTTTGTTTACTGTAAACAAGCGCGTGAGACATGCGCTGTACTGGACTCCAAGAATAAATGTATGTAATTTGAATTATATTATCATTTTGGTCAATTTGGCGGTCATTTTGTTTTATTTACCGCGTTTGCATCTACATAACTCAGTGATTATAGCAACGTATAAGAATAATACAATTATATCGACAATATGGCCATGTTATGTCTATATAATAAACAATTTAACACATATTGTTCGATAATGTATAGTTTAAAATTTTCATTGCTTTCTTATATAGTGATAATGAGCACTGAGGGTGGTACATAGTAGGTTAAAGTTCCAGGTATGTTGCTGATGATAAATCCCATCCCATTCGATATATTATTCGTATTCACATATCTAATGTGCACGTTACATGTTACAGTAGATGGCGTAATGTAAAATTGTAAGTAGGTGTGTACATTACAGAAATGCTTTTTCAAAAACATTTGTAACTATGACACCATAGTTATTTAATACATTTAAGAAAAGGCGTGCGGAGCCGCGGAGGACAGCTAGTTTATAAATATAAATATATAAATAGTATACTATATAAATAGTAGAAAAATCATAAAAAAATATTGGCGAAAATCCATCATTAAATATTATAGTGGACGTTATTTTGCACTTTCGCCTGGAATTGATTGGCCACTACCACGTCTCACTGCAACAAAAAACGATTGATATTATTTGTGCGAGGTGTACCTGAAAAAGTTAATTTTGAAACTATTAGGTAATACAACGAGTGAAAATATAATGACCACAATCGATTACACGTGTTTTGCTCCGTCACGAAGCCCATATTGTGATTATTATAAGTTAATCTACAACATATTTTAATTACATTTTATAGTTTACACTTACATACCAATAGTGTCAACCGACGTCAGGTTCAACCGTCAACTAAGGACGCGATTTCTAACCGACTTCGAAAAAGGAGGAGGTTACTACGTTCGGTTGTATATATATATTGTTTTTATGTATGTTATTCGATATCTCCGTCAATTATGAACCGATTTTAATGATTCTTTTTTTATTTGAATTGGTTATATTCAGAGGTGGTCCCATATTAATTTGAAGAAAATATTCAACCTCTAAGGGGGTGAAAAATCGTTATTTTCACCCACTTCGGCTCTACGTATTTTCGTGAAATTGGAACCGATTTATTATACCCATTAGAAACCA
Organism: Antheraea yamamai; assembly: GCA_036509395.1. NCBI lineage: Eukaryota > Metazoa > Arthropoda > Insecta > Lepidoptera > Saturniidae > Antheraea > Antheraea yamamai. The sequence continues at coordinate 1,878,969 of AP028441.1, forward strand.
GATATATTTATGCACACTAAAAATTTTACAAAAAAAATAAACCACCTTCGATGTGACAAACTAATAAGGCACTAATAAAAAGCGAAAAATAACTGAATTATTAAATTAACGAAATTAAATAAAAAATATTGATATTTGCGCTACCTAATAATATATTTGAAGTCGATGCCAACCTACATTTCAAATTTGTTGCAGGTAATAAAATATGTACGAGTTGTGACACGAGAGTGGACGAAAACTTTGTATATAGATGATATGAATTTAGGTTGGCATTGACTTCAAATATATTATTAGGTAGCGCAAATATCAATATTTTTTATTTAATTTGGTTAATTCAATAATTAAGTTATTTTTCGCTTTTTAGTGCCTTATTAGTTTTTCACATCGAAGGCGGTTTATTTTTTTTGTAAAAAAATTTTATGAATTATTTTTATCGTGTTCGTTAGTATTATTTTCTCTCTTTATATTTCTAGTTTCAGATTAAACTTTTTCAGGTACACCTCGTACAAATCAAACGTATTTTGTTGCAGTGAGACGTGGTAGCGGCCAAGCAATTCCAGGCGGAAGTGCAAAGTAACCTCCACTATACTATACATTAAACCATCAAGGATGTATTAGAAAGACTGAGTTAAAAGATTACATACCTGAAATTTGTTTTCTAGTTATTCACGAGGTTATAAATTTAAGTGTAACAATAAATTAATACCATTAGAACCGTTATTATGTAACTTGTTATTCCGCAGGAAATTGGGCAAAATACATAACATATTTGTATGTTTAGTTCAACGGTGTGTGGGGCCTGCCGGCGGTGGTCTGCGACTGTTACATCGCTATGGACGTCACGTGTTCCACCTCCAGCATATTCAACTTGGTCGCCATCTCTGTAGATAGGTAAGTAACCAGATATATTCGGATACCTGTACAGTTTTAGCTAATAGCATATTCCAACACTGATATGATAACTGTAATAGCCGAATAAAATATTAGTTTTTTTCTTTAAATTAGGCTTCTAATAATTATTAACTAAAATATATATCACAATTTTTAAACCAACCAAACCGTATATAGTAATCTGTCTTAAAAACGCATTCACGTTCCTAAATTCGTACGTGTTTTTGAAAATGTATGATTGTGAATATTGAATAGATAAGAAAACACTTGTAAAAACGAAAAACTTACTACGCAACAAATAATAGATGTATTAATAGTTCAAGTAACAATTTTATTACCTACACTGCATATTATATGAGTTTTCTCATTGATATCTACTCTTCACGCTTTTTACAGTTACATGTTGCACGAGGCCCACGTTTTTCCTTTAAATCTTACAAGTATTTTTATAGCTACAAAAACTTCACGATTACGGGTTTTCAAGATAATTAAAAAGGGGTTTTAAATGTTTATGAGGCTAAGATATAGTATCTTATACTTTTTAGTTCGTTTTAAAACCGGGTAAATTAATTTCTTACGGTAATATTTATATACTTGCTATTTAGTCTTGTATATGTGACATTTGGCAAGAGATTTCAACTTTATTTCAGTCTTAGAAATGAAAACTTGAGCGTTGAGCGATATTTTTTTGGCTGGAGATAAATTTATGATTTCGCGTCATGAAACGCTAGTAAGAGTGACCGACCGTATCGGGCTTGCGCGGCTTGTATACAGCGACGCGTAGTATAGCGGCATGTATACATCTAATATATATATTTTGTGTTCATATTGTGTAGCTGATCATATGTTTGATCAATTAATAAATGTGTACAGTTATTGCTCCAAGTGCCAATAAATGTGAAAGCCAGACTAATGGTAATAATTGCAGTAGGTACAGAAATTATTAAATTTAGATAGCTCAGACTTCTTTTTCTATCTGAAACAGGAAAATTTTCTATATCTACCTCATTATCCTCAAACTAACGTAACTAACATGAGAGAACCACTGCAGAGTTGAAGGCCTCTTCCCGAAGAATGGCAATGGCATAATCACCACGCCAGTCAACTACGTATGAGTGATTTCAAACTCTGAGAAATCCACAGCTCTATGTTTTCCCACATACGCTGGTATTACTAGAACATTTCTCAGGTTTAGGTTTCCTCATTATGTTTTTTTCACTGTCACCCGATATTGATACCCATTTAAATTAGTAAATGTACTCATTCCGAAAAAAATCCTTAGTACCATCCCTGGGTTTGAACCTATTTTATTCGACTTAATATTCCACCGGTTATATCCCTCGACCACCACGACTCTACCTAACAATGATATATCAAACTATTTTTCTTCCGTTCCGTCCTATTTTTTATTTTCTTACATTATCGTCGAATCACCAGTTTTATCCAAAATTTCAAATCTCTAGTTCATGAGGAAATTACCTGAGAATGATTAAAAGATATCAAACAAAATTTATATTAGATATTATTAACTACAATAAATAATTAATCAGTCCCTACAAAATAGTCACAAAATCTTCTGTCTAATCCTCAAATATTCTAAGAAAATGAGATGATATTATAAAAGTAAAGGAAGAGAGAATTACAATATTTCATTTTTCACAGCGTCTGGAAACTGGAACATCGGGTTTTGTAGGTACCAATTTTGGTGCCGGAATAAATGAACAAGGATCGATTTAAACCAACGATAATCCGCGATAATTAAAAACACCATCCAAATATGGTGTATGAAAATATACAACCGCGTATTAAAATCATTATTTCTCAATTAAGGTGCGCTATATCGTTACATATAGTAGTGATAGTTGAGTGGTTTGATCGATACATTATCAATTCGATGTCTGCAGGTTCAAATCATTATTATCGCCATATTTTTTGGAATTCGCACTGAGTTACTAATTTAAAATGGTAACAGTATCAACTGACAGTGAAATAAACCTGAACTTGAGATATGTTTTTGTATTAACACCGTATGTGGAAAGATATAGAAGTGGATTTCTCAGGTTAAGATCACAAATACGTCACGGTCTAGCATGGTGATTACACCCATACCTTGTGGATATCGATAGAGTATACTGAAATGATTGAACCATATAACATTCTTGGGTCGTCCAGCTTATATCCATTTACCATGAGTCGAGCTGAGTTTTAATAACACATGAGAAAATTATTACACTGTAAATGTAAGTGCAAAGTAACATCAATTATAAAACATAACATTAATAAAAAACAATGGACTCACTTTATCGTGCCACGTTAAAAAATACCCAATAACAAAAGTAAAAAAACTCATTAAGTTATTTTTTACGCTAAAAAAGCTAATAACAGTACACGAAAGGATTTTTAATCTAAATAATTTTGCGTGCCCGAAGAGATTTTTATTACGAAACCGTAAAAGAATGCCCTACATAAACCCTTGGTTCAGTCACCGAGAACATTTCCGATGTCGCGAGGAAGGCCTTTTAGGCCTTTTAGCGGACAGGTCACGTACTCGCCATCCGGCAGTTAAAGCTGGGTTAATACAACGATTTATTTGTTATACTTATTTCAGTTAAACTTTTTCTTTATTTTGTATGCTAGGGTTGTCTATAAGATGTATTTCGCTCGGAAATTTTATATAATCATTTAGGTGGTAGAGCCACGCTGAAACTATTACTGGTTTCAGCTTAAATGGGTCGGCTCGCCCGGGGTAGTACCACCCTCTCACAGAAAACCGACGTGAAGTAACAGTGCTTGCATTGTTGCGTTTCGTTCGGTTAGTGAGAGCGCCGGAGACCCACCTCCCCTCCCCTTCCACTTTCCTCTTCCCTTCCCCCCCCCCCTCCCTACACAGGCTGGCAACGCACTTGCGACTCCCCTGGTGTTGCAAGTGTCTATGGACGGTGGTGATCACTTACATCAGGTGACCCACCTGTTCGTTTGCCTCCTATGATATAAAAAAAAAAAAAAAAAAAAAAAAAAAAAACTGCTAAGTCTTTCAGTACGCACCATATTTCTATCACTTATGTAGTTTTACGAAATGACGATGCAAGCGAAACTTTTTTCGGATCGTAGGCATTTAACTGAAAATTTTCGGTGAATTTGATTTAAGGTATTAAAATCGCATTTTTCATCTTAATTTAGTAATTGGAAAATGGGAATGGTAATAAGAAATCAATAGTAGACAACATATCCAACTATACATTTTAATTTAAATCTGCGTATTAGAGTACGAAATACATAATAAATACAATCATTCAGATGGTAGACGTATGTTAAAAACTGAGCACAATAATTATTTAAAACATTGAATTATTTTGAATTGACACATGAGTGCCGCTATATTGACATTGGCTGGACTGCCGAGCGCCTTTCACTTTACTCCTACTCCGCGACCGAGCGCCGGCTGTAATACGACATGCGATAGATAGACAAAAAAATTTGAGGCGATGGAAAAAAGTTTCACTTTAGTAATAAGATATTTATGATAAAATTGTGGGCATCTTGCATCCTTACTACTATTATAAATGCGAAAGTAAGTTTGTTTGTTACGCTTTCGCGCCTTAACTACTCAACTAATCAACATGAAATTTTGCATGCACGTTGATAGGGGTACAGAAGAGGACATAAGGTACCTTTCATTGGGAAAAGTGTACTGTTCCCGTGGATTATATTGTATAGATTAAATCTATATTAATACCAGCGAAGCAAGTTAGTAATATTTTGGTTAAAATAACTTATTGGAGTGATTGCTGCCACCTATATCTTCTATACTATAATAAAACTGTAGCAAGGTCAAATCTGTACATTAAATATTTTTTGAAAATTTTGATCGGGGTAGACTTTGTTATCGATATAGAAGCCAAAAATAATCTTTTTACAATTTTTGTCTGTCTGTCTGTCTGTCTTTCTGTCCCTGTGAACACGCATCACGCTGAAAGTACTGAACCGATTTTAACGAAACTTGATACAATAATAACTAATATTCCAAGGTTACATTTAGGATACTTTTTGTCCCATAAAACGCAAGGGGTTCTCCAGGATAACGATAGACAAAAAATTGTAGTTAATGTAACTAGACTTTTTTGCGACACCTTAGTACAAGAGCCGGCAGTGTTGGCAGAACGAGAATTTTAGAAAAGCTGGTTCTTTAAAATGAAGATATACTATGCCCTTCCAAACAGAATTCAGGATACCTGGTAGCCGGTTAACGTTGTGTTTTTTAATGCGCATCACACTTTTACAGGTTAATATTTTGGGTTATAAATAATTTAAGGAACATTTTTTTTCAGTAACTTTTAATCGCTATTAAAACATGAATTTATCACTGCCAGACAATTTTGTTATTGATAATAATGTGCCCGATGATATTCTTTATAAATAAAATAATTCATTTCAAACCATTTTATTTTTTCCATTGCAAAGAACATATTTCATTTTATTAACCATTATGATATTGAGATTACACCGTAAACACCGTAAACGAAAAACAACGATAAACGTAGACATATGACTTGAGACTGACGTCATCTTGAATACATGCGTCTATTACAGGCGCTTCCACAATTATCGCTATCTTTATCATACATAAAATGGGGTAAACATCAATGCAGTTGCAGTATCTAGCTCTAAGTTTCTAAACGTTTTCAAAGCATTAGCCGGTTTTAATTGGGGTGTTCATCCATAACATTTAGTTCGTTTATACTTCAATATTACACGCAGTCCAATTGAACCAGGCCATGACAATTATCGCGGGTTTCATTAAAAGTACTCCAATTCATATCATGGAAAGCGAATTGAGCATATGTCCGTTACATCTTAGGAGACAATATTAAGCTGGCAAAATTATATTTAAATTTAAGTCATTCGAATTAATAGCAATTGCAGAGGCCTTATCATTTGCACAATCAACTGAGTACATTAAGAGTGTTATTTTATCCGATTCAAAAAGTGTTCTTCAACACGTAGCGCGATGTACCTCGACTTTTCGAGGAATACCGATAGCCTACATACACTATTTTGAAGCAATTATTAGATTTCAAAGCAAAGAACAGAGTAATTATTTTACAATGGATCCCTTCTCATATAGGTATAACTGGGAATGAAAGAGCTGATCTTTTAGCTAGAGAAGGATCCTCCGAAGGGGCTCCTATTAATATTTTACCGGGGCTCCTATTAATATTTTACCAACTTACTTGGATGTATGCTCAGTATTTAAAAATAGCTGTTACTCGCATTGGAAGGAATACTTTGGTGAGCGTTCTAAAACAAAACGAATATGGTATAGAACGATTCAGCCACGCCCCTTAAGGTCACCATGGATTGATGACAGTACGATTTGCCGTCGGGAAGCAATCACAGGAATAAGATTACGTTCACAACACATCCCATGTAAAAAGTTCGCCTACCTGATGCGTAAAGTACTATCACCACTCTGCCAGAGTTATGAGCTCATCGATGATGTGCACCACATCCTGGGAGAATGTGTTCGAAACAAAGATATTAGATCTAGGCTTAATGCTTCTGGTTCGTTCCACACTGGTTGGTACAATTCGTTATTGTCTGACCCCACTTCGAAAGATGCTAAACAATTGTACAAAATTAATATAAGCTATTGTTAAGTTTATTGTCATTCTTATTGTTATATAGTTGTATGTCACTTAGGCGATATAGCCGAGAAGGCTACTAAGCCTTCATTAAAAAAAAAATGTGTGCGTGTACTAGTGTACACACGTAAGAAGTGAAACTTGTTTAAGGCCTTATTTTTCGCAAAATGATCTATATGCAACTTTCCACAAATTGGTTAAATAAAGTTAAATTAGATAAAGTTTAAACAAAAGGATTTTATTATCATAGACATGAATACAAAAAAGATGGCGCGTAACGGAAAAATGTGACGCGTAACCGAAAAATGTGACGGTAAATTTTTTCCAACGCCGATAAAGAAGTTTCACTTCAATAAATAATAATAATATTAAAATTACAGCTACCTTAACATGGTTTGGACATACTTTATTTTATTTACAAAAAAAATAGCATCGGGCACATTATTGTTAATAACAAAAATGTCTGGCAATGATAATTTCATGTTTTAGTAGCGTTTCTAAGTTAGTAAAAAACAAAACAATCAAAAATTATATAAAAATCAATATTTTTGCCTGTAAAGGTGCGATATGCACTAATAAACGCAACGTTTACCAGCAGCCAGGTAGCCCGCACTCTGTTCGGTAGAACATAAAGATATATAAAAGCTGGCTTATTTTCTTTTTCGAAACCGTTGCTAGCTCTTAGACAAATAGTTACAGGCAAGTGACATTTGACGCGTCGTGCTCATATCTTTTTTATATTTATATTTTTCTTCAATACAATGGAGTATGAAAAAGTTTTAATACAAGTTGAAAATAGTTATGATATTATTCAGTGTTTCATTTATCATTATTTTATTTTATGAATACATTTTATCGTTTAATTTACAATTTAACTCTATCAACTTGATATTTTATAATGTAAACTCTACTGACTGTATAGTAAACGTCTACAAAAAAACGAAAGAAACTTCGTTAGAAACTGGGGGGTCCATAGACCTTTAAAGCTTTTTTTCACATTACCACCAATATATGTTGGTTGCTACGAACGGGTTGTAGGCTTATTTTAAAAGATTTCTCACATACCATCTGGGTATATGTTTGAGTGAGTCCCTTGATAGTTTGGATTCACAATTGGAAACCGATGGTGTGGCTGCAATAGGGTTTTAGTTACCTATATTAAAATTTTTCGCGTTTAAAAATACAATTGGCACCAGTGATAACCGATTTGGTGCAGACGAAGTTGCACGGGTCAGCTAGTTAATTCTATAAAATTTTATTGTTAATTTTAGGCTACGTACATAGAACAGTGTCAGTGCGACAAATTTGTGAAAGGCTTGGGTTCAATACATTATTTTATATCCATTTTACTAGTAGGGCCTCACCGATCCTCTGGCGTTTAATTTTTATAACTTTAAAATTACTTACAACACAATTATTTCGTATATGGGAGTAGGAAGTCCACCAAACGCCTAATCAATCCGGCATACTTCGCTGACATATGCATTCACAGTTCGTCTTTTCTTAGTAATGCTCGGCTTTCATTGACTTCCAACCATCCCGTGATCCCAGTTACACTACACTGTCCTACAAAATTCATCAGCACTTTAACTTAATTCTCGCTTAGTATAGTTTATAATCTAGACTCTGTATTGTAATTACTCTGCTCCTACGGGCCGTAGTATGATGATAGATCTTCGGTCTTCCTTGATAAATAAATAGGTTATCAATGCAAACAAAAATATAGCGACTGATAGTTTCAAAAATTTACGCATTCAAGACATTAAAAACAGGTTCTCTTAAATTCCATAATAATAGTATAGACTAACATTTCATACAAAAAACTCTTCGGAAATCAACTTATTTGGTATTTTGGTATTAAGCTCATCCATGTGTGAATAATTTTATCCAAATGACATCTGCGATTAATATAAGGCAGGACTTTTTTCGAACCTGTAACACAATGGAAAACTAATGAAACAACTCGTCAGCGGTTTAATAAACCCCTTATTTGAACCAGTCGTTAGCAGTTCTATTTCCAGTTATCAGATTTACCGGGTCGATTCCCGTAAGTCGAAATTGGACCGCGTAATGCGTTTGTGTGTCGGTTCTTTCTTTTATTCATAACTAACTGTGCCCGCGACTCCGTCCGCGTGGAATTTAATGTAAAAAAACAGTGACCAATAACATCATCTGAATGTATTAAGTCCATTTGCTTGTTTACTTTTATCTCGTACTTAGGTCGCGTCGTGGTCTTTGTTTGATATTTTTTGATAGAGTGAACTGATTTTAATGAATGTGTAATGGAACGTTACGCAGTTATATACTTTATGATTTTCTTGAAAACGTTTAATTATGAACGTAGTACTTTAGCAGTGATGCGTGTTCATACAAACAGACAGACAGATAGATTTCTAAAAATGATTAAAATGTATTTTATTACTTATTCCTAGACACCTGTAACATTTTTTTCACAAAAATCTAAAAGTACAGACAGATAGATAAAAATATTTAGTACTATAATTTTTGCTTTGGTAATCTTTAAACATCTGTAAGTAAAATTTCATGAATACTTATACACTATATCCAAAATCCTCTTAACGCTTCGTTTGATGAACATGATAACGTATAAGAGTAACTTGGGTTAAGGATACAAGATCTGATGATCAAAGGAAATCAAAGGGAAGTTCAATTATAATATTCATACGTACGTATAACCAAACATGTATTATCACATACAATTTCAAAGTTAATATGAACCGTATGTAACCGCTTCACATGAAATTTACTCTTGTGTGGCACGTAGTTTTGGCAACATTACACAGTTAAGTTTTGTTTGACTTTAACCCTTTCCACCTGATGACGTATCTGTTAATATTGTTGAGTTTTGAATACACTAACTTTAATAGAACGTTTTAAAACAACGAATTAAGAATGTTCGTAACTGAGAATTATCACTAACGAAGCTTCTGTAGTTAAAGTTTTTATGACACGGTAGGGAAAAATTTTCGCTACGCGTTAAACGTAAGGTAGGTATGTATTTTTGTGTATGTGTATGTATAAGTGTCTATTTGGATCTAGTGGTATACCAAAATGAGTAAATATTATATACTTAATTATTTATACTACGAGACTAGACTATTTGTATAGTATGTAGTTTATGAGCTTTCTCTTATATATATAATTTAATACATATAAGCCAAAGCAGTTTCACGTCCTACACACTGATTCACGCATTGTTTTTTCTAACAAAAACATTGTAATTATTGTGTTGATTGAATATATGTATAATTTTCATAGTAAGCGAGAGTATAAATGATACACTTTACAGGTCTTCATCTTCTTCTATTTTATTTTTGGCAACCACTCTTCTAGTAGACTATTATTGCCATTGACAGGTGAGTAACGTTTTACAGGTTTCTTGATATAATTTCAAGATGGTGGCCATCATGTTAGAACTTTCCTGGGAGTTTTGTGGCAAGTCAGAATCCATGCTCCGTGGTTTTATTTCCGATCCACTTCTCTTGTGCACAGTAACCAAACTATATTATGTAAAGCACCACCAAAATTACACAATATAGAACCAAATAACGCAAGATTATAGATAAAATATAAAAACCACTACATGGCATTCCAAGATCCCGCCAACAACTCGATCTTCATCTATTTACCCTTATCCGTCCTAATTAGGGTTGGCACAACATATTCCTCTCTATCACCTATCAATTATTTTATTCACATTTCAGTCTTTATAGAATTTATCCATACCACGTTTAATCTCTACTCCAACCATTCTTAAAAGTCTTTTGATTATAGACTTCACTTATAAAGAATGCGTAAGATTTTTATTGAATTGTATTGTAAAAATATGAAGTAGGTAACGTATCTACAGCATTTTAGTTATAATATAATTGCATGGGGTACGTTTTACTTAGTAAAAATGTACTGTTTGCGAGAGATGACCAATATACATTAGAGCACGCAAACCTGTGAGAAGAAGCTAGTGTTGTTTTTTTATGACAATAAATTTACAAAATTCATTATAAACATGGAGAAATTTGAAAAGCAACTTGGATTATTATAGGAATAATGCAAGAAAAATTATATTTTATACATTCAGTGAACGAGCATTACGTAAAATGATATATCGGTTTTTCTAAACCTAGAGAGGGATTGGCTCTCAAATACAGCTAGAGATACTTAATAACAACAAGGGCAGCAAAGGTCACCACAATAGTGTGATTCCATCACGAGGTTCTGCAACAAAAACTCCCACTCATAGGTTTTCAGTGACACTGAGCTACCAACGCTTTAAATGTATTTTGAAATTATAATCGTAATGAATAAATATGTCAATCAGTATGCTATGTTATTTAAAAACGTTGCTGTAACCAAATAACCTACCTAAAAATAATATAAATATTGCACATCACTAATGTAGAGTTACAGGAGTATATCTTATGAGTTTTTGGCGGAATCTTAGCTTGTCATGTAGTGGCTTTAATATTTTATTGATAATATTGTATAATGTTATTTGACTCTATATTTTATTGATAATATTGTATAATGTTATTTGACTCTATATTTTATTGATAATATTGTATAATGTTATTTGACTCTATATTTTATTGATAATATTGTATAATGTTATTTGACTCTATATTTTATTGATAATATTGTATAATGTTATTTGACTCTGTACGATTCACAACCGATCTATCGGCGATACTTTTTGTAATACAAATAAAAATACTCGAATATGTTAGAGAAGCTAATTCTTTTTATTCCCTGTTATATGTCACATTTTTTCTAACATATTTATTACTATGGCAACCTAATGTGCCAGCTCGTGGTAACAACAAAACGATTATACATACCGCCCACCAAGAACAATCAATGTTCTTTATTATTCCGCCCACCGTAACATTAGATAGCCACTTAAAAAATAAATACACAGCGAAACCCTTAGCTAAAACTACATTATAAACTAATCTTTTATAATTTAATCCGTAGACTCTTCTGAGTATTACTCTTAATCGGTCCTTTAAGAAATCCGTTTTTGATATTTGAAATTACTACACCGTTACACAAGTTACACGTGAACTTATACTATACAAACCCGGAAAAGCTCTATTACTCTACCAATTAAACACGTGAATGTAGGAAGACCATCCTCTTTTACTACCACAATGTCCCACTCTCTCAATCTATATATGTGGTAAAATATGGTCAAATATTCCTGTGACCAATGGCACCACAAACTCTGCAACATCTAATGTATATATTGCCATCTTCTCAAGAGTCCAAAATAAATCAATACACAAATTTGAACTGAACAAGTCACCGATGGTTCGACGGTAAGGAAATAAGAACCCGAGGTCAGTATCAGCATATGATTAGCATCACCAGTATTACCATCAACTACAGACTAATATCTAGAGTTGCAATATGTTTCCGCCTGTGCCAAAACCAATGATATTTTCGGTAACGTAACCTGATGATCTGTTCAAATTTCAACATCCACTCTTCACTATTGCTCAACCATTTGAGTAATTCAAAATTTCCTTTAGCTACTAATTCGTTAATTTCCTGGTATAATTGTACCTCCTTTGCTATAGTCTGACATTCTTTTCATAGGTAATCCGTATAGTCATTTGTCATTCTTTTTCAAAACCTAAAAAACAGTATGCATTTTCATCTACTGCCAATTACTGGAAAGCCGTGACTACTAAGTACCGGACACAATCCCAAACGAGACTTCCAATAATGTATAACTTTTAATTCAGAATTCGTGTCTTCTCTCCAAAGAATCCTTTAATAATACTCCTCCAACTCATGAGTTGGCGATACATCTTCGTAATAACTTCCCTCATAAAATCTCCACCGCTTCACAAGATGACTATGTTAAATATTTGCAGGATGTGTCGGATACTATTCTCAGCTTAGTTGTATTCTTGTTTTCGCTCAGGACGGCATGATGAGGTAAGTAGATGATCTTAGGACTCTTTCTTTCATTGTCAGGACCTAACTCCATGTGGTTGAGAAACAGGTACTCGTTCATATCATCAGTATATGTTTCTTTTAAAGCCTTCCTCTTATTTAACCTATGTTCCAGCGAATAAAACCGTTTCTCTGCGATTGCTTGTGAGTTATCTACTTTAGGTTCATCCGTTCGAAATGGTAGTTTCACTACGTATCGTCCTTCATCTCGATATGTTGATCTGGCAAAGATGTGCTTACGTTCTATTTCTTCTTCTTTCAGAACTTTATATCCCGGTAACTCTGCTTCTGACTCAAGCTCACCACATTTTTTCAGAAGTTCGGTATCATCCGTGTGACAATGCAATGCCTTTACCACAGAAGATTTGTGTTTGGTTTTGATCTCTCCAAATAAAACCCAACCTAAAGCCGAAGCTTGTGCAACTGGTGCCCCAATTGGACCCCTTTTCACACCAGACTGAATTATTTTGCCATACACACCGGCTCCTAAGAGTAAATCTATTTTATCTGGAGTACTATACCCAGGGTCTGCAAGAGTCAACGTTTTAATCTCTGGCCATTCCATGCAATCGATCTTATGCGCTGGCAAGAGCGTAGTAATTGTCTTCAACACATACGCTTCAATTTTAACTGTGAAGCTTGGATCGACTCGTGATTCTATATCTATTACGACCATCGCCTTACATGTCGACGCCTGCTCACCTAAACCTGAGATCGGTCCTTTTACAGGATTTTTTCTCAACCCTAACAATTGAACACTTGCCTCTGTTATGAAGCAAGATTGTGACCCTTGATCCAACAATGCGCGTACCGGATAACTTCCTCTTTTCGATTTAGCCATGACCAATGCAGTAGCTAACAATTGATGACTATATACCTCTTCAGTCGAAAAACATGAAACTATTGTATCTTTGGTGTCTGCGTCTATATCTTCAATAGAAGTTTTATCTTCACCATTCGATGCATTGCGATTATCAACGGTAATACTTGTCGCATTGCCCTGTGGGTGTAAGAGAGAATGATGTTTTCTTCCACAAACCTTGCATCGCCCTTTATACCGACAATATTTAGCCACGTGACCTTTTCTTAAGCAAATAAAACATAGACCGTTAGTTCCTACAAATTTACGGCGAGCATCAACAGTGTCCTTAGCAAACCCTTTACAAAAACCAAGCCTATGTTCCTTTGAGCAAAATTCACAATTTATATTTGTTACATGTAACGTTCTTTTTACAGGATCCTGATAAGTATGATCTCGTGTAGTAATGGATCCAGATTCCAGGAATTCAATGGCCCGGTAACGATTCGTTATAAACTCCTCAAACTGTTTATATGAAGGAAGTACATCTAATGAGCCACCTTGATTAATATGAAATTCCCATTGTCTTCTGGATTCTGGGTCCAGTTTCATTGTTAATATGTGTATGACCATAACATCCCAACCCTTTATGTCTACATCAAGATTAGATAATGCATGTAAATAATCATTTGTGGTATCTATTAACGCTTTTAAGCTACTAGCAGACTCATTTACAATATTCTTTTGACCCAGCAACCTTTGTAAAATGTGATGACATACATATCGCTTATTATTATATCGTTCCTCCAGTATATTCCAACATCTATTATAATTAGCATCTACGATCGGTATGTACCTAAGTAATTTCTCAGGTTCTTCCGTTAAATAACCCTTTAGGTAATGCAGTTTCTGAACATCGACCAGACTATCATTAGTATGCACTAGTGATAGAAATAAATCCCGAAACGTAGACCACTCAGAATATTTACCCGAAAATGTTGGAATATTTATTTTAGGTAATTTAACTTGAGAAGACTTAACAGTCGACACAGTTAGGTTGTCACTGCTGAATTTCTCCAAAATCTGTTTTAATTCGCACTTATAATCAATATATATTTCGTCACTAGTACTGTATAAATCATCTGTCACATAACTTGTATCTTTTAGCTCCCGTGGACTGTAATTACGCATAATCTCCTTATGACCTGATAAAAATTCTAACCATAATTGTTCCAAAGAATCCAAACGCGCATTAGTGTAACTTTTTACCGCTAACCTTTCTTTAGAACTTTTTTTATAATTTGTATAAGCCTTTTTTATTCTTGAACTTAAATCTAACTGGAAATTCAGTAGCGCCTCCATGCTTATAACAAATGAATATTTATACAGAATTTGACGTACGTGACATAAATTTCAATACATATAATATTCACTTACAATTACTGAGTCAAATATGCAACAATTAAATAAAATATTACAAATTTATGAAGCCCAAATTACTTCTATACAATCTAATCTATCCTCGAAACACACAACACATTATATAGAAGTAATAAATTTCAATTAAACTTATTGAATTTCCATTTTACTGCTACATTAAACATAAATTATATACCGCCTTCACAATCTAACACTTCACTTCACGTATTGTGACGCCACTATGTCCAACTCTCCTGGTGACTACTTCCGTCTGTGCCTCAGTTTGTCTACTTCATGCACCGATAGCTCACACGAACGGACACCTACATCTCCCGGCTCCGTCTACCAGATTAATTGTATTTTGACAACCCTCACTGTGGAAATTGTCTGCAACCTCCTCCTACTAGTGTCTTTACACCAGTGCTTCTAAATGCGAATACGTTTTCAACAACGATCCGCTTCTTTCGAGTTCCACCGAATACAAAAAGTATCAATTTTATTCACCTGCCGATATATAATCCGGCTCGAAGGACCAAATGTACGATTCACAACCGATCTCTCGGCGATACTTTTTGTAATACAAATTAAAATACTCGAATATGTTAGAGAAGCTAATTCTTTTTATTCCCTGTTATATGTCACATTTTTTCTAACATATTTATTACTATGGCAACCTAATGTGCCAGCTCGTGGTAACAACAAAACGATTATACAGACTCTATATTTTATTGATAATATTGTATAATGTTATTTGACTCTATATTTTATTAATAATATTGTATAATGTTATTTGACTCTATATTTTGTAATATCGGTGTTGTTTTTTTGTTTTTTTTTTTGTTCAGTTATCGTACACAAGTGAAGTGGATGGGAAAT
This sequence comes from Antheraea yamamai, assembly GCA_036509395.1. Lineage (NCBI taxonomy): Eukaryota > Metazoa > Arthropoda > Insecta > Lepidoptera > Saturniidae > Antheraea > Antheraea yamamai. The sequence continues at coordinate 1,894,575 of AP028441.1, forward strand.
TATACTACAGAGCATGAATTCTGTGATGCCACAAAAACTCCATGGAAAGTTCTAATAAGGAGGCCACCATCTTGTTACTACATCGAAATTATCACAAGACGCTTGTAATGTTACAATCTACTCGACAATGGCAATAATTATCTGGAAGATAGGTTGCCAAAAATAAAATAACGTAGTATGATTTATAAGACAGAATACTTACATTATTATATAGGAGAAACTAGATTTGATGGTGCTTTTACACGTAAAGTTTATTAAAGCCAAAGAAGGTATGAGTGAATATTCGCAAAAAAAAAAACTTTGTAACACGTAATTTCTAATTTTCATTCATCATTTCATATTCATTCAAATGATGTGCTGTAAAGTATAATTTTTTCAACGCAACTAAAGCGTTTAACCTCTCGGCTGCTTTTTTAAGACCAAGATCTCAAAATGACGGATCATGTTTTTTACTGTCTAGCCATTTTTTTTTAAACTATAATTTTACATTACATAATGTGTTGTTGTGCAAGTATTTCAATTTCAAAGCCTCAATACTTCATAATGGTGACGCTTCAGCATCTTTTGAAGTGCGTCGCGGCGTTCGTCAGGGTTGTGTTTTGGCTCCTACCTTGTTTGGGATATTTTTTTCAGTACTCTTAAAGGTTGCTTTCGGGGTAGAACAGCAAGGCATTCACCTACATACGCGTTCTGATGGTAGGCTATACAACATCTCGCTACTCAAGTCTAAGCGTTTTAGGGAGGATCTATTTGTACATAGTCTTCTTTTCGCTGACGACGCTGCCTTCGTTGCCCATGGTCAAAACCAGCTTCAGAGCCTGATGGACAAATTCGCTAAAGCGTGCGACCTATTCTCAATGTCCATCAATGTCAAGAAGACCGTTATTCTTGCGCAGGGGTGTTCAGAACAACCAATGGTTTTACTTAACGGTACGCCTTTAGAGGTAGTCAACAAGTTTTGCTACCTAGGCTCGCAAATATCGAGCAATCTGTCGCTTGACGTTGAGATCGATTCCCGCATCGGTAAAGCAGCCTCTATGTTCGGTAAACTTCGTACAAGGGCTTGGGATAATAGGCACCTTACTGTAAGTACAAAAATGCATATCTACCAATCATGTATCCTAAGTATGCTTTTGTACGGAGCGGAATCCTGGACAACATACGCAAAACAAGAACGCCGACTGAACACATACCACTTGCGATGTCTTCGAAACATACTGGGCATAACGTGGAAAGATCGCGTGACAAACGAGTCCGTCCTGAGTAAGGCACAGCTTCCTAGCATTACCGCTATTCTCAAAAAGAGACGACTGCGTTGGTTAGGGCACGTGCATCGAATGGAACGAACTCGTTTGCCAAGACAAATTCTGCTTGGAGAGGTTGCACATGCAAAGAGGTCTGTTGGCCGTCCTATGCTTCGTTTTAAGGATTGCACTAAACGTGACATGGCTGCATTCAATATCCCAAGCAGCCAGTGGGAGGAGCTAGCCGTGGACCGGGCTAAATGGTGTCGCCTAATTCACGAAGGCCAATCAAAGCACGACAAGACCTGGTTTCGGCAATTGGAAGAAAAACGCATGAGGCGTCACGAGCAGGCCTCCTACCCCCTTCCACCTGGGGGTACAGATGTACATACTTGCCGAATTTGCGGCCGAGCGATTCGTTCCCGGATCGGTCTTGTCAGCCACTTACGAAAGTGCCGCCAGAATGCTACTTAAATCATCTGTTACAGATGAAAAGGCCTATGATGATGATTTCAAATTTTATAATAAATACAGTTTTTTAAAATCTTACGCTGTCAACAGTCTGTTGACTAGTGTAGCATAAGATCTACATTCGTTTGTATGAAGTTAAAACCCTTATTGTTTTGGACAATGCACTGGTTAATGGGCTAGTGGTTAATACTATATTGGTCAAAATAGCATCGCATATGAATATTTTTTTTTTAATATAAATATGTTTACTATAAGATGTTCTTAGGGTATATACTATTGTCGACCTTGTAGTTACTTCGATGATAGATTTATAGACTCGCATGACGATGAAAGTCAATAGATTATGATCTCACGACAGTTACTAGAGTTCATAAACAGGACTTAATTTAGGCAAGCTTTGATAAAATGGTTATAAACCTAGTTTTAACGAGTGACATAATACCATGTCAAGGTAAATTAGTGGAAAGCGTGATGTGCCACGTTGTCACGAACCACTGGTTTGTAAATGATATCACGTGGCTATGCGCGCTCCATTGGGTATTCTTTTTACATACTATGAAGTCGTTTATAATGGCTTCGTACAAGGTTACAGCTTAACAGCACATTCGAGTCTAGGTACACTAAATATGAAGTCAGCCCACTAATACCATAAAATTCTCGAAGTGATACTTTTGTATTTTAAATAACTCCTTGCTATTCTTAAGCTTCTAATAGGAGCAATTCATGAACAATAATAATTATTTATTGGTAACTTTAGAAAACACAACAGTCAAAAATCAGATAAAGGTAAAAAATAAATACTAGACTTAAAGTCAGATACGTGTTATACACATTGAAAAGGCTTACACTACTCTTAATATTAAAAAGTTAATATATACATTATTAAATATTTTAAATTAAAAGTTAATTCAGTATTAAAAGCTGAAATTAAGTCCTAGCAAAGGAAACAAAAAAAAAGTTGAATCATTAGTTGATAGTGTAATCGGACACCGCTTCGATGGGCGTAGTTTCGAATCCTAGCAACTATTTTTTTTTTCTCTCGAACTGACTACGCTATTGGCCTAGCAAAGTCTAAATAGCTTTTTTCTTCATTAGTTTTGGCGTTTGACCACAATCGTATCTCATGTTAAATGATCATGCGGTCTAAGATGGTAAAAACATTAATAAAATATTGAAATACCATTTACTGTATGTATTTAAAGACATTATGTTGTCACCAGCACTCTTATTACCAGAACACAATGTTTTTTAGCAAAAATAACTATAACGATGGTGCTTCAACAGTTCAACCTTACATCACTTAGCCAAGGTGAGCAATAATGTTTTACATCCATACTTTGTCCACAGATATATAGCAGTTACCCAGCCTATAAAATACGCGAAACACAAAAGCAATGCTCGAGTATGGATGATGATTGGAATTGCGTGGCTCGTATCTGGTGCGATCGGCTCTCCCATAGTCCTGGGGCTAAACAACACGCCAGATAGAAGTCCGAATCAGTGTCTTTTCAACAACACAGACTATGTCATATACTCCTCGTTGGGTTCCTTCTACATTCCATGTATCATAATGATGTTTCTATACTTCAATATATTTAAGGTAATTTTTTTTCAATTTCGTCTTTTTCGCACAAATATATTCAGAATTAGCAATATAATGGGAAAGAGGAGTAGTCGCAATTCGATACGAGTCTCTTCCCTTTCCCTTGGGGCGTTACATGAGCTCACGTAATAAGGTCACAGAGGTGCGTCAGTCATAATTTAGTTACAATTCAAAAAGTTAGTTGTGATAACTTCAAAGTCCGTTAAATGCATTGAGATTAGCGATCACATGCTTTACAAAACTATCAACTGATTTGATAGTGCAGGCTCCTCCATTCAAGGATATACTTTATAATTTTTGAAGTGAAACTTCTTTATCGGCGTTGGAAAAAAATTTACCGTCACATTTTTCGGTTACGCGTCACATTTTTCCGTTACGCGCCATCTTTTTGTATTCATGTCTATGATAATAAAATCCTTTTGTTTAAACTTTATCTAATTTAACTTTATTTGTATTCATGTCTATGATAATAAAATCCTTTTGTTTAACCTTTATCTAATTTAACTTTATTTAACCAATTTCTGGAAAGTTGCATATAGATCATTTTGCGAAAAATAAGGCCTTAAACAAGTTTCACTTCTTACGTGTGTACACTAGTACACGCACACATTTTTTTATATTAGGTTTTACTGTGAACCTAGTACTTTAGCAGTGATGCGCGTTCATACAAACAGACAGATAGACAGACAGACAGACATTTCCAAAAATGATTGAAATGTATTCTATTACTTATTCCTAGACACCTGCAGCTATTTTTTCCACGAAAATTGAAAATATACAGACACGTTACATTTACATTCTTATTATATACTAGCTGACCCGTGCAACTTCGTCTGCGCCAAATCGGTTATTACCGGTTTCAATTGTATTTTTAAATCCAAATAATCTTAAAAAACCCAAAAGCCGATTGCAGCGACATCTAGCACTTCCAATTGTGAATTCAAACTATCCAGGGACTCACTCAAACATATACCCAGTTGATATGTGAGAAATATTTTAAAATAAGCCTAGAATCTGTTCGCAGCATTATCTAAAGTAGTGTCATCAAAGTGAAGATCAAAACTTACTTACATATATTGCCGATAAATGTCTTCCCAGTACCCCTTGTAACTTCATAACGTAACGTACTGTAAAAATTGAATTTTATCTACATTAAATTTCCATTTTGTTTTAGTTGTTTGTTTTATAAGAATTTGTAAAGTATACGTGAAATCTGCATTCAATTTTAATTTTGTCACATTTATTTTACTTTTGACATATAAACCACCTTTTTTACTGAGAAACTGAACTTAGGATAATATACTTTTCTAACAGTGACAGAATTTTTGAAATCGGATCAGTAATAGGTACCAAGCATTCCTCGAAAACAAAACTTTACCTCTCATTACAATATTAGTATAAATACAACATAATATGGTAACTGCAAACACTTCAACTGATTTATTTTAATCGTAGATTCACAAACCTAAAACCCAACTACTTCAAGACTCAACAATATTTAGAAAACTAATTTTATCAAATATCGAAACAACACACGTACTGATAGAACTCTAATTGAGATTCATATTCTACAATGCAATGTACCTATTATCTAGGTTTATGTTTTAGGAAAAAATCTTGTCACCTTTGTTTAGTAAACATTTTTCATACAATAAAATAAGTGTAAGAACATATAAATGACAGTTTCGTTTACACATATTTGTTTCATATGTGGTTGATAATTACGCACAGAAATGTCATGTAGCCGTAGCTCAGTTATAACGTACTGGACGTTATGTGGTTAGGCGGAGCCGACGGTTCGGAACCCACCGATCTTTTTTTTTGGTATTTTTTTTTAAAGTAGCTTAGGGAAATATAGCTTAAATTTTTAGCTAATCTGTCTGCTATACATAGCATAAAGAAAATTTACCAAAATCCGTTAAGAATTTAATTAACTACAAATTTTTCGTCCATTATCCTGGAGAATCCCTTGCGTTTTGTGAGATAAAAAGTCCACTGGATGTAACCTCGTAATATTAGTTATCACTGTGCCAAGTTTCGTCAAAATCGGTTCAGTACTTTCAGCGTGATGCGTGTTCACAGGGACAGAAAGACAGACAGACAGACAAAAATTGTAAAAAGATTATTTTTGGCTTCTATATCGATAACAAAGTCTACCCCAATCAAAATTTTCAAAAAATATTTAAAAAATTTGACCTTGCTACAGTTTTATTATAGTATAGATATAGATTACTCAGGGTTTATAAAAGCAAATTTTGAAGAACAATACGCACCTCTAAGTGTAACATTTTTCCCAATAACATTTTAGGCAATCCGACAAAGAGCCAAAAAGCAACGTACTGCAAAGAAGACCTCAGCAGCCCTAGGATCAGCAGTATCAAGTGGTACTGCAGCAGTTGTGATTGAGAATATGGCTCAAACACAAAGGTTAACGGAAGTGCTACAAGACGACAAACCTACGAACACAGCATCCGGCAGTAATGAAGAAGTCGATGAGGATGATGATGATAAGTACGTATATACAGACCAAACGAAGTACTGTGTAAAGGAAATCATAAAGGTTAAGTACATATACCCGCAATTAAGATCACAAAATTCTATTTCTTATTTGTGAGTTCTGATGTAATCTGAGGAGTTAACACCAACCATAAAACCAAAAGTTATGTTGTTTATAATCTCACGATAATTGGTAAGACTTGAATCAGTACCAAGCACCGGCATTTGTGCATAAATCTTTATATAAATAGGCAGTGGGAAACGGTTAAGAGCATCTCCGTCCTCTGTTTCTCAGTCGATTTTCGTCCTCTTCTTTTCTTGTTTAGTAGCTATTGACGAGCTTTTGGTATTATTAATAAAAAAATATTTTTTATCTTGACGAATTTTTATATTTTGAATTTGACCACTGCACAAGCACTTGTATATATATTTTTTATTTTTTCATGTCATAGCAGGCAAACGAACAGATGGGGCACCTGATGTTAAGTGATCACCACCGTTCATAGACACTAACAACACTATGGGGGTCGAAAGTGCGTTGCCAGCCTGCGTTTGGGGGAAAGGGAGGGAGGGAAGGGGGAGAGGAGAGGAGAGGAGAAGGGAGGGGAGGAGAGGTGGACCGGGCCTTCGGCGCTCTCACTGACCGAACGAAACGCAACAATGCTAGCACTGTTACTTCACGTCGGTTTTCGGTACTACCCCGAGTGAGCCGACCCATTCATGCTGAAATCAGTAATAGTTTCAGCGTGGCTCAACCACCTACTGAAATATATTTTATAAAGTCAGTATATATACGTATATATATAACATAAACTATACAATTTCTTGTGGAATTTTACACGCACTCTCTTTTTTTTTCAGCTTCGGTAAGACAGAGATGAGTGCATACGCTGAAGAGCTGGCCAACACGAGGTCAGCTCGGTTCATGCTCGCTGCTGTTGTGGAAGAAACTGGCCTGTAAATTTTATATTAACACAATATTCATAATTTATAAATTTAATGTAATACTAGCGGGCTCGGCGGACGTTGTCTTGCTTTGATAATAAAAAATCCTAAAATTCAAGCTCTTTGTCACCTATCAGGTCCAATTGTAATTCTAAGCCATCCTTGAATCCATCTGAACACTCACAAATTATTTTAACCAAAATCTGTCCAGACATTTAGGAGGAGTTCAGTCACATATACATAGACAGAAGAATTATGTATATATAGATTGTAAAATACACAGGAGCTTTGGCCTAAGATATCACGATTGTTATTATAATGAATAAGATCAGCCAATTTAGTATATTTTTCCGAAAATAAAACAATGTCTTTGAAAAAAAAGCAAAATTATGCCTTCTTTAGGCATGGAACATTTTATGCATAACTGCATTGTTCCTGAAGTATAAATTAATTTGGTTCATAGCTAATTTCTACATGGCAGACATGAATTTTCCATTCTTCATAAGGTAATAATGTGTCCTTTCGAAATTATTTTTTAAATATATTTTCCTTTATATATATTACGATTTCCACTCCCGCGAAGCGTTTCAATCGATGTTTCAAATGTCTTACGTTTTTATATCGAAATTGATTTGCTAGTCAAAGCCTCTTAGTCGCCCCTTGAACATAAAATTGGATGTTTTTAATTCCTTTATGCGTGAATAATTAATCAGAACCTTCGTAGTGAAGGTCGAGTATATATTTAAAAATATAATACGTTTGTAATTAGAGATATGGTTTTCCTTTTGAAGGCAAGTTATATAATATGAAAAATGTATATTTTGTTATACCCATTGGGCCACTACATAGGCGTTATATTTTCTACAGTAGCACGACATAGTGACTACACTGTGGTAAATGGTAATTTATAATATGGGGCCTCGCGAATAATTAAAGACTTAGTTTCAGGAATTCGGTGTCTTAACAGTACCCTCCCAATATATTCTTGATAATCTAATGCATATCCGCAAAAACTTACATAAGCTGGATTTAGTAAAAGACCAACGTAATTTAAATACTAGAAACAATAACAAATTTGTCATTCTATGTTTCAGTCTCACTAAAACCAATAATAGTTTTTTGGGTAATAGTGTTAGGTTTTATAACAAAGTCCCAAAACACATTACCGATTTGTGATTGTGACGTCTAGAAATGACGCCCCTTTCTTTGCATCTACTAAAAACAAATGTAACCATTTATGTTTCTAAAAATATGTATCAGGAAAAGATAAACCCGATCGAGTTTGTCGCCGATTCTTCTCGACGACTGGGTTGTTTGTCCGAACCGGTGGTAGCTTTGACGTTCATAAGCGCCATATCACTTTCTCAGGGCCAACAAAGGCTTAAACTATATATAGTATTCTCGATTTTGATATTAAATTCAATACAATCCAAAAATAATGACAACCAACAACTGATGGCCATGAGTCGTCAGTAATCGATGTCAACAGGTAAGATTCTCAAATGTTCCGATTGATACCGGAACACAACACTACAATCATTAATATGCCACTTGTTACACCTAGTATATGATAGTTGATCCAATCAAATATAATAGTCGTGTTCTACCTCCAATTTAACAATAATTACCTGATCAATTTATATAGTTTATATGTGTAATTGAAAATCGTAAATTCGGTAAGGCCATTATTAATTCATAATTTAAAAACTAATTTTTTATCGATTGATCACATTTATTCGACAGAATCAATACAACAAAGTCGTAAAGCATATTACCAATGCACCGGGTAGTAAGTTGAATCACCGGATCAAGCTGATTTTAAGGTCAAAGAGAGAAAGGGGTATTATAGTAATGGATGACAATGTTGTCTGAAAAGGACACCACTCTCTGCGCATCCTCTAAAAATGATCGTAAATATAATGCATTGCTATAAAATATGTAGTTACGATAAAAAGATAAACCCGGTCGAGTTTCCTGCCGATTATTCTCGACAATTGGGCTGTTTACTATGTGATTGTTTTGACGTTCATAATCACTTGCTCAGAACCTACATTGAGTTTTTTTTTTTTTTATTGAATCGGTTTATCAGTTCTGATTTTCACAGTTTAGACTTGTAATTTTTGTAAAATTCATTATTTTCTTGTAATTCTTCTGATGGTAAGTACAGACCAAAATAGATCATTGGATTGGACCCATCTTTATAGTTATTTTTAAGTGATCAGTGAATAGAAGGAAATAAGGTATGACTGACTCCATGTTACAGTAGCAGATAGTACTTTTTTTAATTGCTCTCATACGTAATTTATTGAAGAAACGAATTATATTCCCAAAATCTTAAAAAATCTTAAAAGCACAGCTCAAAGGATTTTCTATTGGGTTGAACAACCCCATAACTTTAGGTAAACTTGCTTACAAAAACTTTAATACGCTTAGATGACATCAAAGGGCTTTGATGTGGGCCCGAGCATGATAATCGGTTTATCATGTTTTTCGACAAACGAAAATATGTTTAATGTACTGCAAATTTGTATTACATTTTCTTCTTAAGCTTTACGTTTTCATATGATTTACTATATTATTATTGGACGGTACTGTGACGTGTGTTACGAAAATATGAATGCTATTTCGAATATTTATTTCTACATAAAATAAGATCTAACTTAAATCAGAAATTAAAGTCTAACTCGAGATAAAGCAAAAATTGTAACAATGAATAAAACCGACATCGTCGTTTTTGACGGGATCTTGGAATATCATGTAGTAGATTTTTTTTTATTTATAATCTTTTGTTATTTGGCTCTGTATTTAGTAACATTGATGGGGTTTTATGTAATATAGTTTGGTTACTGTGCACAAATGAAGTGGATGGGAAATAATACCACGAAGGATTGTGACTTGCCACAAAAACTCCCTGGAAAGTTCTAAGAAGACGGCCACCATCTTGTTCGTTCATTGAAATAAACGCAAGAAACTTGTAATATCATTATCGGCAATGGCAGTAATAACCTACTAGAAGATTGGTTGCCAAAACAAAAATAATTAAAAAAAACGACTTCATAAAAATTTACTCTAAAAGAATTCACCAGATCGTCTTTGACCTTAATTAGATAGGCACGTAGTTTGAACCTACTAATTTTAATATTAATATACAAATTTGAATTAAGTACTATTTCCTAATCAATTTTGCGTTCTCTGCTGTATCTTCGAAATCCTAGGGCCAATACTAGTCAAATTAAAATGAAACCCTCTTGAAAATATATCTTTTCTAATAAAAAAAAATCGAAATTGATTTATAAATGATATCTGGGATATTGAAGGATCGGCAACGCATATGACACCTCCAGCTGCGGTGACAACTCAACATGAGGCGAACCCCATGCTTGCTTGCTACCATAGTGGTATAAAAAAATGAACTACTGAAGTAACAAACATAAAAAAAACTACAACCAAATTGAGAACCTCATAATTTTTTAAATCGGTTAAGAATAATATAAAAAAGTCTTAGATTAGAGTACTACTGTGATAGAACACGGTATTTGTTTCTGACTGTATTGTGACTATCCATTGTAACAAACACTAGTACATACGTATTAACGCCACCGCAATTAGCTCGGCGTCCGCGGCCGGCTCGCGCTGTCTTTATTTCGTAAGTCTAACCTAACCTAACCACTGCAGCAGCGTTAATACGTAAGTACCCAAGCGCTATAGTGGCACACTTAGGCTTGAAATTTGGAGATCAACCGACGTATCTCTAGTAATCAAGCGATTTTGTTCTTGGAACTAATGTTTACCATCAAACACACGATAATAAGTAAGTCTAAGTAACTTCATCATCATCATCAGCCTGTAAGAGATCCACCGCAGGGCCATAGGCCTCTTCCCGAAGGAAGGTGTAGACATAATCACCTAGCAAACCCACGACGTATTGGCGATTTCAAACTTTGAGAAATCCATAGTTCTGTTTTCGCACACGCAGAACCCTTTTTTTATGATATAGGTGATAAACGGACAGGTTGGTCACCTGATGTTAAGTAATCACCACCGTCCATAGACACTTGCAATACCAGGGGAGTCGCAAGTGCGTCGCCTGCCTGTGTTGGGGGAGGGAGAAAGGGAAGGGGGACAGGAGAGGAAGAAGGGGAAGAGAGTTGGCCTCCGGCGCTCTCGCTGACCGAACGAAACGCAACAATGCAAGCACTGTTATTTCACATCAGTTTTCTGTGAGAGGGTGGTACTACCCCGAGCGAGCCGACCCATTCATGCTGACATAGTACTATAAGAATATTTCTCAGGTTCAGATTTCCTCTCGACGTTTTCCTTTACCGTCAGCCGATAGTGTCACCAATTAAGATTAGATAATGTACGAGAATTCCGAAAAATTCATTAGTACATGCCGAGATTTGAACCTGCGGACATCGGAATGACATTTCACCGGACAAACCACTAAACCACTCTTTATCATGACACTATAAAAAAAGCCGAGACAGTCATAAGGACTGCCGAGACAAGTGAAAACTCAAAACAAAGGAATAACTGTGCTCTTTTTTTAATCTTTAAATTAATTATAGCGTGAATTATTTCAATTTCATAATTTGTAAATTGAAATTATTAACATAAGCCTGGTTTTCACATTTATTGACACTCCGAACAATAATTATATACAGTTTATTAATTAATTAAATATATGATGAGCTACAATCTAAATCTTAAAACAAAATATCAATATTAAAGGTACACAGACCGCTATAGTACGCGTCGCTAGTCTTAACTGAAGGTGCGCAAGCGCAATACGGTCGGTCACGCTAGTAGTATGTCGCTACCGCGAAATCATAAGTTTATATTATGCCAAATATACCGCTCAACGCGTCTAAAGAAATCCTTATTTCAAAATGATAATATACACCACTTGTAATGACAGAATAATGGCCAATTTGGCATCACCAATACCAATGGTCGATCCAAATACGAACAACGATTCGGGTTATGCGCCATCCAACATCGACGGAGAAACTAAAGAGCACACACCACCAGCCTCTCCAGTCCAGAAAGAAAAGAAGATTCAAGAACAGAAAAATCACGAACATAGAGCTATAGAAAAGACTGATCCACCCAAGAAACCGGAACTCAGGTAAGATATTGTCTAGTTAGCGGTGTGTACCAGTCTTTAGTACAACATTTAAAATAACATAACATATCTATATAACATAATATATCTATTGTCACATGACAAGTCTATAGCCGAACCGTCAATACTTCTAGAAGATCTTCAAGCATAGACTAATACTAATAAACTAATATACATTTAGCATCAGTACACTACAGTTACAAAGTATACATTTTGGTAATAAAGTAAAATTCATCTGTACTATCATAATATATATTTTACAAACGATATTCTGCAGTTTATATGACAATTAATTAGTTTGTAGGAATCGTAGTATGATTTTCGATATATTTTATAACCCTATATACATTCCTTAATAAGTATACTATATATTGCAAAGACAATTCTCAAAACCCGACTGTTCATTCCAAAGATTATCTAAATCATAATGTTTATAATATAATATTTGTAGAGATGAATTCTGAGTTCTTTATTCCTTCTATAATTATTTACGTTAAAATTTACAAAATAGGAAGAAATGAATAAACTAACCGATTAAATTTTAATTACTTCTACAAATAATTAGTGGGTCGTTTGCATTACATTGTAATGAGTTTGCAACTAAATCGGTTATAAACAGTACGTTTTAATTTTTAAATATGACATTTTATTTATATTAATAACAAATCAAAATCAAAATTCTTCTTCAAAATTATAGTAATCTAAGTAGAATCCGTTATAATATGACTTTATTATATGAGAGTATACATTTCTTTGATTGATACAACCTTTGATTATAGAGGTAGCTTTTGACAAAAAAAAAACGTAATAAATTTCAAACTTAAAAATTAAATGAATTATTGTCAAATTTTGTCCACTGGGCGTACTCTAGCATTCATAAATCTATAAAAACATAAAATAATCGTTCGTAGCCTAATTAAATATACCACACATATTAACAGGAAAAAGCTGAGCCGTCTAAGCAGCAGTTCAATTATTTCGACACCGCGAAGACGGTTCAGGAGTGCAGCATCAGCAGCAAGGTTCACCATGTTCAGGGTGAACAGAGCGGGGAAAATGCGAGCCAAGTCGTTCGCTAAAAAAGAGAAGAAAGCTACCCAAACCCTCGCAATTGTATTGGGTAATTATTAGAGCTTAGTGCTCAAATTTGCTAATTTTAATATTTTATCAATTTTGTATTTGTTTACAGATCTATTTAATAGAAATAATGTGAGTAAAGAATATTTATCAATTTGTAGGTATAACAAAACAGGCAAAATAAAAAACAAAATCAGTACTATATCTATCTAGGAAACTGCTATCACGTAATAAATATAAAATCTTTAAATAATCAATGGAATGTTAGTAGCCACATAGAAGATGTGGTCTGAGATCCGATTGAGAAATTAGTTACAAAGACATGAAAGGTATATAACAAAACAGTTAAATGTAAACTTAAAGTTAACTGTAAATTTTAAAATGAACCTGAATCCTTCCTCAGTAATACAACCTTGAGTAATTGTAGAGGTATTACAAGAAGAAGTAGAACTAACGCTATATATTTTCAAACTCGTTAAGTTCAATCTTTGAATTTCTCAATTTTTATAGGTTATCGTTTAAGCTAAATCTCGTCTTGTTTTATACTTTATACGTTTTAGTCAGGCTGACTTTTTAAATGAGTTATCAGTATACTTCAATAGCTGATCGACGATCTTATTCAATTTGGGGCGAAATATGCCACTTCGCTACGGATTCAAATCTAATTTGACTAACATTTTGACCTCATTGAAGTATTTGAAAGCTTCAAACAAATCGACCCTCTCAATAAGAACCGTTACGACGATAAAAACTTATCTTTCCAGGTGTTTTCCTATTTTGCTGGGCCCCGTTCTTCACGTGCTCCGTTCTCGACGCGCTCTGTTCAAAATTCAACTTGAACTACTCACCAGGAGTTACGGTTTTCATCCTAACCACGTGGCTCGGCTACATTAACTCATTCCTGAACCCAGTTATCTACACCATCTTCAACCCTGAATTCCGGAAGGCGTTTAGGAAAATACTTCACTGCGGCACTTAGCCCGTGGACGATCACGTGATTTACGAATGAACTGTTTGCGTGAAACAATGATTGATGCTTATCGATATTAGGATCTCAACGTTTTACACATCGATTTTATTATAAACTAGCTGATGCCCGCGTATTCATTCTCATGAGAATAGTATTTGTTGTTTCATGAGAACTAGTGTAGCCCAAATGCAAGACCAAGACGAGGCTTGGCTTAGTCTTAGTATTGGTCTTGCATCAATACACCTGGTCTTTGTTTTGGTCTTGGTATTGTGCTCCCAATCTTGGTCTTGTAGCAAGAGTCTTGCAAGTATTGCAAATCTTGCAATTACCTATAATAGCGTATTGCAATTTTTAAATTCGTTAGAACAATGCAACAGATATTTAGATACATTTTGAACTTATATTTACATAGACATAGCAGATGCTTTCTTAAACCTGAAGTGTTTGTATTTTTCATTTTTATTTATATTTATTTATGCTGACATAATTTCCAAATAAGGATTTGAGACGCAGAAATTATATCTAAAAATTCATTAAACTTACTTTTAGTTATTAGATTGTCTAGATCGGATGCTGCAAATCTTACTACACCGATTAGAACCGTGAATCTTTGTTACTCATATCCCATGATCTTGCAAAAACACAAGAACAAGACCAAGATCGCAAGACCAAGACTGATCTTGGGCAACACTAAGAAGAACTAAGTGCTTTATATAGGTTGAAGGTTTCCTCTACAACACATTGAGTACACCATGATTTTTTTTTACAAAATTGGCCTGGGAAGCCTTTTTATTTTAATGATATTATATTACTAAAACCGTAATTATAATAAACTAGCTACTCCCCGGGGTTCCGCACGCGTTTTTTAAATTGTATTAAAGAAATGTAAATATGTGAGTAAGTGTACACTACAGGAAAGGTCTTTCAAAAACATATGCAAGTACGGTACATATGCCATCGATTGTAACATGTACCCATTTGAAACATTCTTCATTGGTGCTCCGTTCCTATTGTTTTTGGCTAGACGATATAGAGCCTATAGCCTTCCTCGATAAATGAGCTATCTATCACTGAGAGATTTTCTCAAATTAAACAGTTGGCCCTGAGATTAGTGCGTGCAAACAAACAAACTCACCAGATTTATAATATTAGTATAGATAGTAATAATCGAGAAGATAAAAGAATGTTGTTTTTGGAAGAAAAACTTGGTACGAATTATCTTGTACTTATATTTGAAACTGCAAAACAGAAGTTCACGTAAGCCAAACCCGATTTTTTTTTCTCTTTCCTATACCACCGATCCATACTTACACAAATATTATAACTTTGCTCGTAACTGTACAAATATGGCAACTAAAGATAGAGATAACTGGTAGTGGAACTCCTGGGCAAGCTCACAGGCTACGAGACATCTCCTTGTTGGCATTTAACGTGTTAATTTTAAGACCAGTTCGAAGATTTGCCTTGAGGAAAACAAACACTTTTTTATTTACATGTATATATAGATAAGAACTAATTTTGACTCACAAAATGCAATTTTGGACAAGTTATAAAACTAAGCGTTCATAAGCTTTTTTAATATAGCAAATAAACATACAATTTACGAAACTTTGAGTTATTACTACAGCCTATGATTATTAATACAATTAAACTGTAAAGGATCGCTATACTGAGACCAGTTATGAAAAATTGCTCCTTCCAATAACAGTGTAACAATGCACTCGTACTAATATGGAGTTACGAGTGTCGAAATGATTAAATTGACTCATACGTGTCGTTATATTTCAAAATGAGTTAAATCCAATTTTAGCCGTTCCTAATATTTTACGTTATTTTTCAAGATCTTTGTTATTTTTCGTTCTATTTTGGAACGAGTATCAAAGGCTGCACTAACAGGTTCCTACCAAATTTGGCTAGGCAGGGCGGGAAACTCGAGCAGTGAAGGTGAGCGTTGATGCGCATCTCAAAGGGGGCCTCCTTAAACCTACACCTGGGTCGCAAGTCCTGGGAACTGCTCTGAGTTTCTCCCTCTGCCACACGATGGACCCGGCACCCGCACGGTGAATCCATGGAAGGCTAAGAAGTTCGTCTCTCTCTCTCTTTGTACATGTAAAATATAAAGATCATAAAAAATGAGTGCGTGTAACCGTCACACGCAATTGAAGTCAAACATCGATAATAATTAAACATAACCAATACTTCTAATAAATCATAATTGATTTAATTCGTTACTTATCATAATAATCTGTTCGTACTTTTCTATATTTTATTTACTTATATCAAAGAGTAGCTAATAATATTTCCTGTGTTATTTAAGTTCCGAATTAGCTGATAGATGGCACTACAGACAATAAAGCTTTGATTTAATTTGTTACCACCTACTTACACTGCAAGAAGATGGCA
This sequence comes from Antheraea yamamai, assembly GCA_036509395.1. Taxonomy (NCBI): domain Eukaryota; kingdom Metazoa; phylum Arthropoda; class Insecta; order Lepidoptera; family Saturniidae; genus Antheraea; species Antheraea yamamai. The sequence goes on from AP028441.1 coordinate 1,910,909, forward strand.
GCACGGTCGCACGCCCATTTATACATAATTAATTCTATTGTATAATTTTTATTATTATTCAATTTTCAATTTATTATTTTTTATTTTTTTTCCAAAAATTGTAGAATGAATGGTTTATAAACTATTTATTGACAAAATGAAAAGTATTTCAAAACCGGATGATACAGAAACGTGACGCCATATTGCCGTAACGGACTTCCGTTGCATTGTTGTACAAAGAAGTTTTACTTAAAAAAAAAACTAAAAACTATATGGACGGCAAAATTTCAACTTCGTTCCAGGTTTACAAAAACTGGAAATCTAAAAAAAAATTAAAAATGTTATACGAACAATTAAAATTGTATTAAGCTCATTTTGAAATACAACGACACATATACAACAACCTATACGGTTAATACATAGTTCATCAAATTTAAAAAGCTTCGTAAAACTCGTCACAAATACAACTTTTTTTGTTGTAGTGGTTACTTAAAACTGTGATATTTACCAGAATATTAATTGAAATGATATATTGTTAAGTCCAATTTCGATTTACGTTATATGCCCAATGTTTAACTATTTAATTGTATTGACATTCTTAGTACATTGTTCCAAATATCTTCACAAATCGGTCATTATTTTTGTAACATGATTTAAAAGATAATTATAAAAAATGGTAACTTTTGATTATTGGATTATTTAGATATTCAAAATAAAACAATAATTTAATATTAAAATACAATATTTTAAGATTATTTTACATGTTTTTTCAATACGCTTTGAACAAGGCAAACGTTACCTCTCTGTTACTACTATATGTGTTAAAAAGAAATGACAAGATACTGGCGACGCTGCCTATTTTACAAATGGCACTGGATATTTTTTTCTTTTCTACTAGAATGGCCACGTTTACTTTGAGGATTGAGAGAATCACAATAATTATATTAGATATGTGTTTAGACTCTAACTATATACTCATATTTATTAATAGATCAAAAACTACATTTTCATTTTTAATATCGGATCATATCTCATTTTCCTTGGAATAAAGGCACAAGTGATACTTCTGCATATTAACTATTTCATTTACAAAATTAGGTAAAAATATATCTTCTCAGAAGGTTTGAAATAAATATCTTAACCATGTTATCTAAAAGTACGATTTTTGTTTTTGTTGTTTCTTTTTACAATAATGCTGGATTCAAATATAAATAAAATAATATACGTATTTTGAACCTCCTTGTAACTAATACAGAGTAAACTCTTTATAACGTCGATCGTTATAACAAAAAACTTTCTATAACGTAAACATTAGGTCAATTTGGTTGGTTTACCACAAAACCATTTATTCCATTCTTTCCCTATAAGGAAAAAAATGCTCGGTCCCTTGAAATTCGTGATAAATAATTTACACTGTATATACAAATTATTCCTAGGACTCCAAATTAATACGCATGACAGTCTTTCAAAATTCATGGTAAGTTGGCATTTTCACATAGACCTTTATTTCAAGACGAGTGCGAATTACATCAATAAATGTGATCACAAATTCATGTAAGTTCTTATATATTCTTAAATGTATACTATTCTATAAATTTCCCTTGTGGTTGTGACATTTATGGGTGTAGTATAAGTTAAAAAGCAATAAGATAACTCATTATCTAAACTAAGTTTGTTTAAGCTCCTTTATTTTGCTGTATGGTAACGTGAAACTAGCCTAATGTGAATATATGTGACGATACAAAAGATATACACCAATAAATAATTAGCAACAATAACAATGGATATTAGACAGAAAAGCCGTACTACAATCATACTAAAGGATGGAAGAAATAGGCCTCTTCTCGAAGAAAGGTGTGATCATAATCACAGCACCGCATACGACGTATTGTCGATTTCAAACTCTGAGACATCCAGTTCTAATTTTCCCATATATGGTGGTACTACAAGAACATTTCTCAGGTTCAGGTTTCCTCACAATGTTTTCGTTCACCGTTAACCATTACCAATTTAAATAAGTAAATGTATGCGAATTCCGAAAAATTCGTTGGTACATGCCGGGTTCAAACCTGCGGACATCGGGTTGATATTCTATCGTACTAAACCATTAGACCACCAGGACTTTCAGACGACGCAACTCAGGTTAGAATTATGGTCAATTGCAGTATGCACATACAATTAATGGAACACTCTGTTTAAAATGACTATTCTAGGATTTAATTACATAATTTCTTAATTATTAGATTGAAATTAAACAGTCTGGATTCGACAAATATGAACATTTTTATATAGACACCTTATTAATAACAACTCTGAATATTTAAGTCTATGTAATAAATATGCCAAATTTAGTTTTAATATTAAAATGTAAATAGTTATTTAGTAGTTTATATTTACTTGTAATGTGTAAATAATTGTATAAATACCATAAAAGAATGTTGTACAATTTTGATGTTAAAATAAACTCGATATTGAATGTGAACGTTGTTTTAATTCCCAGTTTTTATTTTCTACTAGTAGCCGTCCGCATCTAGTCTGTATTTTAATAAATAGTGGCATACATTAACTTTGTGTAACTCTAACATACAACGCATGCCGAGTTAGGTCTAAGATATCATTATCAGCCGCTAATGGTCAATAACTGTGCTGACATGGTACTTTTTGCAGACGATACTTCAATTATATTTAAAGTAAAAAGGACAGATTCAGAGGTTGGGCACGTAAATAATACTTTTAACGAAATTTCTCATTGGTTTGCATTAAATAACTTAGTACTTAATCCAGGTAAAACAAAATGTATGAGATTTATTTTGCCTAACGTGCCACAGGTTGATAGTAGCATTAAGATCGAAGGGAATTTTGTAGGGTTAGTTGATAATACTATATTTTTGGGTATCACACTAGATTCAAAATTACAATGGGGTCCTCAAATTAAACAATTGGCAAGCAAATTAAGTTCTGCTGCATTTGCAGTACATAAGATTCGCCAGCTAACTGATATTGCTACTGCTAGGTTGGTCTACTTCGCCTACTTCCATAGCCTAATGTCTTATGGCATTCTGTTGTGGGGGACAGCAGCTGAGGTAGACACCATATTTTTATTACAAAAACGAGCAGTTCGAGCAATCTACAATATGAGACCTCGCGAATCCTTAAAGACCAAGTTCAAGGAGTACGGTATCTTAACTCTGCCCTCCCAATACATTCTTGACAATTTAATGTATGTCCGTAAGAACCTAGAAAAGCTAGATTTCGTAAAATACCGGCACAATCTAAATACTAGAAACTGTGACAAACTGGTTGTCCCACGTTTTAGACTTAGTATAACCAGTAACAGTTTTTTTGGGAAATAGTGTTAGATTTTACAACAAAGTCCCAAAGGATATTACCGATTTGCTGGATTGTGAATTTAAGCGCCATGTCAAGCGGGTTTTGGTGTCAAAAGGCTATTATAGAGTGGATCAATATGTGAACGATGGTGATGTCTGGAATTGACTCATCTCTGTGCATCCATTAAAAACATTTGTGAAATTTACTATTATATAGAATATAATATCATTCTAAATATTATATATATTTGTTAAAAAGATAAACCAGATCGAGTTTCTTGCCGGTTCTTCTCGATGACCGGGTTGTTTTCCGAACCAGTGGTAGTTTTGACGTTCATGAGTGCCTTCTTAGGGCCTAAATTGAATAAAGTGTTTTTGAATCTGATTAATATATTACTAGCCGCCCGCTTGCCTCTATGTATATTTACATTGAAACTTCTTTTCCATCGCATCAAATTTTTTCGTCTATCTATTGCATGTTGCATTACAGCCGATGCGCGGCCGTGGAGTTGGTGCAAAATGAATCGCGCTCGGCAGAGCAGTCGACGCAAATATGGCGGCGCCCATGGCTCAATTCAAAAGATTCAATGTTTTAAATAGATATTGTGCTCAGTTTTTGCGTCTACCATCTGAATGATTGTATTTATTATGAATTCCGTACTCTAATACGCGGATTGAAATTAAAATTTATAGTTGGATATCTTGTCTACTATTAATTTCTCATTATCATTTTTTTTCTTATTTTGCAATTATTAAGTTAAGATTAAAAACACTATTTCAATATCCTAAATTGAATAATATTCAGAAAATTTTCAGTTAATTACCTACGTTTCGAAAAAAAGTATCACTTGTATCGTGGTTTCATAAAATCCCACACAATACTCACGTAAACTTGTTAAGGCCTTGCTAGGCCAATAGCGTGGTTAAATTTTTTTAAATAAAAATAAAACACCCCATTTTTTTCTGAATATCAGTTTCTGTACCCTGATATTTCACTTAAGTTGTATGCAAAAATACTTATAAAAATAAATTATAATACATAAATACTAATAATTTATACTTTAGTCTACATGCAATCTGATGTATAAGCTAGGTAGTGGCAGTGTTATTTTACTCTATAATTTGTCATATTGACGGCATCTTGCTCCGTTCATTTTACACATTCCGCGTACTTGCACTTGTAATAGGTACGAATGTATATAGACAATATGTTTTTAGCTATGATGTCTATTTGCAAAGTTATACTCTCTTAAGGTCTCGAAATATGGATTTCTTGGAAGTTGTTTTTCAAATTGAACAAGGTTACAATAAAATATTCAACGTATCGATTCATATAGAAAATTTATTACTCTTTTTAAAAATAATGTCATACTTAAAAAAAATCATGTATAATACCGGAAATTAACATTTGAAGGGCTAAAGGGAAAAACTGGCTAAGTCACATTTACAAAATTTTACAGGAGAGACAATTTACAAGACTTGAATACATTACAATGAACGGTTTTGAAAGGAAATTATATGTATTTGAAATTGTTTTCTGTACAAAATATGCCTAATAATAATAATAACCGACAAAAAAAACGATTTTGAAACATTCTTTATTGGTGCTCCGCTCCTATTGGTCTTAGCGTGATAATATATAGCCTATAGGCTTTCTCGATAAATAAGCTATATAATATTGAAAGAATTCAAATCGGACCACTAGTTCCTGAGATTGGTGCGTTCAACCAACAAACAAACAGATAAGCTTTATAATATTACTAGCCCCTGCCCGCGACTTCGTCCGCGTAGTAATAGTTACTACTCTGGGCTAACGCGGACACACAGCAGAAGCTCTCAAAAAACTATGAATAATAAAAAAATGTGGCAACGCATGTTACACTTGTCTTAGATATTCATATTATGAAATTAGTATTTTTGTTTCCATAAACTACAGACAATCAATTTGAAAATAAATGGACTTAGCTAGTTTTTCCCTTTAGCCCTTCATTTCATAACAATGTTTTAATACCATGACCAATCGCTTTTCAAATTGGCAAATAAACATAATAGAAAAAAATATATTATACGTTTACATTCGTACCTAATATAAGTGCAAGTAAACCGAATATGAACGAATTTCAGAACCTCAACCTTGTATCGTTGTCCGCTTCACGTGAAATGCCCCGGTAATGGTTTTGCTGCAAGATGCTAACCGTTCAAGCGAAATAAAAACAATTGCTTACTAAACGATACGTCAATTAAACGCATCTTAAACATTAACCTTTACTGAAAAGTCACAAGCAACAAGGTATTGCCGCCAAATTGAATGCAACGGTCCAGTAACGTGTGAACCTCGTCCATTGGGGGCGTTTCCTAAATTAAGTGTAATTGAAAGGTCACAGTGAATTGGGCGCTGTCATTTTTTTATTACTCCCAGAGTGCGGAAACATTGATTGAACAGGTTTTCTGAATTGCAATCGAAATTCGAAAATCTATTGTTGTAGGTATCATTTAAATATGTGTTTACTTTAGAATCTATACACAAAATAAGAATGTTAATTTATTGTGTCTATACTTTGCGATTTTGGTAAAAAAATAATTTTCCGGGTGTTTAGGAATAAATTATAAAATACATTTCAATCGTTTTTAGAGATATCTATCTGTCTATCTCTTTGTTTGTACACGCATCACCGAGAAAGTGCTGCGTTCATGATAAAACCTATAAAAGAAAATCATAAATCATATCTTCGAGTAACATTTAGTCTTTGTTTTATTAAATTCGGTCTGGGCTATCAAAAGTTATTGTAATTTTAATGGAGACGCAACTTAAGTACGAGAGAAAAGTAGATAGTAATAAAATTAGGCTTGTACATTCAGCTGACTTTATTAGTCACTGTTTTGTACATTAGGTTGCACGTGGAGGAAGATGCGGGCACAGCTAGACTGAAACAAATGAACTCCAACGCCCTTTTTTGTCCTATCACCACGAAAGTTGAAATTCCTAGCTATTGGTTTCATTAAGAAGGTTTTTATGCTATCCATTCTACTATAATATACCATGAACATGCACCAGCTTATATCATTAATATCAGGTTTCATATTACAACTAAACGGCGGTTACTAGTATATATCGCACCTTTAATCAAGAGAATATTTAACACAAAATTTACGTTTTTTGAGTTTTCACCATAAAGTAAATTAACGTTACGAGAAGAATACGCCGAATTCAACAGCCACTTCAATACGAAAATAAATGACTATTGTTCTCTTTTTGATTCAAGATATGAAAGATTTCCGGATAGTTCATAAAGTTAATAAATATGAAATAAATCCATGTCTTAATAAAGAGTAATTATTTCATTTAGGTACTTTAATTTATTGAAAAAAATGCATTAATTCAGATTCATGTATAATTTGGTTATTAATTACTAGCTTATGTTCGCGGCTTCGCTCGCATTGCTGTTATTGTGAAATTAAAATATAGCTCATGTTGCTCGGTGATAATGCAGTTTATTGTAAGTGATTGTGGGTCAACGCCATCAACGCCACCAATATCCGTGCGCCGCGAGCTGCGCAGCGTACCGTGGCGTTGACAGTGATTCGAGGGTACCGAACGGTGTCCTCGGCGGCGGCCATGGTGCTGACCGGCTCCCTTCCCTGGGAGCTAGAGGCAGAGATGCTTGCCGCCGTATATGAGCGAATTGGGGAGCCTCTAACTCCCAGAGGAAAGAAGGCGAAGTGTTAGGGAAGAGATGTTGGAGAGGTGGAGGCAGGACCTGGCGGATGCGCGTTAAGGTCGATACACGATCGACGCCGTCCGCCCGGTCCTGCCGAAATGGTATCAGAGGAAGTGGGACTCCCTGACGTTCCATCTGGTGCAAGTGCTGACCGGGCACGGGTGCTTCGGTTGGTACCTGCACCGGATAGCACGCAGGGAGCCGACCGTTGTATGCCGTCAGTGCGGCGTTGACCCGGATACCTCACTCTGTCTGAGTGTGCTGCGTGGGAGGAGCAACGTCGCACTCTAGTTGTGGCGGTAGAACAGGATCTCTTGCTGCCGAATGTGATTGCGGCCATATTTGGCGGCGAGGATGTGTGGAATGCTATGGCCGAGACGACTTCCTCGCAGAAGGAGGCGGCGGAGAGGGTCCGTGAGGAGGACCCTCAAAGTGACCGTATCCGCCAACGGAGGACAGGCAGGAGGAGGCGGCAGTTTGTCCGCCTCCTCCCACCGTAACCGGACTAGGGAAGGTTGGCCAGGGGGCCCGTCTTCCCATTACACGGGTCCAGCGAAAGGAGGAGACGGCCGGTGTATACACGGCTGTCTTCTAGCAAGACGGGGCCCAGTGGCGACGCTTTTGCTGCTGAGCCAACCGCTGAGGCGGCACGATGAAACCTATAGAGATCTCTTGTCACCCCAATTATAGCGGCAGACGTACACCGTGGAATTTTAGTCCATGCGCGTCGGACATAACCCACTCTCTCCCCCGAGAGGCTGGTGTATCCATTAGGGATTTCGCCACGTAAAAAAAAATAAGTTTATTGTAAGTGAAAGAACTTTTAAACTCGATTAAATATTTTTTGAGTTTATCCAATAAAAGTTAAGTCATATCTTTTCTTTTTATAATAATAAGTATAAATATCAAATTACCAGCCAAATTCATTTTAAATTATGGTAGGAACATAAATTCAAAATCTCTCCAGTATTTTTTAGTAAAATAGAACAAGACTTGCTCATATATACTCATACTATAGTATATAATTTGAAAAGACAAATTTAAATACACTATATTCACGTAAATATTGTCATTCTCAATTTGTATAATGTAATATACATATATAAACACCTTTCTGCGGGGCACTCGGGCAATATAATTATAGCACATACATTGAGTTACATTAATTAATATACAACTCAACAGATATATAATTATTACAAGAATAAATATACTCAATTCATATAGGTACTGGATATATTATTATCTATAAATTTTATCATAACAACAAAATATTGCTATTGGACTCATTTTTGTATATTGTGTGGCCATCTATGCTTTATTCCTCGAACTATTTATAGTAATACTCTGTCAAACCTGTACTTATATTGTGTTACAACAGCTGATACATATATTTCAAATTCATTGGGATTTAACGAAGTAAATTTTATTCAAAATACTATACAAAGAATAATATATTTATATACAGTAAAAACAATAACGAGCTATGAGTGACCTTCATGCATTCGTTGCGAAAATTTGCCATTAATAAGTCATAGATGGCACCACAATGTATACAAAACAACAAAGTGTGTCACGCCCAAATATAGCTTACCAATGGTCGATTACGTATTATTGTGAAATAGAAACATCTCATCACCCACAAAGACTTACTTTTCAATTCATCGCAACAAATAATTAGATATATTTTATGATATTTCTTTTGCAATAATAGTGCATCACGAAAATGACGTTTGTTGTGTTTCAAGTCTTTTAAAATGAAGTGTAATACCGTTTACTCTTTCTCGCAACATAATTTCTACTACGGGTCGAAGCGAGATCAAACATACTTCACCTTCGCTTCAATTATAGCAGTCTTCGTATCAGCTGACAAGCAAAGCAAAACAGTCGGTGCGCGACCATCTTGTCAAAACTCGAAGTCGGTGACAACAAATACATTTTGTAAAATGTCCTAATTCGTTCGTAATGACATAACATTCACATTGTATTTAACGAAATATAGTGTATATTACATGTCGGTGTTGATCACGGAACGGTGACTATACATTTTGCTCAACATTTCGGGTTTGTGTTGCGTCAAATGACGTCATGAGGCTGATACACGTATCTTGGCTGGCGAGTTTGTGAGTATTTTCATTTATTTCTGTGTTAATATCGTGTTATTTTCGCTTTGTATGGTTAGTTTTTCACGTATAATATTTTAAAGTTTCATTAATTTCTTGCAATGCTAAAGTTGGAGGCGTTCGGGTGAGCCATACGCGAGCGTTTCGTCAATGCCCTTGAAAAAGTGTAAAGCAAAATTCGCGTCTCTTGTTTGAATAAATTGTGACCAATAACTCTGCTGCATAACTTTCGGTTCCATTCATGATTAGGTAGCCGGAGGTCTGATACGACCTCCAAGTTTTGCATGGCAACTAATTGCGTCGCTTGCCTATAAATGGAACACTCGTCTATAGAAAGTATTCTATTTAACATCGAAAGTGTCTCTACAATAAAAACATACGTATCTGATTCGTGTGTGTACTAAATATAGTTTGAGAATAAAACGCTATAACTTTCCGAATATTCATAAATATGTAGGTAGGTAAGTTAATAGGATTTAATTAGCCTGCCACGATGTTGTTTTTATGATTTTTCATAATCTATGCGCGCCGCAGTCTTGTTTCCATGTACTTACTTCTTTTTTTTTTACCAACATAACAATATCAAAAGATGTGAACGTATTGTTTATATCTGTTTACGTTCATATTTTATGTATTGCTATAATTTGTGATGAAATCCTTTGTATAAATAATATTGTCTTGTTGGGAATTCCCCATGAGTTAGTAAGGTTCTTGATGTTCACTCAATATTTTACCTATTTATGATACCTATATTTTGAGCGCAATGTTCAGTTATACTGGCCATTGCTGACTGGAATGTAGTGACTATGCGGTAGGAAAAAAATCCGACATTTTGATACGTTAACTAGTTCGTGAAGCCATTCGCCGTAGCTGTAATATTTACTGGCTGACATAACAACGGTGACTGTTTTCCTAGCTGCCACCGATCTTGTACTGTACTGTAACAGCCATTAGACGTAATATAACTGTAGGCTTTGTGGAAAAAAGGTCTTAAGTTGAAATGGATTTTAAAACGAAATATAGTTTAATTGGCGATGTATTAATATTCATACCGCTGTGCAATGTTCAATCTACCTGTGAGCTATTATCATATCGATTCAAAACGATATGTGTATCTAAAAATAAAAAAAGTAAATATTTTACCTTATCCTTAAATCATTTCCTCGTATTTCTGCAGTCGGTTTGACCTCCATAGCTGGATGTGCGACATTTTGTACATAACTTTTACTTTGACAGATACTTCGATTTTGCAAATGTATATATACATTTATGAATGTTGATAAGATTATCACGGTAATTCGGAGCTTCTAACCACTATCCAAGTTAAAAAATAACGGTAACAATATTTGCAATACCTAGCAACGTCAGTCAAATCAAGGCATTATTGTGTTCACATCTGAGTATATATTCATATAAATATTGATCATTTATATTTGATTTAATACCAGCGCAGAAAGGTTATAAGTTATTCTTTTGAAATCGACCTCTTTGAAACGGGTCCTTAATTTCCGATTTCATTTGTTACTAGCAACACTACGCTAGTTCGTTCGAAACCCAAAAAGATTAAAAATAAACTATCTAGAGACAATGTAGTTTGTCATAAATTAAAATATATACAATATATAAACTTTAAATTATTTTTCTAAGAAATTTACTACTCTCAACTGTGAATTGTCTTTTTGTTCTAATTTAGATTATCTATTGGTGGTTTAAGTTCATTTTAATATCAATTTAAGTTTCTTCAGTGTTATGCTGTTCAAATTTCTTGATTTATTTCGTTTAGTTCGACAAAAAATCTAAATGACAGTGGCAGGATTGTGGAAGTTTTATATTGGACCCATATTACAACGTATTATAAAACAAAATCCTCCACCGCGTCTGTCTGTCTGCCTGTTCGCTATAAACTCAAAAACTAAAGAGCGAATTTTCATGCGGTTTTCATGAATTGTTACAGTGATTCACGAGGAAGGTTAGGTGTATAAATATGTCTTTTTTTTGTACATTGGTTGACATATAACGATAATTGTTGGAAGTGTCGGAAAAAGTCAAGCCGCCTGGGAGCTTTCCTAGGAAAAGCTGCCTAATAATCCGTTTAAGATATAACAAAACAGTTGAGATAATAAACAACGCAGATGAAATCGCGGAAATCAGCTAATATTAAAATAAAGTAAATTTTCAAAAAAAGTATTAACCGACTTCAATATCAATCAAATACCCATTAAGGCACTAAAAAGCGGAAAATAAATAGTTTATCAAATTAACCAAATTAAATAAAACATATGAATATGTGTGCTACCTAGAGATGTATTGGAAATCGGTGCCAACCGAAATTTCAAATTTGTTCCAGGTAGAAATGTATTACAGAGACGCGAGAGTGGACTTAAACTTTGTACCTATGTAGATGATATGATTTTCGGTTCGCACCGACTTCCAATACATCTCTAGGTAGCACACATATTCATATGTTTTATTTAATTTGGTTAATTTGATAAACTATTTATTTTCCGCTTTTTAGTGCCTTAATGGGTATTTGATTGATATTGAAGTCGGTTAATACTTTTTTTTGAAAATTTACTTTATTTTTCCATTTTTAGTGTACATAAATATATTTTACTAGCAGTGCCCGCGAACTCCGTTCCGCCTTAAGTATATTAAAATATGCGCATTTTTGCGGTATGGTATGCGATATGGTTTCAATTGGTTGTACAATAAGTAACGTTTGGTACGAACGCAACCTTATCAATAATCCGCGATAGTTTCTACCACCAACTCGGCTACCATCGCTTCACACATAATACACCTTAAGTAATGTAATTACAATGCTTGCGTCATGTTGCAACACAGCAACGAACATAAGCACAATAGGCACCTAAGAATTGAAGAGTTTTTTTTATAATATTGGTGGCAAACGAACATACGGGTCACCTGATGGTAAGTGATCACGGCCGCCCATGGACACCTGCGACACGAGAGGAAACACAGATGCATTGCCGGCCCTTAAGAAAGGAGTAGGCTCGTTTCTTGAAAGTTTTCTTACTTTGTCACGGATCCCATGATCAGAACCTAACCAAATTCTCATCAAATTACCCTTGAAGTACATCCTTTCCAATAAAAAATGAATCATCGAAATCGGTTAGCGTGATATTGAGTTATTCGTCTATTTGTCGTTTACATAATTAATGCAAATTTAAAACTTATACGGTTTTGCACTGGATGCCGTTGTCGGAACTAGACCAAATTTAAACGGGACCACACGGGAAGCACCAGCTTTCAAATAAAAAAAAATCATCAAAATCGGTTTACCCAGTCCAAAGTTATGAGGTAACAAACATAAAAAAAAAAAAAAAAAAATACAGACGAATTGATAACCTCCTCCTTTTTTTGAAGTCGGTTAAAAAATAACTCTCTTCTTATAATCCTAGTGCAGGGAATAAAAATAAAACATTCATAGATTAATATATCAGAAATATTACATAGTAATAATTTATAATGGATCTCGAATGTATGAATTAATGATCTATATTGACTCATGCTGGACTTTGTAGACTCTGTCTGACGCATCGGTATACTTCGACTGACGTAATATGTATGTCATATAAAATAGCATACGACTAATATTGAACGTCAGAATTACCAGCGATCAGGGAAATATACTAACTATCTGTGCGCAGAATTATTAGCTGTGCCCGTGACTCTGTCCGTGCATTATTATTAACAAAATGGGCGTAGTGCAAATAATCTCTGTATTTAAATATCTACCAATTTTCATAAAAGTTGATTGTACGACATTAACTCTTCAAAATTTAAATTCCGCTGTTTTGAGTTTCCTCTTCTGTCGGCAGTCCTTATGATTTACCTCGACTATTACTAAAACTATTAACTATTCATATATATACTCAACTGTAATAAAAAATGTAGACAAACAATTATATATTAAATCTCTTCAAAGATTCTCTTCCCCATTAGGACATTCGCAGGAGCAAGGCGATAACTAAAAGCGATGACGAAAATAGTTAAATAATAAAGCTACAAAATTGCAAATTTAGATTACACAGCAACATCAATGTAAACAGCAATGTGTACACATCTGTATAGGTTTTGTTGTAGTTATATTACGTTGCTAAAACTTGATGATTGTGCATCGTATATAATCTGAATATCGACGATGTGGTGCCGGCAGAGTAGAATAGCACCACCCGATATCTTCCCGGGGGTATCGTAAAAGGCGATTAAGGGAGTCCGAGATAGTACTGACCCATTGTAACTTGTCATCGTGATACTGTACCATTTCTATCAGTCATTCTCCGGCCGTAACGGCCCCCGTTCCACTGGGTCCAGAAGAACAAGGATGAGTATGTCCACCTGTGTCTAGCGCGCACACTTGTGCACCTTGATATGTCTTGCACATTTGACCGCTTCCATTACTGGACTCCGAGTACTGGTCGTCATGGCCGAAAACGGTCGGAACAATCAACTTCCCATTTTAAATACTGTATTTAGCCATCTCTGCAATCGGTTTGCTGTTGCGATCTTCGATCAACAATAATCGATTGTTATTGTTGCTCGAAGGTTGTAATGTACGAAATTAGAGGGGCTGTATTTTGATAGTGAAAGTGTCAAAGGAATTTGAGTCGTTTGTAGTAATGCAGGAATCTGTGGAATGTATTTCGAATTCAAATACTTTATATTACATAAATTCTAGTTAATGTACCTTTTTATTATGGAGGTAATAGGGTCTTAAGTACTAAAAAGAAATATTTATTTTTTCAGATACTTTATATTTTAAAAATTTTTGTAGGTACAATATTCTAGGAACATTTTGTTAAATTTTCATAACCAAATATTTAAAATGAAGCCAGTGGCGGTGTGAACGGAGTTAACTGAAAAAAGGTTTCCATGCGGTAGTTAGTTCAAACGAGTTCATTATAACATTATATTCTCATCTCAAATCTCAATTCAAATCTCAAAACATGTGTTTTTTTTTTTATTTCCCTACATTGTAATTTATAATAAATATTTTTTTTAGTAAAGTGTGTATAAATAAAAAAGTAATTTAAAAATACATTTAATATAAAAATGATGATTTTACATTGACATATAAAGTCTCAAATAAAAGTAGTGCTCAAAACCGGCCGCAAAAAACTCACCCAATATACGTACGTGGATATAATTATGCGATAAACTTATGATTTTACAAATCCAACCTTACCTGAACGATTTAAAGTTGTTTTTACAAGGACGCAAACGACGCGAGACTCTTTGAAATAGCTGCATAATCTAAAATTAAGCACTCATTTTTGTGTGCCGTCTGTGAGACGTTAAGTGTGCATCTTAAGTTTTTGTATACCAATGAATGAATGAGGTATTTTTCTATGAGGTCTACATTCGTTTGTATGGAACTTAAACCTTTATGGTTTTGGCCATTCAATGAGTTAAAGTGTGAAAGCATAACAAACAAACAGACTAACATTCGCGTTTATAATATTAATTAGTATTAGGATATTGCAACTCTTTAAAATATTCATAGTTATTTTTTAAGCTAGCAACACTAATTAACTAACAATTATTATTTATGACCAGCATTTGATAACATGCCTTTAATTTGACAAATGAGTTTGTGTAACCGATATTCAATAAACCCACATATATACAGGACATGTATTGTATATAACAATACTTTACATCATTATTTTTAATGATTTACCCGATAGCCGGTTGACTTGTATCGTGTATTGCCAACTTACCTCATAATTTAATATTGGGTTGATGCTGTGATCGATCCGATTACCTACACTTATAACGTGGCATGATTTGTGGTCCATGGGCCTCAACTAAGTAATATAAAAAAATATATTTTCATCGTACCTTCTCACATGAAGTTTGAGATTTTCATGAATGAACACGTGAGAAAACTAGAGCCTTAGTTCCCAAAGTGGTCCAGGTGGACTCCAGGGGTCCATGGGAGACTCGACGGTGGTCTACGTTGGCGTGACAAACAAATGGGTTTCATAATTTGTAAGCGTAAACGAAAATGTATATATAAAATTCTATTATATACATTATATAATATGTTATATATAAAAGTAATATTATATTATAACAATAATAAAAGTGTAATAATTAAATCTATACTAATATTATAAAGAGGTAAAGTTTGTGAGTTTGTGGTATTGGTAATCTCAGGAACTACTTAACCGATTTTGAATATTCTGTTAACAAAAGAAAGCCAAATTATTTGTGAGTGTCATAGGCTATATATTAACGCGAAAAATTAAAAGACTTTTTTTGATAGACAGATTTGTAAAGTAAGTCTGAGAAAAAACGGTCGAACGAAAACGTTTCTTAACGCTGCCTTAACGATGAGAGATATATGATTGAGTTCTAGAGAAAAGTTGTAGAGCTTGATAATGCCTCAAAAGTCAGCGACAGCACTTGTCTAACTTTTATAAATGTTTACCACCCAAGGAAGTGGGCACGGGTCATCTAGTATTTCAATAAATGCAACATTTAAAGAATATACTATTTTTCTTTTTATATTTACCACTTCGGATGAGGAGTTTTCTAAATGAAATAAGTGAGTACTGATAGGTTTCTTGTGCTGTGAGTAAATGTCAAAAAAGTAAAGTTGGATGGAGTCACTTTTTTGATTGGCCAACGTTACTTTATTGACATACACTCACAGCACAATCAATTAATTAATTAAACAATCAATTCTCTTTCCTTTTTTTGAATATTATTTCTTCGTGGTTGGAACTCGGCCGCGACGCAAATTTCCATAATTAGATCTATTATTGACATTTTTTGTTGAGTCTTGGATATATGGTAGAAATGTAACTGCAGGGGTCCACCGGAACCAGCTAAATTTTTAAAGTAGTCTATGAGGAAAAAAGTTCTGGAATCTCTGGTATAGATAATAGAAAAGTTTAGACAAGCGGGGCCGCAGATGAAAACTAGTACGCTCATAATTCACATTAACTCGAACTGAGTCGTACGGTAAACAACACGTGACATTTATGAAGGGTTAACACGCACATTGACGATATTCTCACAATTCCGTGGTAGTTTATAAATTCGTAAAGTATTACAAGAACTTCATGCTCAACCAAATGAACCGCTCAGTGGAACACGCGAATGAACTGCTCAGTGAAGCGGGACGCCTGACTGCTTGCGACGCTTCGGTTTTAAGAAATGTTAAGTTTAAAACATCTCACACCTTCGTTAAATGGTGGTGTTAACAACACACACAAAATAAATAGAAAAAAAAACCTGTTAGAGCGTTATACAATGTTGAATAATATTATGGGATACGTATACCAATTTCTCCTACTCACGTAATTATTGTATATGAAATGTACGAATAACAAGAATGAAATGGTTGTAGGATAGTTAGTTCCTTCTACCATGGAAGCTTGAAACTGTCAATGTTATTTCGATAGATTAAAACATCTCAAAACTGACCACCATTTGCGCCGTGTAATTTCTTTTCTTTCCGAACGAGCTAGACGAAATATCCTATAATAAAGTAACATATACATACTTGAAATTAAAATATTGGTTTATTATGGAAAATGTGACAATCATATCATTGCTTAGAGTCAGTCAAATGGAATGACTTCCCACTCGCAACTTGTTATTTTCAATAATTAATGTGGCATAAATAACTCTTGACTACACGTGCTTTATTATATTTTAGATGTACGGAATTATATTACTTTTTCTAATGATACAGTATAAGTTAGCTTTTGCAATCACTACATATTATAAAGTCCTCCGCCGCTGTCTGTCTGTTCGCGATAAATTTAAAAACTACTAAGCGGAGTCTAATGCGGTTATAGTCATTATTAGGTAGAGTGATTCACGAGGAAGCTTTAGGAATATAATTTGTCAAGATTTTTTTATAAATTGGTTGAAATATAACAATAAATGTCGGAAGTGTCGGAAAAAGTCAAGCCGGTGGAAGCTTTCGTCGAAAACTTCTTCGGACATTGCGTCGATCGATAGGTTCGAATCCTGTGAATGAGCCGGCGAAAATATCGTGATAAAATCATAGCATAGTTAAACCATAGATTTTTTCTAAGCCCACTTAACTAGTTCCCACCCTCGAGTTGAAAATTTGTCGTCAAGCGCCTCCTTTTTATTATTGTTATTATATTATTCATCGGACTATTGACTGCTGCATTATCCACTATTGTAAATAAATAAAATAATTATTTTTTACCAATTCTTGTTGGTAACGTTGATGTTTAATAAAAATATTTCGAACTTGAGAACGATATCTAGTAAATTACAGCCCACTATCTACATTATACTTATAGTAGTTTATTGCTTTCTTTCATTGTAAGTACGGGGTTTGGAATTTGAACATACCAAAGTCCTAGTCTTTCGCAATGGCATTCCAACGCACCACCATTCGGGCAAGAACCATGGAATATATTTTATGCGTCTTGTTAACCTGCTTATTACGTTCAAACAAAACGTTTCGGAGGTACGAGTAATTTTTAATTTTTCTTTATCGCGTAGGAAGTTGCTTATCATAACTAAAAACCATAGTATAGCTATTATTACAATAATCATGTGAATTATACAAGAGTGTTGACTGTTGAATGTATTTAAAAAACTTCCTTATGCCTATTACCTACAAATATATAACGGTTGAAAAAAACGTTACTATGTGTATAAATACTAACTGTCCGCCCGGGATTCGCACGGTTGTACTAATGAAAAACATGAAACCAAATCTTACATTTATAGTATGTCTATGAATGAAGTAGAATATTCCAAGGCAACAGCCCAAGCCGAGGTTTGGCCACTCTGGCACCCTTGACCTTGTTGCCAAGCGGCGAATGCTTTAAGCGCTCGCCTTAGTATTCCGGTGAAGCTGTGAAGGCCAATAGCGTAGTCAGTTCGAAAATGGCAACAGAACAAATGAACATCAATCTTTCAAATTTGTCAATATTTTTGAAGATGAAGAAGATTATATTTACCGTTTTCTGCTTCAATTTTTTTACTGTTTCAGTCACATTTTTTATATGGAGATTTTTTTATCACAAATGTTTCTTTTTTCCGTACGATCTTCCACACGATTTCTTTTTTGTACCAACCTTCTGACAATGGCCCACATAAAGACACAATGGTCAAATAGGTGTAGTCACTCTGAAGAGATGTACTTACATAAAATCGGAAATGAATTTTCGTTCATATAGATATGTTAGTATATCTGAGCTTAACTTAAAAATGATTGTAACGTGTAATGTATTCTAAATATATACATCACTACATATTATAAAATAAAGCCCTCTTCCACATCTGTTTGTCAGTCTGTTCGCGATAAACTCAAAAACTACTAAACTGATTTTCATGCGGTTTTAACCAATAGATAAAGTGATTCATGAGGAAGGTTTAGGTATATGATTTGTCAAGATTTTTTTGTTATTATCAGGGCGGCATAACATCCGCCGGCCCAGATCGTATAATATAAATGTTAAAAAGACAAACCCGATCAGGTTTCTTGTCAGTTCTTCTCGATGAGTGAGTTGTCTTTCCGAACCCGTTCATAAGCGCCTTAGAAGGGCCTAAATTGAATAAAGTATTTTTGATTTGATTTGACATCGTTTGATCGATCATCATAAAAGTCAGTACACCTAATCATTGTGATGGTTTTTTTTAATGCATTTTACTATAATTTTCCACTAGGTGGCGCCGCAATACATAAAATCATGTACCTTTCCACCAGTGCTCATCTAAATTGGTGTGCGCAAATAATTGAATTCAGACAATAATTTCGTGCTTTCTATTTTATTATAACTGAAGTATTTATTACAAGTAATAATAGTAACAAGTAACAATAAACGCGTACGGAGTCGGGAATATAATTAGTCCTTCGTAAATAAGTCGAAAAAATTAGTTCCATACGTTAGTCGAACTACATAATATTTGATATATGTTTCTACCAACCCTGTGCTTTACACAGCGTAATGCTTTATACTTTTGTACTATGGTTATATATTTTATGCTTTATTGTAACTGCATTTGTTGAAGCAAACCTTTTTTTTTGGGTCGTTGGCAAGGTCTCAGTACTCGGTCAAGGAAACACTTGAACAAGCCCGTGATTTCCACATCATAAGCGACATGGATTGTAAACCGGTAGCACGCTAACTAACAAATATATAAATTTCCCATAAAAACGACCAATAAGTTATCATGTTATGTAGTTCTATATACTGAAATTATATAGATACAAGTAATAGATCCTATTAGATACATCAACAATATATAATTTATCTCAAATTTAATTAATTGAATCTCTTGAAAACATTACGTCGATAGACGCGACTTATGTATGGCTAGCCTCTGCCCGCGACTTCGTTCGCGTGGAATAGTTACTTTGGGCTAACGCAAACAAGACAACGAAACTCTCAAAAAGAAAAAAAAACGATTTTGAAACAATCTTCATTGGTCCTCCGCTCCTATTGGTCTTAGCATGATGATATATAGCCTATAAATTTCTTCGATAAATGAACTATATAACGCTGAAAGAATTTTTCAAAACGGACCAGTAGTTCCTGAGATTACCCCCCTACGTCACAAACTCACAACGTCACAAACTTTACCTCTTTATAATATTAGTATAGATTAAGTATAGATTATAATAATATAATTAATTAATAGCTTCCGCCCACGACTTCGTACGCGTGGAATAGTTATTTTGGGCTAACACACAGCGGAAGCTCTCAAAAGGAAAAAAAACAACGATTTTAAAACATTCTTCATTGTTACTCCGCTTCTATTGGTCTTAGCGTGATGATATATACGTGACATTCACAAACAACGTGGCTTTCTATTGGTAAAAGAAAAAGTCAAAATCGGTTTAGTACTTCCTGAGATTACCCCCTACAACGTCACGTCACAAACTCACAAACTTTACCTCTTTATAATATTAGTATAGATTCTCGTATATGCCTATCTTTTCGTGCTCTCTTTTTGTATCCTTCTTTTTAGTTTAAAATAGAATTAAAAACATGGAATAAATATGCTCAAAGTCCAGCCAAAGCCCAGCCTTCCTCAAATGAAAGGGTATCATCATATGTGAAAGATGTGTAAAAAAGGGAAATTAGTTACTAATAGCAAAAAGAATTCACAAAATCAAAGCTTCAGAAATTTTCGTAATTGTGATAATATTTTTCATTTATACATTCCTTACTATTTATTGTATACATTTGGTGTCCATACAATTAGTTCACAAATGAAGGTAATTCAAAAAATACGCGGACAGTGATTTCCTCGTGCATCAAAGAGTAATAGAATATTTGCTAGATACACTTTACCACAGTGACAGCATTAAACCCACGCAAATGTACATAATAGTAGGTCAAATGTGAATACTGTCATAAGGTAAAACTTTGACACTGGCGATTGCTACAGCAACGCTCAATAAATAAAAAG
Organism: Antheraea yamamai; assembly: GCA_036509395.1. Taxonomy (NCBI): domain Eukaryota; kingdom Metazoa; phylum Arthropoda; class Insecta; order Lepidoptera; family Saturniidae; genus Antheraea; species Antheraea yamamai. Next base: position 1,931,501 of record AP028441.1, read on the forward strand.
TTTTTTTTTTTTTTTTTCTTCGAACTGACTACGCTATTGACCAAGCAAGGTCTTAACAGCTTCACCGGACTACTAAGGCGAGCGCTTAGGGCACTCAGCCGATTTTATTTTGACAACTAGCTCAAGGGTGCGCGGCACACCTCGGCTTTGGCTGTTGCCTGATACATGCAGTTCGCGACCTATGTGAGCTAACCTAAGCTAAGCTAACTATTCATACATATATGAGTTGTTGAAACATATATGTGTACCAAGCATACATACCTCAACAACTCTTATATATATTTCGTATCGGGTAATTTTCTAAACTATTTCAGTTTGATAAGGGAAAAAAGATAAGACCCTTCCACTTGCATGTGTAAGCGTGTATGCGTGCACGTGTGTGGAGGTGATATGTGTAATGTTGTCGCAGTGATGTAAGATTTTGTGTCACTGTATCGCGCGAGCAGCGTACTCAAGGGCTCCACGCCGAGGGAACAGACCTAGGCTTGAGCAACTGCCGAGGGGGGCCTAGTCTGGTGTGCGGGAGCGAAATTTATCCCTAGACCACGGCGGCGTGATCTGTGGTTACGCGGGCGTAAATAAATAAAAAGTAGTTAACAAAAATGAATAGCAACGAATAATGCGATCTAGAACAACATAATAACGAAATCAACTCAGAACATACATGAACACATGAAATAAAACTTTGACACTGGTAATTGCTTCAACGACACCTATTTAACAAAAGAAAAAATTGAGCCGTCACGGGACGCCTGGCAGATGTGAAACACATGTGTAACATAGTAAACAACACTGTATACACTATAGTTTGCGAGCTCAGTGCGACAAGAGAGATTGCGCACAGTCGCTTGCGCATGGCATCGGAAGACAGGAAGATTCTTTCAGTCCTATTTACTAAAATATTTTTGAATTTTATTACATCATAATCACCAAAAACTAAATATGTATGAACCAATATCGGATAATTTATCTCAAATTATACCTATACATCATAATTATCATACTAGGAATGGCCCGCGGATTCGTACACAATAATTGGGGTATCATCATAGGCCTTTTCATCTGTAACAGAGGATTTAAGTAGCATTCTGGCGGCACTTTCGTAAATGGCTGACAAGATCAATCCGGGAACAAATCGCTCGGCCGCCAATTCGGCAAGTATGTACATCTGTACCCCTAGGTGGACGGGGGTAGGAGGCATGCTCGTGACGCCTCATGCGTTTTTATTCCAATTGCCGAAACCAGGTCGTGTCGTGCTTTGATTGGCCTTCGTGAATTAGGCGACACCATTTAGCACGGTCCAAGGCTAACTCCTCCCATTGGCTGCTTGGGATATTGAATGTAGCCATGTCACGTTTAGTGCAATCCTTAAAACGAAGCATAGGACGGCCAACAGACCTCTTTGCATATGCAACCTCTGCAAGCAGAATTTGTCTTGGCAAACGAGTTCGTTCCATTCGATGCACGTGCCCTAACCAACGCAGTCATCTCTTTTTGAGAATAGCGGTAATGCTAGGAAGCTGTGCCTCACTCAGGATGGACTCGTTTGTCACGTGATCGTTCCACGCTATGCCCGGTATGTTTCTAAGACATCGCAAGTGGAATGTGTTCAGTCGGCGTTCTTGTTTTGCGTATGTTGTCCAGGATTCTGCTCCGTACAAAAGCATACTTAGGATACATGATTGCTAGATATGCATTTTTGTTCTTACAGTAAGGTGCCTATTATCCCAAGCTCTTGTACGAAGTTTACCGAACGTAGAGGCTGCTTTACCAATGCGGGAATCGATCTCAGCGTCAAGCGACAGATTGCTCGATACTTGCGAGCCTAGGTAGCAAAACTTGTTGACTACGTCTAAAGGTGTGCCGTTAAGTAAAACCATTGGTTGTTCTGAACACCCCTGAGCAAGAATAACGGTTTTCTTGACGTTGATGGACATTGAGAATAGGTCGCACGCTTTAGCGAATTTGTCCATCAGGCTCTGAAGCTGATTTTGACCGTGGACAACGAAGGCAGCGTCATCAGCGAAAAGAAGACTATGTACAAATAGATCCTCCCTAAAACGCTTAGACTTGAGTAACCAGATGTTGTATAGCCTACCATCAGAACGCGTGTGTAGGTGGATGCCTTGCTGTTCTACACCGAAAGTAACCTTTAAGAGTACTGAAAAAAATATCCCAAACAAGGTAGGAGCCAAAACACAACCTTGACAAACGCCACGACGCACTTCAAAAGATGCTGAAGCGTTACCATTATGAAGTATTGAGGTTCCATGCCCTCGTGGAATGACCGCACTATCTCTAGGAGTTTCCGTGGGCATCCAATTCTAGCAAGGATAGAGTACAGCCCTTCTCTGCTTACGGTGTCAAATGCCTTGTTCAGGTCTACAAACGCGACAATAAGGGGGATTGATGCTCTCTACACTTTTCTTGTAGCTGTCGAAGAGAGAATATCATATCGACAATTGACCGTTGGGACCTAAAACCGCACTGTGCCTCGGGGTATATGCGATCAGCAAGCCTTTGCAGTTTGACCAAAACTGCCCTGGTGAAAGCTTTACCGACAATGCTAAGAAGGGATATTCCGCGGTATCAGTTGCAGTCACCGCGGTCGCCTTTGCCTTTGTAGAGAGTGACGATGTTAGCATCGTGCATATCCTGTGGCACATAGCCTCTATCCCAACATTTGGCCAGGTGGTTGTGAAGGGTGGGAAGGAGGCACTCAAGTTTGACAATTTCGGTGGTAATATTGTCTTTACCTAGACTCCGTCCGCATTTGAGCTGCTTCACAGCTAGATGAAGCTCTTCGACCGTGGGTGCGGCATCTAAGTCGTACCAGGTCGGCAGGTTCGAGGTAAGTTCCATTATTTCTGGCGGAAGGTCTACACGTTCCGAATAAATCCCAATGTACTGCTCCACCCATCTAACCATCTGACGACTACTGTTTCTTATAACGCAGCCATCAACTTCTTTGAGAGATGCCGTCTTCTTTGGAGTAGGTCCAAGATCTTTTTTGATGCCTGCGTAAACTCCACCAATACCCCCCGCATCAGCACACGCCTGAATGCTGTGACATAGCTCGTACCAATGCGCGTTTGCAAAAAAACGAGTGCTACGCTGAAGCTCGGCTTTTGCCTGCACGAGTTCCTTACGCTCCTTATCAAGAGGGTTAAGGTGGAAATTTAAAGCAGCTTGACGTTTGGTGTTAATCAAGGGAAGTAGGTGCTCTTGATTGTCGAGAAACCAGTCTTGAGTATTTGCTTTTTGATATCCAAAAGCTTTGCCTGCAGTGTCAGTCAAAATTTATCTCCTGCCAAAAAAATACCGTTCGACGCGCCTTAAGAAGCTTTCACCTGAAAAAACTTATCTACAGTAGCTGAGAATATGCAAAAATATTCACAAATCTGATAACTCTTTATAATAATAATAATTGATTTTAATTTTACAATATCTATTTTATATAACTTATCGATTGTGGTATCACGTGAAGGCAAATAAACCACACGGTGACATGTTTGCGAAGAATGTGGCAAAAAATAAATACGTAACCCAAATAGAAACGCCTCCACTCTCTCAGTAAGTCCCAGAAGCACTTTAAAATCAGATTTTTATTGACTTACAAATCGGGGTAATAAGAGTAGCACAGTATTAAAAAAATAACGTCATCACAAACGACACAATTTTAATTATTTTAATAATTTGCGTTGACGAAAAATAGGAGAAATCACTACATATTATAACAAAGTCTTTCGCCGCGTCTGTCTGTATGTCTGCTCGCGATAAACTTAGAAACTACTGAGCGGATTTTCATGCGGTTTTAATTAATAGATAGATTGATTCATGAGGAAGGTTTAGGTATATAATTTGGCAAGAGTTTTTGGAAATTGGTTGAAATATAACCATAATTGTTGAAAGTGTCGGAAAAAGTCAAGCTGCCTGAGAGCTTTTGTCGGAGACGCTGCCTCATCCCTTTGAGATATAACAAAACAATTTAGATAATAAACTACACAGACGTAGTTGCGGGAATCAACTAGTTGATAATAAAAACGAATACTTAAACGATATGGACAGCTGTAAATACAATTGTGAAATATCACTTGCATATTTAACAGTTTCACGCTTTAGATGAAAATATATTGCGACTAGACTTGACCGCCATTTTAAAGAATCCAGTGAACTGTAGACAGCCAGTAGTAATCAAGTAAATCATAAAGCATATCCTCGAGTAATATTTAGTCTTACTTTTATGAAAATCGATTCACTCTATCAAAAGTTATTGTAATTCGAATGATGACGCGACTGAAGTACGAGAGAATAGTAGAAGTAAAAAGTAAATGAAGATGATTTTATTAGTCACTTTTTTTACATTAAGTTCCACGCGGACGGAGTCGCGGGCACAGCTAGTGTCTAACTAAAATAGTTTGACAATAACCACATTTGATTGTAGCTGGCACATTGCTAACACTATCGCGGTTAGCGATGGTGGCGCGGTGCGGCGGTCGGTGCGCGCGAGTTTTCACTTTCACGGGCCGTTGCTCTTCGGGCGTCCTCGGCGTGCTTCGGCTCTCTAGGTCAAGGCCGAACGGGACCTCTACGGACTAATGGAACTTCAATTTGATACTACTAATTTGTTTATTACGAACCTCGATTTTTTGCAACATTCAGTTTCAGATATTTTATTTTTCGAGTTCAAATTGTTATTTGTTTATTGAGTTTATAGATTAGTGTTTAAAAGGTGATGGTAAGGCAGAGAATGATTCACAACATTAACCTCCTAAGGCCCAAGCTATAATAATCGAGATGAGTTAAAAACTTATGTGTTTACATGTTCCGGTCCACGAATTTTAGTTTTTTAATGTAAAATTCAACTAATATTTTTATCTCTTGTTCATTTAAATGCACATTGTGCGTTTAGATAATCCTGAGTTTTAAATGAAAGAACATTTTTTTAATGAATAATATTGCATTAACAATATTAGGTGAGATTACAGTTGGCTCGAAACTTTAGAAGCAAAATTCATAAAACTTCAAAGTACATCGTATTGTACACTGGGCTTCTAGGAGATGATTTTTATTTCAGACTAGCGGCACCCGTAGCTCCGCACGCGTTTTTTTTATTCGTATTAAAGAATTATAAAATTGTGAGACTATGTACAATTATAGAAATGCTCTTTAAAAGCAATTATAAGGAAGACACCCACGCCACTTACAATAACATGTAACGAGTACATTAGATATATAAATACTAACAGCGTGCCAAATGAGGTTTGTCATCAGCAACATATTTGGAACCTTATTCCACCATATAACTACCTCAGTGCTCACTTACACTGTATAAGGAACTAATGAAACAATGACTTAAAATATTATTATAAAGATTTACATTTACATTGAATTTAATATATATTGCCATTATAATAAAGATTTTGTGAGTATACAAAAAACAAACGCTTGTCTGTTCCGCAAGAAATTGTATTATGGAACTCTTTACGTAATACGTTTATAATCTAAGATCTTGTTAGGAAGACCTCTATATCATTAAAGTTATTAATAATTATAATGTCGAATTGTAAACAATAAGCTGATAATTATTTATCTAATTAAAAATACAGAATGAGTTGAAATCTTGCTAAATTTCATGCAGACAAAGTTGCGGGTAACAGCTAGTCAAATAAAATAACCTCAATTACTTTTTATAAGGTTCGTTATCTACCAGTGAAAGTCCCGTGAAAATCGGTCTAACCGTTTTGTTGATAACACAGCGGGCGAAGCCACGGTTAATAGCTAGTCTAAATTAAATTAAAATAAATTAAATTACTTTTTATAAGGTTCGCTATCTACAGGGAAATTCCCATGAAAATAGATCTAACTGTTTCGGAGAAAGCACTGTGGGCGAAGCCACGGTTAACAGCTAGTATAAACTAAAATTGCTTGAATTACTTTTTATAAGGATAGATATCTGTCAATGAAAGTTTCGTGAAGATCGCTCTAATCGTTTTGAAGATAGAACTGCGGGCGAAGCCACGGTTAGCAGCTAAATTAAATTAAAATAGACTAAATTTCTTGTTATGATGTCCGCTATCTGCTGGTGAAAGTTCCGTGAAAATCAGTCAAACCGTTATGGAGATAGCATTGCGGACGAAGCCGCGGTTTATAGCTAGTCTAATTTAGAGTAGTCTAAGTAACCCACTGTAATTTCAGCTATCTGCCAGTGAAATTCCCGTCAAAATCGGTCCAGCCGTTTCGGAGATTACCCGGAACAAACAGATAGACAGTCCGACAAAAATTTAAAAAATTGCATTTTTGTTGTCAGCGTCGTGTATACTCTCGTACCCAATCAGTAAAAAAAAATATTTTGATATTACATATATACACTTAATTTTTATTATATGTATAGTAGATAGACCAGGGCCTGAATGCCACGTATCAGTTTGTATAATAAATCGTACATTAGGTCTTACGAGGTTGATATGTACTTCTTCAAGTTTACAGATATTATTTTTTAATAGGTAAGGCTTATAAGAATTTATATCAATTTTACCTCATGTTAAATGATGATGTGGCCAAATCCAAGACATATTCTAAAGTGCATCTACCAGAACATATTTATATATGTTTCGCGATACATCTTGAACCAAAAAATAGTTTCAATATCATGTATTACTAAAAGGAAAGCTCAGGTATAATGTAAGATTCATCAATGTTATCATTTATCCTTATTACAAGAATAATACTTTTATACTACAAACCAACTGTACTTACGACTCGTTTGTACAATGAGCTCGCATCCAAGCACATCTCATTAGACGTATTTAACCATCGAGCTTTTAAACTCAAAAGGACAATTAAACACATTTTATTTATATCCATGACTATATAAACAACATTTAGTAAATTATATTTCAATATCTTTCATTATATTTGCCATCTTGTTTTCTCAGTTAATTTTAGTTTTTATAAATAATTTTATTTTCACTTTTTCATTTATTTTTATTCTATTTTTTTTCTTTGTCAAACGTTTATTAATATTTATTTTTACCTAATTTAAATGTTTCATTATAGTTAAAATAATGTAAGCTGTGTCGATGCGATAAAGCGTTGTAGGTTTTCAGTCTAGTATGCTCCTTATTATTGTTATTATATTATTCATCGCGCTGTTAACTGTTGCATTATCCACATTTGTAAATAAATAAATGTGAATCGTTTGTAAGGTATTTTAATGTTTTATGCCTTCCTTGGGCCGGTATGCATATAAACGAGTTTCAAATGGTTTTTACACAGCGTAACGATGTATGCTTTTATGGTCTCTCTGTGTTCTACGAAGCGTTCTCTGCGGAACGAATTTTCTCATCATTTGCATGTTTAGTCGTCTTGTCGCCATGTATTTATTGTTACAAAATATCCGTAAATACCTATATGTCTCTCATTCCTGGAGTAGTAATCAATCCATGAAGAATAGAGTACGGCACTTCGATATTCGTGTTGAATATGATTGTCAGTTTTGAGTTTGACACGCTTTTTTTTTTAAACTGGTTCGGCAAAATTATTGAACGGTACCTGATGGAAAGTACAGTACAGTCCATAAATAACGACGTTTGTCGGTGTTAAATAACAACGGCGGTCGTCGCTATCATGCCGACCTGCACATGTGCCTCTTCACGCCTCGTTTGAAGGACCCCATGTCATAAGAGGAAGGGAACATACTGGCTGGGAGGCAATTCCACATCTTCACAGTACTACAAAGATAAGAATTGTCGAACTTCTTCGTTCTTGCCGGGATGGTTGCTACTGTGAAAGCTTAAATATAACAAAATCCAATGTCGTGATGTCCACGATGAATTCCGAAACTATATTTATGTATAATTTAGTCCAACTTGAGAGATAGGATAATTTATATATCGATTAATGGCTTCAATATTTCTTAATTACAAATTACATGACTGTCAATGTTGATTATTGTTGTTAATTGTAGGTTCATCAGTATCGAACAAATGCCGCTTTAAATTTTGTGTGTTCATAGAAAATTGTATGATTATAACAGTAGTATCTCTTAGATGGCGCCACTTTTTAATTTTCATAATTTTAATTCATACTCGCAGCCTTTCAGAGTTTATCAATTCTAATTAATAATACTGGAGGTGGATCGTCAGCAGTTGGAATTTGAACACCGCTGTATGTTCAGTAGGTTTTGTCGGATACAGTAACAAACTTCCATCAATCCTCACAAAATGTCTTGTTTTTAATATTAAAAGGTTGATTACTAAAGTATTCTTTATATTTAATGAAAATTCCTTCACGTACTGTTTCACCTATTACCATTACAATGTAGTCAAACGCGCTGACAATTAACATGAATTAAAGCGGACATCGATATTCTATACTATATACATATTATATAAGGCATTCCACGTCAAATCGGATGATTGGAAATATAAAAAAATATTACCTTAATTTTGTGATATGTCTTAGTACTCCCCAAAATAGCGCTTCCGATAGATTTCTAGATTCTTTTATTACTTCTTCAAAATAACGTTTTTTTTTAGTTTCTTGGACATAACTCTCTTAAAATAGTGCAAATTTGATCTTTTTTGTGTCTTTGATTTTTTTTTTCTGTAAAGGGCACCTCAAACCAAAAAAAAATAATAAAAAAAGATAAAATTTGAACCATTTTTAAGAGAGTTGTTTCCAAGAAACTAAAAACGACTGTGTTTTGTACAAGTATCAAATAACTCTCAATATTTACCAGCACGGCTATTTTAAGGGTACTAAATCACAAATTCAGGAAATAAAATAATTCATACCTTCAGATTTGGCGTGGAATGTCCCGATATATCATTTACGTCAATATCGAATATGCATTTGTGTATAATTAACACGAATACTGAACGGTCAGTTCGCTGTCCCTTATTAACAGTCACTGATATGTAGGTACCTATGCGCGAACCTAATTTCGAATGTTCGTGTATTAAACTCAAAGTTATTTGAAAAAAAACCTTGGGTTCCGCTCGTAATTGCTGCATCGTTAGCTATATTATACGAGATTTCGACTAGAATGTACTTATGAATATAATGCATTAGTTACCGCCGATAAATCTACTACGCAAGAGCAGTAGCCACTGTAATGCGACCCTCAAGCTGGCAGCAAGGTAGGAGGCACCGGACAAAAATGTGATACTCTTTAGCAGCACCCGGAGAGCACGTGCAGGGGAATAAGAGGTACACTTCCTGCGGAAGCGAATAACATCGCCATAAACGTTTAATTTACACAACAATCTTCTTTAAAAATTGTCAATTCAAACCAAACTACGCGATATTTCATCATTATGAAAAATAAGCTAATTTTGTAGGTAGAACTTGGCGGGTAGCTTCCTTTTTACGAACACTTACTCACCCGGAATATAACGTCTCTGAGCATAAATTACTATTTTTTCAATCGATATAATCTGGCCTAGCGATCGTCGACCTCTCTTATCAGCCTGTTATCGCACGGGAGGACTATGTTGCACTTGGCAAAGAAAGCATAGTTATCGCTCTGATAACAAGATACGCTGCAACAGTGACCAGTGCCTTCCGCTATGATCTCATATTTTGAGGTACTCGATAGCTTTTTGCAAGTTATAATGACTGCTCAGTAAAAGAGAAAGCAAGAGACTGCTAATCTTATATATCCAGTCGCTGCCATCTAAGGGACACAGTTCGTCGCTCCATCTACCTGGCTGGTCCCAAACAACATTCGCATTACTTCTACGAAAACTGAGTTCTTTGAGAATCATTGTGCATGGTGATTATAAGCTCCACTATTGACCTAAGATATCGCTGATTCGATCTTTGAGCGTGGCTAACTTTTGCCCTGTGAATATCTACATATCATCTGTTTAAATACCACTAGCAGGCACGGCGGACGTTGTCACGCCCCGATAATAAAATAAAACTTTACAAATTATATACCTAAACCTTCCTCATGAATCACTTTATCTACTGGTAAAAGCCGCATGAAAATCCGTTCTGTAGTTTTTGAGTTTATCGCGAACAGACAGACGTGGCAGAGGACTTTGTTTTATAATACGCAGTAATAATAGGACACCTGATATTAAATAAAAGATCAAATTTAATGGAAATATTTAACAATGAATTAGATTAATTGTACCCGTAAATATAAAGAATGGAAAAACGAACGGGCATGAAGAAAAGTGCATTAGATATTTAAAATAACAAATCTTATTTAAATGAACCGTTCTTTAAGTTTTAAAAATAAAAATAACAGGATTTTTTTTAAGAGTTTACCTGAGTCGTGAATTGGACCAAATAGAAATGTAAAAATTAGATATTAAGTTTTTGTGCCAATCGAGAGAATCTATGGCAAGGGTACTAAATCTCTCAAATAAAAATTGTATGTTACAATTAAAGTAGTAGGTTTGCAATTTCACAATTCGTACATATCAACTGAACTTACTTAATCTAGACTATCTATTTAAAAAACTAGAAAAGATTATAATTTCCTTAGAATTCCACGGTAAGAATACTTAAATAAAACAATATTATGTGTTAAGTATAATAGTCAAGTAAATAATTTCTACATAATTAAGTTATAATAACTTTGTTTAATTTACAATACACTTTTTTTATTAGATGTGATATTATGACGAAAAATATAAAAAACGAGATTTTTTTTTAATAATTTGAAATTCTAATTTAACTAGTTATAACATGTATTATAAATGCGAATGTGAATTTGTCTGTTACGCTCTACATCCAGAAAAGAAGTACTGTTTCCGAGGGATAACCTGTAATATTAGAACAACCATAGTAAGACTACTAAATATCATATATATTCATTACTGGCTGTGCCCGCGACTCTGTCCGCGTAGAACATAATGTAAAAAAAACTGTGACTGATAAAATCATCTGATTGCATTAAGTACATTTACCTATCTACTTTTCTCTCGTACTTAAATCGCGTCGTCATTAAAATTACAATAACTTTTGATAGAGTGAACCGATTTTAATGCAACCAAAACTAGTTACTCGAGTATATGCTTTGACTTTCTTGCTAAGGTTTTATCGTAAATGCAATACTTTAGCAGTTATGCGTGTTCATACAAACAGACAGATAGATAGATAGACAGACGAACATTTCTAAAAATTATCGAAATTTATTTTATTACTTATTCCAAGACACCTGCAACAATTTTTTTTCCCCAAAAATCTAAAAAGTACAAGCACGTTTGATTTACATTCCTATTATATGTCAGATAAATAGTATAGTATTATAAATAGAATTGATAGAATTGTACATAAAAAATGTATTTTTTTCATTTCAGATAGTAAACAATGCAAGAACAGGAGGGCGACTTCGAGCCGGCGCATCACGCGCGCCGGCCAATGAACGCGTTCCTCATATTCTGCAAAAGGCACAGAAGCGTCGTTCGAGATAAATATCCTAATCTTGAGAATAGGTACGCTTCAGATAACATCAATTACTTCAACTTTTTTAATAATGGCGCCTCGTCGATACAAATTCTGCCAGTGTCAAGTCAATTATGGTAACACCTGTTACATTCTCCTAGCTTTTATGACATACTCCCACACGTACATAAAACCTTTGTTTTATAGGAATCCTAACAAATTTTAATCGATAAATTCCTGAATCGTCCTAAAGGAAAGAAATTGATTATTTTTTTGCAGACATACTTGCCTTAATGACATGACATATTTAAAATTTAGATGAAACTAGCAGTCCCGGCGGACGCTGTCCCACGCTGATAATAAAAATAACCTTCACAAATTATATACCAAAATCTTCCTCATGAATCACTTTATCTACTGATAAAAACCGCATGAAAATCCGTTCAGTAGTTTTTGAGTTTATCGCGAACAGACAAACAGACAGACGCGGTAGGGGACTTTGTTTTATACTATGTACTGATATTGGTAGTTTTCCCGTATAATATTTTTTAAATTATATTATACATAACTAAAATTAACCAGATAATATATATCGTTCCACTATTTTAATAGTATTTATCTGCTTATATAATATATGTAATGTGTTGTGTGGTTGGGTATATCGTTTGTTTTAAACAATAGGCCGAATAAGTTGCTCTGTAATAGAGAATTGATTTTGTTAGACAACAATAAAAATTACAATATTATATTAAATACAGTAATCTTCTTAACCTAACTTACTAATTATAAATAAATTTTTAATACCTGTAATAGAGAAACAACATTCAAAGCTATTGCTTCACTTTATTAATTATTCCTTATTAATTATAGATTACAATATGAACGTTACAAAATGGCATCTAATTGTCATTATTCCATAGTTAATCCTGCATGTCTCTACCATAGATAATACAGAGTTTAAAAAAACATAAATATTTCAATAAATAAAAAAGAAATTCATATAAAGATTTAAATGATCTTCATTTACATCCCAATCCCCCCCCATAGAGTGTTACATATCATCGGGTACCGGGATAATTTTTGTTAGGTGGAAAAGGTTTGATTCTATTTTTTTATGCCCTGTGTTAATCCTATAGATTGAGTTTATAGAAGAGACACATTACAAAACAACATTCAAAGCTATTGCTTCACTTTATTAATTATTCCTTATTAATTATAGATTACAACGTGAACGTTACAAAATGGCATCTAATTGTCATTATTCCATAGTTAATCCTGCATGTCTCTACCATAGATAATACAGAGTTTAAAAAAACATAAATATTTCAATAAATAAAAAAGAAATTCATATAAAGATTTAAATGATCTTCATTTACATATATATTATATTAGACTAGGTGTGCCCGTGGCTCCGAACGCGTTTGTAATTTACTGCTATTATTATTGATTGTGATATAGAACTTATAACTAAACAGATACAGTAGTATAAAATGTATAAATAAGTTTCATGATGATCGGCTGAATAGTACAGAAGTCACGGTGTTGCAACATCACCTAATGACGGCTCATAGTAACAAGAATAACACTATAAAAAATTCCATAAAAAAACACTTGTTAACGTACATTCTAATTGGTGAAACTATATTAGAGCTTATCAATCGCAGAAAATATATACTGACATTATAATACCAACTATCTGTCAATGACAAAGTTCCGTAAAATTTGGTTGAAATGTTTCAAAGATTAGGCGGAACAAACAAAATATACAAAAAAATGTTTTGTTATAACTACCGCATATATTTTCTTAACCATTTAGTAAAAAGCTGATATTCTGGCATTACAAACAGACACTTCAATTTTAATTATGTATATAGATATAGATAGACAATAAAAAAAACGTATATGTGTATTATGCATACAAAATTGTAGAAACTGGTTTGCTGACTGATAATATTTTAATATTACAGATCCATTACAAAAATTCTAGGAGAGTGGTGGGCCAACTTGGAAAAAGATGAGAAAGCCTGCTATACAGGTCTTGCGAAACAGGTAAGCCGACCTTTATCATATTTTAAATCCAATTTTGTTAGTATGTTAAGTAATTAATACATTTATGTACATTTATTGCACGAACTGTAGTTCACGGAAATAATTATTTTTTATTTATAATATTTAGTTTCGAAAGCGTGTAGAATAAGTAATTAGTCAAGTATTTTGCTTTTGTTCTTAAAAATAGAGTAACTCCGATAGCTCATACCACTGATTAACTTTGTATAATTTCTAGAGCTGAACCAATTCATAAATGTAATAAGTTCTCTTGCCTATAACGTTACTGATGAACGTCTTATTTATGTCGTATTTTTTTAATGAACACACTTCTAAGAAATATCACAAAAATTTAAAAATATTATTGATTACAGTACAAAGACGCCTTCTTCAGCGCTAACCCCGACTTCAAGTGGTACAAGCTGCCAGCGCCGCCGCTCCGCACTCTCTCCTCGCGGCCCAGAGACTCCAACGACAATCAGACGGAGTCCCTCGGCGCCGAACAACACGACACCGAACTAGAAAAGACGAACAACAACTCGACGAGAGTCGATCTCAACAAGAAATCGAAGGACGACGGCTTCGAAAGCGATTCGAGATCGTTGTCGATGTTCACGCCGGGGAAACTCGCTGACGAAGCCCAAATGGGGGGCCTCAGCAGCCTCCTCGCAACAAAGACTGAAACCCAAACCACGAACCCGTACTATTCACCGCCCAGCTTTAAATTCAACGCGATCTCAACACCGAACGAGCATGGATCTCATAACTTATTCGACGGAAAACCTAAAGGCGCCCGGGAGGATAATATACGAGAGCTCCAGAATGCCCTCTCAGAAACAACTAGGGTTTTCGAAGAAGACTTTGATCCGGAACACGGTAGGATGTACAGGCAAGCGCAGAACGAATTCACTAACCAGGATGTGATAGACCAAATAGTTGATAAGAGATATTCGAGGGATGAGGATTTCGGTTATCAAAGGAACGGGTCCGATGATGAGAGGAAATGCGGTAGATCATGCAAGGGAAAGAGATACCAGGAGTTCATGGCCGTGGGAGGACTGATAGTGAATAAGAGACAGAAGAGAGATTACGCTGACAGACTACCGGACGAGGGATACAGCGCCACCTGTAGCTGGGAACCTGGCAGCTCGTGCAGCGAGGAATCCCGCGTCACCGACGACTCCAAACGCAGCAGCTTCAACGAGCCACGAGAGAACGAACTAAAAACCGATACTCCCGAACCGCCTGAACCGGACAACAATCCGAACAAAACGTTCAAAGCTGCTGACTTCGACCTAGACGCTAAAATCAAAGCGTTACCGTCGCTCAGCCTGGAGAAGTTCCAGCAGAAGAAGCGCGAGAACAAGCGGAAAAAGAAGACGATAAACATGAAACCGAAAATCCATGAGACGAGTATAGTTAATTCTGTACCGCGACCGGTGTACGATGAGAGGAGGGACATGGCAGAGAGCTGGAGAGAGACTGTCATCGGCAGCCAGAAGCGTAAACCGAGGAAGATAAGTATAACGAGACTGGAAATAAATAGCATGGTATCCAGTATCGACATGAGTCAAGTACACAAGATCAGTCCGGAGATTAAAATAGCAACGGAGGCTCCCAGCACTGTTGTACACGGTATGGAGATCTGCAAACAGTCGTCTCATGGGAACGTGGACCTACTGGCCCTGGCAACCCTCGCGGAAGTCGCTGCGAACACTTCCAAACTAGAAGACGCATCGATCATGGAGAACTTGACCGCGAAAGCGAGCGACGGTAATGCTTCCAAGGTATGAGATACCAGTTAGCCTTAAAAAAAAATTAAAAAAAAAGATATTCCAAAAATTATTTACTCGATAATCAGATAATATTTATACATAGATCTACTTTTACATCGTGTACGCATAAATATTGATATTGTACATTTTTAATAATAGTTTTTTTTTGTCTATTATAAATTAGGTGATAGAGTTATTTATACATTATTAATATAGAGAAGAAAAAAAAACTTATGTATACCTTAGTTTTATGTCATGTAGGTTGCTGGATTCTGCTTTGTTAGATATCTAGTAGACTTAAGCGAGTGATAAATCGACATGTAAAAATCACAGGAATAACTAGGCATAATTATAAAAAAATATATTAATATACATTATCATACTGTAACAGAGCATCGTTCCAACCAGTTGACTTGGTATTACAATTTTTATGATGAAACGGAACGAGCAATACAAAATAACATCACAATATGGTAACGGAAAGCCAAACGTAAGTCATCATAATTAATAAAACCTCATTAAAAGTAAAGTTAGTTATTAATAACGCCTTAATAGGTACTTTAGATTTTAATAACGAGTTTACTACACCACATGCATAGACTGTATTGCATTTTTATGGTGATTAACATATGTTTAATAAACAATAATGTGTGTATATATTTTACTCCAATAGCAACACTCGACCGTGGCCCATATTTCCTGCTGTTTATGACAAAAGACAGTGTTGCCATGATAACTGGTTTGACAGTATTCAATACGTAAAGTCTTGATTAACATAAAAGCTGTAATCCAAAAACTTGTACCACATAAGTATACAAACACACAACACGTTAAATATTTTCGATATAGACCCGTCTATAAAGTATGGTGATAAGGTGTGTTGTATTTCTCTATTAAAAAAAAAGCGCTGAAAAGTCAAACGGAATTGAAAAGAAAACCTTGCATATACGATATGTAAAATTAAATCGGCCTTAAGAATTAAGTCCAATGAATGTGTTCGCGTCAAATATGCAGGTTAAACTTTTTTAAATTTCTCTTAACCAACCAAAGTAAACGTCCCTTATATTTTCTTAACCACGCTATCACTTTACTATTTTCCTTCATCATACTTCACTTTATCTTCTTGTAATACTGTTTAAATTCTGATCAAATGTTTTAATACATTACGCCATTTTCAGAACCATTATTTTTTATACAATTTAATGGGCACTATTATAATTGTTTAGCTACTAATTATTATTCTGTGTCCTTATCTTGAAGTCCGATTTATTTGAATATATCACGCACTAAAATTTCAAATTGTATCAATCATAATCGTGTCTGCACTCTCGTATGACCGAGACAGCTATTAATCTGTTCATATCAAGCAATATCAAACTAATTATAAAAAATTATAAATTTATATTCGTTTGGGATGATCGATATGACTAAAATTGTGATTTACAATCTTCGATCAGTTACTGTTGAAAATGCTTTATAGCATTAAGCCCGCCAGTGTACAAACAAAAAGTGCAATAAAGTATTAATTCATTCACTCATATATTCAAGCAGGAAGACTGGCTCTAGGCCTCCAAAATGTGTTCCTTTTTTGGTAAAACTTTTTAAATCTTGTATATGAAGCCTGTCGAATCCATAGACAAGAAATAAACGTAATAATGTCGATTTTCTGTAAATCTGTTTATATATCAACGTTTTAGATGATTTAGTATCGATATCGAATTGTCTATTTGACACGCTCCAATATTCACGAATATTGATCATCCATCCCTGTTATATCTAGATCGATTCTCGTTATTTTTTGCAAAACTATCTATAGAACTTAATTTTTTAGTGGAAAGTGTACGCAATTAAGGATATTTAATAAGTAATTTTTTTTTATCTACAATTACCTGCATGCTACATTTTCCAAATGGTGACATTGCAAGCGTAACATATCTTTATTCAAGTATTCAGCTAGAGTAAACATTATTGAAGAAACATGTGCAATAAATAAATGGCCGTCTCATAATTTTTGATTCTGTAAAAGTACAATAAATCATTCATTAATAAACACCGCGGCCATAATGAAAATCAAACATCGCGGCTGTTTCATATATGACTTTTGTAACGAGCGAAAGAGTCTTGAAAAAGATGTTTAATTGAGCCAAATTTTATTTTTCTAAATATACGTTATATTGTCTTTACATATGAGAATTATAATGATAATGTAGTTCATCTATACGACAGCCTGTTCAGGCCACAGAGTTTATGACTGTTGTGAGTGAAACTTGCATATTTTCTTTGTGATAAATTTTAATAGGCTTAATCAGTTTCTTTTGTATTCATTCATTTGTTGTTTAAATATGTGTTTATCGTCATGGTATGATTTATTAAAAAAAAATAATAGAAAAAAAATCTAAAAATATATTTCAAGCAAATATTCTGATTAGGTATATGATTATCCCCGTTAGGTACCTGAAATTTATCGAAAGTACTGTACGAATTTCATAAAGAAAAGTTGAAATTAAGTTAAACGTTTTTAAGTTACTCGTAGTATAAATAACTGTTCGGAACAGTGTTTCTCAAAGTCAATTTTGTTCGTTATATAAATATTTTTTGTGATGGATTCTAATAGTTTGAGGGTTTCTGTGATTTATATTCTATCCTACGTTAAAGGTCTGTGGTTTACGCGTTGGGCGGTCTAGTCTAGTGTAAGAGTTACGATGAAATGGTCAAGTTAAAAAAATTCGAAAGTGCACTTATATTGTTTAAAGTTACAAACTATCACAAAAGCCATAATGTGACATGCTCATCCAAAGACCAAATGTATTTAGAATAGTGAGCTAGGCTGTAGATATTGTATATTATGTAATAATAGTGGTATATATACATATATGTTATATACATAGATATGTAACAAAGTCGTCAATATTGTGGCATTTCGGATTGTCAGAATAATTCAGTTAAATTATGATTGTTGCATTTTTGTTTTTTTTTCTTTGATGATCTATATTCAGATAGCTTTTAAATATGCAATAATTCTTGTTGGGTTTTCTTTTTTTAATTTTTATTATTGATTGTTACGTTTTTAACATAGTGATGGTGTGCTTATCCACTGTTCCTAAATCTTCATTGATGAGCTTTTCAGAAATTTATGGTGTATATCGAATAACAGCATAAATACGTTATACTTATGAGGAATAATATATATTATGCCTTGAGGTGAACTTGAAGAGCCTTATTTTATACTTGATATTAGTGTTAAGGGCAATTTGTGAAGGGGCCAGTATGCGAAAGGAATTTCTAAATAAATAAAGAATACAAGAGATGTGTAAAAAAAGTTTTTATAATCGATTTTTTCCAAAACTTACCTATTATCATTGGGAGATTGAGAAATTTCAATAAAATTGAACATGAAGGGTCCGCTAAAATGGTGCTGGAAGATCTGTATTAAATTATTTTAAGGTGTACAATCCGTCGCTATCATTAATCGTTTTCATAGCGACGGATTTTAGTCAGTGTAGATATTTAAAAAGTTTATTGTTAATTTTTAGATGTCCGCAATCATTTTGTGCTTATAATATATATTTTTTTGTTTAACAAAACATTCAAATTGAACAAACAGTACATTTCGTAGCGCGACGTGATTGTGGTTTAATTGTTTAATACTTAAGGGGGACACGTTTATACGTTTGAGAAACACTGGTCTAGGCTAATTATAAGTTAGAGCATAATAAGTCGGCACCCAAAGTGTTTACCTGTTTGGTTCCAAAGTATATTGTTGAATGTTTTGTTACGTATTGTGAGCGCGGTTCAGTCTATATCCTTTTATTGTAGTAATAAAGTTTATTCATATTAATCTTGAAGGTTTTTATTTTTGTATTCTGGCATTTTATTTTCTCTTTATGATAAATGTTATTATATTATACTAGATATGCACGCGAATTGTACTGTTATCAAGTACAATCCGCGCCAAACTTTTTGACCGCTCTGAACTCAAATTTAGGTATAAATACGTATTATATTATATGTATATAACATCGAGACAGGGAAAAAAATCCAATTGTAGATTCCTATAATAATATTGTAACTATATTAAAGTTTTTACGATATTATTCGCAAGCCACAACTTGCAGCTATATTCAGAGCGGCTAAAAAGATTGAAAACGACTGTAGTATAAGATTTAAGGGAATATAAACAAAAAAATTCCGTGTTTCAATTTCACGTCAGTGTCATCTAGAGCTGACCATTCGGAATGCGACCGGCTTTACGGCCCACCGCTCCCAACACAGACAGTTTTATTAGATTATTAGGCATTAACATTTATTAAAGGGTATTCCTGTGAAACTGAAAAGGCCTTGCGAGCCAAACAGTAGTCAGTTCGAAAATAAAAGTTATTAAAGTTTTCTGGTATATTGTTATGATTTGTCTCACATTTTTGTAGTCAAAATATCCAGAACTGAGTAATTTACCCAGGTAAATACCCAAGCCAAGGGTTTTAGGTTTATAATTTATTTATTTATAATTATTCTTAACACAACAAATAAATCATTGTAGTACTAATACATCAAGAAAAAACTGCCCAGGGAAGTTTATCTATAGCCTACATTGTAACACTATATACCAAGGTAGCTAATTTTAGAGTCACAGAAAATTTCAAGGGAACACAATATCTATGGGAAAGGAAGATCCGAGTCACAAATGTATTTTGTAAATGGCACTTATTAAAAAAATCCGTTAATAAAAGATGACGATTGCAATTTAACTCCATCGACATATATTCTAATAATGCTTATAATATATCTATCATGAATAGGGTTTCGTGATAAATAGCAGTACATTAACAAATAGCAGCCTCCTATCACTTCATCTGCTTTTTATCTTTATAATGTACTATACTTGTGCAAAACCCTATTATTATTTCTAAAATAAATGTAACCTAAACCATTCCTTATAATATCAGTTATTCAACCTACCGTGAAACAAACAGATAGGCATACATTTTAAAAATTGTCTTCTTGTTACATTTGTTACATATATATATTTATACTAGCGGGCCGGGCGGACGTTGTCCTGCCTTGGCAATAAAAAAAAAAAGTCAACCGCAGCGCCACCTACCGGGTCCAATTGTGAATCTAAACCATTCTCGGATCCATTCGAACACACACAAAAAATTTCATCAAAATCGGTCCAGTCGTTTAGGAGGAGTTCAGTCACATACACACGCACACAAGAAATATATATATTAAGATTATAGGGGGCAAACGAACAGGCGGGTCACCCGATGGTAAGTGGTCACCGCCGTCCATAGACACTAGCAACACCAGAGGAGTCGCAAGTGTGTTGCCGACCTTTTAAAGAGGTGTACGCTCGTTTTTTGAAAGCTTGTAAGTCTTAATTGTTTGGAAACACCGCAGCTGGGAGTCGATTCCACAGGATCGAAGTACGAGGCAGAAATGACCCTGAAAATCTCACCGTGGAAGACCTCCACCCATCTAGGTGGTGTGGATGAAATTTCAGTTTTAGGCGGGTTGTACGAAAATGGAATGTAGCGGCAGGTATAAGTCCAAACAACTCTTCTGAACATTCTCCGTGGTAAATGCGATAAAGGACGTAAAGAGTCGCGATATCCCGACGCAATGCCAATGAGTATAGCGTGTATCTATAATATTATAACTAAAAAGCTGTGTAATAATCATTTTTATGTCATTGCCGTGTATACTTTCACATACATTTCAACATTTATATATTGGCGTCTCGTAGATACGAATTCTGCCAGTGTCAAGTTAGTTATGGGAGAGTCACTTTATAGGTAGTATTAAATAAATATTAATTGTATAATTTTGCTGTTTCAGATTAGGCCAGTGTAATATATCCAAGGACAAATACAATAGATATCATGCTTAAATAAATAAATATAAATTTACATAATAATTAGTGTTAGTAATGTTAAAGTTTAATTTTGTTACTAGTTATAAAATTGGCCAAAGTATAGACAAACGAAGAAAACACATATAAAAGCAAAGATTTAAAATCAGAAGGACGGGGTGTACTGTCAGGCAAAATATCATACAAGGAATATACTAGATTAGGACAATTGAAGAAGATGTGTTCTAGAGTGCTGTAGGAGCTTCGGCTCACTACTAGAACATTCCAGACTAACACGGACAGCGTAATAATAACACTTGGAGAGCGTAAAATAGACTGTTTATTAAAATGATCATAAAAGGTATTTATACAGACATGCGACATTTCATTTATTTGTTCAATTGTTTGAACGATATTATATTATACTAGCTGACCCGTGCAACTTCGTCTCCACCAAATCGGTTATTACCGGTTTCAATTGTATTTTTAAACGCAAATAATCTTAAAAAACCTAAAACCCTATTGCAGCGTTATCCAGCACTTCCAATCGTGAATCCAAACAATCCAGGGACTCACTCAAACATATACCCAGTTGGTATGTGCGAAATGTTTTAAAATAAGCCTAGAATCTGTTCGCAGCATTACCTAAAGTAGTGTCATCAAAGTGAAGATCAAAACTAACTTACATATATTGCCGATAAATGTCTTCCCAGTACCCCTTGTAACTTCATCACGTAACATACTGTAAAAGTTGAACTTTATCTACATTAAATTTCCATTTTGTTTTAGTTGTTTGTTTTATAAGAATTTGTAAAGTATACATGAAATCTGCATTCAATTTTAATTTGGTCACATTTATTTTACTTTTGACATACAAACCACCTTTTTTACTGAGATACTGAACTTGGGATAATACACCTTTCTAACAGTAAAAGAATTTTTGAAATCGGACCAGTAGTAGGTACCAAGCATTCCTCGAAAACAAAACTTTACCACTCATTATAATATTAGTATAAATACAACATAGTAACTGCAAACAGTAGTCCGGTGAAGCTGTTAAAACCTTGCTAGGTCAATAGCGTGGTCAGTTCGAGAAAAAAAAATAACTGCATACACCTCAACTGATTTATTTTAATCTTAGATTCACAAACCTGAACCCAACTACTTCAAGACTCAACAACATTTAGAAAACTAATTTTATCAAATATCGAAACAACACACGTACTGATAGAACTCTAGTTGACATTCATCTTCTACAATGCAATGTAACTATTATCTAGGTTTATGTTTTAGGAAAAAAATCTTGTCACCTTTGTTTAGCAAACATTCTTTATACAATAAAATAAATGTAACGACATATAAGTGACAGTTTCGTTTATACGTATTTTTTTCATATGAGGTCGATAATTACGCATAGAAAAGTCATGTAGCCGTAACTCAGTTATAACGTACTGGACATTATATGGTCCGTCGGAGCCGACGGTTCGAATCCCGGCGTTCTTTTTTTTGGTATTTTTTTTAAAGTAGCTTAGGGAAATATAGCTTATCTTTTTAGCTAATCTGTCTGCTATATATAGCACAATGAAAATTTACCAAAATCCGTCAAAAATTTCATTAACTACAAGTTTTTGACTTTCGTCCGTTATCCTGGAGAATCCCTTGCGTTTTATGAGATAAAAAGTATTCTAGATGTAACCTTGTAGTATTAGTTATTACTGTGCCAAATTTTGTTAAAATTGGTTCAGTACATTCAGAGTGGTACGTGTTCAAAGGGACAGACAAACAGGCAGATCCTGGAGAATCCCTTGCGTTTTATGAGATAAAAAGTATCCTAGATTTAATCTCGTAATATTAGTTATCACTGTGCCAAGTTTCGTCAAAATCGGTTCAGTACTTTCAGAGTGATGCGTGTTCACAGGGACAGACAGACAGACAGACAGACAAAAATTGTAAAAAGATTATTTTTGGTTTCTATATCGATAACAAAGTCCACCCCGATAAAAATTTTCAAAAAATATTTAATGTACAGATTTGACCTTGCTACAGTTTTATTATAGTATAGATTAGCTACAGTGCCTTCGTCTAGCCCATATTCACATATTGAGTTGTTCCTGATTCTAAGCTTTGCAAGATGGACTGGAGAACACACGTAACCTATCCTCAGTCTACAGGTAGTAGATGCAGCAAGTTTACAACAGTCACGATATAGAACCATGGCTTATATATACTCGGGATATTATCATGAATGGAAGCATATGATTTGCCTTTAATTAGTTTGGATACATTCCAGTTTGAGGCCCATGATGCGAACAGATCAGTTTTGGCTACAAAGCATAAATCCTGAACATAGATTTTGTAGTGGTCAAGATATCCAGTCCGGATAACTTCCTTAGCAAGAAGATCAGCAGTTTCATTACCCTGGATTCCACTATGCCCTGGTATCCATGCCAGAGCTACATAAATTCCTAAACAATGGCATTGATACAAATATAATTTAATAGTTATGATAACCGGGGACTTTACTTTAGAATATATCTGGCTATCCTGAATAGCCTGCAAGCAACTTAAAGAATCTGTCAAAATTATGGTTTGTTTTAAAACTGTACACAACTCAGCATATGAGAATGGATCATTCATTCTGTCTGTATGATCAACGGGGTTGAGTATAGAATGGTTCCCTACACACATAGACTCTTCCTCTGTTGGGACCCAAGGAGGAGCAATCTTAATAACAAAGTTGTCTAACCATAAGGAGTAATCATTGGTTAAAATATTTAATTCTGAAGTTATTGTTCCTCTGAATCTTTTTATTTTTTTCCAAACCATGGATGAATCAGTCCATGGTGCTAAACTCTCACAGAAATTAATGCGACCCTTTTTCTTTTTTTCCGAGAGTAGCCTTTTGGTTTATGCAGAAATGTTCTGAAATTTTAAGTAATTTTCTATATTAATATTTATTGAGAACTAGCGGGCCCGGCAGACGTTGTCCCGCCCTGATTATAAAAAAAATCCTGGACAAATTATATACCAAAACGTTCCTCGTGAATCACTTTATCCACTGGTGAAAACCGCATAAAGATCCGTCCAGTAGTTTTTGAGTTTATCGCGAACAGACAGACAGACAGACGCGGTAGGGGACTTTGTTTTATACTATGTAATGATGATACTTTCTCAGCTTCTTTTCGTAATTTCACCTTATTTGTGCAGTCAGCATCCCACCATGGAGGGGAAGATGCATGAAGTCTCGTGCAATTTTTTAAAGGCATTGAATATTCTGCTGAAGAGTTAATGGCATCAATGAATTTAGGGTAAATTATTTGTAAATTATCAGAAGAAGGAGGCGTAAGTGACCTAATTACCTGATCAATAGTGCTGCTATATAATGCCCAGTCAGCTTTTGATATGTTAAATTTTAAAAGTGGGCTGAATTTTGGAATACTTGTTATTATGTCTGGAATATCAATCAAAATTGGGAAATGGTCACTACCATGACTACAAGAAAGAGTTTTCCAGTGTGCTTTAATAGCTACCGATGGGGAACAGAGGCTGAGATCCACAACACTGTTAGAACCCTGAGTAGGGGGTACCCGTCTTCAGGGTGATCCATCGTTTAATAAGCATAAATTTAAATCGTCGAACAAATCTATCAGGAGACGACCAATTGAGTCTGTTTTATTCTGATATGGGGCTCTGGCCCCACTTGGAATGATGGGCGTTGAAATCTCCAAGAATGACATAAGGAGAGGACAAGGACGAAAATATTTGAGATAGTTCTGATATGTATGAATATTGAGGATGAGCAATGTAAATGGAGATAAAAGTGGTGCTGGATATTTTAACTGCTACAGCATTAATTTCATCACTAAAGGCTGGTAGAGTAACTCTATTAAAAATTATATTTCTCTTTATTAAAAGTAAAGTGCCACCATGGGCATCTTCTCTATCGTGACTGATACAAAAGTATCCAGGTACTGTAAAACGAGAACCAGGTCTAAGCCAGGTCTCAGAGATAGCAAAGAGAGTTGGTTCATAGTCATTAATTAGATGCATCAGTTCATACTTCTTGGGTCTGATACTCCGACAGTTCCATTGGACTACTTCCATAATTTTGATTTATTTTTTGTACTAACTGGTTAAACTTATGGATAGCGTTGTCCGGTAATGGGGAGATATTATCAAATTTACTTAAAATATTCATTAGTGTGTCCATAAGGGACACAATTAAGTTATCACTATGGTTAGACTCATCTGAAACATATACACAGCCATTTGGCATAACTGAGACTGCGGTCTGTGTATACTGTACTAATACTTCTATGGGCCACAGTATCATAACCATGGCTAGAAGTTCTTTGACGTAAGGGTCTTTGCAAAAAAAACAGTTTTTTTTATAGGAGGTTCTTTGATCATTGACTGGTTTGAGAGATGATTGAATTGGGGTGGTTTTGCTTGTAGTTGCCACATCAGCATAGGGACGTCTAATTGCAGGAAATCTGGCAGAAGCCTCTGTATATGAGATACTTTCTTGAGACATGATTTGTTTAATGTTTTTCTGTCTATGAAATTCTGTACATGATCTGTCAATCGCTGTATGTTTACCTGAACAGAAGAGGCATGTATGAGTTTCAGAAGAGCACTCTGAGCCCAGATGCGGCTGTGCACATTTGTAGCACCTTGGCTTCGATTTACAATTATTTTTAACATGTCTATAGCGGCAACACTTAAAGCATTGTATAGTAGGTAAAAGATACATTTCTACTGGCATTGTTGTATAAAAACTATAAATGCGCTCTGGCAGAACCTGTCCTGCAAAAGTCAAAACTACTGAACGAGTTGGTACCCACGTTGGACTGCCACTCCATGTATCTTTACGATGGAGTCTCCTAGCTTTCATAATTTCGCCACAGCCCACTGGGACCTCAATCCCAGAGACAAATTCTTCCATCTCTATGTCAGAAGAAACATCCCTAACAATACCCATACGATTGACATTATATGTAGGGATTGTAGCCACCAAATTTGCAGTGGCAAGACGCGTATCATCTATGAAAGTATTAGCCTGCTTAGTAGTTTTAAAAGAAATGGCAACCCTGTTGCGTCCAACGATTTCTACTCCTCCTTTCACAATACCTTCAAAATTATTTTTGAATAGAAATATTCCAACACTAATACCTTTTAGAGAATAATGGACGTTAAGGTCTCCCTCAGCTCTGGATACATGAACGACATAAGGATACTTGTCAGAGTCGGTATATATTTTTTTATCATTTGCATGTGGGTGGGTGTAGACACTATGAGCCGATGCAGATGGATGAACTAATTTTTTCTTAGGATCCTCGCTATCAGGTGTATTGCCTGCTTTTCTTTTCATATTTTTATTTAGGTTAACATTTTCGGTTGAAACATCTTCCTCCATGATGGAGGAAATTATTTACGAAACAGCATAAAAACACTTACCAGCCACTCACAAACAAAATAACTAAATAAATAAACAGTACACAGAATATATAGATAATTGGTTAGTAATTAGATAATAAGGCCACAACTGGTGAGATTAAACTAAAAGAAGTATTCCAAAAGAACGCGAACGTAACTTCTCCGACGCTCAACCCCTTAGAATCTGTTACTCTCACATACATTTAATAAAAAGCTGTTATTTTGACGAAACAAAAAGACTTTTCGTGTGTATTATAGATGAGAAGTGCCTATTTTTTTACTAAATCGATTGTTCTTGTGTAGTTTTTGACTATTCAACTAATAATAACAAATTTTTGATATAAAATATTTACACACACTTTGAGTATATTTTTAGATTTTTCACAGTGTTCACCCAAATTAAACTTTCAGCCGGTTTTTTCTTTAGGCTAACTATCATTCCCGCTCTGTTTTGATTGTGCTATCGATAAATGATAAATATCTGGACTCAAACGACATTTATCCAGTGAACTTAATAATAAATGTCAGAATTGAAAAATGTCATTTTTTCTGTAGTACTACTTCGGCGTTTTCGTTGTGGCGGCGAATATTGTCCGTTGAATGTTATTGAACGAAATGAAAAATAAAAACTCGCATTCTATGTTTTAAAAAAGATACACCAATTCTTGCTTACGTGCGTGTGGTGGAAAATATATACGTGCGTGTGCTGTAAAACTTATTGTTTCAAATCTGGATGAGGATACAATGATAGCCGCATCTGAACCTTTGGTAACAATTTTATATTTACTTATTAGTACATGTTTACTTTATTCCCTGACTGTTTTCGTGACTAGCTAGACTGGACTACTCTGCTTTTTAAACTGTTTTGTAGCTTAATTTTTCTCATAAGATTCATTGAAAATTCTTTGCATCACAGGAGTTCGTGCCGCACGGCAGGACCGTGCTAGCAAAGCACCCGGGTCAGATTTACGGCAAAGGGCACCATAACACATCATCGGAAAACTCTTTATTATATAAATTAACAAATTTCGGCATAAAGGATGAGAGTTTACTAGAAAGTAAAGAGAAACAAGAACAGGAGTGGTGGTGCATACGTGAAGTTTATTACAGGAAGAGTGATGGTGAGTTTTTTTTCTTCTTCCTCTTGCTGTGCATACCTGATGGTAGGTACTTTTAGGTGTAGAAGTAAAAACTTTTTTAGGCTCAATGAGCAGTATTTTTGACAGGAGATGAAGTTATGAGTTCGCGTCATGAGATGCTAGTAAAGTGTGACCGAGTGTATTGTGCATACATGGTTTGCGTTAGACAGGTGGCACAAAGTATAGTCTAAAATTTATGTTTTTACTCAGAATGTGCAGCCCATCATATGTTTGATTAATTCATAAACTGTATAAAAATGTATATAATTATTGTTCGAAGTGCCAATAGATGTGAAAACCTAAAAGATAACGAATATAAAATATATCAATCAAAAAAATAAAACAACGGAAATAGTAACAAAATGTAAGGAACAAAAACAAAACAATTCTGAATGTGATTGTACTGTAACTAGCACTGGCTCTGACACATGTGTCGGCGCGCAATGTGGGTGCAATAGAGACGAGGTAAGAATGCTGATCCACCTTCACCTCTTGTGTGTCTCTCTGATACTAAATTTATGTTCTGCGCATCTACTTCAGAGTGGTTAAAGAGTTTTTACGCAGAATGAGACATTACCACCTTAATAAGGTTGGTTGGCAAAGTCTTAGCAGACAATCCACTGCACCCCTGTTGAATAACAGTAAATATCAGAATGTTAAAAACTGGATCTCAAATCTTTTACACACTTCTGATATTACATGAATACATTGCACCTATGGGAAGTTGGGACTAGTCCGCAGTTTGTTTATAAAAGTATATTTATTATCAGAAAACAGAATATACCAAAAATGTAATTCTTTAATTATTGCTGTTGTACATGGTTAATATGGCTATTAGATATTCATGTGGATATATTTCTTCTAGAAACAGATGATGATCCACCACCAGAGAGAGACAACAAATATGACTACAATTCAGAAATATTTCGACCACCGAGTCGTCTCAAAACAGATTTCAACATTTCTATAAAATCAGAACTGCTGTCAGGAGTAAAAAAGATGGAGACAGAAAGCGGAAGCTCAGCTGGACCATCTACTGGTGGTAGTGCTAATAGTTCTAGCAATATGTCAAAGAAGTTCAATTTGCCATCGACATCAAAGACTCCCAATAAACCATTCAATCATAAGACTGATTGTTCATATGAAGAAGAATTGTATGTTAAAGGATGTACTGCTGTTTGGTCTAAAGGTAATAATAATCACAGAGCACATTATATAAACGAGGTATTACTCATTTTTTTAAATCAGCGCCTCTATCTATAGGTGTTAGAATTAATATCTTTGATCTATAGATATATATATCCAAGTATGCATGTATAGAGTGGTACTGTTTAGGTTGTATACAACTTTTTAATTATTTATTTTTATAATTAATTTATGTTAATCTAACTTTAAATATAACTGGGTTTATTATAGAAATAAATGAACATTCACTAAAAAGGAAAAAGTATAAAAACAATACAAACTACATAACCTTTGAACACAATGTTTACGTTAAAGTTGCTAAAATGTTGTTACTCACAAAGAAATAACAAATTATCTAAAATTGCATAACAGGCCGTCACGTGATATCTCGTATCGATCGTATCGTATTGATATATATCGTAACAAAAAAAATCATAATAGATAAATTTGAAATAGATATCAAAGAAGTAAAAAATTTTTTTTGTCAGGTTTTGGTCCCTGCAAATGTTCACTTATTAAAGTAAGTTTATTAGTCTGGAGCTAGTTGTCGAGTCGGTTTTTAAAACCATGTACAGAATTCGCAGTTACTATTTCGTCTGGTAATCGCTTCCAGTTCAGTACCACTCTGTTACTGAGGAAATTGTGTGCAATTGTAGTGTGTAAAGATGTAGTATTTTATTATTACTCATTTGCAGATACAAGTTGTGTTGAAATTGAAGTGGTAGCAGGAGATAGTTGAACTAGATCTTTCTTAATCTCTGAGACTTTAATGACAAAAGCTTCATTTGACTCTACTACTCTCTGTTCATAGGTGATCTAGTTCAAGAATCTTCCAGCCCCTCTTCAACTTCACCAAACTGTTCTTAAATGGCATTCCTTTTTCCTAAGGATAATTGCCATTTAAGATTCGCCATTTTTTTTTAAATATCATAGGAGTCAAACGAACAGGCGGATTACCTGATGGTAAGCGATCACCGCCATCCATAGACACTAGCAACACCAGGGGAGTCGCAAATGCGTTGCCTGCCTGTGTCTGGGGGGAGGAGGGAAGGAAAAGAGGGGAAAGGAAAAGGGTTACTCCGGCTCTATCACTGACCGAACGAAACGCAACAATGCAAGCAGTGTTACTTCAGGTCGGTGTTTCAGTGAGATGGTAGTACTCCCTCGGCCGAGCTGACCCATTCAGGCTGAAATCGGTAATAGCTTCAGTGTTGCTCTACCACCTAAAGATTTCATGCCATTTCTATATTTCAGTCCTATATGATAAAACATGCAATTGGTCATTTATAGTCATAATGAAACATTAATGTAAAAAGATTACAAATATGAAATAATGTTCTTAAAAAATCATTTGGTATTATAGTAATGATTACACTAAGATAAATTACTTTCATTTTTTCCCCGTCATATCTACACGCGCGTGTAGCGCTGAATGTCATGCCAACGAATGAGATTGACACAGCATTAGGGATCTGAGATCTAATAATCGATTTTTAAACACAGAAAAATTGATTATTTTAGTCGATATTAAACATCGAATCGATCATTCATCATTAGATTTTTTTCTATTTAGATAAATATAACACCATAAAATAAATTATAATGAAAAAATACTCATAGACAAAGAAAAAAAAATGAGCCGTCATGGGACGCCTGGCAGATGTGAATCACATGTATAACGTAGTAAACGACACTGTATACACTATAGGTATGCGAGCTCAGTGCGACAAGAGAGATTGCGTGCATTCGCTTGCGCATGGCATCGCGTTGCCACGTCTCGCCGCGCAAACAATCAGGTTTACCCTCGCCTATAGATGTTTCTCATTAAAAAAGAGATAAATTTGAATAATTGATTCTCTCCACCTCTTTTTTCATGAATCGATTCTGCAGACCATAATTCGGATTGGTGTAAAAATGTTTTTTTAAGAATCGCCATCCCTACACAGTATAGACGATAGAACGAACTATACCGCTATGTTTGCAATTTTACCAACACCAAAATTCGGAATTCATGTATGTATATGCGAACTAGATTTTTTTTTTGTATGAGGATTGTTCTGGCTATATTTTTCTTGTTAATGCCAACTTTTGCCGAAATTTGCTAGCATAGTCGTACGGCTACATTAGAAATGCTCTATCCACAGCTCACTTATATACATTTTATATAAAAAAATGGTGTGTTTAAAGTAAAAAAAAAACATCAAGAAACAGTAGCCATTTTTCATTCTTTTAAAATTTGAAATGATTGTGTAATTTTCTGTAAAATGAATATAGGTAAAATAAAATATATATACATATTTCTTCAGGATTAATCTCATCACCTGCAACAAAACTCCACGGACCAGAGCAAAGAGAGACGATCTGCTGTTACACCATAGATAATCCAATAAAACATGCCGCCTTCTGCAATTTCTATGTCGATATAAACAACACAATGCTTATCGACGCTCTCAACTCGCAAATAGGTGACGTTAAGAAAAACATAAAGGTCGAAGATACGACGGAACATATTAAAAAAGATACTATGCCATGTGTCATACTGTTGGACAGTTCTTGCATGAGAGCTTTCGCTGTTGACGGTCGAGAGTATATAACCAGCATTCCTTTCCAAGTTAAAAGAGTTTGGCCGATGAAATATGGATTATTATTAGAAAAGGACGCGACGCCATTACTCCATAACTCAATAATACTACCCTCGTCTCTCAAGCTGAACGAATCACAGAACAGCTCGTTTTCGAAATCCAAAACGAATCCATTTAATATGAGCGCGAAATTACGTGCCGAATCCTTATCAGGTTATGATCAGGAAGTACCATTACCCACGTGTTTTTCAGTTGCGCACCCCTTGGATGAAGTTATTCCCATAATAATAAAATCACCATCGCATGGTCTTCAGTATTATAATGACGGAGATGTGCAAATTATATTCGTTAGCACGAACCCGAGTATAATATTGTTGTACGACTGGAAGCTGGGAACGCATTCCTTGTGGAAGATCAGGAAAGCGTCCAGGGATGAATGTTTAACCCTCTGCCCTAATATGAACTCGACCACGACGTTATTCAGTCAATCATGTGATTACATCAGCAGCCCGATGCACAGTAATCGCAATACAGCGAATATTACGGGTTTTCCGAGTCCATTTCAGTCGAAGAAAGCGAACACTCCAACTACTTCAAGGTCCAGGTTGAACAGCCCGATGGCGAATGTGTTTCACCATCAAGGCCTGTCGCCGCACGGATCTATCGGGCAGGCGTCTTCGCTATCCATGATGGCGAACACCATACCCCAGACACCGCCTTCTCTACCTCTATACCCTGATATATGTCTCGATCACATATGGACTGATAGTCAGATCATACGGAGAGATCCAAGTAAGAAGCAGAGCGAGACGAAGGCCTTCCTCCACACAGACTTAGTTGGGCACAATTTTTTGTGTTTTATGGTAAAATCTGGCACCGTTGGGAGACTTCAGATCTTGAGGCTGCAGAAGTCTCACGCGCATGGACAGTCCTCCAAGTCAAATCTTATCGTCGGTGCGATGTCGACGGTTTTGGCAAAAGATGCTGTCGTTCTAGACCATCTTAAGATGATAGCATTGATTGATGAATCTGGCAATATCATACTGCAGTCTGGAAATTACTTTGTTGGCAAGGTATGTCATTTACAAATGTCAGTGGACAAAAGGAGAATCAAAAAATACTTTATTTAATTTAGGCCCTAAGAAAACGCTTATGGATGACAAAACTACCATCTGTTCAGACAACAACCAAGTCCTCGAGTTTAAAGTTTAAAAGTTTTTTTAAAGTTGGTCTTTTTAGCGAATGCATATAGAGAGATGTCAACTCCAGATATCACCATCGTTCACTTATTGATCCAATCTATAATAGTCTTTCGACACCAAAATCCGCTTGATATGGTGCTAGAACTTACAATCTGACAAATCAGTAATGTGCTCTGAAACTTTGGTGTAATACCTAACAGTATTACTTAAAAACTGATACTGGTCTTATTTAGTCTGAAACATGGGATGACATACTACTGGGCATAGTAGGTCGTAATAATTTTATTGGATTGAAGCATGACCACGAACACAAATTACAAATTAATTAGGAATATAGGTATTGTAACCAAGTGAGGTATTGGATGTCTCTACTTGATTAAATTGCTACCACTCGTCACAGTGACTCTGTTTTACTTTGTCACGTTTTTGAATCTTCTACTGTATATACAATAACAAATACAGATTAGGCATTACTACAAAAATATGAGTCACTGGGTGTACAGAAATGTTGATCTTGAATTGGATTTCAGGTACACGTTGGTGGAATACTGGCACGTCTGATTGACTCTCCTTACACCAAGAGGTCCAACTTTCAGTCACCATTCCCCAGGAGGAGCAGCCTGCTGCCCACTCGGTGTAATGACACAATGACTTTTGATGATTCTGCCTTTCATCTGCTGTCACCTGTTCCACACACAGCTACCTCCAGACTGGAACAGAAGGAAACCCTTGGTATGTGTTCTAGCTTTGATTTGACTACAATTTAATATTCCAAAATATCTATGTTTTTTTTTTTTTTTTTATCTCATTCTTTGGCCTTTGTGGAAAATTCCGCAATTCTGCCAGTGTCATGTACATAAAGCTTAATTTCTACGATAATGGATCAACAAAAGATCTGAAGTTGATTTAGACCACCACTGTATGACTAACATAGAACATAGGGACAATACACAATTAGGTTAGTAAGTACCTAAACATATGAGTTAGTAAATAAATATGTATATTTTATCATATAAGCATGTATAGCACAAGTAAGCATAATGTAACAAATAATTAGAGCTTAATTTTATTAATATAGATATATTTACACAGAACAGTAATAAAAGGAGTAAAGGAGAGGGAGAGTAGGAATTGCATGCAGGTGGGACGGAATATCTCCTGGGGGAGTAAATTATATAGAGAAACGCGCCGATTTGGACAATTAAAAAAAATATGGTCTATACTTCCTTCATCTAGCCCACATTCACATAGCGAGTGATCCCGGACTCTAATTTTTGCAAGATGGACAGGTGTGCAGGCATGATTCAAACGCATACGGCACACGACCGATATCGTACGCTTGTCTACGTTCGGAAACAATGAAAACCAGGGTTTAGTGGGGATGGTAGGTTGTAAATTGCCATAGAATTTGGCTTTAAGCTTGTGTGATGTCTGCCACTCATCATTCCACGCTTTAAACAACTGGTGTTTCATGCTTACACAGAGATCCCCAGGAATGATTTGAAAATGTTCTAGGGAACCTATGTTGGCAGCTTGCTTTGCACATGAATCTGCGGTTTCATTGCCTGGAATGCCCGAGTGACCCGGAATCCAAGCCAAGATGACTTTTAAGTTTTGCTGTTGACACATATAAAGAGCTTCTTTAATTTTTAATATAATTGGGGATCTGTATTTAGATTTGAAAGGATTAGCCAGTACGGCTTGTAAGCAGCTTTTTGAATCAGTTAAAATAATGGACTTTTTGATATCATGGGATAATACAAATTTTATAGACTCTAAAATTGCAATGGATTCACCAGTAAACACTGTTAAAACGGGAGGGCATTTAAAACTTAGTATAATTTTAAAAAAGGGAATCCACATGGCGGATCCCATGTTGTTGTTTTGGGTCAGTTTAGATGCGTCGGAGTAGATTGCTAGCCAGTTCGGAAATTGTGAAGCAAGCTTGTCTTTTAAAATTTTATCGGCATTAACTATGTCATTCTGAATGCCCAGATCTAGGATTATATTGGGCTGATGACACAACGCTTCATAAGGGAGAGAGAAAATAAGTTTACATGGAAATTGCAGAATGGGAATAGTTAAACGGGAAATTTTGATATAACTGCGGAGAATACAAGGCAAATCGAATAAAGAGCTGTAACCCTCGTTTTCAACTATACAAGCCAAATGTCTTAGCTTCTGTAGGAGAGGATGTTGGGAATTTTGATAGAGTTTGAAAAGGAACTTGTCCGAGAGGAATTGCCTGCGTAAATAGAGAGGGGGATCCACGCATTCCACTTGCAGAGCATTGATGGGCGAGGATTTCATGGCCCCTAGAATAATGCGAAGGCATTTTGATTGGATTTTCGAGAGTTTCTCCGAGGCCCCTTTATTACTGGGATCTAAAAGAAATCCTCCATAGTCTAGATGGCTGCGAATGATAGCATTATAAAGCATTTTTTGGGAAAAAGGGTGAGCTCCCCACCAAGCTCCAGATAACGACCGCAGGATATTAATGTTCTTCTCGCATTTACCAGACACATAATCCGCATGCAAAGACCCAGACATTTTAGCTTTTTTAGTGCCATTTCCCCCGTACTTTATCCGAGATTTTAGTTACAGTATTGCCATGTCTTACAACTTTTTTATTTCTGCAAATTTTCTCAATTCCGGTTATTTAGAGTCTCATGTGGTAGACCTAATGTAGCATTTACATCTTGTGTCTTTTAGCGTCTTTTATAAGAAATCGATGTTTGTTTTTCGATATTTATTAGTTTTTTTATTATGTAATAGGTAAGCAAAATAAACAAAATCTGTTCGTAATGTCAAAATAAAAGTATTCTACTAATTTAATATGAAAGTCTATACGCTACTTATAACAAAAAAGAATAAAAAAATATTTTTGTCTGTCTTTTCCTATGCTCCAGACAATCTTTAAAACGGATGGCCTAATTTTGACGGAACTTTCAGTGTATTCAAATAGCTGATGTAATGCTCTTAAAAATTAATTAGAATACTAACTTTCACTTCTACGCCGTGTGAACTGCTCACCCCTGTACACAAAAGATTATTTATAATGCCATCATTCGAAGCCATTTGGATTATGGAGCGTTTTTACTTGACCCTTGCACTAAAGCTGCTTTAACAAAGCTAAATGGTATTCTATACAGATGCCTGAGAATAATCTTGGGTGCTATGAAATCGTCTCCAATTAATGCGCTACAAGTGGAATGTGTAGAACCGCCTCTGTATCTTCGACGACAGTACCTGTCAGATAGATTCTTTTACAAACTTTTCCAAAACAAACCATTCTTTAATCCCCAAACTTCAGATCCTTTTGCAAGAGGTTGAATCCCTTGGCCACCACTCATTACAAGATCTTCCTTGTATACTTCAATTATTTTACAAAATCAGCAAGTTAACATTTCCAATTTTTAAATCCTAGATCAACCCCTTATTTGATAATAATTACTATGCATTGACCTTCCAACCAACCATTATAATGCAATGTGACAGTAATAAGGACACTATCGAAGCCAACAGTAAATTTCAAGAAAAACTAGCTAATGAATGGGAGGGATGGGTTCCAATTTTTACTGATGCTTCTAAGCTAGTCTTTGCACAGAATTATATTAAGCTATATATGTCCTCCTGGTACCACGGTGTTAACTGGGGAAGATGTCGCCATCCTTGAAGCTGTACTATTTATAAAGGCGCACAAATTAACGAGATCCATTATATTTACTGACAGCAAAAGCTGCCTTGAAGCGATTTTGTCTAACCCTTTCCGTTCCAAAAATAAGCACCCAGTTATACTTACAATTAGGAAAACTTTGTATGAGTGTCATAATTTAGGTTTTAGTACGGTTCTTGCCTGGATCCCGGGGCACTGTGGCATTTCGGGCAATGAAACTGTGGACTCCTGCACCAAATATGCCATCCAGTTGGGTTCCTTGGATCATTATAGGATTTACGCAAGGGACTTATGTTTATTATCTAAATTGGGATTGTTTGATGCATGGCAAAAGAGTTTGGATTCGTCTCGGAAATTAAAGAGCAAGCATTATGGGTCTTTGCAAATTGATATCCCGCAAAAGCCATGGTTTTTTAAATTTAGAAATGTGAGTAAAAACGTTGTCTCTATTATTTGGCGCTTGCGCCTTGGGCACGTCAGCACACCAGTACATTTGAATAAAATAAGGATCAGGGATCACTCTATTTGTGAATGTGGCCTGGAAGACGGATCACCGGTTCACATATTTTTTAACTGCTCTAGAAACAGTTTCTCTCTCTATGATGTTCTACCTCCTTTCATCCCGTCCTACTAACATTATGTGTCTCTTAACTCTTGTTACGGATAATCATTTAATACTAGAATGCTTTTCAAAATTTATTAATACTAACAAAATTAAACTTTAGATTTTAGTGTAATGCTTTTGTGTATGTCGGTATTCTAACAATATGTTGTATGTTTAGTATACATGTGCTTTCTTTGTGGTGTGTGTTTGTAGATAGCCCGGTCTGGATATAAAGATAATTGTTTAATTGTCTGGCGCAGTCTCCATTGTTTATGGCTCCATTCACTTGACATTGGCAAAATTGTGTGCGCACACATGTTGCCATTTTAAAAAAGAAGAAGAAGAAGACACACAGCCTTTTGAAGTCCAGTCATTTAGGAAGAGTTTAGTCATATACACACGGACCTAAGAATTATATATATATATATATATATATATATATATATATACAGTGGTGGTCATATAATTAGAAACACTTATGAATAAAGAAAGTATAACTTCAACGTACAAATGTTCGTAAAAAATATACATATTCAATAATTAATAACCATCCAATAATATAGCCACTCAAATTAAAAACTCATTTAACGCATACAATATAAAACATATTTTACTTTTAATTACAAAATGAGTCTTACACATGTAGGATTTTATTATCTGTTACTGGCCGCTTGAACGCCTAATTAGCAACATTTAAAAAAAGCATGCTTCGATGTCAAAAACTAATAAGGCACTAAAAAGCGAAAAATAACTGAATTATTAAATTAACCAAATTAAATAAAAAATATTGATATTTGCGCTACTTAATAATACACTCATCAAAAAAGTCTAAGCAACATGTACTAATTTAAATTTTAGGATGGTTCTTCACATTATAACGTTGTATTTTATTTTTAAAATAATATCTTTAGGGTTCTATGATGTAAAAATAACAGCTGTTGTCTTTATAAGTTCTTTTAATAACAGAAATGAATAATATTAGAATATACTGTAGAAACTAAGATACATAAGAAACTAAACTTTTTTCTTACAAAATGAAATTTCTAAAGAAAATGTATTTATTGTGAAAGAATAGAACAATTTAATACAAAGTATGGGCTCCTCTGCTATTCAGAACTTGTCGGCAACGATTATTCATTGAATTAATGAGACTGTTTATGTCATTTTGCGGTATTCGCTCCCAATGGAATTGTAGCAAATCCTTCAGCTGTTGGGTTGTTGTCGCTCCCTCCAAGTCCTTCAAAACACGTCTCTGGAGCATGTCCCATGCGTGCTCGATGGGGTTGAGATCTGGCGATTGTGCAGGCCAGGGCAATACCCGGATGTTCTCCGTTGCAAAATATTCACTGGTTCGCCGATCTGTATGTGAACGCGCATTGTCATGCATTAACCTAAAATCGGAGCCAAAGGTTTGTGCAAATGGGTAGACATAAGGTCTGAGAATATCCTCAATGTCATTTTCAGCATTTATGTTTCCATTTACAAAAACGAGCTCAGTTCGCCTGTTCTTCATAATACCCGCCCATAACATAACTGTTGAGCCGCTGTATGGATGAACTTCCTGAACGCACCTGAGCCTTTCAGTATTTCCGGGCCGACGATACACTCGCACCCTTCTTGTATCAGGCTTAAACCCGAATCGCGACTCATCGGAAAACATAATTTTATCCCATTGTTCCTGGGTCCATGTTATGCGTTCTCTACACCATTCATATCGACGAGCGCGATTCCCGTGACGTATCGGTGGGCACCTGATTGGGCGTCGAGCTCGTAGGCCGTACTCATGCAGTCGATTTCGCACAGTTTGAGGACTTACATCAACACCACTTGAAATTTGTAGCCTCGAACTTATCTCTCGAGCGGTTAACATCGGCTGGCGTCTTGCAGTCAGTTGTATGTACCGGTCTTGCCGAGTGGTTGTACTCCTTTTACGGCCTGGATGCTGTTCAGCGGGTTCTCCTGTATTATTGTAGCGCTGCCAAAGACGACAAATAACACTTCTATGAATGCCAAAATGTCGAGATACCTGAGATTGATTACTTCCCGCTTGCAACATCCCTACAGCTCTTTGCATTTCATCTGCCATCAAATGACGTCGCTTCATGACGTAAAGAATATCTAACAATTCAATTTTGTCGCTAACTTTATTTAAATGGTTGGTAAAATTATAAAATCAAGACTAAACGTAGCAATTAAAACGCACTTAAATTCAAACAAATTCGCAGTCATTTGAATTTTATGAAAAAACAAAACATAATCAAATTTTTTTTCTACAACCAGCCAGTATGTCATCAATAACAAAAAAGTTTACTTACCTACGCACTTTGTTTGAGTAAATACTTAGAAATTAATTAATATAAATGGTAAAATTTGTAATATCACGCATGTTGCTTAGACTTTTTTGATGTGTGTATATTTGAAGACGATGCCAACCTACATTTCAAAATTTTCGCACGTAATAAAATATGTACGAGAGTGGACCAAAACTTTGTATATAGACGATATGAATTTAGGTTGGCATCGACTTCAAATATATTATTAGGTAGCGCGAATATCAATATTTTTTATTCAATTTGGTTAATTTAATAATTAAGTTATTTTTCGCTTTTTAGTGCCTTATTAGTTTTTCACATCGAAGGCGGTTTTTTTTTTGTAAAAAAAATTTATAATTGTTTAGAAACGAAGTTCAAATGTTGCCCTTGAAAGGGTTTGTTTTTTTTTTTTTGTGATCTTTATATTTTACATGTACAAGATTTGAAGATCTTGAAAAATGATGTAAAATATTAGGAACGGCTAAAATTAGGTTTAACTCATTTTGAAACGTATATACGTTCATATATTAAAATGGTACGCCGTAGGGCAATCTGCGTCTAGTTTCATAAAACCACACAATTTTTTTGTGGTAACGTAGGGTTGTCGGGTCTGGTGGACGCGGCGGGGTCGCTGGTGACGCTGCGGTTCGCGGAGGGCGAGGAGCTGTACCGGCTGGCGCTGCCGGCGCTCGCCTCTTGCTCTCTGGTCTCGCGATCGCACGCCGCGCTCACCGCGATACTGCCCAAAGACGTCGCTATGCAGGTCGCTATATACTACCACACCGCTTCCCTACTATCACACCGCTTCCACACTACCACACCACTTCCCTACTACCACGCCATTTTCATATTACTACACCATTTCCATACTATCACACCAATTCCGGACTACCAGAAGATCTTCATCTGTCATTTTTTATATTCATTTTATATAATCATTTTTTTCGTATATTTGATCGAAGACAAAGTAACGTCCACTATAATATATTTTTCGTGTATCTTATATGATGTGCAATAAAGTATATTAATATTATAATTTGTGGCATTTGTCCATACTAATGTCACCAACAACCAAACCCATGTAGTTAAGACTTTATCGTTAGATGTAACATTTATCACAGTGTTATCTAAGTTACATATTATTCAAGTGAAACTTCTTATGGCACGGTAGGGAAACATTTTCGTTCCGCGTTGAACATATGGTAAGTACGTGTTTGTGTGTATGTGTAAGTATGTATGTCTGTCTGGATTTAATAGTATACCAAAATGAGTATAATTATACATTTTTTCATTTATCATCTGTGAAACAAATAATTTCACTGCAAAATACATACATAATAATTTATTTATTTATTTAGGTAACAAACAGCCATACATAAACATGTTATAATTATAATATAAACTAAAAGGCCTAAAGTACCATTATTTGAAAAACATATTTTTAAACTATTTTTAAGACATCATAGCATTAACTTGATGAGTATTTACTTATGCGTGGTTTAAATTAATTAGAAATATTATTATTATTTTTTTTTACATCTGCGAATGTAACTTTCTTTCTTTTAACATACACAAAAAAGTAATAAAGGACTAAAGAATAAAAATACATGAATTTATACTTCATATACCAGTCTTTTACAGCACATCAGCCACTTTCCTTTTATAAGATAATAAATTATTAGAAAATATGTCAACACTGTTAAGATATTTATTGTAGTGATTACAAGATCGTTGAAAAAATTAATTCCTAAAATAATTTGTTCGACAAAAGGTCTAGGTCGTGGTGTTTTATAAAAGATTTGTTCTAGAAGCGGGGATGAATCAATATAGTTATTAATTATTTTATATAAGAAAATTGCGTCCAGATAAATTCTTCTATCTTTTAAAGATTGCAAATTATGTCTAGAGGCACTTGTTTTACAATTAGTTAACGAGTTATTAGTTTTGAAATCCAGGGTATTTAAAAATCTATTGTTTACTTTTTCAATCCTAGCTATGTGTATCTCGTATTGCGGACTCCATACTACGCTTGCAAACTCCAATATACTACGGACATAAGCGAAATATAACACTTTTAAAGTTTCTGGTCTTTGAAAAGGTTTCCCGAGACGAAGAATTAGGCCGAGTTGTTTGAAAGCTTTAGAAACTATGATATCTATATGAAGATTGAAATTGAGTTTAGAGTCTAGAATAACGCCTAGGTCACGAATTGCATTATTGCGAGTGATTATTTGTTATTTTTGTTCTGTTGTTTGTTTTTGGTTTGTTTTGTTTTGTTATTTGGCACTGTTAATAAACAGTTGATTCAAGGAGCAATATTCGTTAAAAATATCGAGATCATAATGTAATTCCTTACAGTCAGCTTCTGACTGGATTATTTTGAAAATCTTTGTGTCATCTGCATAAAGTAGATGGCAAGAGTTATTGAAACAATTTCCAATGTCATTAATATATAGCGTAAATAATTTAACTGATATACAATTATGTAAAAAAAACTCCCGCTAACATTATAATTTTACCTGTTAAGAATTTTCGTTTAGAAAAATCCATTATTTTAAGTATCAGTTTAAAATAATTATTCGCCACTTAAACCCACAATTAAAACAATCTGTATATATAATTAATAATTTATGATAATTATTCGATACTTATTGTAAATATCGTATAAAAGCTTTATCTTTATAATTTGTAGGTTATAATAAAATGGTACGGTGTACGCAACGCCCCGGGTACACAGGACCTCACCTCGGAACAGGAATGGTCGATGTTCTCGAATCTTCTATTAACACTGATCGGTTACGATGTCGAGAGACTGCAATCGAACACTAGTGACGATCAGATCGAAACTGCAGAAGTTGTCAGCAAGAAACAGAGGACCTCCAGCGATGGGACCTTCGATGATTGGGAATACCTCTTAAACTCAAAACTTCACAAAGTCATCGGCGATCCTCTCGCCGCCATGTTGAACCTCACACCTATTAATATCGATAATCGATATCGTTGTAACCGCAAACGTATCGATATCGATAAACCGGCTCAGTTCAACAGCAACGGGTTGTTGTTTCCGTACACGCTGCAGATTTTGTACGCTTTTCATTTATTATACGAGGAATTAAAGCTCAATGTGCTTCTCTATAAGGATTTGAAGCCGTTATCGATATTTTTATATCAGTTATCGAGAGATTTGAAACTCGGTGCTTATGTCAATCACTATTGGTTGGATTTCCCGACGGAATTCAACCTGGAGGATGAGGATTACGAGTCGCAGATGAGTGATAGCGTTGTATCGAAGCTTCTGGAACCTACGTACTTCAGTAAGGAGCCGCCCCACGTGTTCAGTTACTTGAATTCCGTTCTGAAGGATGTCGATGTCGGATATTATCCGTATCTAACTGATGTCAATAATACTTCAAGGGATATTATTGAGGTGAGATATTTTTGTATTGTTTGTACGTGTTTTTTTTTTTTGTTTCAACCGATCTTGTTGATTTTTACTGGCATTGTCGACTAGATAATGATATTACAAGTTTCTTTAACATCAGTATTACAAAATATAGAATCAAATAACACAAGATTATGAATAAAATATTAAGGCCACTACATGACAGAATATGATCATGCCAAAACCCCTGGTATAGCACATACACTTTTCTTCTCTTCGGGCCGGGACGGGTCGGTAACGCAGTTTCGACTCTCCTGGTGTTGCTAGTGTGTATAGCCGGCGGTGACCACTTAATATCAGGTTACCCACCTGTTCTTTAGCCTCCTATGATGTATAAAAAAATTGTAGGTGTTGGCAATAATTGGGTGCGGCCGTTGTGCCGGCGTACAGACGATATCAGGGCGCGAGGGCGTGGGGGCGAGCAGCACGCCGCGCACGCGCAGGGACTGCCCGCAGCGCTCTGATCCCTACTGCCAGGCTGTTATGCTTCTCGCTGACAGGGGTACGTTCTAACTTCTCCTTACTGTATATAAGTTATGGTTAATAATTAATGAACCAATTGTGCCATTTCATTAAGAACTAGTGCTCGTCCAGTGGTTGGACGTCAACAATCAAGGAAAAAAAAAATGTTTCCATTTTTTTATTGATAAGACTAAAACTCATTATGCTCCTAAAGAAAAAGCTACTAAAAAAAAAAGAATGAACATAATCGTCTGAGAAAGAGATGAGGGAGATGTTCTTAATCCTTTCTACACTGTCTATTTATATATAGATTTTCATAAATAAATAACAACTTGTATATGTAACTAATAACTGTTACCGAAAGTAGTCATAGCTTAAAATATACGGGGCATTCCATGCCAAATCACCGAGTTTTTTTTTCGACCCCTTTCGATTTGGCTAAAAATTTGGTATTATTTTCCACCCTACCAATAACATTTTTCTGAATTTTTTCAGATTTTTTACCCAACCCAAAAAAAGTTACGAATTTAAAAAAAAACGCTCTTTTTTTTCAAATTGCTATAACTTTGACACAAATTGACCTTTTGACACTTTTTTTTTGTTTATTCTTGTTTTTAAATGTAGTTTTTAGAAAAAAATTAAAAAAAAATTTGAGAAGTAAAGAACAATAAAATATATTAGTTTTTTCAAGAAAACCGTAATTTTTTCGAAGTTCGACACTTTGGATTTTCAATTTTTTTGTCTCAAAAAAAACTTCAACTAAAACCGTATTTATCCCCACTATTCCCATTTTGTGCCCACTTATTCTTCAAATTTTTTTTTTCGATTGAAAAAAAAAAGTTTTTTCAAATTTTGCTTATTTTGTTAAACTTTGCACTAAAACAATTTTAGTTGGCTTTTATAACCTCAAAAGTAAAAAAAAATTAAACTAAAAAAACATAAACTGTATTAATAAGAGTAAAATTATTTTTGTTAACTTCAAATATTTCTTTTAGGTAAAGAGTTCTCAATTTTTTTTAAAGTTTTTAAAGCAACTATTTAGCGGAAAAAGACAAAACTAAAAAAAAAATAAAAAAATTGAGAACACTTTACCTAAAAGAAATATTTGAAGTTAACAAAAATAATTTTACTCTTATTAATACAGTTTATGTTTTTTTTAGTTTAATTTTTTTTACTTTTGAGGTTATAAAAGCCAACCAAAATCGTTTTAGTGCAAAGTTTAAGAAAATAAGCAAAATTTGAAAAAACTTCTTTTTTCAATCGAAAAAAAAATTAGAAGAATAAGTGGGCACAAAATGGGAATAGTGGGGTTAAATACGGTTTTAGTTGAAGTTTTTTTTTGAGACAAAAAAATTGAAAAACCAAAGTGTCAAACTTCGAAAAAATGACGGTTTTCTTGAAAAAACTAATATATTTTATTGTTCTTTACTTCTCAAAATTTTTTTTAATTTTTTTCTAAAAACTACATTTAAAAACAAGAATAAACAAAAAAAAAAGGGCCAAAAGGTCAATTTGTGTCAAAGTTATAGCAATTAGAAAAAAAAGAGCGTTTTTTTTTAATTCGTAACTTTTTTTGGGT
The DNA here is from genome assembly GCA_036509395.1 of Antheraea yamamai. NCBI lineage: Eukaryota > Metazoa > Arthropoda > Insecta > Lepidoptera > Saturniidae > Antheraea > Antheraea yamamai. The sequence goes on from AP028441.1 coordinate 1,976,192, forward strand.
TGGGTAAAAAAATCTGAAAAAATTCAGAAAAATGTTATTGGTAGGATAGAAAATAATACCAAATTTTTAGCCAAATCGAAAGGGGTCGAAAAAAACTCGGTGATTTGGCATGGAATGCCCCATACATATTAAGACATTGTTAAAGAAATATGCAAATAATTTATTTATTACTTTCTTAAGATTTTAAACGAAATGAATAGTTAGGGTTATTATTTTTGGGATTTTAAAAAAACAAAACACTAATCGAAATTTTGCTGTACTCAAGGCTTGCGCCCCGATAATGTATCGACGTGTACATTGATATATCGATGTATATAGTGATGTAGGAATGTATAGGAATAGATTGTTGAGTATGTGCACGGCAGGGGTGTGCCCCCGCGCGCTGGAGCGGCTGCCGGCGGGCGCGGCGCTGGCGGTGCGGGGCGCGGCGGCGCGGGGGCGGGCGGCGCCGGCGGGGTGGGCGGCGCGCGCCTACCGCCTCGTCTCCCGCAACGTGTACATTGATATATCGATGTATATAGTGATGTAGGAATGTATAGGAATAGATTGTTGAGTATGTGCACGGCAGGGGTGTGCCCCCGCGCGCTGGAGCGGCTGCCGGCGGGCGCGGCGCTGGCGGTGCGGGGCGCGGCGGCGCGGGGGCGGGCGGCGCCGGCGGGGTGGGCGGCGCGCGCCTACCGCCTCGTCTCCCGCAACGTGTACATTGATATATCGATGTATATAGTGATGTAGGAATGTATAGGAATAGATTGTTGAGTATGTGCACGGCAGGGGTGTGCCCCCGCGCGCTGGAGCGGCTGCCGGCGGGCGCGGCGCTGGCGGTGCGGGGCGCGGCGGCGCGGGGGCGGGCGGCGCCGGCGGGGTGGGCGGCGCGCGCCTACCGCCTCGTCTCCCGCAACGTGTACATTGATATATCGATGTATATAGTGATGTAGGAATGTATAGGAATAGATTGTTGAGTATGTGCACGGCAGGGGTGTGCCCCCGCGCGCTGGAGCGGCTGCCGGCGGGCGCGGCGCTGGCGGTGCGGGGCGCGGCGGCGCGGGGGCGGGCGGCGCCGGCGGGGTGGGCGGCGCGCGCCTACCGCCTCGTCTCCCGCAACGTGTACATTGATATATCGATGTATATAGTGATGTAGGAATGTATAGGAATAGATTGTTGAGTATGTGCACGGCAGGGGTGTGCCCCCGCGCGCTGGAGCGGCTGCCGGCGGGCGCGGCGCTGGCGGTGCGGGGCGCGGCGGCGCGGGGGCGGGCGGCGCCGGCGGGGTGGGCGGCGCGCGCCTACCGCCTCGTCTCCCGCAACGTGTACATTGATATATCGATGTATATAGTGATGTAGGAATGTATAGGAATAGATTGTTGAGTATGTGCACGGCAGGGGTGTGCCCCCGCGCGCTGGAGCGGCTGCCGGCGGGCGCGGCGCTGGCGGTGCGGGGCGCGGCGGCGCGGGGGCGGGCGGCGCCGGCGGGGTGGGCGGCGCGCGCCTACCGCCTCGTCTCCCGCAACGTGTACATTGATATATCGATGTATATAGTGATGTAGGAATGTATAGGAATAGATTGTTGAGTATGTGCACGGCAGGGGTGTGCCCCCGCGCGCTGGAGCGGCTGCCGGCGGGCGCGGCGCTGGCGGTGCGGGGCGCGGCGGCGCGGGGGCGGGCGGCGCCGGCGGGGTGGGCGGCGCGCGCCTACCGCCTCGTCTCCCGCAACGTGTACATTGATATATCGATGTATATAGTGATGTAGGAATGTATAGGAATAGATTGTTGAGTATGTGCACGGCAGGGGTGTGCCCCCGCGCGCTGGAGCGGCTGCCGGCGGGCGCGGCGCTGGCGGTGCGGGGCGCGGCGGCGCGGGGGCGGGCGGCGCCGGCGGGGTGGGCGGCGCGCGCCTACCGCCTCGTCTCCCGCAACGTGTACATTGATATATCGATGTATATAGTGATGTAGGAATGTATAGGAATAGATTGTTGAGTATGTGCACGGCAGGGGTGTGCCCCCGCGCGCTGGAGCGGCTGCCGGCGGGCGCGGCGCTGGCGGTGCGGGGCGCGGCGGCGCGGGGGCGGGCGGCGCCGGCGGGGTGGGCGGCGCGCGCCTACCGCCTCGTCTCCCGCAACGTGTACATTGATATATCGATGTATATAGTGATGTAGGAATGTATAGGAATAGATTGTTGAGTATGTGCACGGCAGGGGTGTGCCCCCGCGCGCTGGAGCGGCTGCCGGCGGGCGCGGCGCTGGCGGTGCGGGGCGCGGCGGCGCGGGGGCGGGCGGCGCCGGCGGGGTGGGCGGCGCGCGCCTACCGCCTCGTCTCCCGCAACGTGTACATTGATATATCGATGTATATAGTGATGTAGGAATGTATAGGAATAGATTGTTGAGTATGTGCACGGCAGGGGTGTGCCCCCGCGCGCTGGAGCGGCTGCCGGCGGGCGCGGCGCTGGCGGTGCGGGGCGCGGCGGCGCGGGGGCGGGCGGCGCCGGCGGGGTGGGCGGCGCGCGCCTACCGCCTCGTCTCCCGCAACGTGTACATTGATATATCGATGTATATAGTGATGTAGGAATGTATAGGAATAGATTGTTGAGTATGTGCACGGCAGGGGTGTGCCCCCGCGCGCTGGAGCGGCTGCCGGCGGGCGCGGCGCTGGCGGTGCGGGGCGCGGCGGCGCGGGGGCGGGCGGCGCCGGCGGGGTGGGCGGCGCGCGCCTACCGCCTCGTCTCCCGCAACGTGTACATTGATATATCGATGTATATAGTGATGTAGGAATGTATAGGAATAGATTGTTGAGTATGTGCACGGCAGGGGTGTGCCCCCGCGCGCTGGAGCGGCTGCCGGCGGGCGCGGCGCTGGCGGTGCGGGGCGCGGCGGCGCGGGGGCGGGCGGCGCCGGCGGGGTGGGCGGCGCGCGCCTACCGCCTCGTCTCCCGCAACGTGTACATTGATATATCGATGTATATAGTGATGTAGGAATGTATAGGAATAGATTGTTGAGTATGTGCACGGCAGGGGTGTGCCCCCGCGCGCTGGAGCGGCTGCCGGCGGGCGCGGCGCTGGCGGTGCGGGGCGCGGCGGCGCGGGGGCGGGCGGCGCCGGCGGGGTGGGCGGCGCGCGCCTACCGCCTCGTCTCCCGCAACGTGTACATTGATATATCGATGTATATAGTGATGTAGGAATGTATAGGAATAGATTGTTGAGTATGTGCACGGCAGGGGTGTGCCCCCGCGCGCTGGAGCGGCTGCCGGCGGGCGCGGCGCTGGCGGTGCGGGGCGCGGCGGCGCGGGGGCGGGCGGCGCCGGCGGGGTGGGCGGCGCGCGCCTACCGCCTCGTCTCCCGCAACGTGTACATTGATATATCGATGTATATAGTGATGTAGGAATGTATAGGAATAGATTGTTGAGTATGTGCACGGCAGGGGTGTGCCCCCGCGCGCTGGAGCGGCTGCCGGCGGGCGCGGCGCTGGCGGTGCGGGGCGCGGCGGCGCGGGGGCGGGCGGCGCCGGCGGGGTGGGCGGCGCGCGCCTACCGCCTCGTCTCCCGCAACGTGTACATTGATATATCGATGTATATAGTGATGTAGGAATGTATAGGAATAGATTGTTGAGTATGTGCACGGCAGGGGTGTGCCCCCGCGCGCTGGAGCGGCTGCCGGCGGGCGCGGCGCTGGCGGTGCGGGGCGCGGCGGCGCGGGGGCGGGCGGCGCCGGCGGGGTGGGCGGCGCGCGCCTACCGCCTCGTCTCCCGCAACGACCTCGCACTGCAGACCGAGATCGCGCACACCATCAACAACTCCGACAACTACATGGAGAGTCAGTAAACACCTACTTTTTTAAACTGATACTCTTATTACATCGTCTCAAACTTTTTCGTCTGTGTGTTGCATGTCGCGTGATGGTCGGCCGCGGAGTAGGGATAAAGTGAAAGGCGCTCGTCAGAGCCGCCAGGGCCAATATGGCGGCGCCTATAGTTCGCAGCAGCTGACCGTGTAGTGTATAGACTATTATTAGTTAGATGTCTATAGTGTGAAAAAAGTTTCACTTTTACCGTGGTTTCATAAAACAACACAATCCTTTTTTTTTGTCTTTAGTACGTGGGAAAAAAATACACGTTTCTTTCCATCGCCTCAAATTTTTTCGTCCGTCTATCGCATGTCGCATTACAGCCAGCCGCGGAATAATAGTAAAGTGAAACGCGTCCGGCAGAGCAACCAAGCCCAATATGTTTTCATATACATTATTGAATTTATGTATTTCTTCTGACGTATTCCATACTCTAATAGTTCAATATCTTGTCTACTATTGATTTCTCATTATCATTCCCATTTATCAAGTTCAAATTGAAAACACAATCTTAATACAACAAATCGAATAAGGTTTCTAACATTTTTAATTAAATGCCAACAATCCAAAGAAAAGTTTCACTTGCGTCGTCGTTCCATAAAACTACACAATATATTTTTTGTTCTATTTAAGGACCTTCATTTCAGATATCTCAGTGTCATTGTAACTACTATCTACGCACGTATAAGGCCTTAAATCTAAAAAAAATACGTAATTAAGAAACTTAAATAAACAAAGCCTTTCGGAGCCTTTTGGAAGAGTCCGATGTCAGTTCTACCAAAATGCTCTGATGAACACCTACATTCCTAGTATTGATATTAAATTCCTTAATAAATTGCATCATCTCACTTTGGTTTTTATTACATTTTATCAAAAAATAAATACCGTCAACTTTACCACACTCTGGTACCACACCACTACAAACTGGTGAATTTATAATTTTTATTTGAAATATAAACTTTCCTGATAAAATGTGTCCAGACTGTAACCTAATAATAGGAAACTCCTATAATCTGGGATCAATAAGAAGAAATCCGACTCAAATGGGTCGAACCTATAAAAATTGCACAAATTACCTCATGGTATTAAACTGGGACCAATTAATTACCTGATGAAATAATATCTGTTTATACAGTACTGTACGATACGTACGTACAGTACGGTAACTGACTACAAACAAATAACAAACTTTAATAAGTGAACTATTATAGTGATAAAAATCCAAAATTCGACACTGTCTGATATAGACATATCAGCAATTATACTGCTCGTCTACTACTCTACTCATCAAGATCAACTGCCAAGAAACCCGTTCTGATTTATCTTTCTAACGTACATATTTATATTTATTATTTCCTACTACATCTCACCAAATCTCATGAAATAGCAGGGATTTACATTTTTTGTAATACCTCACACAGTTAGTGGATGCTCTATAATGGTTGAAATAGTGAGACAATAAAGTGAAAATTAGTCAACTGAATTCCGTCAAAGAATTGCTATCGAAATTGAATACTCTATCTCCAGTACGGAGAAGTAAAATATATATTTTGAAGTTGATTTAGGGGATAATATGTGAAACTATAACCAAACCCCATTTTCTTAATTAGGGATGTATGAATAATCCTCGAATCTTATCCAATAATAATCGAACTATTCGAATCAATAATAATTCAAACTATTCGGAACATTCGAATATTATTAAAATAAGGTAAAAATATTCGATTCGATTCGCTATCGAATAATTCGTTAATTCGTATATTTGCACACTTGTAATCTTAATCTCTTTCTCGTATCACGACAGCTCTAGCCCTGGAGGTGTTGGAGAAGGAGACGGCGTACACGCTGGAGAGCAACAGGATCGAGGATCCTGGCTCCTCGAAGCAGGAGGACGCGGACGCGAGCACCGGCATGGAGCATCTCAACACTAAGCTACTCCGCCTGCTTTACCCCAGAGATCAGAGGTAAACAAACGGAATTTGTTATGTTATTGTATTGAATTATATCATTATACCATATATTATATAATTAACTAGCGGGCCCGGCAGACGTTGTCCCGCCCTGATTATAAAAAAACTTGGACAAATTATATACTAAAACCTTCCTCATAAATCACCTTATCTACTGGTGAAAGCCGCATGAAGATCTGTTCAGTAGTTTTTGAGTTTATCGCGAACAGACAGACAGACAGACAGACGCGGTAGAGGACTTTGTTTTATACTATGTAATGATATATGGTATTGAAAGACTCGACCTCCGAAGTGACCTATAATCGGATTCGGTATTTTAAACAATTGTTATACGTAAAGACAATTGATAAATCAATTTGGTCGATCTGTGTAATTGTAACGGTATAATAATAATAATAGTTTATTAAATTTAGATATTACATCCATTTGTTTTTTTTAGTAAAACTTAGCCTATGTTAAAGGTATACGCATGTTTTAGTGTTATTTTCAAATTACGTTCTTCACCCACACAATCAAAAGTTATTAACTTGTGCACACACATATAATACACATAAGTATAAGGTATAAGACATTGTTCTTAGTTCTAGAACTTTCGTGAACTAATAAAACTTAAAAAACATCTTGAATCGATAAGTAACGGCGGCCCTCGTAATCTCCAGCCTTTCTCACTATTATTTACAACTAACTGTGCCCGCGACTTCGCCCGCCTGAAACCTAATGTGAAAACAGCGATTAATAAAGTCATCTGAATGTCTTAAGTCTATTTACATATATGCTTTTCTCTCGTACTTAAGTCGCCTCGTCATTAAAAGTACAATAACATTTGAATTACTGAACCAATTTTAATGAAACAAATACTAAATGTTATTCGGAGATATGCTTTATAATTTTCTTGAGAGGTTTTATCATGACTGTTGTATATTAGCAGTGACACGCGTTCATACAAACAGGCAGACAGACATTTCTAAAATTGATTGAAATGTATTTTATTAGTTATGCCTAGACCGGCAACAATTTTTTTTCACAAAAATCGAAAAAGTACAGTCATGTTAGATTTACATTCTTATTATATTGTATAGATGAAACAGTTCATTTTTTTTATCTTGTATTTGTTGTTGTTGTGAAGGATAACGGAGGTGTGCAACCTGCTGCAGTCATCGAAGCCGGTGACGATCACGTTGCTGCAGCGACCCGACGTCTCCGACCACGACTTCATCGAGGAGCAGGAGAAGTACCTCTTCGCGCTCAGCACCAGGACCATGGCCCTTCCCATAGCCAGGTCAGGCAACACATATCCTCAAGCCGACATCACTATCAGTTCAGTCAAAACACCTGACTCATTATCTCACTTCCATCTACTTATATACCAGGTGAAAGTTTAGATAGTAGCAATATTTATGGAGGATACTCTGCACTCGATTCTCGTTCTATATAAATAAAAAAAATAGATGCTTAATATTGGACCTAATTATATAGAAACATACAAAAATTATACTCAATACTCTAAGCGTCCATCTTAAAGCACAGTGTCAATGACTGTCGGGTGAAATGAAAGTGAAGCCAACCAACTAAGGATAATTTTTCCAAGCTTGAACAAACAAAGGGTTTATTGTCCGATTTATTATCGAAAGTTATTAACTCCGGGTCGTCGCTCGCAGGTTTTATCACCGGTCATTCAACCTAGGCTTATATGTTATTATCCATACTTTTGAAATTCTTAGAACAAACTTTACCTAAGGTTCTCTTTGTTGTCTATTAGTATTTGTTTTGCATATATTATTATTTGATATGTTATATGTGACCATGAACTATCATTTCCTTGAATCCTCTTTAAACTTTTACCCAGTATATAATTGCCTCTCGCTCGCGCCTATAGCTACCCTAAATTTTTGTCTGGCCAGATGTTAGATCTGTCGAAACTGTCTGGCACCTGAGGAAACATCTATTAGTTACTCAAGTAACATGTTAAAATTTAGGTTTGATACTATAACGTAAGTACAATTACAACTTATTAAAGTTTACGCATTTTTCGCAGGGGTTGGCCACGATATCGAGTATTTGTCAATAAATGCCGTAATATCTAATATTAAAAAAAAAAATGACACTATATTATTTGCTAAATTTTAGTTGATATTTTATAGACCATTGCTACCTTTATTATCTGCCAAAGCCATGATGACCCAAATTTCATACTATCTCATCGTTCCTACATATATCAGCAGCATGCGTTGAAAAATTATTAACTTTTATAAAATAAGAAAAGCCTGGCGGCATCCACGGGCTCTTGGTCTACAAGTTTAGCCCGTCTTATTTATTTTTAGAACTAGTAACGCGACTGGCTTCGCAAATGTAAAAAAATATAATTACTGAGTGATTTTAATAGAGACATTAAATACTTTTTTATACGTATTCTCAAGATGCACAATACCGTAGTACCTATATTATATTTTTATTGTGGCAACCAACCTTTTAGTAGATTATTACTGCCATTGTCGATTAGGTTGCAATTATAAGTTTCTTGCGATCATTTCAATTAACTAACAAGATATGGCCGGCTTGTTAGAACTTACCAAGAAGTTTTTATGATAATTCAGAACTCATGCTCCGTGATATAATTTCCCATCCAGTTGTGCACAATAACCAAACTATATTACTTAAGAGACCACCAATATTACAAAATATAGAACCAACTAACACAAGATTATGAATAAAATTTAAAATCCACCACATGACATTACAAGATCTCGCTAAAAGCACAAACCTATGTTATTTATATGTATCTCATAAGGTTTAACTATCGTTATCAATCGTTATCGTGATACAAAACTCCTTACGATTTCGTTAGAATACGTTTTTAGAGGTTCAGCCTCCATTTAATGTCTGTAGATATAATAAAACAAAGATCACTTTTTAGTCTTTAATATAGAGACACGTGTTACAAGTGTGCCGGCCGAGACTGAACTGCTCGCCGGTACATAATAATGCAATTCCACAAAATACATAATTATGTCGCTACACGTTGATTTTTTCTCTACTTCATATAAATATTCCACACATGTGTTATACATAAAATCCTTCCGAACAAAATTGTCTAAATGGTTGTGAAAACTGTCAAAATCTGTTACATAATTTAGAAAAACCAAGAAAATAGACAAGACACAACATGCTTGTTATCTAAAATACGCAGTGATGACATTCCTTCACCGTAGTTCGAGCATTACTGCGATAATTTGCGGTATCTTTCCCGCACCTACCGGATTTAAATCCGGTGTGTAATTCTAACTGCAGTGCGCGCGCTTCCATACAATTCCATATGTGACAAATTTTGCGGACAAAATTTATGCGGATAAAAACCGTAGTGCGCGCGGGTACTAAGCCCGTAAAATTATTGCGTTGTCGCTGCCACTGGTCTAAGCCAGGTACAAAAGTACGAAGGAAAAACGAATCATAGGTATAGGTATCCTTATCTAAGTTTATTAACACATCTAAGGTTATTAACACTATTACACATTATTGTAATATCCTGCGGTATATATTCCTCCAAAAAATAACTCGCATACAATGTTAAACGATTTTAAAAATTCATTTATCTACATCATTCGGTTAACCCTGACGATACGTTTTTAGTCATTGGAGAATTTAATCTACCGTTCATTCAGCGGGTAGAGGACGGTTATGTTATTAGATACTCGTCCAACTCCTAACTATGCGCAGCTGCAAATGATTTTATTAACAGTTTAGATTATATGGGTATGTCTCAACTCAATTTGACTCAACCACGAATAGTTAGGAGATTTTTTAAGGCGGACTATGATACTATCAATGAAGAACTACAAAAAGTAAATTGGGATCAATATTTTTGCTCAGTAGCGTGGAAAAAATTGTGGATAAATTATATTCAAAAATAAATTCTTTAATTGAAATATATGTCCCCTCTGTAAAGGTAGCTAGCTAGTACTTTTACCCGAAATGGTACCCATCCTCTTTAATCAATGTTATTAAAGAAAAAAAGTACAAAATACATAAGAAATGGAAAAATTTTTTTTTTTTTTTTTTTTTTTTATTGTAGCTCGGCAAAGTGACTGTACTGTGCCTGATGGTAAGCACAGTACAATCCAAAAACAATGGCGACCACCGAAAGACATACTATCTATCGCCGGTCGCCGCTGTCATGCCGGCCTGAAAGCGACCCAGTCAGGGACGCCCCCCCCCCCCCCCCCCCCCGCTGCTGGATATACACCGGCTGATCCCGGAACGCGACACGCCCAAACGTGTCACTATGGCGGGTATTCCACCTGGTGTACGGTGGTCGCGATCCAGTCGGGTACAGACACCCTACCACCCCGCAAAAACTATAAAAATCCAAACGATTACGTGGAATTCTCGCTGTCAAGAAAAAGAATAAAGGATCTACAAGACGAATTCTTTCAAAAATATACGGATAGGTGCGAAAAAACTGATAAAAAAATTACCCCAGGATTTCTAGAACCATATTAAAGAAAGGCGCAGCTCCTCAGGTTACCCTTGTAATATGACATACGACGGGACATTTAACAGATTTTTTCATAGCGTTTTTCAGCCTTCCGATACCGCTGAAGAATATATAACCTGTCCGGAATGCCCTTACGCAAATACTGTCCTATCCATTACAGTCACTTTTCAGACCCTTAAACACATGGTTTCGTCAAGTCCCGTTCTCTCATTACCAATCTTTTAAGTCTAAGTGAATTCGTTGTTTCTACATGGAGGATGCGCAAATAGATGTAATTTATTAAGATTTTGAAAAAGCATTTGACCGAGTAAATTATCATGTCTTAATTTCAAAATTACAGACAATCGGAATAAAGGGCAGTCTCTTGCGCTGGCTAGAATCATACTTAAGAAATAATCGTCAAGCAGTAGTGATGGGCGGATACAGATCAGAGTTTGTTGATGTCACGTCGGGCGTGCCTCAGGGGTCCTTGTTACCGCCACTACTTTACAATATTTACTTTTTTGATATAGCAGATTTCTTTCACCACTCAAATCATCCTCTATATGCGGACGACAAAAAAAATTTCATTGAATAGAAAATTTTGCGGACTGTCTACTGCTCCAATCTGACTTAAATCGAGTAACAACTTATTATCAAGCTAACAAAATAAATGTTAACACCCAGAACCCAGAAGTGTCAAACAATAAGTTTCACTAGGAAAAAATCTCCTATCAGTTACGACTACCGCCTCTGCAATGAGACAATCCCCAGAACATCCCAAGTAAAAGATGTAGGCGCCATTCTCGACTGCAAATTTACATATAGTGCACATATAAATCATATTATTAGTAAAGATTATAAATCCCGTGGATTTGTGATACGTAACAGCAAACCATTCAAGGATCTACAATGTCTTAAGGTGCTTTATTTTAGCTTTGTTAGAAGCGTATTACAATTTACTAATTTGACTTGGAAACCTTTTTTTAAAAGCGTATTGATAATATGGAAGTAATGCAACACAAATTTATTAAACACCTCAATTATAAAGCTAAAATATTTAACCTATCATATGAAGAATCATGTGAACACCATAAAATAAATACTTTGGAAGATAGACGCCAACTAACGGATATGTTATTCCTGTTCGATGTAGTTAATAACACATTTGATTGTCCAGAGCTGTTAGAAAAAAAAAGGTTTAATGTACCTCCCAGACGCACTCGGCATACTCCATTATTTTCAGTTCCCTCATCCAAAACTAGATACTCGCAAATGTCGCAAATCATTCGCATTCCAGACAGGTGCTTCTCAATATTCTTACAGAAACGAAATACTACAATCTTTGTCCCGGAAAAAGTAGTCCCATAATTGTGATTTCAACATCAATTCATACTTAACACTAATATGCCCACCTTTCACGAACATAACCCCCCCCCCCCCCACACATTCCACACACCTATACTTGTACCTAGATTTTTATTAAAGCAATTTTGTTTACTCTATTAATAAAAATTGTTATAATTCCTGTACTTCATAATAGGCGTATTGAATTCATTTTATTTTTTTCTTTATTTAATACACATTGTCAGCTGTGAAGGACCTATATGGAATAAAAACATAAACACCAGATAGCGCTTCCGAAGATTTCGCTAGCGGTCATTGAGCTTAGGTTTGTAAATATACTTATAAAAGCCTTAAAACAAATTTTTCTTTGTTGTTTATCAGTATTTATTTTGATTATTTTGATATTATTGTTTTATACGTTAAATGTGACCATGAAGTACCATGTCCTTGAATATAGCGAGTGTTCAATCAGTCACTCGGTCTATGGTGTTTCCATTGGATCCTATAGGTGGTGTTGCAATCGAGTTCTAGGCTTATTTAAGAATATTTTTTCCAGACCAATTAAGTGTTTATTTGAGGGGATCACTACATTATTTGAATCGACAACTGAAGGCGGTGGGCTTCGCTGCTATTTGGGTCTAGGTTTTAAGATTTTTTGCGTTTGGAAATACAATTAGAAGTGATAGTCCGGGTTAGCTAGTAGTAAATATAAGGTACAAGACACCTATTCTAATTGACTTGATTTTAATTGAAATACCGGAAGATTTTAAGTTGATATAAAGAAAATAGGATTATGATAAGAACAAGTGTATTCGCCGGCGTTCAATTTGAATGCTCTCGGTACGTTGTGTCTAATCTAAACAATTATACTACATACCGAGACGACGTGAAACGCACTAAAAATATATTCGGTTGGCCCGTACTTAAAGAACGAAGTGTGCGAGTTTAATTATAATATTGTGCAATAAGGGAGTGTGAGTGTGTTGTTGTCTCGTGCACAGGGGCATGGCGACGCTGCGCAGCGCGGCGTGGTGCGCGGGCGAGGGCGTACGCGCGCCGCGAGTGTGCGTGTGGGGCCGCACCGCGCCGCCGCGCTCGGGCCCGCTGGCGCCGCCCGCCGCCGAGCTCTCCGCCAACGCGCTGCTCTGGCCCAGCTTCCACAACGGCGTCGCGGCCGGACTCGCGCTCGAGCCGCTCGCCGCGCCCACCATCGACACCTCCTGGCTCCTCTACAACAAGCCCCGGGTCAGTCGCGCTCACACTACACACTCATGCCGCTCCCCGCGCTCGCACTCGCACTCGCCGCGCCCACCATCGACACCTCCTGGCTCCTCTACAACAAGCCCCGGGTCAGTCGCGCTCACACTACACACTCATGCCGCTCCCCGCGCTCGCACTCGCACTCGCACTCGCCGCGCCCACCATCGACACCTCCTGGCTCCTCTACAACAAGCCCCGGGTCAGTCGCGCTCACACTACACACTCATGCCGCTCCCCGCGCTCGCACTCGCACTCGCCGCGCCCACCATCGACACCTCCTGGCTCCTCTACAACAAGCCCCGGGTCAGTCGCGCTCACACTACACACTCATGCCGCTCCCCGCGCTCGCACTCGCACTCGCCGCGCCCACCATCGACACCTCCTGGCTCCTCTACAACAAGCCCCGGGTCAGTCGCGCTCACACTACACACTCATGCCGCTCCCCGCGCTCGCACTCGCACTCGCCGCGCCCACCATCGACACCTCCTGGCTCCTCTACAACAAGCCCCGGGTCAGTCGCGCTCACACTACACACTCATGCCGCTCCCCGCGCTCGCACTCGCACTCGCCGCGCCCACCATCGACACCTCCTGGCTCCTCTACAACAAGCCCCGGGTCAGTCGCGCTCACACTACACACTCATGCCGCTCCCCGCGCTCGCACTCGCACTCGCCGCGCCCACCATCGACACCTCCTGGCTCCTCTACAACAAGCCCCGGGTCAGTCGCGCTCACACTACACACTCATGCCGCTCCCCGCGCTCGCACTCGCACTCGCCGCGCCCACCATCGACACCTCCTGGCTCCTCTACAACAAGCCCCGGGTCAGTCGCGCTCACACTACACACTCATGCCGCTCCCCGCGCTCGCACTCGCACTCGCCGCGCCCACCATCGACACCTCCTGGCTCCTCTACAACAAGCCCCGGGTCAGTCGCGCTCACACTACACACTCATGCCGCTCCCCGCGCTCGCACTCGCACTCGCCGCGCCCACCATCGACACCTCCTGGCTCCTCTACAACAAGCCCCGGGTCAGTCGCGCTCACACTACACACTCATGCCGCTCCCCGCGCTCGCACTCGCACTCGCACTCGCCGCGCCCACCATCGACACCTCCTGGCTCCTCTACAACAAGCCCCGGGTCAGTCGCGCTCACACTACACACTCATGCCGCTCCCCGCGCTCGCACTCGCACTCGCCGCGCCCACCATCGACACCTCCTGGCTCCTCTACAACAAGCCCCGGGTCAGTCGCGCTCACACTACACACTCATGCCGCTCCCCGCGCTCGCACTCGCACTCGCACTCGCCGCGCCCACCATCGACACCTCCTGGCTCCTCTACAACAAGCCCCGGGTCAGTCGCGCTCACACTACACACTCATGCCGCTCCCCGCGCTCGCACTCGCACTCGCCGCGCCCACCATCGACACCTCCTGGCTCCTCTACAACAAGCCCCGGGTCAGTCGCGCTCACACTACACACTCATGCCGCTCCCCGCGCTCGCACTCGCACTCGCACTCGCCGCGCCCACCATCGACACCTCCTGGCTCCTCTACAACAAGCCCCGGGTCAGTCGCGCTCACACTACACACTCATGCCGCTCCCCGCGCTCGCACTCGCACTCGCACTCGCCGCGCCCACCATCGACACCTCCTGGCTCCTCTACAACAAGCCCCGGGTCAGTCGCGCTCACACTACACACTCATGCCGCTCCCCGCGCTCGCACTCGCACTCGCCGCGCCCACCATCGACACCTCCTGGCTCCTCTACAACAAGCCCCGGGTCAGTCGCGCTCACACTACACACTCATGCCGCTCCCCGCGCTCGCACTCGCACTCGCACTCGCCGCGCCCACCATCGACACCTCCTGGCTCCTCTACAACAAGCCCCGGGTCAGTCGCGCTCACACTACACACTCATGCCGCTCCCCGCGCTCGCACTCGCACTCGCCGCGCCCACCATCGACACCTCCTGGCTCCTCTACAACAAGCCCCGGGTCAGTCGCGCTCACACTACACACTCATGCCGCTCCCCGCGCTCGCACTCGCACTCGCCGCGCCCACCATCGACACCTCCTGGCTCCTCTACAACAAGCCCCGGGTCAGTCGCGCTCACACTACACACTCATGCCGCTCCCCGCGCTCGCACTCGCACTCGCACTCGCCGCGCCCACCATCGACACCTCCTGGCTCCTCTACAACAAGCCCCGGGTCAGTCGCGCTCACACTACACACTCATGCCGCTCCCCGCGCTCGCACTCGCACTCGCACTCGCCGCGCCCACCATCGACACCTCCTGGCTCCTCTACAACAAGCCCCGGGTCAGTCGCGCTCACACTACACACTCATGCCGCTCCCCGCGCTCGCACTCGCACTCGCCGCGCCCACCATCGACACCTCCTGGCTCCTCTACAACAAGCCCCGGGTCAGTCGCGCTCACACTACACACTCATGCCGCTCCCCGCGCTCGCACTCGCACTCGCCGCGCCCACCATCGACACCTCCTGGCTCCTCTACAACAAGCCCCGGGTCAGTCGCGCTCACACTACACACTCATGCCGCTCCCCGCGCTCGCACTCGCACTCGCACTCGCCGCGCCCACCATCGACACCTCCTGGCTCCTCTACAACAAGCCCCGGGTCAGTCGCGCTCACACTACACACTCATGCCGCTCCCCGCGCTCGCACTCGCACTCGCCGCGCCCACCATCGACACCTCCTGGCTCCTCTACAACAAGCCCCGGGTCAGTCGCGCTCACACTACACACTCATGCCGCTCCCCGCGCTCGCACTCGCACTCGCCGCGCCCACCATCGACACCTCCTGGCTCCTCTACAACAAGCCCCGGGTCAGTCGCGCTCACACTACACACTCATGCCGCTCCCCGCGCTCGCACTCGCACTCGCACTCGCCGCGCCCACCATCGACACCTCCTGGCTCCTCTACAACAAGCCCCGGGTCAGTCGCGCTCACACTACACACTCATGCCGCTCCCCGCGCTCGCACTCGCACTCGCACTCGCCGCGCCCACCATCGACACCTCCTGGCTCCTCTACAACAAGCCCCGGGTCAGTCGCGCTCACACTACACACTCATGCCGCTCCCCGCGCTCGCACTCGCACTCGCCGCGCCCACCATCGACACCTCCTGGCTCCTCTACAACAAGCCCCGGGTCAGTCGCGCTCACACTACACACTCATGCCGCTCCCCGCGCTCGCACTCGCACTCGCCGCGCCCACCATCGACACCTCCTGGCTCCTCTACAACAAGCCCCGGGTCAGTCGCGCTCACACTACACACTCATGCCGCTCCCCGCGCTCGCACTCGCACTCGCACTCGCCGCGCCCACCATCGACACCTCCTGGCTCCTCTACAACAAGCCCCGGGTCAGTCGCGCTCACACTACACACTCATGCCGCTCCCCGCGCTCGCACTCGCACTCGCCGCGCCCACCATCGACACCTCCTGGCTCCTCTACAACAAGCCCCGGGTCAGTCGCGCTCACACTACACACTCATGCCGCTCCCCGCGCTCGCACTCGCACTCGCCGCGCCCACCATCGACACCTCCTGGCTCCTCTACAACAAGCCCCGGGTCAGTCGCGCTCACACTACACACTCATGCCGCTCCCCGCGCTCGCACTCGCACTCGCCGCGCCCACCATCGACACCTCCTGGCTCCTCTACAACAAGCCCCGGGTCAGTCGCGCTCACACTACACACTCATGCCGCTCCCCGCGCTCGCACTCGCACTCGCCGCGCCCACCATCGACACCTCCTGGCTCCTCTACAACAAGCCCCGGGTCAGTCGCGCTCACACTACACACTCATGCCGCTCCCCGCGCTCGCACTCGCACTCGCCGCGCCCACCATCGACACCTCCTGGCTCCTCTACAACAAGCCCCGGGTCAGTCGCGCTCACACTACACACTCATGCCGCTCCCCGCGCTCGCACTCGCACTCGCCGCGCCCACCATCGACACCTCCTGGCTCCTCTACAACAAGATGGCCCCTCCCGGCCCATCCCCTCAGGTTCGGCCATGGTGACCTGAGGAGATGGGCAAATTGCCGCCTCCTCCCGCTGGTCTTCCGTTGGCAGAGAGGGCCGCTTAGAGAGACTACCTCGCGGGTCCTCTCTGCTGCCTCGTTCTAAGAGACGACCTCTTCGCAAAATGAGGACATCGCTCGCCACGCCTGTTCGCTGCCGAGCATGGCCGTAACGACACTCTGCAGCGACAAGTGAGAGGAATGACCCCGTGGAATCCCCCTCTTAGTTGCACGTCGGACCATCCCTCCGTCGCCTTCCACTTAGGTGACCTCCCTATCCTCGAGGTATGCTTCCAACATGAACACCTGACCCGAGGCCCCATAAGAGCCAGGAGCCCTCCGTCTGTTGAGGATGCGCTCCACTGCCCTCCCTATCTCCTCCTTTGTTATTGAAGGAGAGCCGTCCAGCACCTTTTCAACATCCGCCCGAAGCGTAAGCATAGGAGAAAGTGGCAGCATCGGAGGGTCGGGAAACAATTCTCCCACGACCGTTGCCACCATCTCCGGCTAGAGTCTCCATCGCCGGAGGTGCACAGGACCGCATCTTCTTCCGCACCATTCAGTACGGACGCCCCCACAGATCCCCCGCCAGCGTCTTCAGCAACTGCGTTTGTCTGGGTGGTGTACGGTCCGCGGTATCGTCGCGTCACAAACCTCCGTGAGAGCGTCACGAAGGCGGGACATCCTACCCTGTGGGGGAGGCATTACCCAAGCCTGGACGATGCCCGCCTCTTCCGCCTCTTTTATGATCCCCACAACCATAAGATATTGTAGCTAACAGGTCGTTAGTCTACTGTTCCAAGAGATAGCTCCACAGTAGATAAAACGATTATAAGTCGTGAACACTTGAAACTAATATCAAAAATAAAACAGCCCATATCACTCTTTATAAGGTCAGTTACCTACCATTGAAAATCCCGTGAAAATCGATCTAACCATTATGGAGATAGCACTGCGGACGAAGGTGCGGATAGCAGCTAGTATAAAATAAAATAGCCTAAGTTACTTTTTATAAGGTCAGCTATTTGCAGTGAAAGTCCCGTGAAAATCGGTCCAACAGTTTTGGGGATAGCACTGTAGACGCAGCCGCGGGTAACAGCTAGTATAAAATAAAATAGCCTATATCATCCGCTGTAATTTCAACTATCTGCCAGTGAATTCCCGTCAAAGTCGCTGGACCACTTTTGGAGATTACTCGGAAAAAACACAGACCGACAAAAATTTTTAAAATTGCATTTTATTATGAAATATCGTGTGTATATGAAATTCGTATACACCAATTATAAAGTTATTGTTTTGATATTACATACAGGCACTTCATTTTTATGATATATATATATATATTTGGTTTTATTAGTCAAGATGATACAATGTCATGTTTTTTGTGCAAGAAATTATCTATACATTAAACCTGTTGTTACGTCCATACCTTCGAGTTCAATTAAAATCAATTTAATAAAAATTAGGGGTGTTTAAACCACCACGTTGAACCCCTAAAATATATTATAGAGTTTGTTAATCGTACAGCGAATATGCTTTTTGATGTAAAAAACACTATTTATTTATTATGTTGATCTTAAAACTTGATTTTTAAAGCAATATAGGAACATGAATATTAATTTTCAAGAAATAACAATCCCATGTGCAACATGTCCGGTCACATATACTTTCATGTTTGCTTCTCTATACAAAATAAATAATAGTTGAGACATGTTATAAGCAAATAAATCATGATGAGAGATTACTAGAAAATTATAGCCGAGAGATGAATATTAATCTATATTTATTATCTTATATTTTACTTACAAATACCATAGTTTAAAATATTTTATTTACTGACATAACCTATGAACTAAACTCTTATATGGCCATTTTATTTCATTTATTTCATCTGTATTTTTCAGGGTACAACGGAACTGTCCACAGAGCATGCGGGCTTCCTAATGGCCTTGGGCCTGAACGGCCATCTGCGCGATATGCCCTTCATGAATATGTACGAATATCTGGTGAAATGCCACGAGATGATCAGTATCGGTTTGCTGTTGGGTCTCGCTGCCACTTATAGAGGTAACATTTGTGAATGTTATTTAGATACTTTACTTAATTCAAATCTTAAGAAAAAACTTTTTAATATGAAATATAACAAAGCGGACAATATATTTCTTAATTGTAAGTAAATTTAACAGGAAACTCAAAAGTCTTGATCAGACATTGATTTCTTTTGATATTTGTCATAAGCTAAATATTAGAAAAAAAACACCAATCTTCAAATAAGTGACATTTGTTGTTTTTAGTTTTCGGCTTGAGGGTGGTAGACCCTCAAACACTTTAAAAACTGTAAGACCATACTATCATACTATGGCTTCATCAAGACATCTTCCTTAACACAAAATTCAAGGTCATTATAAAATTGTAATATAATGACCCAGCGACAGTTTGTTCCAACAGAGTTCATCGACATAATCTCGAACTTTTAATGGAGAATAATATTAAGATGAAACCATGGCACGCTGGTGGGAGTTTTTCTAACACTCACTTAGCTATTTGCACCACACTTAAGTTGTAAATCTGTCTCCTAAAAACCTGTGTGCGTATTCTAGTAACTGAACATGAAAGTCAGTTGATGAAAGTCGGTACTCCCTAAGTGTTTTTACATTTCGGAAGCTTCTGTTTTATCCATTGATATCTCTGCACAAACTCACTATAACATATACTCTTCAATATACGAAGAATTCTTCGCTTCGAACGGGTAAACTACTTGATGAAACTACAAAGATACTTGTCTCTCACTTTACAATAAGACATCTATATCTATTCGAAAAGTCACAATGATAGTTCAAATTCGTAGCAGCACTATCTTACTGCAAGTATAAACTAACGGCATTCAAAAATATTCATAGAAATTGGTATGTATATATATATATTAACAATTTTACTTAGTTCACTATTTATTATAATAAATATTTAAAAAATGTGTGCGGAGCCACAGACATTGTTTAAAGTACAGGGTACAAATTAAAAAAATGTATAATAATTATAGGTACAATGGATGTCCAAGCAACGAAGATGATGAGCATACACCTGGAACCACTGTTACCACCAACGTCTATTGAGCTGGATATCCAGCAGAATATCCTGGTAGCTGCACTGCTCGGTGTGGGACTTATATATCAAGGGACTGCTCACACGCACTACTCTCAAGTCTTGCTCAATGAGATTGGTCAGTACATGTCATATTCAATACATGGCCTGTATCCATATTTTACCAAAAAAAAAACTCAAAATAAATAGAAGTGGTATAATTGTGGTATTTGAACCGCTTGCTTCAAGGTCCTAATTGTAATTTGTGTCATATATTGAAAACACAAAAAAAAAATTGTTTAGCCTATGCTGTTGTCTTTATGGGCCTTTAGAGCTTCATCAGACTATAAAAAAAATTACATTTTTTTTTTCTCGAACTGATTACGCTATTGACCTAGCAAAGTGTTAACAGCTTCACCGGACTACAAAAAAATTTTTTGAGAATGATTAATTTTGTCAGACACTTAATAGTAAAGATAATTTATACATATAATAAAAATGAAGTGTCTGTATGTAATATCAAAATACAATTTTTTTACTCATTGGGTATGAAAGTATACCCGCTACTGATGCAATTTTTAAAATTTTTGTCGGTCTGTCTGTCTGTTTGTTCTAGATAATCTCCGAAACGGCTGGACCGATTTTGAGGGGAATTTCACTGACAGATCGCTAAAATTACAGCGGGTTACTTGGGCTACTCTAAGTTAGACTAAATTAGACTTTCACTGGCAGATAGCGGACATCATAACAAGTAATTTATGCCATTTTAATTTAGACGAACTGTTAGCCGTGGCTTTGCCCACAGTACTATCTCCAAAACGGTTAGACAGATTTTTACCGAAGTTTCACAGGCAGATAATGGACCTTATAAAAAATAATTCTGTCTATTTTAATTTAGATTAGCTGTAAACCGCGACTTCGTCCGCATGAAATTTAGCAAAAATATGTTGTTCACTGTAAACATGTGCGTAAGACGTGAGTTGTACTGAACTCCAAGAATAAATATAATTGAATTCATATATCTGTATCTATTTATGTAATTTGAATTATGCTGTCTTTTTGGGCAGTTTGGCAGCCATTTTGTTTTATTTACCGCGGTTTCGTCTACTAAACTTAGTAACTATAATAACATATAAAAATATTGAATCGAGTTCAATGAGCACTATTTAAATTGTCAAATATTTAAAGGTGCTCAGACAAATATAAAGTTTTATATGTTGATTTATATTTATGCAAGATTTCAAGATGTCAGCTCATTCATTGTTTACAATTCAACGTTATAATTATTCATAGTAATTTTGAAGATAGAAGGTGTCTTTCTAATTTGACACACTTTATTATTTATACATATATCTAATGTATACGTTACATGTTACTGTAAGTGGCGTGTGTGTCGTACTTACAATTGTTTTTAAAGAGCATTTTTTATAATTGTATATGGGTAATTCTCATGAAATCCCGAAATTACCAATCAATAAATTAATGAAAAATAATTAAATAAATTCATCTTCGTTTTCTCTTAAATTTGTAGAACTCATGTTATTAGAAGTGAAAAATATCGTGGTCCCCAGAATAAATGAGTTTTGAATGAATTTATTAACACTGAAAATAATCAAATGTGAGGGAATGACGGTGAGGGAATGACAAAATAAACCATAACCTAAAAAATCTCGCAACATAACCTTTTGTAACCATCTAACTTTTCTCTACGCTTTCTACCTTTAAAAACATACTTTACTACGTCATCAAAATTCAAATATTACAATTACCTTTTTTATTCTTCGCTGTGATGGAATGATTGTTTAAAATGTAATCTTTAAAAAATTACAATGACATCTTCTTCCAACAAGTACTTTAACAAGCTTGAAGTCAATTTGCCATTTCAAACAAGTGACCGTACTACCAACTATCAAAAACTAATGAGACTATTACTAAAGTCCTCAGGAATATATCTACTTATCGACTGTTGGTAATGATGTGAGGGAATGATAATTTTTCATGGGACACATGTCAAGTCAACATTAGACAACTTGTTCATGACTTATGATCCTAAACTCAGAGAAATTTTAAAAAGTTGTTGTATTTACAATAGACAAGTCATAGTTACAAACAGATTTTTTAAGAAATTTTCGATAAAAACTTTAGACAATGTTTTAATCTGGAGTTTGGGACATAGTGAGGGAATGATTTTGAGAGTACTATATATTTATTATTCTTCACAAATGCCCGTACGGTTCCTAAGTTATGACCAACATTTTTAGCCTTGATAATATTCTTTCCGAAAAAAAAAAATACCATCATAAATCGCTTAGGATTATTGTCAAAATTGCTAGGACAGGAATTTCGAGTTTTCATGAGAATTACCCATATGTGCTCACAATTTTATATTTCTTTAATACAATTAAAAAAAAACGCTTGTGGATCTGCGCGTACTGCTAGTTATTAATATAGTTTACACATATAAATATAACATCAGATTTGATACACAACACTGTATAACTGTAAATAAGTACACCGCGCGCTCATAGGTCAAATCAGATAGCGCGCGCTTCCGCCACTTCCAGTAACACATTTTCTTCCCTTTTCCAAGATTACTCCTACAAAAAATATTCAGCAACCGAGAGGCACGATGTTACACATCGAAATGGTCACGTTTGGTGGGTTGTGATGAGAGTTGAAGTGGTGTGATGTGTGTCAGGCAAGATGCCGGGTCCGGAGATGGAGAGCTGCGTGGAGCGCGAGGGGTACGCGCTGGCGGCCGGACTCGCGCTCGGCATGGTGTGCGTGGGGGCGGGGGGCGCGGGGGACCGCCTGCCGCCCTCGCTGCCGCGCGCCCTTCGGACCCTCATGCTGGGCGGGGACAACCGCCCACTCACAGGTATACAATAAAAAAAACGTTTAGAGATAGAGTCGGGCGTATTATACGTACTATACCAAGTGAATGTTGTATAGACAGTAGCAATATTTCTGGAAGATACTCGATTCTCGTTTTAAATTAATAAAAAAATGGGTGCTTAATATTTGACCTAATTATCTAGAAAAATATAAAAATTATATACAATCCTCTACACGTCTATGTTAAAGCACAGTATCAATGGGTCGCCCATTGTAACTTTTGGCACGGGGCATTGCACTTAGGCTTATTATTTTATTTACACATTTGTAGGTATACTGTTAGTTGAAAGTCTTAGAACAAACTTTAACTTAATTTTTCTTGGTTGTTTATTAGTATTTGTTTTAATATTATTATTTTATATGTTAAATGTGATCATGAAGTGTCATATCCTAGAATACTGCAAGTGTCTAAACAGTCATCTGGCATACCAGGTGAATATTTAAAGGGCTACATCCTTCAATCCTGTGGTAGTTCATGGACACATTTAACATATAAAATAATAATATTCAAACAAATACTAATAAACAACAAAAAGAACTTTAGTTAAAGTTAGTTCTTAAACTTTTAAAAGTGTGGGAACAATACTTTTAAACTTAAAAAAATTAGGCCTAGCTTCAATGATCAACTTTAAAGGAGCCCTTTCCAAGGTTAATCATTACGTAACTGCTTATCGTGGGAACGCCGCACGGACGAACAGTGGGAACCGGGGCGGCGGGGGCCGGTGCGTGAACGTGATCGTTCCTTGTGCTATACTATACTGTACGCTCGTTGTGTAGGCACGCTAAAGGAGCGGTACCGCGGTGGCGGCGGGGGCGGGGCGGGGGGTGCGGGTAGGGAGGCGGGGGGCGGCGGGGGCGGGTGCGTGAACGTGGACGTGAGCGGGCCGGGCGCGACGGTGGCGCTGGGGCTGGTGTACATGCGCACGGGCAACGCGGCGGCGGCGGCGTGGCTGCAGCCCCCCGCGACCCCCAACCACCTCGACTTCGTGCGCCCGGACCTGCTCATGCTGCGCGTCATCTCCAGAGGTACGTTCTAAGCGTTGCTCCGAGAGATTTTGACGGGATCTTGGAATGTCATGTACTGGATTTTATATCTTATTCATAATCTTGTGTGCTTTGGCCTCACATTTTGTGATATTGATGATGTTTTACGTAATATGAAGTGAATGGGGAATAATACCACAGAGCATACTCCATGAAAAGTTCTGACAAAACAGACACCATATTGTTAGTACCTTGAAATTATCGTATGATACTTGTAATATTGTTACATACTTGACAATGGCAGTAATGATCTAGAAAATTGATTGCCAAAAAAAAGAAATACAGATCCCATAGTAAGATTGAACCTTCAGTTCAAGCACAACGCTTAATTTTGTGTCACTTCTGTCAGTTGTCAGTTCTCACTGTGACGAAACGTAGATCACTGTTATAGTCAAACCAATACCTACTATCTGCAAAACTTTTCAATTACATGGTAGTTTTCATTTAACAATAGTGTTTGATTGAAGAAGGCGTTACTTAGCGGAAACCCATCATTAAATATTATAGTGGACGTGCAAAGTAGCGTCCACTATAATGTTTGACAATATTGTGACTGGTGCATCTAACCAACTTTTTTTTGCATCCACAGTTCACTATGTAATACTTAAAGTCATACAGCAGTCTTTATGTACAAAAATTTGATTAGTACACTAGTTATAGTCATAATGTCGCAATTTTCTAAAACTCAACACAACAGACACTCCTTTAATGACGATTTTATTCTAAGTTTGTAATAATTTGCATTGTCAAACAAAAATAATTTAAGAATAAAACCTGTCGTACCTGTCATACACTATTTCTGCCACACAAGGGCAGTACTCCCGTTTTGTTCCAGTCCATTAAAGTGCTCGAGTATCGACTCTAAGTATGTTTAGCATCTCTTTATGTGGTTTAATTTTTTATCGATATTATGAATCTGTACCTTTTTATTTGTAAATCAAATTTAAATATCTCAAACATTTGATGTGGAGCCTCAGGTTAATATTACTATATTTTTAACTATTTAATATTGAGAAAACTACACGTGAAAAAATGTTGGCAACACCAGTTATACAAATTTCTACTTTACGGAATCACAGCACAACACTAATTGTGCTGTAAATATTTTTCACTTTTTAACCGACTACGAAAAAGGAGGAGGTTACTACGTTCGGTTGTATGTATTTTTTTTTATGTATGTTAATCGATATCTCCATCAATTATGAACCGATTTTAACGATTCTTTTTTATTAGAATTGGTTGTATTCAGAGGTGGTCCCATATAAATTTGAATAAAATATTCAATCATTTATTTGATTTTCACCCACTTCGTCTCTACGCATTTTCGTGAAATTGGAACCGATTTATTATACCCATTAGAAACCAGATATATTTATGCACAATAAAAATGGAAAAATAACATTTTTTTACAAAAAAAATAAACCGCCTTCGATGTAAAAAACTAATAAGGCACTAAAAAGCGAAAAATAACTGAATTATTAAATTAACCAAATTACATAAAAATATTGATATTCGCGGTACCTAATAATATATTTGAAGTCGATGCCAACCTACATTTCAAATTTGTCGCAGGTAATAAAATTTGTATACTATACAGATATACATCATGGGACACGAGAGTAGACCAAAACTTTGTATGTAGATAATATGAATTTAGGTTGGCATTGACTTCAAATATATTATTAGGTAGCGCAAATATCAATATTTATTATTTAATTTGGTTAATTTAATAATTAAGTTATTTTTCGCTTTTTAGTGCCTTATTAGTTTTTCACATCGAAGGCGGTTTATTTTTTTTTGTAAATTTTTTAAACATATTTTTATTTTTACTTCAGAAAACAACGACATTACAAACTGTCGGTTGGAACTTTACATTATTAAGAAAGACTATCGTGAGCGCGACCTAATCGACTACTAGCGCCATCTTTTTACTGACAATATTAAATTAGACATCAGTTGACCACATCATGAGGAACATTTTAAAGTAATGTATGAAAAAAATAATTAAATATATAAATTTTTTTATTTTATTTAGGTCTAATATTGTGGGACACAATAGAAGCAAGCGAAGAGTGGATTGAAGAGCAGGTTCCGGCCACGATAAAACCGTATTGCTTCGTGAAACCAACGGAAGACAACATCGACTATGAAGCTATGAAGTAAGTCAATCTTATAGTATAATATGATAAATCCCTCCAGTTGGAAGTCTAATAGTAAGCGTTCTTTTCTGTTTATTTACATCACGTTAGTTTATAAAACAGATTAGAGAGATTATTTTGAAAGATATAAAAAGGATCATTTACATATATAGATATTACATAATATTATTTATCATCATCATATTGGTATTCAGGGTCATAGGCCTATAGGAAGGTGTGGGTATAATCACCACGGGTATAATATAAACCACTAGACCACCACGACTTCTTTTGTATTCTTTGTATTATACATATATGTGATTTGTGAATGAAGTATTAATGTTATGTTCTAACTGTTAAATGTCTAGACCACGACGTATTTCAGTTATTCAAACTCTTATCGTATTTAATGTTCGTCGTTCAACCTTCTGACTCCGTTCAAATTTTAGTTGTATTTTGTAATAGTGTGTAGGACCATGTGATCACAGTAGGTGGTAGAGCCACGCTGAAGTTATTACTGGTTTTAGCATGAATGGGTCAGCTCACCCACCTCCCCTCCCCCTTCTCCCAAAAACAGGCTGGCAACGCACTTGTGAATCCCCTGGTGTTTGTAGTGTGTATGGACGGTGGTGACCACTTAGCATCAGGTGACCCACGTGTTCGTTTGTCTCTCTATGATATAAAAAAAGAAATCTCACGTGGTGGTTAATGGCGATGTGAACACGCTAAGATGGTAAACACGTTAATTCTAGAGAGGACTGACTCTCAAGTGGCAGCTACTGCAACACACTCATAGGTGCTTTACAATAGATTTTTAACTTGATAGTGGTAACTAGCTAAGCGGGTTTGGGAATAGTCGTACTATCATGGAAGACGAAGAAAGAACGTACGCTTTTTGAAAGAGGCAAAGGTGATTGTTTTGCGTGCGTGCTGCAACATAGTGGCGGGCGCGTGTATGTGTATGTGTATGTGCGGGTGCGTGCTGCCAGGCGTACTGCAACATAGTGGCGGGCGCGTGTATGTGTATGTGCGGGTGCGTGCAGCCAGGCGTACTGCAACATAGTGGCGGGCGCGTGTATGTGTATGTGCGGGTGCGTACTGCAACATAGTGGCGGGCGCGTGTATGTGTATGTGCGGGTGCGTGCTGCCAGGCGTACTGCAACATAGTGGCGGGCGCGTGTATGTGTATGTGCGGGTGCGTGCTGCCAGGCGTACTGCAACATAGTGGCGGGCGCGTGTATGTGTATGTGCGGGTGCGTACTGCAACATAGTGGCGGGCGCGTGTATGTGTATGTGCGGGTGCGTGCAGCCAGGCGTACTGCAACATAGTGGCGGGCGCGTGTATGTGTATGTGCGGGTGCGTACTGCAACATAGTGGCGGGCGCGTGTATGTGTATGTGCGGGTGCGTGCAGCCAGGCGTACTGCAACATAGTGGCGGGCGCGTGTATGTGTATGTGCGGGTGCGTACTGGAACATAGTGGCGGGCGCGTGTATGTGTATGTGCGGGTGCGTACTGCAACATAGTGGCGGGCGCGTGTATGTGTATGTGCGGGTGCGTACTGCAACATAGTGGCGGGCGCGTGTATGTGTATGTGCGGGTGCGTGCAGCCAGGCGTACTGCAACATAGTGGCGGGCGCGTGTATGTGTATGTGCGGGTGCGTACTGCAACATAGTGGCGGGCGCGTGTATGTGTATGTGCGGGTGCGTGCTGCCAGGCGTACTGCAACATAGTGGCGGGCGCGTGTATGTGTATGTGCGGGTGCGTGCTGCCAGGCGTACTGCAACATAGTGGCGGGCGCGTGTATGTGTATGTGTATGTGCGGGTGCGTGCTGCCAGGCGTACTGCAACATAGTGGCGGGCGCGTGTATGTGTATGTGTATGTGCGGGTGCGTGCTGCCAGGCGTACTGCAACATAGTGGCGGGCGCGTGTATGTGTATGTGTATGTGCGGGTGCGTGCTGCCAGGCGTACTGCAACATAGTGGCGGGCGCGTGTATGTGTATGTGCGGGTGCGTGCTGCCAGGCGTACTGCAACATAGTGGCGGGCGCGAGTATGTGTATGTGCGGGTGTGTACTGCAACATAGTGGCGGGCGCGTGTATGTGTATGTGCGGGTGCGTGCAGCCAGGCGTACTGCAACATAGTGGCGGGCGCGTGTATGTGTATGTGCGGGTGCGTACTGCAACATAGTGGCGGGCGCGTGTATGTGTATGTGCGGGTGCGTGCTGCCAGGCGTACTGCAACATAGTGGCGGGCGCGAGTATGTGTATGTGCGGGTGCGTACTGCAACATAGTGGCGGGCGCGTGTATGTGTATGTGCGGGTGCGTGCAGCCAGGCGTACTGCAACATAGTGGCGGGCGCGTGTATGTGTATGTGTATGTGCGGGTGCGTGCAGCCAGGCGTACTGCAACATAGTGGCGGGCGCGTGTATGTGTATGTGTATGTGCGGGTGCGTGCTGCCAGGCGTACTGCAACATAGTGGCGGGCGCGTGTATGTGTATGTGCGGGTGCGTGCAGCCAGGCGTACTGCAACATAGTGGCGGGCGCGTGTATGTGTATGTGCGGGTGCGTACTGCAACATAGTGGCGGGCGCGTGTATGTGTATGTGCGGGTGCGTGCTGCCAGGCGTACTGCAACATAGTGGCGGGCGCGTGTATGTGTATGTGCGGGTGCGTGCTGCCAGGCGTACTGCAACATAGTGGCGGGCGCGTGTATGTGTATGTGCGGGTGCGTACTGCAACATAGTGGCGGGCGCGTGTATGTGTATGTGCGGGTGCGTACTGCAACATAGTGGCGGGCGCGTGTATGTGTATGTGCGGGTGCGTGCAGCCAGGCGTACTGCAACATAGTGGCGGGCGCGTGTATGTGTATGTGCGGGTGCGTACTGGAACATAGTGGCGGGCGCGTGTATGTGTATGTGCGGGTGCGTACTGCAACATAGTGGCG
Organism: Antheraea yamamai; assembly: GCA_036509395.1. Taxonomy (NCBI): domain Eukaryota; kingdom Metazoa; phylum Arthropoda; class Insecta; order Lepidoptera; family Saturniidae; genus Antheraea; species Antheraea yamamai. The sequence goes on from AP028441.1 coordinate 2,005,223, forward strand.
GGCGCGTGTATGTGTATGTGCGGGTGCGTACTGCAACATAGTGGCGGGCGCGTGTATGTGTATGTGCGGGTGCGTGCAGCCAGGCGTACTGCAACATAGTGGCGGGCGCGTGTATGTGTATGTGCGGGTGCGTACTGCAACATAGTGGCGGGCGCGTGTATGTGTATGTGCGGGTGCGTGCTGCCAGGCGTACTGCAACATAGTGGCGGGCGCGTGTATGTGTATGTGCGGGTGCGTGCTGCCAGGCGTACTGCAACATAGTGGCGGGCGCGTGTATGTGTATGTGTATGTGCGGGTGCGTGCTGCCAGGCGTACTGCAACATAGTGGCGGGCGCGTGTATGTGTATGTGTATGTGCGGGTGCGTGCTGCCAGGCGTACTGCAACATAGTGGCGGGCGCGTGTATGTGTATGTGTATGTGCGGGTGCGTGCTGCCAGGCGTACTGCAACATAGTGGCGGGCGCGTGTATGTGTATGTGCGGGTGCGTGCTGCCAGGCGTACTGCAACATAGTGGCGGGCGCGAGTATGTGTATGTGCGGGTGTGTACTGCAACATAGTGGCGGGCGCGTGTATGTGTATGTGCGGGTGCGTGCAGCCAGGCGTACTGCAACATAGTGGCGGGCGCGTGTATGTGTATGTGCGGGTGCGTACTGCAACATAGTGGCGGGCGCGTGTATGTGTATGTGCGGGTGCGTGCTGCCAGGCGTACTGCAACATAGTGGCGGGCGCGAGTATGTGTATGTGCGGGTGCGTACTGCAACATAGTGGCGGGCGCGTGTATGTGTATGTGCGGGTGCGTGCAGCCAGGCGTACTGCAACATAGTGGCGGGCGCGTGTATGTGTATGTGTATGTGCGGGTGCGTGCAGCCAGGCGTACTGCAACATAGTGGCGGGCGCGTGTATGTGTATGTGTATGTGCGGGTGCGTGCTGCCAGGCGTACTGCAACATAGTGGCGGGCGCGTGTATGTGTATGTGCGGGTGTGTGCTGCCAGGCGTACTGCAACATAGTGGCGGGCGCGTGTATGTGTATGTGCGGGTGCGTACTGGAACACAGTGGCGGGCGCGTGTATGTGTATGTGCGGGTGCGTGCAGCCAGGCGTACTGCAACATAGTGGCGGGCGCGTGTATGTGTATGTGCGGGTGCGTACTGGAACATAGTGGCGGGCGCGTGTATGTGTATGTGCGGGTGCGTACTGCAACATAGTGGCGGGCGCGTGTATGTGTATGTGCGGGTGCGTGCAGCCAGGCGTACTGCAGCATAGTGGCGGGCGCGTGTATGTGTATGTGCGGGTGCGTACTGCAACATAGTGGCGGGCGCGTGTGTGTGTATGTGCGGGTGCGTGCAGCCAGGCGTACTGCAACATAGTGGCGGGCGCGTGTGTGTGTATGTGCGGGTGCGTGCAGCCAGGCGTACTGCAACATAGTGGCGGGCGCGTGTATGTGTATGTGCGGGTGCGTACTGGAACATAGTGGCGGGCGCGTGTATGTGTATGTGCGGGTGCGTACTGCAACATAGTGGCGGGCGCGTGTATGTGTATGTGCGGGTGCGTGCAGCCAGGCGTACTGCAGCATAGTGGCGGGCGCGTGTATGTGTATGTGCGGGTGCGTACTGCAACATAGTGGCGGGCGCGTGTGTGTGTATGTGCGGGTGCGTGCAGCCAGGCGTACTGCAACATAGTGGCGGGCGCGTGTGTGTGTATGTGCGGGTGCGTGCAGCCAGGCGTACTGCAACATAGTGGCGGGCGCGTGTATGTGTATGTGCGGGTGCGTGCAGCCAGGCGTACTGCAGCATAGTGGCGGGCGCGTGTATGTGTATGTGCGGGTGCGTACTGCAACATAGTGGCGGGCGCGTGTGTGTGTATGTGCGGGTGCGTGCAGCCAGGCGTACTGCAACATAGTGGCGGGCGCGTGTGTGTGTATGTGCGGGTGCGTGCAGCCAGGCGTACTGCAACATAGTGGCGGGCGCGTGTATGTGTATGTGCGGGTGCGTACTGCAACATAGTGGCGGGCGCGTGTGTGTGTATGTGCGGGTGCGTGCAGCCAGGCGTACTGCAACATAGTGGCGGGCGCGTGTGTGTGTATGTGCGGGTGCGTGCAGCCAGGCGTACTGCAACATAGTGGCGGGCGCGTGTATGTGTATGTGCGGGTGCGTACTGCAACATAGTGGCGGGCGCGTGTGTGTGTATGTGCGGGTGCGTGCAGCCAGGCGTACTGCAACATAGTGGCGGGCGCGTGTATGTGTATGTGCGGGTGCGTACTGGAACATAGTGGCGGGCGCGTGTATGTGTATGTGCGGGTGCGTACTGCAACATAGTGGCGGGCGCGTGTATGTGTATGTGCGGGTGCGTGCAGCCAGGCGTACTGCAGCATAGTGGCGGGCGCGTGTATGTGTATGTGCGGGTGCGTACTGCAACATAGTGGCGGGCGCGTGTGTGTGTATGTGCGGGTGCGTGCAGCCAGGCGTACTGCAACATAGTGGCGGGCGCGTGTGTGTGTATGTGCGGGTGCGTGCAGCCAGGCGTACTGCAACATAGTGGCGGGCGCGTGTATGTGTATGTGCGGGTGCGTGCAGCCAGGCGTACTGCAGCATAGTGGCGGGCGCGTGTATGTGTATGTGCGGGTGCGTACTGCAACATAGTGGCGGGCGCGTGTGTGTGTATGTGCGGGTGCGTGCAGCCAGGCGTACTGCAACATAGTGGCGGGCGCGTGTGTGTGTATGTGCGGGTGCGTGCAGCCAGGCGTACTGCAACATAGTGGCGGGCGCGTGTATGTGTATGTGCGGGTGCGTACTGCAACATAGTGGCGGGCGCGTGTGTGTGTATGTGCGGGTGCGTACTGCAACATAGTGGCGGGCGCGTGTATGTGTATGTGCGGGTGCGTACTGCAACATAGTGGCGGGCGCGTGTGTGTGTATGTGCGGGTGCGTGCAGCCAGGCGTACTGCAACATAGTGGCGGGCGCGTGTATGTGTATGTGCGGGTGCGTACTGCAACATAGTGGCGGGCGCGTGTATGTGTATGTGCGGGTGCGTACTGCAACATAGTGGCGGGCGCGTGTGTGTGTATGTGCGGGTGCGTACTGCAACATAGTGGCGGGCGCGTGTATGTGTATGTGCGGGTGCGTGCAGCCAGGCGTACTGCAACATAGTGGCGGGCGCGTGTATGTGTATGTGCGGGTGCGTGCAGCCAGGCGTACTGCAACATAGTGGCGGGCGCGTGTATGTGTATGTGCGGGTGCGTACTGCAACATAGTGGCGGGCGCGTGTGTGTGTATGTGCGGGTGCGTGCAGCCAGGCGTACTGCAACATAGTGGCGGGCGCGTGTGTGTGTATGTGCGGGTGCGTGCAGCCAGGCGTACTGCAACATAGTGGCGGGCGCGTGTATGTGTATGTGCGGGTGCGTGCAGCCAGGCGTACTGCAGCATAGTGGCGGGCGCGTGTATGTGTATGTGCGGGTGCGTACTGCAACATAGTGGCGGGCGCGTGTGTGTGTATGTGCGGGTGCGTGCAGCCAGGCGTACTGCAACATAGTGGCGGGCGCGTGTGTGTGTATGTGCGGGTGCGTGCAGCCAGGCGTACTGCAACATAGTGGCGGGCGCGTGTATGTGTATGTGCGGGTGCGTACTGCAACATAGTGGCGGGCGCGTGTGTGTGTATGTGCGGGTGCGTACTGCAACATAGTGGCGGGCGCGTGTATGTGTATGTGCGGGTGCGTACTGCAACATAGTGGCGGGCGCGTGTGTGTGTATGTGCGGGTGCGTGCAGCCAGGCGTACTGCAACATAGTGGCGGGCGCGTGTATGTGTATGTGCGGGTGCGTACTGCAACATAGTGGCGGGCGCGTGTATGTGTATGTGCGGGTGCGTACTGCAACATAGTGGCGGGCGCGTGTGTGTGTATGTGCGGGTGCGTACTGCAACATAGTGGCGGGCGCGTGTATGTGTATGTGCGGGTGCGTGCAGCCAGGCGTACTGCAACATAGTGGCGGGCGCGTGTATGTGTGTATGTGCGGGTGCGTGCAGCCAGGCGTACTGCAACATAGTGGCGGGCGCGTGCTTCGCGCTGGGGTTGCGGCAGGCGGGGTCGGGCAGCGAGGAGGCGCGGGACGCGGTGCTGCGGTACGCGCGGCTGCTGGTGGCGCTCTCGGGCAAGGCGCTGGGCGAGCTCGCGGGCCGCTCCACGCTCGAGTCCTGTCTCTGCGTGTGCCTGCTCGCCGCCGGCATGGTCAGTGCACACGTTATTTTATACAAATATGCTATAAACTTGTTGACCTAAATAAAAATGAATTATCATATAAATGTACATATTTCGTGTGAGATCTATGCAATGTAGTCGTAATTTGTTTTCTATAAAAAAAAAATAATGGTCTGTTACTCTACGAGACAGTTTTCAATTAAATTTTTAGTTTTATTCCTTAAGCATTTCGTCGCTAATTACAATTATTACGATAGCTTCATTTAATGTAACGTTTTTAAAGTTTTATAAGTGGGGTTAATGGTATGGTACGCAAGCGCCGTGAGGATAAAATAAACGGATAACGTTTAAAAAAAATTGTCTGGACATAAAATATGTTGTTAAAATAGTAAACAACGCACATAAAGTCGTAGGTATCAGTTATCAGTTAGCAGGCCGTCCAGCATTTAACATGAGTCGGGCCGGATCTAGTGGATAACCAGTTTGGTTTCGGCCTGGGGCGCTCCACCATAGACGCAGTTATGAGACTGAAGATCCAGGCGGAGGAAGCAGTTGCCTGGGGCGAGGTGTTGGCGGTGTCCCTCGACATCGCCAACGCTTTTAACACATTGCCTTGGGCTAGCATCAAGGAGGCACTTTGGTATCATGGAGTGCCTCACTGCCTCCTCTGCATAGTTGGAGCGTACCTCTCGGAGACGTACGTAACCTTCCCAGGTCAGAGTGGGGGGGAAAGCAGACGTGACGTCGTGTCCGGTGTTTCGCAGGGATCTGTCTTGGGCCTCCTCTTATGGAACATTGGATATGACTGGGTGTTGCGTGGTGCGCTCCCCCGCGGCGCCAGCGTAGTCTAACGACTTATAAAAGACATCAACGCAGCACTCAGTATTAAACAAATTACAAGAATACGAATAAAGTTGTGTTATAACGAACACAGATAATGGCGGGTCGAGGTGATATAGAGGTGCTGAGGATATGCAGGAGACTACGCGCTCGTGTCCCGACTCCGCCCGTGTCGGCCGCCGTCCCGCCCCTCACACACGGCGCTCAGGTAACACCAACAGACACACAGACACCAACATTCACCACATTTCATTACTAACTAGCCGTGCCCGCGACTCCGTCTGCGTGGAACCTAATAAAAAAAACAGTGACTAATAAAATCATCTGAATGTATTAAGTCCATTTACTTATCCAATATTCTCTCGTACTTAAGTGGCATTGTCATTAAAATTACAATAAATTCTGATAGAGTGAACAGACTTGAATGTAGCCAAAACTAAATGTCGCTCAAGGATATGCTTTATGATTTTCTCGTTTAGGTTTAATTATGAACGCAGTACTTTAGCAGTGATGCGTGTTCAAGCAAACAGAAAGACAGATAGATAGACAGAGAGACAGACATTTCCAACAATTATTGAAATTTATTTTATTACTTATTCCAAGACGCCTGCAACATTTTTTTTCACAAGAATCAGAAAAGTATAGACTCGTTAGATTTACATTCTTATTATAAGTATAGGAAAGAAGATCGAAGATCCTTCGATGATTTTCTATTGATATATATTAATTTAAAATGTTTTAATCGGGTATAGTAGTTCGCACGTTAGAGTCAACGATAAAGATTCCAAATGCCTCATGCCTATTCGAGAATGCTTCATAACAAAGTTTTAAAAATATGTACTATTGATACTTCTTCTAGGTTCTTCGTTATTAAAAAAATATCGATATATTTATAATGTATAATAGATATATATGTATCGCTATAGATGGCTGTCCACTGCACAGTGGGTCTGCTGTTCCTCGGGGGAGGGCGCGCCACCCTCAGCAGCACTCCCACCGCTGTCGCAGCACTCTTAGCAGCATTCTTCCCCAAGTTCCCGACGCACAGCGAAGATAACAGGTACGTATTATCGATGCTCGTCATCGTTAATTTTTGTTAACAACTAGCCTTCATCGATTAATCGAGTATACAGTGCAATTTTATACCAGGTGACTGTTTAAAGGGTTCAATCGTGTGATAGTTCATGGTCACATTTAGCATATAAAATAATAGTATCAAAACAAATACTAATAAGCATAAAGAGAACCTTAGTTAAAATTTGTTCTAAATTTTTTTAAAGTTTGGGCACGACACTTTTAAACGTAAAAAAATCACACGTAAGTTGAATGGACTAAATTGAAGGGTTGCTTTTCAAGGTTAATCATTACGTAACTGCTTATCGTGGGAACGCCGCACGGTCGAACAATGGGAAGCGGGCTGCGGGCAGGAGTACGCAGCACGGCGTGATTCACCGCGTCGACATTTATTACACCAGTTCGTTTTTACGTAAATCACCTGATGTTAAGTGGATATCAGTTTTGCTTTTCTAGAGACGATTACGTTCAAATATTAAGAACCTATGTTTTTAATTGACTTAGAACCAGAAACGACTACTCAGTAACCCCTGTGAATATTGCGGCTCTTTACCCATTCAGCCTGTATAAACAGTATCGTATCGTATTACTCTATTTATGGCTGCGAGGTTCAATTGATTTATGGAACAGTGCAGCGGCCAAAAGTTGTTTTTGCTTAGCACCACCCAGATAGCACTTGCAGGAGGATGAGAGGTAAACTTCCTGCGGACGCGAGTAACACAAAGCTCCATAAACAGTATTATCGATATCGATAAATTTCGCAAACAACTAATCATGTATCGATAATCGATTATTCTAATATACAGTGTAGTTTTATCGAAACGCGACTGTGTCTCTTGGAATTAATCCATCATTCGAGAGTGATAGTATACTGACTATAAAGTATAAAAAGAATATATTGAAAGACGCTCAGTAAAGTTTCAATATATATTTCTACTTCCAGATATCATTTGCAAGCGTTCCGACACCTGTACGTGCTAGCTGTTGAGCCGAGGCTGATATTGCCGCGTGATCTCGACACCGGGAAACTCTGCTACACTCATATACAGGTAATGCTACACACGCAGATTACTTATCTCACGATATAACAGACAAATGAACAGACGGAAGGCCTACACAAGATACTCTATTGGCATCCATTCCGAGAATTATACATCTCTGCCATACGATCAAATACACGTAAACACACACACTTACACTCACGAAAATACTTACTCTCACTCACACACACACACATACACATACACACACACACACACACACACACACACACACACACACACTCACTCACTCACTCACTCACTCACTCACTCACTCACTCACTCACTCACCATAACTATACATATACAATAATACACACATATATATTGATAATTTAATGTATGTCCGCGAAAACTTAGATATGCTGGATCTGGGAAAAGACCAGCATAATTTAAATACTAGAAACAGCAACAAATTGATCATTCCATGCTTCAGGCTCACTAAGTCCAAAAACAGTTTTTTAGGCAATAGTATTAGGTTTTATGACAAAGTCCCAAAACACATTACCGATTTGCCGGATAGTGGGTTCAAGAACCATGTCAAGCGGGTTTTAATATCTAAAGGCTATTATTATAGGGTGGATCAATATGTGAACGATCGTGAAGTCTGGAAATGACGCCCCTCTCTGTGCATCCACTAATAACGAATGTAAATATTTATGTTATTGTAAAAATATATAACATGAAAAGATAAACCAGATCGAGTTTCTTGTCGGTTCTTCTCGATGACTGGGTTGTTTTCCGAACCGGTGGTAGTTTTGACGTACATAAGCGCCTTCTCAGGGCCTATCTATATTAATATATAAAGCTGAAGAGTTTGTTTGTTTGGTTGAACGCACTAATCTCGAGAACTACTGGTCCGATTTGAAAAAATCTTTCGGTTTTGGATAGCTCATTTACCGAGGAAGGCTTTAGGCTATATATGATCACGCTAAGACCAATAGGAGTGGAGCGTCAATGAAGAATGTTTCAAAATCGGGCATTTTTTTTCGTTTTGGTTGCTTTCACTGCGTGTTAGCGTTAGTATTATATACGTTGCCATGGTAACGTGGTAACTTTCTATCGCAAACATTTTTAAAGTTTATTTTGTGTTTCTATTCAACATGCTTATTCTACGTTTGTTTTGTTTCCAATTTTTTATTTGTAATCAATCCATTATGTATTATAAAAATAAAGTGTATGTATCTGAAATTAAAATAACAAATTTTTGGTGATTGGATTTGGCTACAAGGAACAAAAAAAATTTTTTTTAATATTGTTGGTATTTTATATGTTTGTTCCGAGTTATGTCCGAATCGGCTGGACCTATGTTAACGGGAATTTTACTGGCAGATATTCGAAATTGTAGCGGTTGACGTATTCTATTTTATTTGTTGAACTGTTTGTTACCCGTGCATTCGTCCATGTAAAATGTATTAAAAATATGTTGTTTACTGTAAACAAGCGAGTGAGACGTGTTCTTTACTGGACTTCAAGAATAAATATACATAATTGAAAGTTATATGTTTGTATGTAATTAAAATTATATTATCATTTTGGTCAATTTGGCGGCCATTTTGATTTATTTACCGCGCTTGCGTCTACATAACTCAGTGATTATAGCAACGTATAAGACTAACTTAATACTTAATTATATCGACAATACGGGTATATTTGGTCTATATAATAAAAAAATTAACACATATTGTTCAATAATGTATAACTTAAAACTTTAATTACTTTCTTATATAGTCTAAGTGAGCACTGAGGGTGATATTTTGTAGGTTAAAGTTCCAGGCATGTTGCTGATGATAAATCCCATTTCATTCGATACACTGTTATTATTTATATTTCTTTTTTTTTTTTTATATCATAGGAGGCAAACGAACAGGTAGGTCACCTGGTGTTAAGTGATCACCACCGTCCATAGACACTTGCAACACCAGAGGAGTCGCAAGTGCGTTGCCAGCCTGTGTTTGGGAGAAGGGGGAGTGGGGAAGAGAGGAGGGGAAGGAAGATGGGTATCCGGCATTCTCACTGACCGAACGAAACGCAACAATGCAAGCACTGTTACTTCACGTCGGTTTTCTGTGCGAGGGTGGTACTGCCCCGAGCGAGCCGGCCCATTCATGCTGAAACCAGTGATAGCTTCGGCGTGGCTCTACCACCTACAAGATTTACATTATATTGTTACATTTTACAGTAAATGGCGTGCGTGTCGTACTTACAAATGTTTTTGAAAAAGCATCTCTATAATGTACAACATCTACTCATAATTTTACATTTTCTGATACATTTTAAAAAAGCGCGTGCGGAGCCGCGGGTAACAGCTAGTATTGAATAAAGGATATTTTGATTTTTGATTTTGACACACTCTTTGTTAAACTCTAAAATGTATTTAGTTTTTGAAGTAAAACTACTTTAGGCGCGACTATGAGGTAACTGGACGACAATGTAACGGAAGTCCGTTACGGTAATATGGCGTCACGTTTCGGTATCATCCGGTTTTTAAATATCTTTGATTTTGTAAATATAAATAGTTTATAAACAAAACGATCAAAACATTTTTGAAAAATAAAAATTAATAAAAAATATTAAATGGAATAATAATAAAAATCGTACAATATAATTAATTATGTATATATGGTCACCGTGCTGCCATCTGGTTTAATGGAAATAAGTAACGAATTAAATCAGAGGTTAATTATCTGTAGTGCCATCTATCAGCTAATTCGGAACTTAAATAACACGGGACATATTATTAGCAACTCGTTGTTATAAAGTAAATAAAATATAGAAAAGGAGGAAGAGATTACTATTTTATAACGCCAAAGAAGTTTTACTTTAATCGCGTGTGACGCTTACACGCACTCATTTTTTTTAATTAGTTAATTACTACGTTTTCCTGTGACTTCGTCTGTGTGGAATAGTTACTTTGGGCTAATGTTAACATGCAGCGGAAGCTCTAAGGAAAAAAGAACGATTTTGAAACATTATTTATTGGCGCTCCGCTTCTATTGGTCTTAGCATGATGATATACAACTTATAGACTTTCACGATAAACGAGCTATCTAACACTGCAATTATTTTTTTAAATTAGTAGTACCTGAGATTATCGGGTTAACCGAATTAGTTAAAGATTACTGTTCTTCTCTCGTAGTTAACTGGAGTCGTCATTCAAATTACAATAACTTATGATAGAGTGGACCGATTTTAATGAAACAAAGACTACGTTACTCCCTACTTAAGATATGGTTTATGGTAAGGTTTTATTGTGAATCCAATACTTTAGCAATGATGCGTGTTCATACAACAGACAGACAGACAGACATTTCTAAAAATTGGAATGTATTTTATTACGTATTCCTAGACACTAGTAATAGTTTTTTTCACGAAAATCGAAAAAGTACAGACACTTTACATTTACATTCTTATTATATGTATAGATTATAGTGACTTTTCCCCTCAACTTGAATTTTAGCGAACCGCGAAAACCGCTTATTTCTTGGCACATTCTCTCTCTATTTCTCTCGCTCCCTCTCACTCTATCTCTCTCTGGCAGTTGGTAGATTTGGAAGGTGCTGTCACCGAGATGAAGGCTCCGTGCATCCTGCCGGAGCTGGAGAGGCTGCGCGAGGTGAGGATCAACGACCCGAGGTACTGGCCGATCACGTTCCAGAGGGGCCGGAACTGGGACCAGCTCGAGTTAGTGCCACAGACATACACATTTGTTATTTTTAATAGTTCGCATGCAATATGCTATGGGTGAAATTATTTTGTACAGGTATATCCCATTATTACATACTAAATAACTGACCCCGTCACACGACACACGTTGCTGTGCCTCAGTTATTGTATGTTGAATTTAAATTGTGATAAAGTATTACTTATAGTATCTTTTAACATGTTTACTCTAATTTGATTGTTAGAAATATAATATAACTGTAAATAATACACAACATATGAAAATAAAATAAAAATTAATACAGAAAATAAACTGCAATTGAAGAATAAATTGAAAATTAAAATTTAGCGGCATCTATGAGGCATTTACAACAGTCGGTCTTACAGTTTTCCGTCAGCAAACTAATTTAAAGCACCATCTGTTCGAAATTGATGAAACTTACATTTAATAACAATAGTCAATATTGATAATCATTTAATTTGTAATTAAAACTACTAAATTATCCTATCCCTCAAGTTAGATCAAATCATTACAAATTATAAAACAAGATCCTTTTCTACTTCTGTCAGACAGACAGTTGTGTCTGTTCGCGATAAACTCAAAAGGTACTGAACGGATTTACATGCAGTTTTCACCAGTAATTCATGGGGAAGGTTTAAGTATACAATTTGTTCAGATGTTTTTTTATTATCAGGGTGGGACAGCATCCGCCGGGCCCGCTAGTTATACATAAACGCCGACTTTCATGAAGGTCGGTCGAGTGGTTTCAGAGTTCACCGTGGGCAAACATCATGACACTGGATTTTTATATATTTAGATTTTGAACATTGATGAATCAGTTAGAAGATTGATATATAATGAAAGCAGTAAAGATGTTTCGGAACACTTTATTCCAGAATCTTCTTGAAGTACACGTGGTGCATCGACGTGAAGCAGCGCGCCGGCTGCCTCTCCTACCTGGACGACCCTCAGGGCTTCCTCACCATCCTCTCGCAGACCCTGACCCTCGACAAGGGCAACGTGTGGTCCCCCACCGCCGACAACATCAGCCTCTTCACCAGCGACGAACGCATCCAGAGTCTGGTGAAGCGGTACCTCGCGAAGGAAGTGGGGACGAACATCTGTGCCGACTGCCTGCTCCTCAGGAGGAAGAGGAAGGGCGTGAAGAGTGAGGAGCTGGTCCAGAAGCAGTGCTACTGCAGGCAGTACAGCCAGGAGGAGCAGGAGCACGTGCAGGCGCTCAGCATGGTGACCTTCGAGTGCGTCGTCAGGGACATACTCTGCGCTCTGCCCATTTGGACGACATTCCTGAAGGTCAGTCTCCAGCTTCAGATTTTTGATAACTATAAACTTGCCGAAATTGTACTATACTCTAGGGATGGTGATCAGACATCGATTAACCGAGCTTTAAACATAGAAAAATTTAAAAAAGTAATATTCTATTCATAACACATAACATAATACACAAGTATACAAGAGTTGATAGAAATATGCATATCGCAGCATTATGAAACGGTGTCCAGCTCAGCATATGCTAGAGTGTTATGAGAAACACTTAGCGTTGATTTTCAGCTGGAACCGAATGCAAGTCACGGTGCGTAAAAAATAAATAAAAATAGATTATTTCAATCGATATTAAACTCGAATCGATCCAGTGAATTGATCTCCGACACAATACAATTAAGATACGATTTTTTTCTATGTATCTATCTCTATGTAGATAAAAATAAAACCATACAATAAATTTATAATTTAAAAAAAGAGCTCATCAAAAAAGGAATAAAATAAATGATCGATTTTGGTGAATTGATCCTATAAACCGCGATGTTTTCATGAATCGATTCCATACACCACGATTTGAATCGATTTAAAAAACGATTATTTTTGCGAAGACCGCCATCCCTCGCATGTTGTTCAAACGGTTCAAACACATCAAACTGCCTTTCATACATTTGCTGGCGCCCATTTTGGAATACTATAGAGTAAATTGACAATCGTTAATGTCAAAATTAAAAATAATGTTGCCACATTCTTTACTCTTTTCCTTTGATTTTGAGTTGTGAAATTATCAATATTGAACTGTCGACTTTTATTTTTATCTGATAGTCGAAATACTTTATATGAATCAACGTAATTAATAAAACTATAATCAATAAATAATTAGAGGTATTAAAAATATACATATAGTCCATTGTTTAGAATAAAAGAAAACTGGAAAAAATTTTCGTCGTAGTTCAAATTACTGTTTCTATATTTGGCGTCGCAGTATTTCATATTTCCCACTTTAGAATTAAACTCGACAACTACAAAAATATTTTATATGATTCTACAATTAGTTCTAATTGCTGAATATCGTGGTACTTTAAAATATAGTCAACTAGCAACATATGAAAAGGCATTTTACTGAATGGAATTTAAAAAAATGTTCGTAATCGAAATGACGATTCTAAAATAGGCAATACTAACGAAATCATGCATCAAATTGGAAAAATACCATAAGCAACGTTGATGGCATAAAAAATTATCCCAGAGTTGTTGAATTTTATACAATAAAACAGTAATTATTTTTAATTCGTAATGTTATTTTTTACTTAAATTTTATTATTTTTAAAACTAGTGTTAATAACTTTTATAAATTATGATTTGTGGGATGTTGCATTGTCCGATTTCCATTATAATCTATAACAAATGATTTTATTCAAATATTTCTGTAATATTTTCTAAAAATTCTAATGCCATCTTCAGATTAAATTAAAATATACAATCAAAAAGTCCCATGTATTTTTCTGTAATACTCATATATTCATTCTTTGCTACATATTTTTGTAAATAGTGAAAAAAGATTTCACATACTATAGATATTACTTCTTGTAGATATTAAAAACAATGAAGACTGAACCGTCCGCGTACCACGTATGGCAGATAAAGCTCCTCCTCTCGCAAATAGAGAACCAGAACCGACGCGCCATGAACGAGATGAGGGTCGACGGAGAGGATCTCCAGAGCGACCCTCTCATCTCCGGCGAGCTGACCCTCGCCATGAAGCAGAGGATATCCAGCATCTTCGACGGGTCCGAGGTGAAGCTCACTGCGTACTTGAGGAAGTACCTCGGGCTGCCGAGCGGCAGGAGGTTCGATTCCTGCGACGAGGGTCTGAAGAGGATCCTGAGCGCGTTCCTCGTGTACTATGACCTACCGAGAGGAGTGCTGAGGATGTTCCCGGATGAGGGCCAGGGGGTGATGGGGCTGGCGCTGGAGGGGCACCTTCCGGTAGAGGCGTTGAGCAAGGTGGACTCCCTGGTGAGGTGATCTGAGACCCTCACTAGAGGGTACGTGACGCGCTCGCGCTGCAGGCTCGACTGTGTGCACGACTGGTGCTGAAATGCTCCCCCCTCCCCCATTCTCATATATCCCTCCCCGTCCTCATATTCCTCCCCCTCTCCAATTCTAATATTTCCTTCCCCCGCCCCTATTTTCATATTTCTCAGCTCTTCCCCAATACTTATATTTCCGTGCCCCTCCTTTCTCATATTTCCCTCCCCTCCAATACTCATTTCCTTGCCCCTCCCCCATTCTGATATTCCCCTCACTCATTTTCTCTTGCTTATAATACCCTTCCCCGCAACCCTCTTCGTTACTCCTCACGCCCTTTTAAGGAACATTTTTTTAAATATATGCAATAATAGTTATCAGGTCCAATACATACAATTAGTTTAAAATGGTAATAAAAAATCGTTTTTTTATTAAAGCCTCTTTATGTTCCATATAAAGAATTCTCGATCACAATATTTAGACATATACATAGGATAAACTTTCTTTGACTTAGTTGGTAATTAGTATTCTTTATAATCAATCTATACTTCTACACTAATATTATAAAGTTGAAGAGTTTGTTTGCTTTAACGCGCTAATCTAAGGAACTACTGGTCCTATTTGAAGAACTCATTCAGTGTTACATAGCTCATTTATCGAGGAAGGCAATATATCATCACGCTAAGACCAATAGGAGCGGAACACCAATTAAGAATGTTTCAAAATCGGGTTTTATTTCCTTCTGAAAGCTTCCGCTCGTGTTAGCGTTAGCCCGAAGTAAAAGTAAGTATTCCATATAGACGAAGTCGCGGGTTGAAGCTAGTTATATACAAGCTGACTGTTTAGACAGTAGCAATATTTATGGAGGATAATCTGCACTCGATACTCGTTCTAAGTCAATAAAAAAATAGGTGCTTAGTATTTGACCTAATTATCTTGAAAAATACAATAAAACATACACAATCCTCTATGTTATTATTATATTATATATGTTAAAGCACAGTGTCAATGCCCGTCGGGTGATTTCACTTTCACTTGAAAGTGAACATGGGAACGGTATGAACAAAACAAAAGAGTTATTGTCCGTTTTATTATCGAAAGTTATTAATTCAGGGTCGCCCATTGTAGCTTTTGGCACCGATCGTTGCACCTAGGTTTATCACGATTGTGTTTATACTTCTGAAAGGCTTAGAACAAACTTTAACTTAGGTTTTCTTTGTTGTTTATTAGTATTTGTTTTGTTATTATTATTTTATATGTTACATGTGACCATGAAGTATTCTAGATTACTGCGAGCGTTTAAACTTTCACCTGGTATATTTATAAAATAATGTATAATTTCCGTACAAGTACGTTCTTAGAGGTGGTAGAGCCACGTTGAAGCTATTACTGGAGTCGGCATGAATAAGTCGTCTCGCCCGCGGTACTTACTACCATCCTCTCGCAGAAAACTCACGTGAAGTAACAGTGCTTGCGTTGTTGGTTTCGTTCGGTCAGTGAGAGCGACGAAGGCCCGGCTCTCCTCCCCCTCCCTCCTTCCCCACTCCCCTCTCTCAAACACAGGGTGGCGACGCACTTGCGACTCTTCTGGTGTTACAAGTGTCTATGGACGGTGGTGATCACTTAACATCAGGTGACCCACTTGTTCGTTTGCTTCCTATGATATAAAAAAAAAAAAAAAAAACAAAAAACAAACGTGTTTTAATTTATTTATGTACGGTTGAAGATGTCTGTGTTTTAGGATAGTTTAGTCTGTGGTGTTGTGTTTTTGTAGAAAGACGTTTATAGAAAATCGATTTGAGTTTTTTATTTTAAATTGTATAGTAATAAAAAGGAATGATATTATTGGAAAATAAACTTTCACGTCGTTTCAATTGTTTCAGAAACTCTGTATTGTTTTTTATGGTATTCCCGGAATAACTGTTAAAAATCTTATATACATATCGCAAATTAAAAAAATTATCCGTACAGATAGAACTACAGATTTATTAAATAGTATAAAATACAAAGCACATTTAAAAAAGAATGGATTTTTATACGTGCTAATTAATTAACCTTTACTCATGATGACTATGGCAACGTTTAAAGAAAAACAAAAGTGTATAACAGTAACAAATTATGTTTGTATTCTGTTTCATTAAAAAAATATAAACAAACGTGGGTTCAGTTCATTTTATTGAAGCGAAAACTTCTTTAGCCCCTTTGTGATTTGAAACTCGAAATGTAAAAGCGACCTTAAAACGAGACAAACATATACATCTATAGGATTTAACGTGCGAGAGAATGAGAGAATACATTATGCAGTATTTCTTATTATGTTGTCCTTCAGACCAGTTGATATATTGACAAAGAACCCTTTTTTTCGAACTGTCCACGCTATTGGCCTGTGGCAGCCTTCACAGCTTCACCAGAATACATCACGTATTATAATACAATATTACGTTATAACATAGTACCATAACATGACATAAGTGATTCTTTCGTTATCAATAGTTTTCAAATCGTGTTCCACCGGCGGTACACGTGGCTTAAAGATCAAGTTTAACGTGTACCACTGGTGGTACACGTGGCCTAAAGATCAAGTTTAACGTGTACCACTGGTGGTACACGTGGCCTAAATATCAAGTTTAACGTGTACCACTGGTGGTACACGTGGCCTAAAGATCAAGTTTAACGTGTACCACTGGTGGTACACGTGGCCTAAAGATCAAGTTTAATGTGTACCACCGGTGGCACACATGGCACGGAACGTGTTAAAGTAAGTATTATTATAATTATTGATGTTAATCGATAATTAAGTTGTAAATATTAAAACGATGTGACAAATAAATTTGTACACCATGATACTATACTTTTTTTTATTTACAAGTTCACTTTTATAATTCATAATACCTAGTGAGTTCCAATGTAACTTAAAATAATTCGTACAAATATCCGAATTCTATATTACAAAATAATAATTATTAATTAATTATTATGTTAATAATTATTATTCTGTCTTATTACAAAACTATAATAAGACCAGTCATGTTGTACGCATCTGAGTGCTGGGCGACGAAAGAGATGGATGAGAGAAAACTACATGTGGCAGAGGTGCGAATGTTAAGGTGCATGTGTCGTGTAACTAGAATGGATAGGATTAGAATGAATATGTCAGAGGAAGTTTGAAAATAGCACCAGTGACAGAGATGTTGAGGAGTAATGGGTTAGCATGGTATGGGCATGTCATGAGGAGAGATGAAGACCACGTAACTAGAAAAGCTTTGAGTATTTTGGTGGATGGATATAGGAGTAGAGGAAGATCGAAAATGGTATGGATGGATTGTGTGTAAAAGGTGTGAATGCTGAGATGACGTCTGATAGACGAGAGTGGAAAAGGAAAACACGTTGTGCCGACCCTACTTGGGTGGGATAAGGATAAGAAAATGTTGATCTGAATTCTGAAGCTAAACGACGGCAACCATGTTGATCGGTATGAACAGTTGTAATATTAAAGTTCAGATGTTTTGAGTTATCATGATAGATATGATTAAAGGATAAAATTGATTGATCGAATGTAAGTCTGAATTAATTTAATAATGTGTATGATATCGAAAGACAGTGTACTTGTGATGGTAACGAGTAAGTCTGAAGTACCAATAACTAGTATTCAACTTGGTGTTTTTGAAGTGTAAACTGCTTTAGGCGCGTTGAGCGGTATTTTTAATATTAAATTTATAATTTCGCGTCATGACATGCTATACGTAAGCATTGCGCGGCTTGCTTCAGACTAGCCAATGAGACTAGCGTCGCGTAGTATAGAGGCCTATGTACATGTAATATTGATATTTTGCACCTCGTCATGCGTTTGATTGGATATAAAAGACTTTATAAAAATGTATATCTTTATTGCTCCGAGTGCCAATACATATAAAAACCACACTAATGTTAATAATTTCATTAAACAAATTCTAAAATTTAAATATTATCATTCACACTATAATTAATATGAAAATTCAAAAGAGAACACATTTATTTGTTTTGAGTTTTCACTTCTGTCGGCAGTCCTTATGACTACCTCAACTTTTTTTTCTTTATTTTATTTAGGGACTTATTGTTTCTGATATGCCAGTCCTATCCTACCTTATATCTATATATAACTAAAAAAATTAATGTCTTAAAAAAATAATCGACTAATTACAAGACTTAAATAAAGTACACTTTTGGAAGAGTCGCATCCTCTGAATTTGTTTTTTTTTTTGCATTCTATTAAAAAATAATGGATGTCCTCAATCTTACCACGCCTCAAACTGGTAGTTTATAATTTTCATTAGAAATTTAAATTTTCCTGGCGGAATGCGCCCAAACTGTAATGTAAAAGTATAAATAAGTTCTGTTGATATACGTTTCTGTGAGCCACGGTACAGGTGGAGGCTGATATTTTATAGTACGAAACCAAATTCATTTCTCTCTTGAAGTCAAATTAAAATATTCTTTCCACGTGTCATGACGACTTATCTTAAATTTATATAACAGTTCTGAAGTTGATTAGTGGCACCTAAACAGATAAATATTAGAAGATATGCTATATTGGCATCATAATATATTCTCAGCAAAATCTCACTTTTTTAAAGCAAAAAAGCGCGTGTCGCTCTATACTTAATTAATAGTTGATATCTGCCATTTCGTTTGCGTTGTTTATTATCGTAATATATATTATTTACAGAGGAAAAAACATAAAGCAATTAAAAAGAAAATTATACTCTGCTTATGAAATTCATTTCTAAACAATCTTATCCGTTTACTTCCACTTTCCTACGGATACGAACCACACCGCCTGTCCCACTTCTCCACGGCAAGAGAACACAGGTTTAACGCGTAGTACTTATAAAGCAGTAATTTATAACTTTATGCTAATAACAGATCGTAACATTTTTTATTAATGTAAGGAATAGAGTCTGAGAAATAAAACCTAAAAAAATGTTAGAAATCTATTCAATAGTTTTTGGGTGATATAAATGACGGTGTCCTGTAATGCCTTAGATATTTCAACAATATAGCCACTACATTATCTTGAAACTTTCCAATGAGTTCCAGTGGTCTCTCAGGACTCGTGTTGAGTATCGTTATCTCATATTCGCTTCACAATAACCAAACTGTATAACGTAAAATGACACTGATATTACACAGTCTAGTAACACATATCGTAAGGTTATGAATTAAAAAAGTGGCTAAGACCACCAAAAACTCCTCCGCTGTTTTAGTATAGTAACGCGCTCACTTTTCCCTCGGTTCTTAATATATTTTCCTTTTTCTCTCCAGGCAAATGTATATTTGCACTTGCATCTCTTCTTATTATCTGATTCTCAAGTTGACATAGGGTATTTACGCGATCGAAAGACTACTTTAACCTTTACACCCACTAATTTACAAAATATATGCACTAATTAATACACGCGCACCTAACATTATACATCTAACTTGGATCAAAAGTCACACCAGCTCTATTGGAAACGGAGCAGCTGACGCCTCAGTAAAACACACTAAGGTCCTACATTCAGCGGCTGCCTACACATTCTTCCCGATGAGCTTCGCCGAACGTGAAATCCGTGCCGAACATTACAGGGCTTGACAGACTAAATATTAAACCTCACTTCTGGGTAAATATACTATTACGGATCTAACCAATTACGAGAATATTATAAAACTGCGTACACTAATCAGATTTGCCTTCTACAAGAGACGAATATTAACTAAATATGAATATTGTAGGCAATATCTTCTTAACCTTCTTTTTATATCATAGGAGGCAAATGATTTGGATTATGATGAGGAAGTTGAGAGGAGGAGGGCCTCCGGGGCTCTCACTGACCGAACGAAACGCAACAATGCAAGCACCTGTCCTACCGATCGATCGAACACATCTGTACAAACTTGTGAATATCAAGAATACGCCAGATTTGATTCAAAGATATTAGGATAATTAATACTTTGTTGAAATCTTCGTATCAAAATCTCCGTTCGATGTTTTGAGTTCGATGGATAAATAATTTGAGTTCCTCCTCCGACTTTTTTTAACCAACTAGCTGTGCCCGCGACTTCGTCCGCGTGGAACATTATTAAAAAAAACAGTTATTAAATAAAATCATGTAAATGTATTACGCCCATTTACTTATCTACTTTTCTCTGGTACTTAAGTCGCGTCGTCATAAAATTTACAATAACTTGATAGAGTTAACCGATTTTAATGAAACAAAGACCGTAGCTCAGTTATAACGCACTGGACATTATATGGTCCGACGGAGTCGACGGTCCGGGACCCAGCGATCATTTTTTTTTTGGTATTTTTTTTAAGTAGCTTAGGGATATATAGCTTTAATTTTTAGCTAATCTGTCTGCTATATATAGCACAAGGAAAATTTACCAAAATCCGTCAAAAAACTCATTAACTACAATTTTTTGACTTTCGTCCGTTATCCTGGAGAATCCCTTACGTTTTATGAGACAAAAAATATCATAGATGTAATCTTGTAATATTAGTTATCACTGTGCTAAGTATTCGTCAAAATAGGTTCAGTGCTTTCCGAGTGATGCGTGTTCACAGGGACAGACAGACAGAAAAAAAATTTAAAAGGGTTATTTTTGACTTCTATTTCAATAACAAAGTCTACCCCGATTATAATTTTCAAAAAATATTTAAGGTAAAGATTTGGCCTTGTTACAGTTTATTGTAGTATAGATAATGATATTTTTACTCTATCGTGTATCAAACTCTTGACTGTATTATGCGCAACCTTAAACTTAAGGCTATATTGATAGCGGCCAAAAAGATTGGCGAGGACTATTATATCGTTTATATATTTGTACTCTGTACAATATCTTTATAACATTTGGTAGCCTTACAGATTTTAATTCACTTTGATAACACTTAGATTAACAATTGAAATTACGTTCCTCTGATTATTTTATCAAATATAAATGCACTGATTAATTTGTTATTATGTTATGATAATCGTTGATTATAAAATTATTAAAAAGATCAATCGATACTTAGTCGGTGAAGTATTTTGTTTACAAACGTACACCGACCACTGCCTGTATTACAATGTTTTTGTTAAGTCGTATCTTGGCTACCGAATCACAGATGCGACTAATTTCGAATTACGTAGAATGTAACATAAATACATATGCGATTTTATTTGAGCTAAAAAAAATTATACTATAATACTATTTAGTCTAACAATAAATAATAAACATTGACTTGCATAATCTAAACTTCAGACGAAGCATAAAAAATTGATCACTTTAATAATTATTTAAATAAGTGCTACATACGCTTGTTTGTGCATAAATGATGACACTACATTATATTTGTGTAACTCCAACGGTTTTTTTCCAACTTACTTGACACTTACCGCCATATTTTATCCAATCTATAAATATAATATGGTATAATAGTTTACTCACCGATATAACATATAGGACATGTATTATACATACTACACGGAAAAAAAAGAGTTTCGTGATTTTATTAAACCGAAGATGTTTCTATTCATTCAAGCAATTATATTATCTTGAATGTATTTTTTACAAGAAAAGCAATGCAATTTTAAAATAAAATCTAAGTTATAAAACCAAAACAATCATTTTCTTCACTAAATACGGTTAACTTTTATTGTCTCGAACAAATTTTTATTCCTTTTGACATATTGCACGTTTTCGGCCAAAGAAACCTTAATAAATTGCGTCAATACCTTCATTCATTTGTCATAAAAAATGAAATCATCGATTCAATATACAAAATTTCTCAGGTTGAAAACTTTTAAAAAGCTAACTACAAAAATCAGTAACTTCTACTTAAGATTTTATTTTCTTGGTTCTATTTTATGGTTATTTTAAATACTAATATTATAATTAAAAATAACATTATCTTAAGTTTAAACTCATTATTTACCGCCGAAATCATGGAATTCTGGATCAAGTAGTTTTGAATTCTTAACTGAAAATAATCATTCAGTCGATTTGAATGAACTAGTGGGCGCCCAGTGATCGACATTCGACCATAGTTCATTGAATTCTTAAAGTTTGAACTGTATTAGGGTTCTTTTATCAAAGGGTATTATAACCTCTATAATCAAAGGCTTTCATCATGCCTACTCAGATATTTGCCACTTTTTTTCAATTATATAAACATAAAAAAATCGATGTCTAAATGAAAATTGAAATTAATTATAAATTTGCAACAAAAAACAGGCGGTTACATAAGGTGGTAAGGCTCTTAAATACTAAGTAAACATTCGTACACATATAACACATTCGTATATAAATATATCTTCTTACTTGTAAGCAAGGACTACTAAAGCCTTTAGTTTTGATTTGGTACTGTCAAAAGTTGACCGTTTTGTCATAGATTTGTTATGGGATTTTAAAGAAAGAATGTTCGCAGTGAATTTAGATTTACAGTGATGACGTTATTGATATTTGAACGGCAGTTTCTTTGTATTTCAAAAGTTTTTCGGTTCGAATTACCGATTTGATAGAGTATCCATATGAGGAGTCTGCTTCAAACGGATAATTAAGAATTCGTCAAAGATACACTCTAAGATAGACTGAAATGCCCTTACATACGCATTACGCAGCTAATCTACAGAACATGACAGTTGTATCCGATTGAATAGATGTAACATTCGCCATAGTCGTTGAGGAGAGTTGCTTTTCGTGACAGTCAACGTATACCCAACAATGAAGCTCCATATCCGCCATAACCCGCTTCTATAAATCCGACTTATTTACCACCATATAGAGCACTGTCACTTTTTCGTACTCCTAAGATGGCAACGCTTGCTCTTGTAATCTTACAGCCTTATACTGAGACAGAAGCCCATCTGGTTACATGCAACACTTATTACACTTCTCTTGCATCACTTTGTAACTTAAATTACGTAAATTTGTAATACTTTATCTTTTCAGTGTGCCATAGCTGATTCCTATCGTAACCTGTTCTTTATTCTTCGTTCCAATTTCGATGTTTCACATCTGCCAGGCGTCCCGTGACGGCTCAATTTTTTTAAATTGTTAATATAGAATAGATTGAATAACTAAAACGGATGACGGGGACTGTACCTACTCTCCTTTAATTTTTTTAAATTTAGAACAACCAACAATATTCGCATGTGCACATAAATTCTAAAATACCTGTTTCTTTTCTTTGTCAAAATAAAACATAGAACTTTCATTACATTTTAAAGTTTTTGATCGAGAAAATTCGACGTAAATGATATTTTAAGGTTAAAAAAGCATTGAATAGACGAACAACACAAAAGATTTAAGAAAGCATAAAAAAAAGTGTTTTTGTATAACAATTGTTTTTTATTGCTATGAAAAAGTAAACCAATGCAAAGATAAGTAGTGAGTTTACGTTGTGCTATCTGTTCTCATCTTAGTCATAAAAGGAATATAAGATCACACTAAAGTTAACTGAGTTTCAGAAAATAATGAATTATGCCGTTTAATATAAGTTGTCAAAAAAACTCATGGACAATCCAACAGTCGAGATACAGGATAATTAATATAAAGAATTCACGAGATTTTTGACCAAACTGATGAATCGTTATGCGTATTATTAAATGGTAAAAGAATAAAATTAGTAGATTTGAAAGTCGTCTTAGTGATTAAAAGCTTTCATCAAAGTAAGTATTAACAAATAAATTAGAAAGCTTCTGGTCCCGTGTATTTACATCGCTTTCACTTCAAACTGATTCAGTGACCCATTCAAAAAATAGAAGATGAATAAAATGATGTGTTTCAAGGGTGACTATGGTACACACACAAGAGGAGAAAAAAAGCCGTAATAAACAAGGGCTACGGGCAGGGCAAGGATCACGCGTCCTAACAGTCCATGGATCCCAGGGATTGACCTTCAAATCGGTGGTGATTCTGCAAACAAAAGGCAGAAGGATACAGATCCACGATAGCGTCTCACATACTATAGTAGCAATATCCATACAAATCAACACCTGTATCGACTATAACGATGTGAATGACAATTAGTAGATTCATCCATTAAGCCATGAGCGGTACGGCGCGAGATATTGTGGATGACAACCTAAAATTGGCTATAAAAGGTAACAATGAAACCGCCATAAAATAAATTCTAGTTAGTAATAAAAAAATTAAATAATATTTAAAAAAACACATCAACAATTAACTGTAACTAATTAAGTATAATGGTATCTGGTTTTGCACATTTTAATATTGTATTTAAGCTGCACTAGAGTTAAAATAATGTCAGACAAAAGGTGCGCACTAAAAGTTTGCCAAAAAAAGGGTGACTCTGCAATTCCTCTTATGCGCAGTGATCGCGGCCACGAGATCGGTAGCGTGTCCTGAGGTTTCCTATACGCTCGCTGCGCTTCCACCATCTTCGTCAGGGTCAGCGCCTTTAGAGCCTGGATATTAGGCAACAACGTCTAAACAACATTTCGAATATCTTAGAGATTTATAAAATAAAAAAATACACCATTGTTGCTTCAAATTTTGTTTTCACTAGCCTTTTAGATATGCTTCGAATTTACCTGATTTAGAAGATTACCGTTGAGAGACAAATATTCACTATCAGTCACTATTGCTACGCTAGTTTGAAAGTAATATGTTAACTTAAGTCTTAGAGTTCCTAAGTGTTTATACCGGTATACCTTTATGATAAGCAATGCTCCAACATTTCAAGAACCGATCACAAGTCACTATTCTCTTTAGATTGTAACGAAATAATCACCAAATGTTATATTTTTGAGAAAAATAAACGTAATTAGATTCAGATACATGATAACAAAAGTATATAATTTACCGATAAAATAACAATTACCGTATCACAGAATTATTTTGTTTTTACCTAAATATAGGGATAACATTTATTTGATTACTACATCCTTTACCTACCAATGAAATTGCGTTTACGATTAACTTATTAACCCACGTGATAGTAATATTTTCAAATGTGTACATTTACGTAAAATACATTCCGGCGTTCTGGAACATTTACGTGTTAAAATCAAAATCAAAATATACTTTATTCAATTTAGGCCCTGAGAAGGCGCTTATGAACGTCAAAGCTACCACCGGTTCGGAAAACAACCCAGTCATCGAGAAGAACCGGCAAGAAACTCGAACTGCTTTATCTTTTTATGTTATATATTTTTACAATAACATAAACATTTACATTAGTTATTAGTGGATGCACAGAGAGGGGCGTCATTTCCAGACTTCACAATCGTTTACATATTGATCCACCCTATAATAACCTTTAGATATTAAAACCCGCTTGACATGGTTCTTGAACTCACTATCTGGCAAATCGGTAATTTGTTTTGGGACTTTGTTATAAAACCTAACACTCTATAACTAAGCCAAGTGATTACGAGTTCGATTCCCGCATATTAATACATTTTGTGTGAAGAATACAACTGTTAGTTTTGTATTAAAAGTCTAATTTAGAATGTAATGATTGTGTGTGAATTTTTCTACTCGTAGCTATGAAAAAAAGTGAAATATGTATGTTCATCATTATGTTTTCCGTAAACTATAGTTAAATAATTGACGAAGTTTTAAAAAATATACAAGGACAGAAATACAGGCGAAACCGTCGCTAAAGATAGGTAATTAATAAATCAGTTCTAGTGTTATCGGCACCCATCAATCTCCAGCGCGCAATCGTCGTTAGATTGATAATTATGTCATTTTGTATAAATAAGAGCGGATAAGTGACTGCAGCAAATAGTTGTCGGGTGTTGAATGACATGGCTTTGATATACGGTATCCTGTTTTTCGCCCTCGTCGCTGGGAATTGGGGTGAGAGTTACATCCTTCTTTGCTACGTGTTAAAAACCATTGATGCTGCTATACAATTCGGCTATATAGTTGTTATATTATTTTGCATATTTTCGGTGTCTCTCGATAGCTATCGCTTTTCTGGGATGATATTTATATTTTATTAGTAATATTTATTCTTGTCTGTCTGTTCGATACAAGTTTTGTGTCGCTTGCGTTAAATTTTTCCTGATTTCGGACCCCCATATATATTGCGCCACGCCACACAAATAATTTTTTTTTTATAATTTAATCTGTATAATTATTTTTAACATTATTTAACTATTTTAAATATAGAATCACGTAAAACGTGTGGCAAAAGACATGTAGGGCCTGACAATGTTCACAAAATTTGGACAACAGACTATTATACTATTTATGTTGCAATAAAATTATTAGTCAATAGACAAATTATGTCTGCATCAGTTATCTATTATATTCACCCTACATATTTCGTTATTTTATATTTCAATCGATTAATTTTTTTAAATAATTACTTCTTCATATAATTTCTTTAAATACCTTGTAAACATTAAACAAAATGTATTTTGCACTTTTTTGGAAATTATTTTTTTCCAAGTCCATTTCTTAGTTAACATTAGGGTTTCGCTTTCAAAGTAGGAATCATTTTGGAAACATAACTTCACGTAAATTAACTTAAATTTTCAAAACATTAGAGCTAGGAAATAAAAAATATACAAAGAAATAATAATGAAAAATGTAAAATATTATCAGGGTTGTCACAATAAAAAACCATTTTTTATTTTTTTCTAAAATAGATCATTTTTACAAATGTTAAACTTGAATAAGTATAATATTACATGTATAACATCGCGACAACTTAAGGATAAATGAATATATAAATAATAAGCTTAAGGATAAAAAATTAGATTACTATAATGATATTTTAACTTTGTTTTGTATTAACTATTCTTGACTATAGTACCCGTAAGCCCGAACCACAGTATATTTTATATTTTTACTGTGCCCGAACTTAACAGCTATATTCAGAACGGCCAAAAAGACTGACGAGGGTTATATCTTATTACGTTAGTTTAATAAAACTGTATTATATTAATTAATGATTTTTTATGTCTTCAAATAAAATTAAATCTTGATAAGCGTCTATAAATAATAATATGAAATTTTATCAAGAATTTTACTAAAAATACGTGATTTTACGCCATATTATTTTCAAAGAGATTGATATTATTACTATATGAATCTATTCTTTCAATTGAGCTAATTAACATTGATTAAAGCTTTCACTTAACGTAAAAAAATCCTAGCTATAGGCATCTAACATAAATTCCGTTATTATTAATGGCGAGTATTGGTGAAAAAATATTGGTGAGTTTTTATATAAGGATGGCAAAACTGCCTGATGGTAAGCACAATGCCACCAAAGAACACCGAAAGATTCTTCGCAAAGAAAATCCTTCGCCGGCTGTAGTAATCATGCCGGTCTGAACGCCTCCCAGCTGCTGATTATTAACAGGTTAATCTCGAAAAGCGACAACATAAAAAAGTCATTGGGACAGATTTACGATACCCGGTGGCCGCATATAATCGAGTAAAAATGTCTAACTTCCTAATCTGCAGGTACACAAAGCGCCTTTAAACTTGTTGTTCGCGGTTCAAACATATATTACCGTACCCTACTTGTACCATGAAAACAAATAGGTCATTTGAAATAAGTTACAAAAGCGATAATGTTGCCGTGACTAAAATCACGAATGCTACTGCGGAGATTGACTATTCATTACTTCAAGAACTAAAAAAAGGAGAAACCGTAAATAAGTTATGTTTTTAGTTTAAATTGTTTATACATTAAAAATTTTAATAGAAAATAAAACAGACTTCAGAAAAATCAACCCTAGAAAAATACAAAAGAGTTTTCTTGACCATAGTTAGATACCTACTTAATCTTTGAATGTCTGGATCACTATACATTTTCTATTCGATTTTGAGGAATTTCCTGGTGTATCTTCTAAATCAAAAACTAAATTGGACCCGTTTTGAAAATATTCCCTTTCTAATAAAAATGAATTGTCTAAATCGGTCTATAAATAATGAAGTTCTGAGGTTACGAACATGCAAAAAAATGCAACCGAATTGAGAATCTCCTCATACTTGAAGTCGATTAAAAATCAATTATAACGCTTCCTTCCAGACAGATTCCCGATTGATTCAGATATATAAATTCCATAAACCTGAAAATTCAATGAAGATACGTCTGACACTGTTTAAAAACATAACATATTTCTTTCTTCTAGCTCTCCCAAAACCAGAGCAGGACATGTCGTTCTTCTTCGACCAGGAGGACCCAACCGCACGCATTGTGGGAGGCACGCAAGCTCCTGTCGGCAGCCATCCTCACATGGTGGCAATGTCTAGCGGTCTGTTAGTCAGGAATTTCATGTGCGGAGGTTCCTTAGTGTCCACCAGAACTGTCCTCACCGCGGCGCACTGCATCGATGCTGTATTCAGCTTTGGCTCTCTTTCCAGGTGACCGCGTCACTAGTTCTAATTGGAATATTTTTATTGCGAACATCGCCAGATTGTTGCAGGTCTTTTAATAGTAAATCATGGTCAGTTTACCACCAGTAAGAGTCACCGGTGATTTCCTAGTCCATATGAACAATTTTTAATGTCCGCTTGGTTAAATACCACATTCTAGTTCTGCCGCTAACCAATTTTCTTAAATTTAATTGTATAGCTAAATAGAGTCGTAACAAGTTGTAAGGGTGTTAACAACTTGTATGTTGCGATAGCTATACTTGATAGCATATTTGCTATTTGTGCTTTGCTTTCTGCGCATTACAGTTCGGCTACATTGTCACACAACATCAAGTGTTGTACTAAAATTTTTGTACTAAAACGCTAAACTATAAGCTCAATAAATAAGAAATTTTTTTATTTTACCAGCACACTTCGTGTGACCGTCGGTACTAACCGCTGGAACCAAGGCGGTACCCGTTACTCTCTATCAAGGAATGTGACCCATCCCAATTACGTGTCTGCCACCATTAAAAACGACATCGGAGTTCTGATTACATCCTCCCAGGTGGCTCTTACCACTCTGGTCGACGTGATAGCACTGAATTACAACTACGTGCCGGGTGGTGTTATAGGAAGGGTCGCCGGTTGGGGAAGAATCAGGGTGAGATATTTAACTTTCTGCTATTAAAAAAACTGGTAAATAGCTTTGGTTAACGATAATTTGTCAAATTATATACATAAATTAATAAATAACGTTATTCTTACGGGATATTCGGTGACATTCTTTAATAAATCCCTTCATTCTTGAATTGAAAATTAATTGAAATGAAGAAGATCTATAATGTAAAATGGGGCACTGCTGTTTTTGCTTGTACATGATCCACAATATATTGTGTCGCTAGCTTCAACTGTGTTCTTCAAATTATAACAGAGTGACTATTCCAATTTTAAG
The DNA here is from genome assembly GCA_036509395.1 of Antheraea yamamai. NCBI lineage: Eukaryota > Metazoa > Arthropoda > Insecta > Lepidoptera > Saturniidae > Antheraea > Antheraea yamamai. The sequence continues at coordinate 2,034,642 of AP028441.1, forward strand.
ACATTAGACGCAATCACTTGACTGTTTGAAAAACAAATGAACTGCCCATTAATCATGTGATAGATCATGCGCGTACCGAATGTAGGTTTTGAATCGTAGTAACTATATTCCTCATTGAAATTTATCGTCATCTATATCAGCCTCATGTATATATGTGCCATTAATTGGATATACCGAGTCACTATACCAATATACCATAGTTATAAAGATCCAAGAGCATCGCATTAACTCACAATGTTATTGCTTTTAGCAAAACGGAGCTTTATCCGCAAATCTCCTGGAGATCACCGTGCCCATCATCGGAGGCCAGGAGTGCGTGGACGCCGTCGCTCAAGCAGCCGTTGACTTTAACGTGAGATCACCGCCAGTTGAGCCACATATCGAGATCTGTACTTTCCATGCGGAAGGCACGGGCACTTGCAATGTAAGTCTATATATCTCCTATTCTCTTAATATACATTTAACTTGATTCAGTTCGCTTTTAACTTTAGTATTTTCAGTAAACTTGACTACTTCAGCCCACGCATCGTCATTTAACAGCAAAATTCTACTAAAATCTGTAAACAGAGAATTCCTCATACTGGAAATGACTTGAATCACCGAAACAAGGAGTTTATCAAGGTGGTTGAAATCAAAATTCAATGAATCAAATGGCATGATCGTGGGGTTTTTTCTAATGCCCTATTGAATATCTACCACTATTGAAATGATAATCAATTAACGAGCATCTATAGGTGTATTACGACTGCTCCACTTGATAATGTCTCTAGGTTTGACGTATTTCCACTTAGGACACATAATTCCTTAACTATAGATCTTACTGTAGTCAAATGCTAAACCTATAAATTATATAAAGTGAACACTGTTGCTTTACAGTAAAAGATAGTATCAAGTAAAATCGAGTAATAATTATTCCCATATTGATTACCTGAGCTTCGTTATTAATATTTATTTTGTTATTAGTCGGTCGGTACTACCACATTTGCAAACAAAAAACCATTATGCAAAAGTCAATGTGAATTAAAAAAGGACACTTTACGATACTATCTCTCAGAGTCACAATACGAACTATGAATATTCCCTTCATTGTCGTTCAACACTACAAATGCCAGAATGATACAGAGCAGTAAATTATTCAAAAGCAGTATAACTAACAATAGTTAATTACAACGACTGTTGTAAAATAATATAATTAATTATTGGTATATAGCAGTCACTGCCATTTTTATGACCATCTAAATATGTGGCACGATTAAATAGAAGAATACAGCAAAACCTATAAGGTATATAGTAAACACAATTATTTTAATGTTCCAGGGTGATTCTGGAAGCGCGTTGGCTCGCAGAGACAACGGCCAGCAAGTCGGCATCGTGTCCTGGGGATTCCCCTGTGCCCGTGGCGCACCCGATATGTTTGTGAGGGTTAGCGGCTTCCAATCTTGGTTACAACAGAGCATTGTTTAATTAAGCAAATATTTACAACTCACTGTTCATTGATTCTTATAATAAATACGTCCATGTATTTTTTCTCACTTTAATTACGTAACATTAAACCGCGATTTATTAAACGATACTGCAGAATATTATATACTATTTTGCACAAGAAATAACCAAAAAAGATTAAAACGCGTAATAAATAACTTCTTCTTAATTTTGATAGCCATTCTTCGATATTAGTTTTTTTACGATTGTTACTGCAATTACTGCCATTGCATAAATAACATTAATCATACTAGAATTAAGTGTTGTTGCGAATTTAAAGCGATATGAAGCGATGTGTTGTAGTGAAAAACAAAAGGTAACTTAGCAGAAATTTGTAGTCATTGTAATGTTGCTAAAATTTGAATAGTGTGATTTATATCTAGACTTATTTCATTATCCTGTTCTAAAAATGCAACGTTACGTCCTACGGTAATGTTAAGTCACAGCATATCTTACAGATAAGACACTGAGAAATGATAATCTGAATCAGATACACAGTGTTTTTAAATCCTAAAATGAGCCTGGACTTAATAATTATAATTCGTAAAAATATCGTGAAGAAATCAGAGAACAGGATGGTAGAGAGAGAGGTAGACGAGTCGATCACATTTCTAGGCTCTCTTACCATATTCGACCACATGGTGATTATTATATCAAATTGTGATTAAAACATTAACACTAGCAGAAAAAGGATGTACTAGGAATATATATGAAACAGACATCGGATATAGTTTAATTATTTATATTTAAACAGAAGACTCCAAAGTTATTAATATGAATGACTTTATTCCACTAATACGAAGGAAGACGTCTGGCGCACAGAGAACGCATGGGAAACCCCACGACAAAATCCTCACTCGCTCTTGATCCTTGACTGTTACAAATGCGCTTCCAGAAACACTCTGTACAGGCATTTTACTATCAAAAATGCAATAAATAAACGAAACAAAACCGAATATAGTGATGTTATAAGCGATGATGATTCAGCGTTTAGTGTGTTCGGACGCCGCGCCGCGTCGTGCCACGTAGATTCGAATCCTTGCGAATGAGCCGGAGCTTTCGGTGAAGGATAACATAAGAAGTTCCTTCTAAGTTCAGCTGGCTAGCTACCACCCTCAAGTTAAACACTTCCGCCACGCATCTATACGTGTGTTCCGCCAGGTGTACTTCAAAACCAGTCCCTCTATATTTTGCGTGTTTATCATCTTAAACTACTGTAATATTTTCATTTAAAATCAGGTGAGAATGAGCTGAAACGCTAAAACTTATGCGGTGTTATTATTAAATACGTATTGAACCCTGGCTTTAAAAACGTCTCATATTAAATGCACCGCGGTCGCTGAATGTTCGCCATTATGCTCTTTTGTCTCGCTTTGGTTACGTTAGGTTAGACTTGTGAAAAAGGATAACGCGAACTTGCCTCGGGCGAGTGCAGTGCATTTATTGGGAAACTTTTTTAAACCAAGTATTTAATACGTATTTAACTTTTTTGTAGTAACACGGATGAAGTATAAAAAAAATGTTATATCTATATTTTAATAAGTAATGCAATCAACTGATGGTGAAGGAAAACACTCTTAGACCCAAATGTTTAATAAATCAGTTGTGAAATTAACCCCCAGCGTTCTTTTTCATCTTTGTCTAGCAGTCGAATATTGATGTTACTAATTTAATTAAAATTAGCAAAATTCATTTATACAGTAATTTCAAAAACTTTCGCTGGTAAATGCGGAGACTCGAATCCGAGTGAATGATTATAACCGGAGAACACGTACCGTTTATTCACTGTCGAAATGTTATTAAATAAGAAATAACTTGGTTACGTAAACTGCACATACATAGAATAAATGGTACAGAGTTCAACCTCTGAGTCGACGTGCGGGGCCCAACCCTATATCAGTGATACCGCAGGCATTTCCTTACCGTACTGCTGATGCGTGGTAGTCTTCATACATAGGAGCTATAGATTGTCGTGATTTGGAGCCAGTTGCTGAAAACAATTATTTGTTTCATATTAGCACAGTCACATCTGAGCCTTTTAAAAGATGTTGTGGCAGAAGATATAATTCTGAAAGGAGAATTTATGAAATTAAAGGAATTTATCTGTATATTTGTATCGAAATCAAAATCAATATAAATTGATAACAAATCGAAATAATCAAATCAAAAACACTTTATTCAATTTAGTCCCTGAAAAGACACTTATGAACGTTAAAACTACCACCGGTTCGGAAAACAACCCAGTCATCGAGAAGAACCGGCAAGAAACTCGATCTGCTTTATCTTTTCATAATAACTAACATATTTTTTGATTATTACAACATAATAGACACATAAAGCTACATTCGTTTTTAGTGGATCCACAAAGAGAGGCGTCACTTCTATAATCTATATATCTATATATTTGCGAGCGTCTTTAAGTGTTCACAATATCACGGAGAGATCAGAACAATAACTAAAACAATAAGAAAAATATGAGATAGCTTAGCACCACACTTCCACCTCTTTCTAGTATGTGGCTTCGACTTAATTTTATATATTAGTAAGTCTTTACGCAACTAAACAATGATGCTTTAGTTGCCTTCCGTTCTCACAAAATTCTTGTTTATTACTACTTTCTATTAATATTTGTATTCAGATGTATACTTATTTATTTATATTATATTTATTTGAATAATACTTATCCTAAATTATTATTATAACTTACATACGCTTAAAAAGGATGATATGTGTTAATATTGAAGCATTTTAACTAAACTAAACCGACTTAGGCAAGCGTCAGATTTCAACACGGTACGAGATGCATGTACATTAATCGAACTATCTCCTTGAACAAAGCAGACCCCATTTTAAAAATTCAAGTGTTTATGTGTATTTTAAACTACATTTTCATGTAAGAGAGAATTAAAAAACGATTCGCAAAGTTACTAAAATTTCGGTCTGAAAATTTTACTTTCGGTTTTCTACATTAAAATACTATTATTTTCAAATTTCAATTTATTAAAAGAAAGCAATTGCATTTGTATAGTAATCACTGTGTTTAATATTTTATTGTAAAATTGTTTAATTTCGAAAGACTATTTCCAAAAAATCCGAATTTCAGATATTACCGTTCTTTTAAAAGTCAATAATTTGACAAATAATCACGATTTAAAAAAAAATGTATTCACATTCATACCTACTATAAATCCAATTAGGGTGAATTTGGACGAATTTCAGAAACTCAACCATTTTTCGTTGTCCGCTTCGCTTCTCTAGTAGCCCATTCTCTTTATATTTTATTGTAATATAACTATCAAATGTTATACTTAAAAAACGTAATTAAATTCAGGTATATGATAACAAAAGTTTATATTTTACCGATAAAAGGATAATTACCGTATCATAGGTTTATTTTGTGTTTTCCTTAAATCTATGGACGAAATTACCTTGATTTGTCTATCCACCAGTGAAATGTGAAAGTAATCTTTTCAAATAGTCTTACATATACGTAAAATTTATTCCACTGTCCAGAGCAACATAGATCTCCTGAGGTGTTCTGGAAAATTTGCGTGTTAGATAAAATTAACGTCCGAAACACAGTTCTATTATAAGAAAATCTTTAATTAAACGATTATTTATGAACTTATTCGTTATCTTGTCTCAGTTAAGGAATTCGTTAATTCCACTTATACATTTCTTATCTAAATTAGACGTCTAGAATCTAAATTAGTAATATTCTTACTTTTTTTCTAGCCCCTTACACGATTTTAACAATTTCTCTGGCCAATTCCAGTTCTAAAGTTGATATTTCCCGGTAGCAAGTTTTTTGTACTGCGACGATGTTGGGAAGCAAAAACGAAAAGTAAAATATTGTTATGGTACAAAAGTTGGTGACGCCGTTGGGTTGTCGACGTCACCGTAAGGGAGGGGGTTTCTTTGCTAATTTAAGTGGACTCTATATGCGGGGGTGCTATATTTGATATTCAACTATTGCGATCAGCTACGAAGAGGGAGACAAGGGTAGGAAGGAAACTTGGCACATACCTCGCGCGCTGCAGTTTCCACGTGGCTAGCCGGCTAGGTGATTCTCGTTGCTCTCCACTGGGTTTTCTCCCACACAACACTTATTGTTTGTAATGTATATATATGCGGAGCGATGCGTTTATTTCTCACTCGACCAGGCGAAAATTCAAACTATTTGCATGCGGTGCGGTACGACAAAAATGGACGCGGCACGGGCAACAACACTAATAGTAGCAGTGGCGGCGGCGCGTCCGACGCGCGCGGCGCGACGCGGACTACAACACTGATGCGGCGCGGAAACAACACTAGTAGCAGCAGTGGCGGCGCGCGTCCGACGCGCTACCGTATAAGCAAGTGCCATAGGAAAGGGTAATTGGGCGGGGCTAGAAAGTGGCGCGATCTGATCACAATAATGCGGGAATTTCAAATATATATAAAGCGGCGCAACCAAAAGTAGTACATTTTTTTTATTTTAAACCCATGTATAAGTTTTTGGACGTAAGCTTAAAACTTATCGTGACATTCCTATATAATTACATCCAGAATTTAAGTATGAAGTTTTAGACAGTGAGATTTTCAATAATTTAGTGCACACGATTTACAGACGTTTAGTACACGTCATTAAAAATCTAATACGCGTGATTTAAAATAGTTTCATATGCGTGACAGCGAAACGACTTTAAGTAGTTGACTAACTACGTCTACTCCATATAATTTATTTTAATCAATATCATTTGATATTAAATTAATCTTTGAAAAAAGAGTATCTGCCATTAAACGCATATTAAAAATACTGAGTACTTTTATAGATCATTCATTGAATTGTAATTCAAAATTCTTAAGTAAAATGACATAATGGTAGAAAGTCCTTTTATTGAGATAAGAGATCGCAAGTACCATTCCCGTATGTGAATGATTTTTGTGTGAAAAGTACAATAATTAATAAATGAGAAAAAAATGAACGACATAGAAAAAGTCGGCAGCGGCTCAAGCTTAGGTCCGTTCCCTCGGCGTGGAGTTCTTGAGTACGCTGCTCGCGCGATACAGTGACACAAAATCTTACATCACTGCGACAACATTACACATATCACCTCAACACACGTGCACGCATACACGGTTACACATGCAAGTGGAAGGGTTTTATTTTTCCCTTATCAAACTGAAATAGTTTAGAAAACTATCCGATACGAAAAATATATAAGAGTTATTGAGGTATGTATGCTTGGTACACATATATATTTCACCAACTCATATATGTATGAATAGTTAGCTTAGCTTAGATTAGCTCAGATAGGTCGCGATTTGCATGTATCAGGCAACAGCCCAAGCCAAGGTGTACCGTGCACTCTTGAGCTAGTTGTCAAATAAAATCGGCTGAGTGCCTTAAGCACTCACCTTAGTAGTCCGGTGAAGCTGTTAAGACCTTACTAGGTCAATAACGTACCTAGTCAGTTCGAAAAAAAAACATAGAAAAATACGGAATATATATATCCTACGGAATTCAAAGATTTTTACAATATGATTCTAACCTGGCCAACTACAAGATCCGAACAAAAAGAGATAGATGAAAAATATATGTCGTTGCGTGTTTTTCCAATAAATAAATAGTTTCTGTCATTATATTGTCTATTATTTCAAATTGTTTTGTATATAGTACCTATATGATAAATTGGAAGAACGGAATTAATCTAACACATTTACAAACACATATATGTATATAATAGGTCTTTACCTATGAAATTGCCGTTCTGCAGTACTGGCCATTTCAAATCAAAATAATTTTTGTTTGGCTAAGAATTCTAATTTCAAATTAATGGTATTTTAAAAACATGGAATTCTTTTTCCAAAAGTAGTCATTTGTTTATTGATTAGTGTTACATTTTCATCGCATTTCAATCTTTTTTGTCATCATGGATACGTTAAAAATTCAAGTAATTACGGAATATGAGTACCGTCGTGGCAGCAACGCGGCACAAGCGGCACGCAACATCAACGACGTTTACGGAGCTAACACTACAAACCAACGCACCACATGTTGGATCCTGGTTCAGCACCTAAACAATGCCCTAAACGAAAACTTACCCCTAGAAAAGTGATGGTCACTGTTTGGTGGTCTAGCGCTAGTGTGATTCATCACAGCTTCTTACCAAACGGGGTGAGCATTACTGCAGATGTGTACTGTGAAGAACTGAACACAATGATGGAGAAGCTGGCACATCTCCAACCAGCATTGGTCAATCGCTCGTCTCCGCTGCTCCTGCACGACAACGCGCGACCTCATACTGCACAGCAGACGGTCTCCAAGTTGCAAGAACTGGGGTTGGAAGTTCTCCGTCATCCGCCCTACTCACCAGACCTTGCGCCTACACACTACTACTTTTTCCAGAATTTGGATAACTCCTTGGCGGGAAAAAAATCAATACCCGAGAGGCAGTACAAAATGCCTTTGAAGAATTTGTTGCCTCCCGTCCAGCTGATTTCTTTAAGAAGGGCATCAATAAACTGCCACTGCGTTGGCAAAGATACATTGATTGCATGGGTGATTACTTCGATTAATACAAATAAAAAATACATGAAAAAAATCGTTTAAATTTTTTCATACAAAACGGCAATTTCATAGGTAAAGACCTAATATATACATATTATATATTTCAGCCAAGTCTATTAGTAAATAAATCAGAATTTATATTTTTTTCATTATCATTACCATCATATTAGCGTGCCTCCATTCTTATTTTTTTTTGGATTTATTCCTTTCTTCCAATTGCTGGTTCAATTGCTAGTTCTGTAATAAATATCTAAGAGATATGTCTAATTTAGCATTAAATGATAGTGTGTGAAATGTAGAAGTTTCAGAACATATAAAGATAAAAATACAGGCGAAGTAGTCGCTAGTGATATGTTGTAATTAATAAATCAGATCTATTGTTATCAGCACCCATCAATCGACAGCGCGCAATCGCCGTTCCATTGATAACAATAACAAATTTTGTATAAATAAGAGCGGATAGGTGAATACAGCAAATAGTTGTTGGGTGTTGAACGACATGGCTTTGATATACGGTATCCTGTTTTTCGCCCTCGTCACCGGGAATTGGGGTGAGAATTATATTCTTCTTTGTTACATCTTAAAAAAAACATTGATATTACTGTAGGAGTCGGCTATAGTTGCCGGCTGTAGTATATCTGGCGTTGGCGTTGACGATGGCTGCCGTTTTTCTGGGACACATTTTATATTTTATTAATATAACTTATTCCTGTCTATCTGCCTCGTAATGCCTCGTAGCTTGCAATGTCACTTGCGTTTAATTTTTCACAATCTCGGACCCTCATGCATTGCAACACGCCACACGCTCTGACCGCAGACTCTGACCTAAACTTCTATAGTAAATACTCCACCCCTAAAAGTCGTAGTGTGATGTTAGTAGCTTATAACTTGTTTTAATAAATATACTAAGAATTGTAAAAAGAACTTTTAGATTTCAATTCTAGAGATTAACGTGTTCTTCTGACAGATCTTTACAATTATTTTTCTAATACGCGTTACATTTTCCTGGAATACTCCATTCATTTCGAAAGAAGACATTTAGAGAGTTCGCGTCGAACTTTTTGACCGTTCTCGATATAGTTGCGTAGAACACAAATTTACGTATAAATACGCGTTAATTATATGTATAACATCGATACAACTTAACGATAAATAAATGCCACGTTTAGATTCCTATAGCATTTGAACTATATTTTGTATTAAAATTTTGACTATATTACACACGAGCCCGAACCTACGACTATATTCAGAGCTGTCGAAAAGATTAACGCGGACTATACTTTATGTTTATTAAACTTTAATAAAGCTGTAGTATACTGACAAATAAATTTTTGTCATCAAATAAAATGAAATCTTGAAAAACTGTATAAAGAACTAGCTATGCCCGCGATTGGAACCTAATTAAAAAAAACAGTGACTAATAAAAGCATCTAAATGTATTAAGTCCATTTATTTATCTACTTTTCTGTCGTACTTAAGTCGCGTCATTGTTAAAATTACGATAACTTTTGATAGAGTGAACCGATTTTAATGAAATCAATACTGAATGTTACTCGAGGATATACTTTATGTATTTCTTGGTGAGGTTTTATCGTGAACGCAGTACTTTAGCAGTAATGCGTGCTCATACAAAAAGCCAGATAGGCATATCTGAAAATGATTGAAATGTATTTTATTATTTATTCCTAGACACCTACAACTATTTTTATCACGAAAATCAAAAAAATACAGACACATTAAATTTACATCCTTGTTATATGCATGGATATAGAAGATAATATCAAATGTTATCAAGAATTTTACTAATAACTTTACGTGCATTTACGCCACTGATTACGCCATATTATTATCAAAGTGATTAACATTATCATTCGATGAATCTAATAATTTAATCGAGCTAATTAATATTGATCAAGCTTTTACTTATCTTATCGTAAAGAAACGTAGGTATAATCGTCTAGCGTAAATCCCGTGATTACCGAAGACAAGAAAACAATAGTGAATTTTTTATAGTACCATGATACCATCAAAGAACACCGAAACATCAGCTATAGTAATGAATTACTTGATATACAGACGCTGCTCTCGGTACACGACACGCTTAAGTTCGGTACTATAATCTGTGTTAAATATAGTGTTTGGTGATCACAATTTCATCGGACAAATGTTGAATTAGTATGAAAAGAAATAGACTGTACGGACGCACACATGCATATCTATAGAGTACACGCTATGGATATGCAGGGTTCAAAGGTCGCTCATCGTTTTTCCGTCCTACAATAATATTCTACAGACGGTCCGGTTATAGACGTGTATGCAAATGTACGTAAGTACATTATAAGTAAATCTGTGTGTATGGCTAAATAGTTTAAGTGATTAAGAGATCAATGTAATGTGTAGCGGGTTGAATAATACAAACAATTCATATGAACTAATAACTTTTATTTATTCACTCAACCTAAACATAAATAAAACCATTTGGAATATGCTTATCGTATGTATTGAAGAGATAGTAGTTACATTACAAAATGTTAACTAAATCGAAGATTGATTGTTCGTTCAAGGAGCTGAAATATATATGAGCCTACTATCTGACGGGGCCACGCGTTGCTGTGGCTCAGTTATTACATGTTGAATTAAAATTATGAAAAAGTATTTGTTACTACAGGGTAATCAGTCTGCATAAAATTTGATATAGAAAAAAGCTAGGCTACGTAGTAAATGGATTAACAGAATGTTAAAGATTAAAATGTGGCGCCATCTATGACATATCTATAACAGTAGGTCGTAAAGTTTTCTGTCAACAAACTAATTTAAAGCGCCATCTGTTCGAGACTGATTAAACTTACAATAAATAACAATAATCAACCTCGATAGTCGTTTCATTTTTAATTAAAAAATATTGAACCATTAATCGAAATATAAATATGTAATCGTATCTCTCAAGTTGGGCCAAATTAAACATAAACGCCAACTTTCATGAAGATCTGTTGAGTAGTTTCAGAGTTAATCGTGTACAAACATTATAACACTGGATTTTTATATATTTAGACACTTTTGAAAAGGAGGGGAATTGTTATTTGTTTACTTATCTTTTTAGTTTGCTTCATTATTGTAGTCAAATTTATGATTATTATCTAATTAAAAACCAATTCTACTGATGCTTTTAGGCTTAGAAATTCCATAGACCTAAAAATCCAATGAAGATCATATATCTGACATAGTTTACATCATAACATAATTCTTTCTTCTAGCTCTCCCAAAACCAGAGCAGGACATGTCGTTCTTCTTCGACCAGGTGGATCCAACCGCACGCATTGTGGGAGGCACGCAAGCTTCTGTCGGCAGCCATCCTCACATGGTGGCAATGTCTAGCGGTCTGTTAGTCAGGAATTTCATGTGCGGAGGTTCCTTAGTGTCCACCAGAACTGTCCTCACCGCGGCGCACTGCATCGATGCTGTATTCAGTTTTGGCTCTCTTTCCAGGTGACCGCGTCACTAGTTCTAATTGGAATATTTTTATTACGAACTTCGCCAGATTGTTGCAGGTCTTTTGATTGTAAGTCACGGAGAGTTTACCAGCAGAAAGTGAGGATATAATGACAGTTGCCGGTGACTTGCTAGTTGACGTTATTGAATTAGTATCTGAACTTGAAGCCAAAGATTATCACAGCGATGGCTTTATAAACTTGCAATCCGTTATTGTCATCCTTGTTTATTATCAATTAGACTTCGCTTCCTCAATAACTCTTATACATATTAAACTCAGAATAATCGGTAATGATTAAAACCCGTATTAGCCATGCGTATCTCAGTAATGATTAACTTGAAAAACAGTGGCTAACGACATCTTCAAATCCTGTAATGTGCTATAATATTCTGAACAATCACTTTTTTACGAAATAATAACATATTTAAGGGTAACACATAGGGCAATAATAAAAAAAAATTGAAAAGTTACTATACCAATTCACCTGAATCTTATTTATTTTTCGATGCTGAAACCGAATTTTGCTATCCAATTTTTTTATATTTAAAAGTAGAGAATTTCATAACATTTGACTTTACTGCCAAACTTAGAATATAAGAATTTATTGGCTAATAATATGTCAGTAATAACAAATATTTTTATCACATTTTAATTTTTTTATATATTGGAATGTGAGCATTTCGTGGGTGATTAGACTTTGTTATGATTATTTTCGGAGTACGTAAAATGATACAGGAATTAGGCAAAATTATTTAAAGAGTTTTTTCATCGTTGGACTGTATTACCTGCCTGGTTAAATACCAAACTCTTATTACATATATGTCGGTCACATTATCAACATCAAGTTAGATTGCACACAAACGCTAAAGTATAAGTTCAATGAACAATAAAATCATTTATTTCACCAGCACGCTACGTGTGACCGTCGGTACCAACCGCTGGAACCAGGGCGGCACAAGCTACTCCCTATCGAGGAATGTGACCCATCCCAACTACGTGTCTGCCACCATTAAAAACGACATCGGAGTTCTGATTACCACCTCCCGGGTCGCTCTTACCACTCTAGTCAACGTGATAGCACTCAATTACAACTTTGTGCCCGGTGGTGTCATGGGAAGGGTCGCTGGTTGGGGAAGAATCAGGGTGAGATATTGAACATTCTCAAAAAATTGGTAATTGGGTTTGGTGAACGATAATTTGCCAAACTAGATGGTTCCAAAGTAGCATGTTCCAACGTTGTGTCGACCAACGCGAGTAACGAATAGAAATGAATAAATAATGTTATTGTCATAGACTATTTAGCTAAATTCCTTATTAATCCATGATAACGAGAATTAACTTAACTCATAAAGATCTACAATGAAAAATGTGATTGATATTGCTGCTTTTAGTTCTATACAATCCATAAGACGTTGCGTCGCTACCCACTCTTTATCCGAGTTCAGTTCTTTAAATTATAACAGACCTACTATTCCAAATTTAAGACACTATATGCTATCAGTTTACCGTTCAAAAATAAATAAACTATCCATCAATCAGTGCCGAACGTAGGTTTTGAATCATAATAACTGTTCCCCTATATTCCTCATTGAGATGAATTCTGCTATATACCAACCTTATAATGTATGATTGTTTGGATACGTCGAGTCACTATAATGGGTCATTGTTTTTAGCAAAACGGAGCTCTATCCGCAAACCTTCTAGAGATCACCGTGCCCATCATCGGAGGCCAGCAGTGCGTGAACGCCGTCGCTCAAGCAGCCGTTGCCTGGAACGTGCGAGCGCCACCAGTTGAGCCACATATTGAGATCTGTACCTTCCACGCTGCAGGCACAGGCACTTGCAATGTAAGTTTATATATCTCTTATTCTTTTAATAGACTCCTAACTTGATCCAATACTGTTCTAACTTTAGTATTTTCTGTAAAATTGACCATTTCACACCACGCTTCATCGTGCAAAAGCATAATTATACTGGAATCTGTTATCAGACGATTCCTAACATTGGAAATGACTTGAATCGTCAATGTTTATCAACGTAGGTTGAAATCCACAGAACCTGAGCTTTCTGTGAAGGAAATGAGATAGCATAATGGTAGGACTTTTTCTCTAATTCCCTTCTGGCTATTTACCTACATCAAGAATGATTATCGATTATTAAGCACCCATAGGGGTATTCCGACTGTAGCATTCAATCTCTGTAGGCTTGGTGCATTACTACGCAAGACATATCGTCTTTTAATAATGGTGACATTGTGGCCATCTGCTAAACCAATAAAGACATTAAAAAATGAAGACTTTACAGACTTACTACGCTTTACAGTAAAATATAGTATCAAGTAAAAATTAAGAAATAATTATTCCCATATTGATTACCTGAACTTCGTTATTAATATTTATTTTGACATTAGTCGGCGGGTGTTATCGCTATTTGCAATTAAAAAATCATTATGCAAAAGCCAGTCTGAATTAAAGGAAGACACTTAACGATACTAGCTCTTAAAGTCACTTAGTCTTAAAGCCAGATTCATACAAAGCGGTAAACAGCAGGATAACTGACAACAGTTTGTTACAATAACTGTTGTAAAATAACATAATTCATTATTGGTATATAGCAGTCACTGCCATTTTTATGTCCAGCTAAATATGTGGCACGATTAAATAGAAGAATACAGCAAAACCTATAAGGTATATAGTAAACACAATTATTTTAATGTTCCAGGGTGATTCTGGCAGCGCGTTGGCTCGCAGAGACAACGGCCAGCAAGTCGGCATCGTGTCCTGGGGATTCCCCTGTGCCCGTGGCGCACCCGATATGTTTGTGAGGGTTAGCGGCTTCCAATCTTGGTTACAACGGAGCATTGTTTAATTAACCAAATATTGTCAACTTACTGTTCGCTGATTTTTATAAAATAACTAGCTGTGGCGGCGACTTCGTCCTCGTGGAACCTAATAAACGGTGACTAATAAAATCATCTGAATATATTAAGTCTATTTACTTATCTACTTACCTCTCGTACTTACGTCGCGTGGTCATTAAAGTTATAATAACTTTTGATAGAGTGAACCGATTTTAATGAAACTAAACTACTCACACTAAATGTTACTCGAGGATATGCTTTATGATTATCTTGGTGAGGTTTTATCGTGAACGCAGTATTTTAGCAGTGATGCGTGTTCAAACAAACAGACTGACAGACATTTCTAAAAATGATTTAAATGTATTTTATTACCTATTCGGAGACAACTGTAACATTTTTTTTCACAAAAAAAGTACAGAGACATTAGATTTACATTCTTATTATATGTATAGATAGATAAATACGTTCAAGTATTTTTCTGACTCTAATTGCTTAACATCAAACCGCGATTTTTATATTGACGATATTGCAGAATATTATATTCTATGTTGCACAAGAAATAGCCAAGAAATAGTGTTAAGGATCAAAACGCGTAATAAATAACTTCTCCTTAACTGTTGCAATCGTTCTTCGATATTAGTTTGTTCCACTTGTTACTGCTATCATAAAATGTCAGTTGTTTCGTATTACAAAATTAGTGTCTTCTGATGAGTTCCATCTTCGAACAAAGTTTTGGTCGCCTTGTTAGAAATCTCAAGGAAATTTTAGCGTTATCTCAGAATTAATGTTCTGTGTTATAATTCCCAGTTGAGTTTACTTATTGATATATTATATTACGCACAACAACATGTCAGATAAAGCAAGTTTCAGGCCTTAACAACCGATCATACATGATGCATACACGTTTCCCGGGGATACAGAAAAGAGTAAAGAACACATTTCATCCAGAAAACCTAGTGTCCGTTGAGGTCAAATTTTAACCCAATCGTAGCCGCGAGAAAAGGCTAATATTACAATAATAATGCAGAATAGATACAATATTAATGCAATAACTGAAGCGTTTATATTAATTAAGAGTGGAACGTGGGTAGACTCAAAAACTCTTGTTGTACTTACAAATTTTCCTGAACCTCTAGTTAAAACTCTTTAGTTAAAAAAGTTGGTAAAAGTATAGGCTAATTGTAATGGAAAATATTTTATTTTGACAATACGATAGGTGGGAAAAATATAGAACTTTGAATGTATCGCCCTGGTCTGATGTGGTAATTGAGACCGTGTTTTTCTTTTGGAAGAAGCCTGTGGCCCAGCAATGGAAATCTTACGAGTTGCCTTTGCATTACTGTTCTAGTGGCCGTGAGTGGAGGTAGTCATTGTAATGTTATTGAAATTTGAATAGTGTGATATATAGTAGATCTTGCTTTATCTTGTTCTAATAACGCATGTATTCTAAAGATAACTCACACCTCAACTAACAGACAAGTCACTGGGAAAGGATAACCTCAATGGGAAACACAGAGTGTTTAAATCCTAAGATGAGCCAAAACTTCGTTACAATAATATAAGAAAACATCGTGATGTAATCAGAAAACAGGATAATAGAGCAATCGCTAATGTCCACCTTACTACATATATATTAGGTCTTTACCTATGAAGTTGCCGTTTTGTATGAAAAAATTTAAACGAATTTTTTTCATGTATTTTTTATTTGTATTAATCGAAGTAATCACCCATGCAATCAATGCATCTTTGCCAACGCAATGGCAGTTTATTGATGCCCTTCTTAAAGAAATCAGCTGGACGGGAGGCAAAAAATTCTTCAAAGTCATTTTGTACTGCTTCTCGGGTATTGAATTTTTTTCCCGCGAAGGAGCTATCCAAATTCTGGAAAAAGTAGTAGTCTGTAGGCGCAAGGTCTGGTGAGTAGGGCGGATGACGGAGAACTTCCAACCCCAGTTCTTGCAACTTGGAGATCGTCTGCTGTGCAGTATGAGGTCGCGCGTTGTCGTACAGGAGCAGCGGAGACGAGCGATTGACCAATGCTGGTTGGAGATGTGCCAGCTTCTCCATCATTGTGTTCAGTTCTTCACAGTACACATCTGCAGTAATGCTCACCCCGTTTGGTAAGAAGCTGTGATGAATCACACCGGCGCTAGACCACCAAACAGCGACCATCACTTTTCTAGGGGTAAGTTTTCGTTTAGGTCATTGTTTAGGTGCTGAACCAGAATCCAACCAACTTGCTGAGCGCTTGCGGTTACCAAACAGAATCCATTTTTCATCGCAGGTAACAATGCGGTTCAAAATTCCTTCATTTGTGTGTCTATTGAGCATTGCAAAGCACGTCTCGACGCGTACTTCGCGCTGGCGATCATTGAGTTCATGGGGCACCCATTTGTCAAGCTTTTTTACCTTGTCAATTTGACGCAAATGGACCAATATTGTTTTGACACTAACGTCGAAAGCTGCTGTTAATTCAGCCGTAGATTGTGTATCATCAGCTTCCACAATCGCCTTTAATTCGTCATTGTCGACCAAAGTCTTCGGACGACCGCGAGGTTCATTTTTCAGGTCGAAATTCTCAGAACGGAAGCGAGCAAACCAATGACAGGTGGTTGGTTTGTAGTGTTAGCTCCGTAAACGTCGTTGATGTTGCGTGCCGCTTGTGCCGCGTTGCTGCCACGACGGTACTCATATTCCATAATTACTCGAATTTTTAACGTATCCATGATGACAAAAAAGATTGAAATGCGATAAAAACGTAACACTAATCAATAAACAAATGACTACTTTTGGAAAAAGAATTCCATGTTTTTAAAATAAAATAAATTTGAAATTAGAATTCTTAGCCAAACAAAAATTATTTTGATTTGAAATGGACAGTACTGCAGAACGGCAATTTCATAGGTAAAGACCTATTATTATCTCAGACTTGAAAATATGTTGCTAAGCCTTAGTAACCCTATCAAAGAGTTCTGGCAACCGCATTCGGAGAGTTGATTTCATTTCTAGGCTTTGTTACCATATTCTACCACACGGTGACATACGATCAGACGAAATTGTAGTTAAAACACTAACGCAAGCAGAAAAAGTACTCTAGTCTGACAGTGATATAGAACAAGGGGCTAAGAGTTCAAGTGATGTTCTAGGAATATATATTAAAAAGACATCGTATATACTTTAATTTATATTCAAACAGAAGTCTCCAGGATTGCTAATATAAATGTCTTCATTCCACTAACGCGAACGAAGACATCTGGTGCACCTACAGCGCACGGGAACCCCCATGACACAATCCCCACTTGCCTTTGATCCTTGATTGTCACTAATGCACTTCCAGAATCGCCCTGTACAGATATATTACTATCAGAAATACAATAAATAAATTAAACAGAACCGATTCAATTATATAGTGAAGCGTCATGGCTGTGTGCACTGATTGGCAAGCTCGTCATTCAAAAGTGCCAAATACTTTATAATACAAAACTGAAACTTATTCAAAGATCCTTTTTTTATCTTGAGGTTTGCTTTAGTAGATACGTTTTTATCGAAATAATTAGAATTAAAAGTAAACTCTCGAGCTTGCTTTTGTTCAATATGTCTTTTTTTTCAAGCGACTAACGGTGCCATTGTTGCTTTTTTTAAATGTGCATCTTTTTCTTATTAGATAGGTTTACGTTTCAAAAATGTTAACTTGTCTCTTACAACGCAAGTAGTAGTACAAGCAGTAGATAACATTGCATACTGTAATGCAACACTTTGTGTATGAGCAGCAACTAAGGAGTGAAAGAGCCGCACGCGGCCCGCGAGCCGTGGTTTCCCGACCAATGGCTTAGTAGATAGCGTATTCGGACACTGCAACGATCGAGGTAAGTTCAAATCTTTGCAAATGAGCCCGAACGTCCGGTGAAGGAATACATCGAAATTAAATATCATGACGAATTATTTTTTTCTAATTCCAGCTAAACTGTAGACAGCCCACCAAATGACTTCCATAACCTATGGATAGCTGCAACACCAAAGACATCACTGTTGTATTGCTGGCTTTGAAGAGCGCGTTTCAGTCCCTTAGAGGTTGGCGTATTTGGAAACTACATCAATCGCCGTAGATTCGAAACCTTGGAAATGAGTCAGAGCTTTTAAGTGAAGGAAAACATCGTTTTAATACCATAGCATGGCGGTAGGGCTTTTTCTACGTCCACCTGGCTATCAATCACTATCAGCTGGAGAATATGCCATCAAATACCTGTTGGTGTGTTCAGGCTGCTGCACTTGAGAGCCAGTTCCTAGGTTCATTATGTTTACCATCTTAGATTATATGTTCATTTAAAATCAGGTGATATTGTGCACAACTCTAAACCTTATAAAATATCAAAAAAAAAGAACGGTTTATCAATAATTTAATTAGTAATACGATTAGATGACGGAGAAGGAAAACATCGTTAGAAGATCTAAGTATCTAGTAAACTGGCTGTCAAATTAATCTCTAGCCTTCCTTTTCGTATTTTGCCCAGAAATTATTTACTAGTGTTACTAATTGAATTAAACTATGCAAAATTGAATGAGTCATTTCGAAAAGTGTGTATATTCCACAAATGTCCGTTCGTCCGTGTTCCGTGTCCATGTTCCGTTTAGTTACTGCCAAAATGTTATTAAATAAGAAATAACTTGGTTACATACATTGCACATGCCGTGACCTACAGAGTGGAAGGTGCAGAGTTCAACCTCAGGATCTATGTGCGGGGCCCAACCCCATATCAGTGATGCTGCACGCATTTCCTCGCTACACTGTTGATGCGTAATAGTTTTCATATAAAGGAGCTGTAGATCATCAGGAGTTGGAGCCAGTTGCTGTGAAACAATTAATTCATATAATCACAATTACATCTGACCCTTTTAAATAATACTGTGGCAGAAGATATACATTTGGAAGGAGAATTTTAAGATCACCTACATAGATGATTACCAGCACCATCACCATCACATATTTGTTATTTAGGATTTTTTTACCAAAAGTACATTGTAGGAATTGATTCCTTACTTCCTATAAGGATAAGGCAGGTTCGAATCTATACCAGGCATCGTAAGTAGCAAACTTCAGCTCACCTGTTGAGTTCAAACAAAACTCTAATTCAAAGGATTTAAATGCCCTTAAAGCAAAATGAGTTAAACGAAAACTAGAGAAAATGTCACTGAGATCGCTTCATACAACATTTATATCATATTTCACTTATTTCTGTATCATCTTCAGCACAACCTGTAACAAGCCCACTGCAGGGCCATAAGCTTCTTTCCGTAGGAAGGTATGGGCATAATCACCAGCCCACGACGTATTGGTGACTTCAAACTTCGAGAAATCCACAGTTCTATATTTTTCCCACATACGGTCGTAAATCAAGAACATTGTTCAAGTTCAGGTTTCCTCACAATGTTTACCTTCACCGTCAGCCGATAGTGCTAGCAATTTAAATTAGTAAATTTACGTGAATTCAGAATTATTCGTTGGTACGTGCCGGGGTTCGAATCTCCGACATGGAATTGTTATTCCACCGATCAAACCATTAGACCGTCACGACTGAAATTATTTCTCTATGTTACTTATGCTTTCAACCCTGAACTGTTGTCATCGCATCTACATTATTAAGAATATTTAATTTATTCGCAAACTAGCTGCTGCCCGCGACTTCGTCCGCGTGGAATAACGCAGAATTGCATAACTTTGGGCTAACACTAACTTTAACTCGCGATTTCGTTTACGTATAAGGTAAAATGTTTAATAATACATACGTTAATACCGATTCTGAAACATTCTTTATTGGTTCTCCGCTACTATTGGTCTTAGCGTGATGATATATAGCCTACATCCTTTATCGATAAATGAGCTGTTCAATAATGAAAGGATTTATTAAATTGGACGAGTAGTTCCTGAGATTAGCGCGTTCATGCAAACAAACTCTTCAGGTTTATAATATTAAAACAGTATAGATATTTTTAAATCGCTTCTTGGCCTCCGTCTTATAAAGAGTTACGATGAATTCTCCCCGTGGTAGATATTCACATTGTATTAATTGTGCTTTTATGTTTTTTTGTCTAGATATAATAAATAACCTTACCACGACATTATTCTCAGTCCTGGGTCCAACACGACCCCAACCTGTTGCATAGGCCTCTTCAGCATCCACTCGTTCGAACTTCAACGATATGGAACGAACTTTCTCGTTGAATATCAACTTCTTCTTCAGAATAAGAATGCCCGCATCGTACTTGATATAACGAGGATCCCATTTGGGATGATTCTTGTAATCTTTAAATTCTATGATAACTCCACTGAAATTCCATTGATTGGAGCCGACACGTCCGTAAAATGAACTGAAATGAAAACGATTTAAAAATTCAACCCTCAAAATTACATCTGTAATACACTATACACAGTCAGAAATTGATATATAGCCTCCTCAGACCAAATTTCAAATAGCCTATCTTCCTCCATATAGAAGTATAACTATGCAAGCACAGGATTAAAAAGAGACTTATAATTTGTATTTCAAGAATAATACAGTAAAAATCTTGGTATTGGAATGATCAAGAATTGATGGAACAACGACCCAGAGTTAGATAGTTTGAACCTCGCCAAGTATCAATGGATTCTTCGGAATTTGAAGTTACAAGCTGTTGATGATAAAGAAAAATATATTAATAAAATACGAATACTTGAAGAATATTTGAAGGTTTCCTTTGATGTAGTGACGTCATCGGTAGGACAGATTTGTGTAGTAGAAATATTTGGGATACTTACGGTACCAGTATTCCATTCCGATCCACATGGGGGTCGATGCAATGAGCAGCTGTCAGGACATGTCTCTCGCTAATAATTGAACCTCCGCACGTCATCCGCGTGAAAAAATCGCCACTAATCAAAGCCACCATATGGGGAGCGTAACCTTCAGGAGCATCTTCACCGCCTATGATGCGCTGAGTGAAGAACTTTGAACTATCTGAGGGTATTTCTAAAGGTGAACCTGAAAACCACTTTAATTTTAAACAGATACTGCTGACATTAATTAATTTCGTCTTTGCCTACTGGATTGTATAATAGAAGCTATCTTTTGATGCGTCGGACGAGGTACTTTGTGTTACTTACAGCTTAAAAAAAAATATTTACTTCAAAGTCATCTCTTTTATAAAGTAGGTAACCAAATTTCTGGTGATGAACTAGTGGTGACATATTTTTAAATAGTTTTCACCCGCCTGCTTTGTATGCACAAGGAAGACACGGTAAGCATCTCGTCGTCGATCTAACTCCCAAAATGTCTACTTTTATTTTTATTATGTTATAGCAACGATATCTGCCAATACATAGTAAATGCAAACATTGGCTGATTTGATACTATTAATATGGATTCCCCGATATTAGACGTTAAGGAAATAGCAATCGAATAATCATGATGGGAGGACTTTCCCGTCCGTTAGTTTTCTGTGCACTTTCGTAACTAGTTAACACAACACAATTTTCGTTTTTTCTATACACTTCCGTGACTTGTTAATAAAACTCAAATTCCTTAACTTGTGTACACTTCCATGAGTTATCATCGAACCAAATTTCTTTTCGAGAAAACGATTCAGGAACAAGGGTAGTGGGGCAGACACTTATGCACGCGGGCGTTGTAGTAGCGGTGGCCCTGTAGACGCCTACACGCTACAAGATATATTTTAATTATCTCATAAAAAAAACTAACCGTTTATGAATTTACCACATAATAGTAGTAAAACTGTAACTATTTCGTGATACATTATTGTGCGACTTGTTCCAATCGTCCCGATAAATGACAACGATTCACAGAAAATAACAGTTTATATACAAAAAGAATTAATCAAGAATTTTAAATCAATTTTAACTTTTTAGATGCCTCATATCGATTTTAAAGAATAAGAAGTTCATTGCACTTCACAAAGTATCAGAATAACAACTTTGTGTTTAGATTATTTCAGATTGATTAATATGTCGTTAAAAATGCTTACTTACATTTTTTACTATAAAGAAATATACTTCAATACGTGTCTACGTCAATAAAAGAAAAAAAATAACTTTGCGTGTATCAGTGAGCACACGCGGAGGAAATGGAATTTCTTTAACTTATAAATAAAATTTAAAATTAAACAATCTAATTCAATACTTTTATTCAAAATATGTGCAATATATACTGAGGGGCAATAATTTGGCACAGAGATAACCAAGGAACTGAGGAAGGACTTTTTGTACGTTACGGAAAAATCAATAATTAATTATACTCATTACATATACTAATTACTGTTGATTTGTAGTCCAAAGACCATAAAAAACATTACAAGTAACAGAGACACACTGTCATCTCTATCTTGAATATCTCAACATAACGATCTCAATCTACAATGTTAAATTTTTACTCAAGGTCATCTTTGTTATTGTTTCAGCCGTACAAGGATTAAGCAATCAATGAAATTTGTAGTAATCCTTCCTTACACCTATTATCATTTATGTTCAACTACGTATCGAAAATTGCACATTAAATACCTAAAGGAAAAATATATATAAATATCTGTGATTGAGTTTATTTATTATCACTTACACATCGTAAATTTATTGAATTCTAAAATGTCTCAGATGTTATTGTTTATTTTTGGGCTGTTGCAGGTTTTTGAAATATGTCAAGGTATGTGATTTATTAATTTTTTGAAGTATCTTATAAGTGCAGTAAGCGGAATTTGGCAGGAGAAAAACTTTTGATTTCGCGACAGCAATAAGCTAGTAAAGCGTGACCAAAATGCTCGTGACGTATTGCGCTTGCGTCAGACTAGCAATATTTTGTACTGAGTTTGTGCGCCTATTATAAGTTTGATTAATTAATAAACTCTCTAAAAATATATATAATCACTGTTCGGAGTGCCAATAGATTTGAAAACCAGATAAATGTTAATAACTTTAATTTACAAATTATGAAACTTTTCATACCATAATTGATTATAAAATGCAAAAGAGAACAGTCCTTATGACTGCTTCGACTTTTTTTTTGCTATTTCACATAATTTTTACGACTTGTATACTAATATGCATTATTTATCTCTAGTTTTATTTTTCAATATTATGGCGTAGCGAACAGTTGTTTCATATAATCTCAAGTCATCGAGTTAATGTTTGAATATTTAGAGATAACATTTCAAGCTGTTCTAGCAATGTATAATTTGGGGCCTCGCGAATCATTAAAAACTAATTTTCAGGAATTCGGTATCTTAACTCTACCCTCCCAATACATTCTTGACAATTTAATGTATGTCCGTAAAAACTTTGAAAAACTGCATTTTGTAAAAGATCGGCATGATCTAAATACTAGAAACTGTAACAAACTGGTCGTCCTATTTTTCAGACTTAGTAAAACCAGTAATAGTTTTCTAGGTAATAGTTAGGTTTTTACAACAAAGTCCTAAAGCATATTATCGATTTGCCGGACTGTAAGTTTAAGCGTCAAGCGGGTTTTGGTGTCAAAAGGCTATTATAGAGTGGTACAATATGTGAACAATGGTGATGTCTGGAATTGAACCCTCTCTGTGCATCCACTAAAAACGATTGTAACGTATAATATATTGGAATATTTCCAAAGTTAAAAGATGTACTCGATCGAGTTTCTTGCCGGTTTTTCTCGATAAGTGCGTTGTTTGTCCGAACCGGTGTAGTTTTGACGTTCATAAGTGCCTTATTAGGGCCTAAACTGTATAAAGTATTTTTGATTTGTTATCATTTTATTAAAGAAAAATGTACACTTCCAGGAGCTCCACTAGAAAGTCCGGGAACAGACTTAACCAAATACTTTTCATCGAGAATTGTCGGTGGACAAGAAGCACCCAAAGGTTACGCTCCACATATGGTGGCGTTAGTAGTAGACGGCGTAGTCACCATCTTTACATGCGGGGGCTCATTAGTTAGCACGAAGGTAGTTCTAACTGCTGCCCATTGTATAGATATATTTGTTATATGGGGAGAACTGTTACCGTGAGTATAAGCATCAAGTTAGTCTACTGGGTTTATTTTTCATAATTAAAAACATGTTCTGGACGACGATAATAAACAGCATCTAGCATGGTAGGTCTTTTTCTAAGTCCGCCTGACTAAGTACCACTCTCAAATTGGAAGTCTGTCGCCAAGCGCCTGTTGGTGTGTTCCGGCACACGCATTTGAAAGCCAGTCGTCTCTAGGTTTAGCGTGTTTACCATATTAAAACACATCGTCATATAACATCAAATAAGATTGTGCTCAAACGATAAAAAATGATGTCACAATAAACCTAAGTTCAGTTAACACCGATAGATATTTGGCAGCAAACAATCATTCAGGCGCGTTGTCTTCTCTTCAGGATTTTATTGGATCTCCCTCGGTAGCGTGCTGTTTCGGGCTTGTTTAATAATCTCGTGTTGATGATTGTTACGTGATAATGCTTATAAATATAAACTCCTAATGGTAAGGCGTCGTTCTAACTCTAATGGTATCCTAAGAATGTTATCTGGTATATATACATTGCTAAAAATTGTATGCTTCTATACAGGTTAGTGACTTTGCTTGTGTAGATATACATTGAAAATTAACTTGAATCTTTGTGTAACTTGAATGAGTGAATCTGTGGCATTGCTAATATAGAATAAATCTACTAAAAATATTCGTTGTAAATCAAGTAAACTTCCTACCACTATATTATGGTTTCGTTTCAAAGTTTTCACTCCCCAAAAGCTTAAATTCATCGCACTTCCACAATACGTCATCCGACTGCACTATCGCAGAGCTATTCTTAATTAAAAGCCTATAGCTATGAGCAAAATCGATAAACACTATTAATCAAATTATATCTTTTTAGATCTTACTATGCCATTATTGGAACAAACAATTGGTTCATAGGCGGTTACGTAGCGGAATTTTCAGGCTTCGATATACATCCGCAATGGGATCACAATACTTTAAAATACGACGTAGGATTCTTAATAATGAAGGACAGGGTGCAGCTTAGCAGAGAGGTAGCAACGATTGCATTGAGTTACAACTGGATTGGAGAGAATGAGGATTGCTCCATTGCTGGATGGGGTCGACTTGCAGTAAGCTCTTACTTTTTCTCTAAATCTCTTAAATATTTTGTATCTCACGTTATTTTATATTTTACAATAAGGAAGATGGCACTAATAAAATATAGACGTTCTGTGAATATATAGCGATACCTTGACCTGTCCTCATTTAAAAAGGGACCTGCCTTCTTTTTCTATTACTCTTATTATTATTTATTGTATTATTAGCTGTATATTTCTTTACAAATAGAATAAAAAAAAATTAAATTAACATAGTAATGAAGTTTAGGATCTTTATAATAATAAAAAGAAACAATTCTATAAATATTATTATTAATTATTGCTAAGTTTGAATAACGTATGACAAGGTATGAAATTGCAAGTTTTTATGTATAGAAACAATGATATTATAACTAAAAAATAATATCATTGTATAGACATATAAAAAGACAATCATAAAGATAAATAAAAAAATAACAAACACAGAACCAAAATAATTGAAAATATTTTTGTATATATATTTTATCTAAGAGAAGAACCATTATTGTGAAATAAGTCTACATTATTACCTAGATAATTAAATTATTTGCACGCGCGTATCAAATATAGACGTTGATTTCCAGGCTTGGGGAATCACTCCTTACAATTTGCAACTATTATACGTCAGAACAATCGGCTCAGATGAATGCCAAAAGCGAATCCAGGAGGCTGAATTGATATGGGGTCATTCTCCGCCTTTCCAGGCTGATTTAGAGATTTGCACTTTCCATTCTTATGGGCACGGACTGTGCAATGTAAGTTATTTTACAATAGATCTATAAACTTCAGCTGATGGCCTGTAAACTTTACATAGCCCAAAATAATGTAAAACCTTCATTTTATGGTGTGGATTGGCAATTCCTCTTGCTTTCTTTTTCGTAGTTGTACATGAAATACAGTCCACCCAAGACAACTACACCATAACAGTTGCAAATTTAATAATCTAAAAAGCTAACCTCGATCGTAAGGTTTCCTAACTTCTATATTACTGAGATGGACGTAAAAACTGGTTTCCGTGTTTCAGGGCGATTCGGGAAGTGCTTTGGTGTCTATTAAAGACGGAAAGCAAGTGGGCATCGCATCATGGGGCTTCCATTGCGCCCGAGGGTACCCAGATGTGTCGGTGCGGATTAGTGGCGTCAAGGAATACATACAAACATTTCTCAGCGAGAAAAGCTACAGATCTGATAATGAATAATAATAAATGAATCTTTGATTGAGATAAATATATTGTTTCATTTATCAATAAACCTTACAATATGTAACGAAAATAATTGGCAAATGTTGTAACCAGCATTGAAAGTTGTGGTAATGTTGTTGGACATAACTGAGAAGAGCGGCTATAAAAATTTGTTAATAGTTTTATATAAATAAAAAGTTGGCGAGGATATCTATAACACGGTCTTGTAGGTAATATTAAACCGTGGAAGAAAACTATTTGGTAACTCGTAATAATAAAATTGTATAACAAAGTTTATCGCTGAATAAAAAATTATATGTTCCCACTAAAATAATTATGCATGCCGTGCCTTTGCACTGACGTCACAGTATTCCAAACAGCAGTATCTTTTTTATGTAAGTATACCATCTCAGAACAATGTTTCGGAAGCTGTGACGTCACGCGCTATGATTGGTGTTTCTCTTCACAGGATAACAAGAATCCCTTTTTTTATTTAATCATTACAAGGACATTTTGTACATGTAACTAACATTCATATGATTTTTAGTTTTTGTAAATTATAGAGTATAGAAATTAAAAAAAAATTGTTACACTATTTTTGTTTAGTGTCTACAAGGGTTAATAAAATAAATGCGAATGTGAGTTTGTTTGTTACACTTTCGCGCCTTAACTACTTCACCGATTAACACGAAATTTTGCATCACCTTGCCAGGATTATAGAAAAACACTTACTTTGAGGGGTCTACCATCTTTGACCCCTCAGACCGCAGTCAGGGTCCCTTGGAGGGCCAACAACTGTCTGGGGAGCTGACACAGTGCCAGTCGGCAGTCCCTGCTCCCCCGCGTAAAAGGTGTATGAAGGCGCCATGAGGTTTTAGTCCGTGCGAATCGGACATAACCCATCCTCAGCTACCCGGCGGGATGGGTATCTATTGGGGATCTCCCCATGTGAAAAAAAGGGTTATAGAAAAGGTCCTAGGATACCTTTAATCTTCAAAAATGTACTGTAAATAAATAACAGTATTTGGAAAAAAAAATATGTATGATCACAAATTTATTTTTTTTGTTATGAACCAACAAACAGACAATAAAAGAATCGTTTTCATACTCTTAGGTCCTTTATAAAAAAGGCTAATTTTTTTCAAAATGGTTTTTGTGAAATAATTCCTGATGGCTGATGGGAAGACAAACTTTTTTTTCAATCTATGGATAAAAATAAAATGAAAAGACAGCCCGCTTCATGTTGAGTGTCATATTTCCGGAAATGGACCAAGTATTTTTTTTATTTGAGAAAAATTCATGAAAAAATGGCAAATTTCGAGAAAAGATGCTTATTCTCGAAAAAGACAAAGATATCTTAAATTTTATTTTAATATCTTAAAACTTCCTTGTACTTTCTCTCGGAAAGTGAATTTAAGGCGGAAATGTAAAACGCCCCCATTATTCTATTCTATTGGGTCGTGCAATTTTTTGTAAGTCTTCTTAGGCTGCAAACGAACAGGCGGATCACCTGATGTTAAGTGAAGGGGGGGGGGGGTTAGGGAAGTGGGCCTTCGGTGCTCTCACTGACCGAACGAAACGCAACAATGCAGGAGACTGTAACTTCACGTCAGTTTTCTATGAGAGGGTGTTACTACCCCGTGCGAGCCGACCCATTCATGCTGAAACCAGTAATAGCTTCAGCGTAGCTCTACCACCTACAAAATAAAAATTGTATGCATGCAAAAAGTGCATAAAAATTTGAAAGCCTTCTAAAAATGTTATGAATGGTGTGTATATGGGAAGAAATTAACTAAAGCTAAAGATATGGTATTTTATTGAAGAAGGCGTTACTTTGCGGAAATCCATCAAATACCATTAATATTATAAAGGAGGTTACATTGCAGTTCCGCCTGGAATTGATTCGCTGCTACCATGTCTCACTGCAACAAAAAACGTTTGATTTTATTTGCATTATTAGGTGTACCTGAAAAAACTGAAATCTGAGAGAAAGAAAATAATAGAAAGAACGAAATACCTATACTTATATATACATATAATAAGAACGTAACTCTAACGTGTCTGTACTTTCTTGATTTTTGTAAAAAATAAGGTGTCTAGAAGTAATAAAATATATTTTAGAAATGTCTGTCTATTTGTATGAACTCCGATCACTGCTAAAATACTGCGTTCATGATAAAACCTCTTCGAGTAACGTCTAGTCTTTGTTTCATTAAAATCGGTTTGGTCCATAAAAGCTTATTGTACTTTTAATAATGACGTGACGAGAGAAAAGAGGATAAGTAAATGGACTTATTACACACAGATGACTTTATTATTCACTGTTTTTTTATATAAAGTTTCACGCGGACGAAGTCGCGGGCACACCTAGTAATACCTAAAGGCATTGGTTTATAAGTGGTGGCTTATAGATATTCAAATAAATCTAAAATTGATGCATAATGACTATATGTTCCGCTCGCAAGTGACGTAAAAACTTACGCATGACGCGTGAAAAAAAATAATTAAACATACAATAATTGTAAAGGTCGCACTCTTTCAAAATATGAATTACAGGCGATTTTCTACCACTGCACAATCATTAACAAGATTTAATTTGAGAATATGAAATACTAGTTGACCCGTGCCTACTTCGTTGGGCGGTAATCATTTATGAAAAACTACTTTTCGCGACTTAAATATAAAAGTTAGACATACACTCTACAACTTTTCTCTAGAACTCTATCATATATCTCTCATCGTTAAGGCAACGTTCGTAAAAAACTTTTCCTTTCGACCGTTTTTTCTCCGACTTTGCACATCCAACTACCACAAAAATGTATTTTCACTTCATTCGAGTTAATATATAGCCTATGATACTCACAAATAATATGGCTTTCTATTGGTAAAAGAATTTTCAAAATCGATTTAGTAGTCCCTGATATTACCCCCTACAACTCCACAAATTCACAAACTGTGAGTTACTATACCTCTTTATGATATTAGTATTACAGATTTCGAATTCAATGAAGTCTTGAAGCGATAATGGTTGTGTTGATAGCGTGTCCTGACACCGCGTCGATTTGGACTGTGGACTGCGGACTGATTTGGAGCTTTCGATAAAGGAAAACATCGTAATGAGAACATAGCATAAGTCTGCCTGTCTAACTACCACTTTTAAGTTGAAAATCTGTTGCCAAGAGCCTGTTGGTGTTTCCCGGCAGCTGCACTTGAAAGCCAATCGCCTCTAGGTTTAGCGTGTTGACTATTTTTAACCGACTTCGAAAAAGGAGGTTATTAACCGACTTCGAAAAAGGAGGAGGTTACTACGTTCGGTTGTACGTTTTTTTTTATGTATGTTAATCGTTATCTCCGTCAATTATGAACCGATTTTAATGATTCTTTTTTTATTTGAATTGGTTATATTCAGAGGTGGTCCCATATAAATTTGAAGAAAATATTCAACCCCTAAGGGGGTCAAATATTGTTTATTTGATTTTCACCCACTCCGTATCTACGTATTTTCGTGAAATTGGAACCGATTTATTATACCCATTAGAAACCAGATATATTTACGGACACTAAAAATGGAGAAATAATTTTTTTTTCCAAAAAAAATAAACTGCCTTCGATGTGAAAGATAAATAAGGCACTAAAAAGCGAAAAATAACTGAATTATTAAATTAACCAAATTAAATAAAAAATATTGATATTCGCGCTACCTAATAATATATTTGAAGTCGATGCCAACCTACAGTTCAAATTTGCTGCAGGTAATAAAATATGTATACTATACAGATATATATTATGGGACACGAGAGTGGACCAAAACTTTGTAAACTTTGTTAATTTAATAATTCAGTTATTTTTCGCTTTTTAGTACTTTATTTATCTTTCACATCGAAGGCGGTTTATTTTTTTTGGAAAATTTTTTTTTTCATTTAATTGCGGTCAAAGATTGTGGTCGAACGCTAAAACCTATAAGACATACTTTAAACTAATTTTAAAAATAATCGCCTGAGTGTGTCACGTCTACAAAACCTAATGACCGCAAGATTACAACATTTCAAATTAAAAACAACAATTCATTGACCTGTGCCTTAGTTTTGGGGTGAATGTTTGACCAAGAATATTAATTTGTTTGCCTTATCTATTTGCGACGACAAAGCATTTTTCTTATCTTTCTGTAAACTTGAACTTGATTAAGTTCGCATTTATCAATATAAATTGATAACTAATCTATATGAATATCAAAAGGTTATATCCAAATATTGGTTACATATAAATATACGTTCTTTTTAAAATTTTCTCCATACTTTGCCAACAGTGTCCATCGAAACGAAGTAACGTGCTAAATTTGGCCAAAATATATTAAAATGATTATTTTACTTACACTTATGGCAGCAGTTAATGGTAATTACAACTTATACATAAAAATAGTTGATGCTCGCGTCTTTGTTCTCTTGAAACTGTTTTCATAAGAACTAAATCTTTTATTTTTTAATTTTAATTTATTCATCAATACATTTTATCTTATATATTAATATATTAATATATTATTATATATTATAATATTTTGGCATTGCTCCTTAACTCCTATGGAAAAGAGTTATGAAATCTAACATAGATAATGTTCTGATAAATCGTCTATCTGCTTGTGAAAACCTCATCAAAATCGGATTAACCGCGTCTGAGATCCGTCCTGGCAAAAAACACACTCTAATTTTATTTACATGTTTTACATTTATATATTTTGGCTGTATACAATTTTTCTTTCTAATTTTTTTTCCAGGAATACCATTGGAGAGTCCATCTCAGGATTTATCTGGATTTTTTTCCAATTCACGCATTGTTGGAGGAGTTGACGCTCCGCAGAATTATCTCCAATACCAAGCAGCGTTGGTGTACGGGCCTAATGTTATCTCCTTAATGTGTGGAGGTTCCATCATCAGCAAGTCTCATATATTGACCGCAGCGCATTGCATAGACCCATTCATTACTTGGACGGGAGAACTGATACCGTAAGTTGTCCCAACGGGCCAAGTTTATTATATTTGAATTACTACCCTATTCTACACAAATAGAGCGCGGCTGGTCTTGTAACCACAACCTTACCTGATCTTGAGTCACGAGATGGTACGTGATTCGACTTATGGAACCAATCACCGAATAAATGCAATATGAACATTGAAACAAAGGGACAAAAATGTGAATACCCTTGTAAGAGGTCACCTTATTAGCCTTTAGCGGATATTTAAATCATTACCTTAAGGCAATAAGACTGAATTTTTTTTAAATAGTTTGTAGATTATAGCTTTTGACCATAATCTCATCTGGTTAAATGATGTGCTCTAAGATGGTAAACACGCTGAACCTAGAGGGGACTGACTCTCAAGTGCAGCTGCCGGAACACACCAACAGATTGGTGACAGATTTTCAAATTGAGGGTGGTAGGTAGCCAGCCGGACTTAAAGAAAGGTCTATCACCATACTATGGTTTCGTCACGATGTTATCCTACACCGGAAGCTTCCGCCCAATTGCAAGAATTTGAACCCACGTTCATCTACGCGGTGTCCGAACACGATATCAATTAAGCCATCGTCGCTGCACATGATAATGATTATAATAATAGCTAGTACCCACAACTTCGCCTGGACTGTTCAGGGCATGCGAATAACACCCCTTCTTCCAATTCTCCATGGCCAGACTATGCATCGATGAACTTGGACTGAACGCTTTAAGATATGGACGAAGTGTCTGCGAAGTAAAACAAAAAAAATGGCCGAAATCTATTCAACCGTTTTCCTGGTGCTAAATTACACTACAATACTAAAATGTGTCCTATCGCATGGTTATTAAAAAGAAAGTCGAGGCAGTCATAAGGATTGTCAACAGAATTGAAAACTCAAAACAATATAATAAATGTGTTCTTTTTTGCATTTTTAAATCAATTATCGTATGAATTATTTAAATATCATAATTAGTAAATTGAAATTATTATCATTAATCTGGTTTTCACATCTACTGGCACACCGAATAATAATTATATACAGTATATTAGTTATTTTTATTATTTTTTTTTTATTGTAGCTCGGCAAAGTGACTGTACTGTGCCTGATGGTAAGCACAGTACAATACAAAAACAATGGCGACCACCGAAAGACATACTATCCATCGCCGGTCGCCGTTGTCATGCCGGCCTGAAAGCGACCCAGTCAGGGACAGCCCCCCCGTTGCTGGATATACACCGGCTGATCCCGGAACGCGACACGCCCAAACGTGCCACTATGGCGGGTGTTCCACCTGGTGTACGGTGGTCGCGATCCAGTCGGGTACAGACACCCTACCACCCCACAAATTTAATCAAACATACGATGAAGTACACAATATCTATATAAAATACCAATGTTAGATGTACACAGGCCGCTACACTACGCGTCGCTAGTCTGACGCAAGCCGCGTAAGCATAGTACCATTGGCCACGCTTACTAGCATAGCGCTGACAAAATCCATAAGTTTTATCCTGCCTAAAATACCGCACAAGGTGCCTAAATGAGTTTCCACTTTAAAAAATTAAACAGGTGTATAATTCCAGATCATTCCACGTTCGCGTCGGTTCCAAAAAATGGAATGAAGGAGGAACACCCATGAAAATCAAATCTTACCACAACCATCCTAATTGGAACTCCTGGGCATTGAAGTACGATGCCGGATTACTTGTAACGACTACTGCTATACAATTTGATGAAACGGTGAGACCTATAGCACTCGGCCGGGAATCAGGCGATGGCGGTGAGGAATCCTTTGTCACTGGATGGGGCTCAACTGAGGTATGTTGAACTAACTGAGGACTGGAAAGCAAATACAGTAGTCTAGTATATACGATCCATAATCCGACACTCTACGGTCACGCTTCCATGACCCTTCCCTACTTTCGTTCCGTGCTTGCTCACTAGTATCAATATAACCTCTAAAAGTTCTATACAATACAATAATCCAAACATTCTAATAATCCGACACCCACTATTTTTCAAACGGTCTGATTAGTGAGACCACTGTATACATATTATGAAATATTAGTAGTCACTTGTGATTTTATTTGCATCTGTAACCCAGTAAATGATGACGCTATAACTTGATGTAACACTAACGGATTAGGTAACTACACACACTAGAGCAACACAGCGTGATAGCACCCAAAGGGCAAAATCACGATAGAGAAAGAACTGACAACAATGAATAATAACAATTACTGAAATATAATACAACAGCGTAATACATTGCCACGTATACACAGTTCACATAAAACAATTTATTAAAACTCGTTTTATACAGCTGGTGTTACTCGAATCCGCAGGAAGTGCACCTCTCATTTCTCTGAACGTGCTCCCGGGTGCTGCTAAAGAGTAACACATTTTTGTCCGCTGCACTTTTTCCACATAAATTGAACCTTGCAGCAACATAATAGAGTAATCAATCAACCGATGATAATAAGAAATGGATACTATACGCATACGATTAAACAACATTAAAACTCATATATTTTAAATCATTTTCCTTTAAAATTCCAGGCATGGGGTCCAATACCTCGAGTTCTTCAACTACTGTACGTGGTTACGATCAGTATGCAGCAATGTAAAGAGGGAGTACGCGCAGCAGTCGGAGAGTGGGGCTGGAAACCCCCTATTGATGCACGCGTCGAAATCTGCACGTTTGTTTCGTACGGAAAAGGAATGTGTAGCGTACGTATTTTATTTCTCTTAGAATGTACAGTATCTTACTTTTGATTTGACACGTTGGGTAGAAGAGAGAGATAGTCGGTTAAGTTCACAGAGCGTTATTGTCTAAGATAGAGAAAACGCTTTACAAAAACGAAGCTGATCTTAGGTGGACGTCTACCTTTTCTCCCCGACACAAATTAAATGCCAGATAAACTGTAAAGAACTTTAGTGAAATACGACTAAACAGACTATCATCTATCTGTTTCTTTCAAGTGTTCAAAGGTCATATGTAAAATGAAACGTTACCAAACGCTGTCTTGTTTTAATAGCAACATTTATATCAATAGTTGGTTTTGTCATAGTCAAATAAACATCAAGTTTATTTCTAACGTATAAAAGATCTAGCGTTTGACTACGATCTCACTTAATGTTAGATGAATATTTGTCTTGAGACTAACACTAAACTTTCAAGTGCAGCTGGCTAAATAAACCTATATAACGACAGAATTTCAACTTGGAGGTGATCGTTTGCCAGAAGAGTTATTAGAAGAAGTCCTACTAGTCTATAAAATGGATCTATACTTTATAATTTATTTTAGGGTGACTCCGGCAGTGCTTTGGTGGCAGTAAGAAGCCAGGAACAGATCGGTATCGTATCATGGGGCTTCCCTTGCGCTATTGGAGCTCCCGATGTTTACACACGAATAGATGGCGTTCTAGATTTCATAGAGCGATTCTTAAATACGACATCTCAAATTCAGGAACCAAGAAATTAATATTACGAGGATGTAGATTTCATCATCATCATCATCAGCCTGTAAGAGTCCCGCTGCAGGATCATATGCCTCTTCCCTAAGGAAGGTATGGGTATGGTACGCCAGCCCACGACGTATTGGCGATTTCAAATTCAGAGATATTCCAGAGTTCTATGTTTTACCGCATACAGTGGTACTCTAAGAACTTTTCTCAGGTTCAGGTTTCCGCACGATGTTTTCTTTCACCGTCAGCCGATAGTGTTATCAAATTAAATTAGTAAATGTACGTGAATTCCGAAAAATTCATTGGTATATGCCGGGGTTCGAACCTGCGGACATTGGAATGATATTCCAACAGTTTAAGCACTAACCAATAACGATCTTTTTACAATGTAGATTTAGAATAAATTCGTTAATATATATCTTTTATGCATACAATAAGAATGTAAATCTAACGTGTATGTACTTTTAAGATTTTTGTAAAAAAAAATGTTGCAGGTGTCTAGAATCAAATAATAAAATACATTTCAATCAATTTTATAAATGTCTGTCTGTTTGTACGAACACGCATCACAGCTAAAATACTGCGTTCATGATGAAACCTCTTCAAGAGAATCATAAAGCATATTTTCAAGTAACATTTAGTCTTTGTTTCATTAAAATCGGTTCGGTCTATCAATGGACCTAATACATTTAGATCACTTTATTAATCGCTGCTTTTTACATAGGTTCCACGCGGACGAAGTCGCGGGCAATGTTAGTTGTGAATAAATGTTTATTACATCACACTTCTTACACACATTACAAACTATTTGTTTTTTTTTTACTTTAATTATTTACTGTATTGTGTAAAATAATAAAAATTTCTGAATAAAATTAGTTATTAACGAAAAATATTTTTTATTATGACATCGACGTAAAGGAAAGCGTAATGGCGCGACAGCGTATTGTACTGACGTCTGACGATGCTCACCGCTCGATGATAAATCTTAATATATATATTTCTTGTGTGCGTGTGTATGTGACTGAACTCCTCCTAAACGACTGGACCGATTTTGATGAAATTTTTTGTGTGTGTTCATGGAGATTCGAGAATGGTTTAGATTGACAATTGGACTCGGTAGGTGGCGCTGCGGTTGACTTTTGGGATTTCTATTTTTTATTATCAAGGCAGGACAACGTCCGCCAGGTCCGCTAGTAATTTTTATTGTTTAAAGTAACAACGAGCAGTAATTATTTTCCAAAACGTTCCAAAACGAAAAAAATAACAATATTCGAGGGAGAAGTCAGTAAAATTCCCATTAATTAAAAGATCGTTAAAAAAACTTGAAAGGTAGTTAACAATATAC
This sequence comes from Antheraea yamamai, assembly GCA_036509395.1. Lineage (NCBI taxonomy): Eukaryota > Metazoa > Arthropoda > Insecta > Lepidoptera > Saturniidae > Antheraea > Antheraea yamamai. The sequence continues at coordinate 2,071,130 of AP028441.1, forward strand.
GTGACAAATAAATGTATTTTTTATTTGTAATATTAAACAATACATATTGATAATTTCAATGAGATATCGCTAAGGGTTCGGTAGATTTTTTTTAAATTGACAGTACTTAAATATCTCATTGCAAAAAATATAGTAAATATTCAGAAAACACTTTCTCAAGCCTTAATTATTAGTAGTGAGTAGCGCCAAGTGAAATATGGAGGTCCACTTTACGTAGTTTTTTTACCCATAAACCAACACAAAAAAGTTAAAAAGAAAAAAATAAATGTTAATTTCACATTTGCTGCCAAAAGTTTCTGCCAATATTTAATTCTAACAGTTCTTCGTTGTCATGGCATCAATCGTTTACATAAATGTTGATAGCTTTTTAATGTCATTTTCGAAATATGTATATGTAGTCTTCCCCAAATTTTTTGACCGATCTATATAGTTGCGCAGAACACAATTTAGGTATGCATACATATTATTTAATTTAGCTTTACTAGATACTTATAATAGACCAGCTTTTTATTAGGAGTAATAATATTAGAATTTAGTTTCTTCTTTCCTTACCTTCAGTTATTACATTTCTTTAATTAACACGTGATATTTTCCGTAACTTTATAATTTAGTACCCACTGCGTACTTATAAAACATGACACTGGCAGATGCGTCAGCCACGCCTCGCCATAACTATAAAATAAAATTTTGCTTTGTATTAACCTCTTCACTATATTATGCGCTTGCCCCAACTTACGGCTATGTTCAGAGCGGTCAAAAAGATTGACTGTACTAACGTTCGTCCAATGGTCGAAATTTGATTACGACGATTATTGGAAACTGTCTCAAAATAAATGAATGAAATGGTTAAACAATTAAACAATGAATATCACTTTGTAATAAAATTGTAATTTAACATACCAGTGGATTTCATAACAAACAAACTTTTTCAATATCATTAATTATCTTCAAATATAACAATTTTGTCATTTCCAGACAACGAGATTAAAATATGTAGCTACATTTTCAAATGAAAGAAAAAAAACTGTTTCTATTTGAAGTGAAACTTCTTTATCGGCGTTGGAAAAAATTTACCGTCACATTTTTCGGTTACGCGTCACATTTTTCCGTTACGCGCCATCTTTTGAAGTGAAACTTCTTTATCGGCGTTGGAAAAAAATTTACCGTCACATTTTAAAAAATGATATTAAAATAATGAAAATAAAAAAAAATAAAAAAAAAAAAAAAATAATAAAATAAAAAATAAAATAATAAATGATAATAACATGATAATAAAATAAAATGATGATAATAAAATAAAATGATAATAAAATGATAATAAAAATAATTAAAATAAAATAATAAAAATGAAAAAAATAATAATGATAATAAAATAAATAAAATATGATAATAAAAAATAATAAAAAAAAAAAAAAAAAAAAATAAAATGATGATAATAAAATAAAATGATAATAAAATGATAATAAATGATAAAAAAATGATAATGAGTAAAAATAAAATAAAATAAAAAAAAATAAAAAAAAAAATAAAATAAAAAAAAATAATAAATAATAATATAATAAAATAAATTATAAAATATAATAATAACATGATAATAAAATCCTTTTGTTTAAACTTTATCTTTTTTTTTTTTTTTTTTTTTTTTTTTACACACCGGTCGTCTCCTCCGTCCGCCGGACCTGTGCAATGGGAGAATGGGCCCCCCGACCCATCCTCCCTAGGTCCGGTTACGGTGGGAGGAGGCGGCGGTCAAACTGCCGCCTCCTCCTGCCTGTCCTCCGTTGGCGGAGAGGGTCACTTTGAGGGTTCTCCTCCCGGACCCTCTCCGCCGCCTCCTTCTGCGAGACGACTTCCTCGCAGAAGGAGGCCATTGCGTTCCACGCATCCTCGCTGCCGAGCATGGCCACAACCACGCTCGGCAGCGAGAGCTCCTGTCCTACCGCCGCAGCCAGAGTGCGGCGTTGCTCCTCCCACGCAGCACACTCCGAAAGTGTGTGCTGCGCGGTGTCCGGTTCAACGCCGCACTCGTGACATACGGCGGTCGGCTCCCTGCGAGCTATCCGGTGCAGGTACCAACCGAAGCACCCGTGCCCGGTCAGCACCTGCACCAGACGGAACGTCAGGGAGCCCCACTTCCTTTGGTTCCACTCCGGCAGGACCGGGCGGACGGCGTCGATCGTATATCGACCGTAACGCGCGTCCGCCAGGTCCTGCCTCCACCTCTGTAACTTCTCCTCTCTCACCTCCTTCCTCTTCCGTTCTATTTCCCCAGGAGCCAGAGGCTCCCCCAACAGTTTCTTAGCCGCCGTATAGTTATATACGGCGGCAAGCACCTCCGCCTCTAGCTCCCAGGGAAGGGAACCGGCCAGTACCATGGCCGCCGCCGAGGACACCGTCCGGTATCCTCGTATCACCCTCAACGCCACAGTGCGCTGCGCAGCACGCAGCGCACGAATGTTGGTGGCGTTGAGGGCGTCCACCCATAACGGCGCCCCGTAGGCGGCCATGGACCGTACCACCCCTGAGTAAAGGCGGCGGCAGGCGGCGCCCGGCCCCCCCGTATTGGGGAGGAGTCGTCCGAGCGCCGCTGCGGCCCCAACTATGCGCGGTCCGAGCCCCCTAAAATGGGGCTCGAACCGCCAGCGTCCGTCCAGGGTGAGGCCCAGATACCTCATCTGGGTCCCCACCCTGACCCGGACGCCCTCCACATACAAGTGGGCCCCTGGAGGTGGCCCTCGCCGAGGCCCATGGAACATCAGGGCCTCGGTCTTTTCGAGAGCCACCTCAAGGCCCAGTCTTCTAATGCGCCCGACCACGAGAGTTACGGCCTCCGTGGCCAGGCGCACCAGATCAACAAATTCCCCCCCCCCCGGGCTACGACTAGGATGTCGTCCGCGTAGCAGATGAGGCGCGCTCCAGAAGGGAGCGCGCCGCGGAGCACCCAGTCGTAGCCCATGTTCCACAGGAGCGGTCCCAAGACCGACCCCTGTGGAACCCCACACGCCGTATGGCGCCGGACCATGCGCCCTCTGGCGTCCACGAAGGCGACCTCTCTCCCGTCCAGGTACGCCTCCAACAGCCGCCGCAGGTACGGGGGCACTCCGAAAAAGCGGAGCGCCTCCCGTATGACACCATGCGGCAGACTGTTGAAGGCGTTGGCGATGTCTAAGGACACCGCCATCAGTCTTTCTCCCTGAGAGGTCGCCTCCATGGAGACCCGTTTTAGGAGGGTCAGGGCGTCCAACGTGGAACGCCCTGACCGGAAGCCGAACTGCGCGTCCGACACGTTCGGCCCCACTTCCTCAAGATGCCGGACGACCCGGGAGGCAACGATCCTCTCGAGCGCCTTCCCGGTATCGTCCAGCAACGCTAGGGGCCGGTACGCGGACGCGCAGTCCGGGGGGCGGCCTTCCTTCGCTATTAGGCAAAGCCGCCCCATCTTCCAGGGCTTCGGGAACTGCCCGACCGCAAGACAGCGGTCAAACAGCTCCCGAAGCCACCCCCCCAAATGGCCCAGCGCCACGGCCAGCACCCGGCCCGGGACCCCGTCAGGGCCGGGCGCTTTTCGCCCGGTGCGTAGACGCTCCATCGCCCTCCCCATCTCCTCGTTCGTAATCGGGGGAGGGTCGACTGCCGCCTCCTCTGTCTCCTGGACAGGAGGCACGGGAGGAGGCATGGGAGGAGGAGTGAGCTCCGGAGGGCCGGGGAACAATGCACCCACGACCCTCTCCACCACCTCCGGCTGGAGGGTCTCCGTTGCCGGGGGCGCCTGGCCACGGAATTTCTTCCGGGCCACCTTGTACGGGCGCCCCCACGGATCCCTCTCCAGCTCTTGGAGCATCTCCTCCCATGCCCGCTCCTTGGCCCGGCTGATGGCGACCTGCAGCGTTTTCCTGCAGGTCCTATAGTCGCCATACAGCCGGGCCTCCTCCTCGAGGTCCCTGTTTGTCCTCCTTCGGCGGCTGCGCCCGTACAGCCGCCGGGCCGCGGAGCAGGCCGCACGAAGTTCCGCAATTTCGTGCGACCACCAGTACACCGCCCTCCTCCTTGGGCGGTGTACGCTCCGCGGCATCGACGCGTCGCAAACCTCCGTGAGGGCATCACGGAGGCGGGCTGCGGACGCGTCGATATCTTCGTCCGGGGGGGACATGCCCCAGGCCTGAACGATGGCCGCCTCTTCCGCTAACTCCGGGTCGAGACGGCTCATCGTCCAGCGAGGGAACTTAGCGCCCTCCCGGGGGCGGGTTGCCGGCTCAGTGTGGGAGGTGGAGACCTCGAACCTGATGTATCGGTGGTCCGATAAGGTCTCCACCTCCTCTAACACCCTCCACCCCCGGACACGTCGTGCGACCGACGGGGTGGCAAAAGATACGTCCACGATGGACCCCCCGTTTTGTCGCACGCACGTGAGGGCGTTCCCCCGGTTGAGGAGGGACAGCCCATGTTGGGCCGCCCACTCCTCAAGCGCCTCGCCACGCGGATTCGTGGCCACCGCTCCCCACGCCCTGGATTTGGCATTAAAATCCCCCATTACGGCGATGGGGAGCGGCTCGAGCCGCCTCACGACCGGCCCCAGCGAGTCCAAGAAGGACTCGAACTCGATGAGGGGCCGGTTCGGGGAAAAGTATACCCCGAGGGTTGCGAGATCCCGTGAGGCGACTGCCACGAACCCGGAGCCCCTCTCCTTGACTGAGAGAGGCAATCCCCCCCCAGACAGTACAGCCACAGAGCCGTCCACGTCTCCAGCCCAGTGAGGCTGGTCCGGGACGCGGTACGGCTCCGCGACTACGGCTATATCGATCTCCCACTCCGCCACCGCCTGAAGGAGAAGGTCCTGGGCGGCGGCGGAGTGGTTTATATTAGCCTGGAGGTAGCTGCTGTGGATGTAGTCCATAACTAGCCCACAGCAACTACCTCCATTTCTGCCCCCTTCAAAAGGGGCAGTTTCCCTTTCACGTGAGGGGGTCTGCACTCGCCCCCTCCCAATTTAACTTTATTTAACCAATTTCTGGAAAGTTGCATATAGATCATTTTGCGAAAAATAAGGCCTTAAACAAGTTTCACTTCTTACGTGTGTACACTAGTACACGCACACATTTTTTTTTTTACTGACGACACTAATGCTGTTGAACAGCTTCTAAACAAAAAAATAAATAACGTAAATCGGTTGTTTTGTGACAACTTGAAATTCATTCAAAATCAAAAATACTTTATTCAGTTAAAGCCCTAATAAGTCACTTATGAACGTCAAAACTACCACCGGTTCGGAAAACAACCCAGTCATCGAGAAGAACCGGCAAGAAACTCGATTGGGTACATCTTTTTAACATATATATGTACATATCCAATACATCATACAATCGTTTTTACAGAATGCACAGAGAGGAGTCAATTCCAGACATCACCATCGTTCATATATTGATCCACTCTATAATAGCCCTTTGACACCAAAACCCGCTTGACGTGGCGCTTAAACTTACAGTTCGGCAAATCGGTAACATGCTTTGGGACTTTATTGTAAAACCTAACATTATTACCTAAAAAACTATTACTGGTTTTGCAAAGTCTGAAACATGGGACGACCAGTTTGTTAACGTTTCTGGTATTTACATCATGCCGGTCTTTTACAAAATGCAGTTTTTCAAAGTTTTTACGGACATACATTAAATTATCAAGAATGTATTGGGAGGGTAGAATTAAGATACCGAATTCCTGGAACTTCGCTTTTAATGATTCGCGAGGTCCCATTTTATATATGGCTCGAACTGCCCGTTTTTGTTATAAAAAAATATCTTGTTAAAATTCACGTTACTTATACACATAACTAATATATATTACGGTAAGGTGTCCATATATTACAAAATACGATTTAAAACTCACGATGTCTGTCGATCAACTCAAATAAAAATTATTGAATCACAAACTCAGTTACCGCTATTGTATAAAATATAAACAATCTTTTTGACTGCTCTGAATATAGCTGCGAGTTCAACAAGCATCCGTAAAACATTCTCAAGAATGCATTACAGTTAAAGCATTATAATAGGAATCTAAAGTTGGCATTTACTTATTCTCAAGCTGTCTCGATGTTTTACGCAGTTACATGCAGAGCATTCAAAAAATGTAGCGCGGAATGTAAGTTTAATTTTCAGACAATAGATGGCAGAAAAACCAATAAAGTGTAACCATAAAACTACAATAACTTAAATTTTGTTTCATTTTAAATACTATAAAATAAGGAGTAAATATTTTTTTATTATAAATATTTATATGAAATAGCTTTATTTTAATACATTATAAATTTAAAAAATAACTAATATATTTTTAATGTACTATACAATATTTATTGCAAATATTGCCAGAAATTTGTTTCTCGAAAATATAAATTTTAATTTCTGAACGAAACTTCGATATCTCGAAATTTGTTTACATTATCTTGAATGCGGCCATGCCAAAATAATTTTTATCACATTGAAATAAAGTTGAAATTTATATGCAAGTAGGTCGAAAAGAAGGTGAAAAAAATATTAAAAATTACAAATCTATATGAATATTTAAAACTTTCTATTTAAAGTAATTGACTATAAATAATCGTATGATGATAGTTCGACAGTATACTGTACTAATACAGATGTATATAAGCAAATGTGAAATACCAAAGTTTTAATAGATAACGTAAGTTGAGGGGTAGTTCAAAAAATCACCCAGATGATGTCTCATTTCGTATCATTCAGCCATTTCTTTTCGTCACTAACACGCGAAGCACTGGTAAGTTTCAATCGAATAAAATTATTGTATTCATGAAACAAGATACGTCTTGTAATTCATTCATATCAATACATTTCGTATTTTTACATATTTTTTTTAGATTTAACAGAAATGGAGGGCGGTTACCCGAATTTGGTTACAGGTAGTACAGTGTGCCCGATTCTCCTATTACCGAAAACGTGTACAACTTTGGAAACAAATTTCAATATGACGGAAACTGTATACCTAAATATGAAGATAATGGCACTGGATACCGATAATAACGAGCTGTGCATATACACAGGTATGTGCAATATAAAATTAGTGGATATATATAAAGTCAATGTCGAACCTATGGATACTTCTGAAAGCAACGTATCAACACCGATCTCATTCGATGACACACAAATTTATCAAGCAGACAACCAGTCCCAAGTATGGATTGATCCAATCAGAAGTCCACATGTATACAACCAGTATGATGAGGGGAATTGTCAAGAGTTTTGTTCGTTATCACATGACAACAACACCAATCATATCACTGTGGAACAACACAACACCTATATAACCCAGAATATTTATAATTACAACGAATCAATGGATACGCCATCCGATTTTGAAAGTAGGAGATTCAAAAGAAACAACGCTTTTAGGAATCATTCTTCTGACTCGAATTTTTATTCGAATGAATTCGATTCCGAAGCATATCAGCCGCAGTTAGCGGATGAGTTTATTAGCGAGAAAGAGATAAGAACGAGAGATGAGAGGAGACAAATATGCGTACAGAGTGAGAATAGTGCGTTGCAACAGCTCATGTCCACAAATATACAATCCACTTCTAAACAGAGAAAGACGATTCTATTTCTAGGTCAGGACGCGCATTCTGGACAGACAGTACAAAAAATATCCGTAGACGACCCATTACTAGAGTGCGTTGGGAACGGAGTCATCGATCATGAAGTTATTATTGGTAAGTGCATTATAATAATTACTACAGTTCTTAGAGTAAGAGGACAGGCTTTCTGAGGAGTTTACGGTTCACTAGTTTCCTAATGAACAATGAGAAATTTTGTTAATATACTATCTTTACGTCATCGAAAGCTGTTTCTATATTCAAATCTGTCTGGCTAGCTACTACTCTCAAGTTAAAAATCTGTTATGAAGCACCTATATCTGTATTGTCTCTGCATTCAACAGCCAGTCTTCTTCTAAGTTGTTGTTGTTGTGTTTACCATCTGAAACCACATTTACCATCAGGTGAGATTGTGGTCAGACGCTTAGCTTAAATAAGTGTGTATTTCAATGTGGATAGGTACGGAATTTGTAGCAACTTAGCAACTTTTAGCTTGAGGAGGGAAGTAAATGAGTTACAAGTTTTAGTCTTCTTTTTATAAATTATATGCAGGAAACCGCGACTTCATTCGCCAAAAAACAGTTCTGTTTTTCGATATGAACTATGTGTGATTCATCTGAATGAATAGTGGAGTGTTTTTTTATGTTTTTAAATTATAATTATTGACAACCACAAGATATACTCATTTGAAATTACTACTGATATATATATATATATATTACTATTTTCTAGCATAATATGTAGCCTAAGTAACACTGTGAGAGTTTTGTATCTGCCTGTAAATATTCACCAAAATTTGTTTAGCCGATTCAGACGTTAACTGAGATTAATAAGATAAATTCATATGTATATATTATGTTATTTGGTTCTTTTTTATCCAGTATCTATAAAATAATAGTACCTACTTTACTTGTTGGTTACCGCCTTTTAAACTACCTGGTCTCCCATGTCTACAAAAATAAATAAAGTATAGAGCCTTATAAACTATATTATATACTAGCCGTGCCCGCGACTCCGTTCGCATGGAACCTGAAAACAGTAACTAATAAAATCATCTGAATGTATTTAGTCGATTTACTTATCTACCTTTCTCTCGTACTTAAGTCACGTCGTCATTAAAATTACAATAACTTTTGATAGAGTGAACCGATTTTAATGAAACCAAGACCAAATGTTACTTAGAATATGCTTTGTGATTTTCTTGCTTTTATCGTGAACGCAATACTTTAACAACGATGCGTGTTCAAACAAACACACAGGCAGACATGTCTGAAAATGATTGAAATGTATTTTATTACCCATTCCAAGACAGACAATATGTTTTAGGCTCTATAAGAAAAAATGAAAAATATAATTAAATACTTTAATATTGCTTAATTATTGTATATATTTTAATGATTTAATTAGGAACTTTTGCGATTTATTTCACTAGCTTTTTTATTTAGACAAAATAACTGTTTAGTCGACAAAGCATGTATACCGCAATGACTATGGATATGTATTTACTATATTTTGTAGTGTATTGATTGAGTGCGTTAAGTCGGTAGTAAACGTAACACAATGCTACAAACATAATACATATATGAACTGATGTTGTGATTATAACAGAGATCCCTCGAATGTACCGTTCATTTATAAATAGGTGGTTTTTAAAATTCGTTTAGGTTTATTGCTTCTGCGAGAACTTATCTGAATTTGAAGAGCTATGAAAATAATGCTCAATTTTCTTGTAGGACAAAATAATTAATTGTAGGAGTTTTCAATTCGTGGCGACAAAGTCTGCACGCATAGCATTACTGTATAAGTGCATAGCTATGTTGAGTTGCCAGCTACACGGCACGTTAACCACTGGTCAACACAAAATTTGACTTAAACTTCATAAAATTTCGATTCTTTAGGCCGTAATTAAAGAAAAAAATAATATATGACTTGAAAAACTTTGCTTTTGTAAGTAGGAGACCGATTGAACGATATTTTTCAAAATCTGTGGTTTTCATTTTTCTTTGAAGATGAAATCATTCAAATAATACAAATGTTTATTATTATTATTAAGTTTTACTATCAAATTAACTTCCAAAAATGGGCAAAATATTTAAAAGTGCATGTTCATAATAACTTTCTCTTCATAAACCCTAAGTATAGTCTCCTATCATGTTTTCATTGCATTGGCCTTGGTAAAGATGTTCGAAGCTCATAATGTCCTGATGAAAACGTTCTCCTTGCTCCTCTGAATACGCTCTCATGTTGTTTTTAAATTTATCTAAATGTGCATGCAGCTTATGAATTTTAATGACACCCTGCCGCCCATGGCCCATGGCCTCTACTACCTCTACGTTTTTTACTCTTATTCACAATGCAAAAGTGGCAGTCAATGACATGGTCTTTTGGTTCTCACCAGATGCTTGATATTGCAAGTTTCGTGGACCTTTTCTCACCTTGATACCAACGTAAAATATAGGAATAAAAATTAATACGTCTACTATATTTGGTTCACCGCTTAATTTAAAATTGCTTACCTTCCAAACGTTATTTACAATAACTACAAGCAACATGTGGAGCCCATGGCTTGTCTTGACGCCGAACAGGACAGTCAAAATATGCTTCGTAGGCTTCACACAGAACGTGAGATGTCTTTAGTTCGTATTTTACTTCTCCAATTTTGATAAATTGACCACATGTATAGCAAAATGCATGAGTATCATATTTAAAGACAATATTTTAAGTTTTCCTAGACTTGTATAAACACTTGATCGCTGTTTATCACTCGAGTGCCATCTAGCGACACTATGTAAATGTAAAAACTGTACTCTGATCGCGCGATATTTTTGAATGTATTAAAATTAGTAAAAAAATTCAATAGCGTAACAAACTTCCATCCATCCCTACTTAATATTAATTAATCAATTTAATTCGCTACAATTGTGGATCATGCAACAGTCTGTTTGTCTAATGAATAATGTAATAACAATAATAAGAAGGAGCGTACTAGACTGAAAACCTACAACGTCGATACAACTTACACCATTGATAATATTCAAAAATTATATTATGTAACATTAAATATTGATAAATACTTAAAAAAATTAAAAAATTGAAAAATTCATTATGAATAGAAATAAATTATAATATTCCTATAAAATAATATATATAAGATAACAATATTCTCATATTAACTTATAATATTAATAGTAACAGGATAACCCAGCATTGAACCACAAAGCATTAAGATTAAATATAATTCGTTAGGTACATAGTAATCGCTACGGTCAGAATATTTTGAATATAAGCAAAAACGGCAGCTAAATAAACAAGCAATAAAAACGCCCTCGAACATGCTATGGTTGTGTGAATCACAAAACCTAGAACAGAGATGCAGACTTTTTAGAACTAGGGACCACTCCGAGTTAAAAGTAGACCGTAGAAATTAAAACAACTTAATAAATTACTTATTTTTCACTATTCTGACGGGCTGCACGTACATCACTCAGGGGCACGCTTTGTGCAACTCTAATCTAGACTATTCAAAAATAATAATAATCATAAACAAATATTAAACTTTCCAGATGACACGAATAAAAGTCATAAAAGATACCAGTGCGACAAATGCAAACAAATGTTTGAACAAATATCCATGTTCAGGCAGCATATGGTCAATACACATAAACATGATACGGGCAACAAAATGATAGGAGATTTCGAATACCAGTGCAAAGAGTGCGGGAAGCATCTCAAGGACCAGAACAAGTTCGAGCAGCACTGCATGAGGCACGGAGACCCGGAGCTGGAATGTAACAAATGCCACAAAGTGTTCGCTTCCAAATTTACGCTCCGCGCTCATCGCAAAATTCATAATCGAAAATTCCCATGCAAATTCTGTGCCAAATCTTATTCCACCGACAAAGAATTGAAGACACATTTAGTGAAATCACATTGTATCTTCTCGTGCGACCTATGCCGATATACTACGAAGAATTGTACAGAATTAGACGAGCATCAGACTACATGTAAATCTCCGGCGTCGCTCGAACCAAACGACACGGATTCAGTTGATGAAAATTCCAGCGAATCGATTAGCTCCACGGCTTCATCTGTAGACACCGCATTGATGTTGGAACAAGCAGAACAGGCCAAAATCGAGCAAGTCAGAGAGGCTGATGCCGTTCTAGCTAAAGTTATGTCCAATAAGATTTTTTTATTAAATTCCGGTAAAATGAGGGATGATCGAAAACTTAAGAAGGTGAGTGGAATTTTGTACTCTTTGATATTATACACATTTATCTATGTTATTTTAATACTCACATAATTTGGCATAACTTGGAGTACCACAACATCATCTCACCGATGAAATTCCATGATAAAATGTCCTACTTTTCCTTGATGCCTAATAAACATATTAAATGCACTCAAACCAAGAATATCCCCCAGATATATGAATATCAAAATATATATTCCATGATCTCTTGGTATGTTTATTGCCTAAACAATGGGGTATAATTTGTTATTGTATAGGACTAGGATATTAAATTATGATAACAAATACATTTAATTTGAACAATCAAAATGAACATTTAAGATTAAGTCGTTTTTGTAATTTCTATACTACAAAATTTTTTCACTGTATAATATTTAGTGGCAAAGTGAAAGTATTACAAGGGTAATCATTTTTTGTTGATTTAATTTAATTTTAACTTCATAATTTATTTTATTTATTACCTAATGTAATAAAACACATATTAAAACCTGATCAGACAATATACCCAAAATACTTTAAAAACTATGTAAATTGATTCAGAGGTTTTCACGTTATAACGGACCGGCAAACAAATGTTGCTTCTTATTAATATATCTATACATATAATAAGAATGTAAATCTAACGTGTCTGTACTTTTTCGACTTTCGTGAAAAAAAATCATTGCAGGTGTCTAGGAATCTATACTTCTATACTAATATTATAAAGAGGTAAAGTTTGTGACGTTGTGAGTTTGTGAGTTTGTGAGTTTGTGACGTTATTTATTTATTTATTTATTTATTTTTATTTTTTATTTATTTATTCGAAGGAATATCAACAGCTTTTCATACATAATTTAAAATACAATAGTCAACTTAAAGCTAATTAAAGATATTCACTAATAGATAATGATATGATTACAAGAAGATATTAAGTGCTGATTAGAAATATAGAACAGTGAAAAGTTACATATTAAGCAACTTGATCAAAGAATGTTTTGATGACCGCCTGTTTTGCTGCATTAATTGGAGTATTAAAAAGATCTAAATCAGATTCTTTACTAAGTTTATTGTAAATACAACTACTTCGCAAAAAATAACTATTCTTTCTATAATTGGTATTATGGCGTTGTAAGGGGTAATCTCAGGAACTACTGGTCCGATTTGAATAATTCTTTCAGTGTTTTCAGTATCATCACGCTAAGGCCAATAGGAGCGGAGCACAGATGAAAAATGTTTCAAAATCGAGATGTTTTTTTTTTTCTTTTTGAGAGCTTCTGCTGTGTGTCAGCGTTAGCCCAGAGTAGTAACTATTACTACGCGGATGAAGTCGCGGGCAGGGGCTATAATCTATATACTTCTATACTAATATTATAAAGAGGTAAAGTTTGTGAGTTTGTGACGTTGTGGCGTTGTATGGGGTAATCTCAGGAACTACTGGTCCGATTTGAATAATTATTTCAGTGTTATATAGCTCATTTATCGAGGATGGGTTATAGCGTATATGTTATCACGGTAACATGAATAGGAGCGGAGCGCCAATGAAAAATGTTTCAAAATCGGGGTTTCCTCTTGAGAGCTTCCGCTGCGTGTTAGCGTTAGCCCAAAGTAACTATTCCACGTGGACGAAGTCGCGGACAGAGGCTAGTTATTCAATAAAAGTTTATTCATCTGTTTTCAGATTTGCAACGTCTGCCATAAAAAATTCGATCGAGTTGGGGATTTGAAACGTCATCTGATAGAGCATATCATAAAGTGTACCTTCGCTAAGACGCCTGTCGCCAGCGACGGTACCCTAAACATCATCTGCGGAGTCTGCAAAAGAGAAACCTTCACCAAGGTTGACCGTTACAAAGCACATTTGCGCGAACACGCCAAACTTACCATTTACAAATGCACGTTCTGCAACAAGTCGTTCAGTGATTCGAGCAATTTCTCCAAACACAAGAAGATTCACGGTAATACTTATTTTCAATGTGATCTCTGCCAAAGGAAATTCAACTCTAAAAAGATGTTAGCACAGCACTTGGAGTACCACAACATGACCTCACCGGTCAACTGTCATTACTGCGGTAAAATGTTCTACTTCACGTCCATGCTTAATAAACATATTAAATGCACTCACGCCAAGAATTTGTACTCCAGATATAGGTGTAGATTTTGCTTCGATTACTTCAAAACTCTGAAGGACAAGTGGGACCACGAGTGGTACGTACATAGTGTAAGAAAGTCGATTATCGACTGTGCCATTTGCGATTTCAAGTTTAGGAAATATTCAGAATTGAAAAGACATTATCACGAGAACCATAAATTGGCTGTCCTGCCGAATAGGAAGGCTTTTATAAAATAACCGCAAACATATTAAGTGGCGGGTCCCACATTTTTGTTACTTATATCAGGTTTCACTTCTTTTTTAAGTCAACATTTTAAAAAAGCATTCTGCTAGAAATCTATAGTTACAATTATTTTTATAAACCGAGTTTGGAAATTTATTTTTTTATTGAGAAGGGGTTATTTTCGAGTTCTAACTTTATTTCATTAACATTGGACCATAGATTTTGAAGATATGCCAGGGAATTCGTCAAAATCTTAAAAGAAATGTAAAGTCATTGAAATATTGGCAGATCTGTGACAGTATAAGAATAGATAGGCATCTATGGTCCAAGAGGTCCCAGTGCATTTTTTTAGAGCAGACATTTTTGAACTTGGTTTTACTTCTTCTTAAAAGTTTTTGTTTATAATATGTTGGTTAAAAAAAATGTTAATTTTTTACACTTTTTTTTAAAGTAAGATATAGTATAAAACTATTATATATATTTTATATGAAAAAATGTGCTAACACCCGAAATTCCAGTTTTCATCATAAGTTGTTCTTTATCATCAAAAAGTTTTGAACTAACTTTTGTTAGATTTTAAGGCTTTCAACGTTGAATCAAAATGATCTTTTAACAACAACATGATCTATAATGTATATTTCTTATTAAGCATTAAATGCTAGGTGAATATGATTTTATATTATGTTATATATTACGAATATTGGTATTTATCATTAACACATTTACAAAGCTTCTATTCTTTTTCTTTTTTAATTCTAAGGCCTAAACATTGATATATAAAAACCCAAGATACACGGTCTCGAATAAGAGTAACGCTCAAAACCGTCCCCAAAAACTCACCGATATACCTAAGTAGTTATAGTTATACTATACACTTACGTTTTCGTAAATTCAATTTTACGCCAATTATTTTAAAGTTGTTTTTACAAAGCAGTGTACAAAAAGTGAAAAGAGGTGAGTTACGAGAGAATATTGGAAATGAGCGCACAATTATGCAGACGGTTTTGAGACATTGACTGTGCGTCTTGGGTTTTTATATATCAATGGGCCTAAAAGATAAATTTGTTGATTTTATTAATGAAGTCTTGTAATAATTATACGAAATAAACATGAGCTATAAAATCTGCATCAATATATCTATTAATTATTAACAAAATTAAAACTTGGATATATTTTATTGTTCTGTATTATATTTAACTTATTTTTATATATTTCCATCAAATATCTGCAAATTAATTAAAGTTTAGGTTCTTAATCAATTGGAGCAGAAGAATAAGAGAGAGATCCTAATGAAATTAGGATTTATTTTTATATATTACAGAAATGTCGTCTTATATGATAATTATATACTTAAAACGTGTCTATTTTACTTACACACAGAATTCTTGTTTAAAAAGTATCAGCGCGTGTTACTTAAAGTAAGTTTATATATTTTCGTATTTGTCTTAAAAATATACCATAAGTTTTCAATCCTTGTAAAGCGTTCTTTCTTGGTGAGTAGTTTAATTAAGAAATTCATAATATAACCAAGGCAAAGTCACTGCTGATTATCACTTTACCCTTAAACTCAGTGTAAGAATCGCTAGATGCAAATATAAAGATTGAGGGCTTGTATTTTTTTAATACTTTTACTGTAAAATCCATTCTTCAACACTGTAATTTGAAGCGGTTATATCATCTTACTTAACAAGTCCTTGTATAGAGAATTAGGATATTCGAATCAAAACAACTAAAACCGTAGGTAATAAAATATGTAAGTTCAAAATTAGTTACTATTGTCCCTTTGAATATTTAAATTGTGCTCAACTTGTCAATATTTATAATCCGTTATATCTAAAAATACATTTTATTTACTTTTCGACGCAGACGATAATTTGTATGTTAATAATTTTTCACGCGAAGTATTTAACATTTCCAAAAATAAAAATATTAAATTCTCGACGCTTCAAATCTGTTAAAATGTTTTCTCGTATACCAAATTATCAATATTCTCACATCAGGAGTCAGATTATTCATATGGGTTAATGTTGTCTATCGTAATAAAGTTTTTATCTACCTGAGTGAATGTTACTTCGCAATTCCGCCTTGAATTGATGAGCCACTGTAACGTCTCACTGGAAGATAAAATGTTTTGATTTTATTTGCTCATTGTTTGAAAAAGTTAAAGTGAAATTGGTAACAAAGTAACCGGAAAATGTGAAATGTATTACTTCCAAATCTAACGTTTTTAGGCACATGTGGAGTAATTAGAATCAAAACATTTTTTGTTCTCATGAGAAGTTACAGCGGTCAATCAATTCAAGGCGGAAGTGCGAAGTAACATTCACTCAAGTACTTATGGCGGATTTTCGCAAAGTAACGCGTGAATCGCGAACTTTTTATATTCTATTACCAAATAGATATTCCTAATTCTGTGACAGAAACATAGTTTTAACATGAAAATTAGATTTCTTATCTTTAACGTTCTTGGAGATATTTACAAAAACTTTTCTTAATTTTCATATTATGAAAAGATCTTATTCTGGTGTTAATTTTCATGTTTCAAGACCTGACGACTGATATTTTATTAAATAAGTAAGTAATGTTATAAGAAGTTTCGTATGGAACTAATAATATACATGATATTTGCTGGCCAATATAGTGACGGTCACTGTATTTTCAATCCTAAATTATCACTATTATCGGATTGAATTTTGTTTAACTATTGTTTCTAGTTATAGTTGTTAAGTTTTCTATTTTTTTACAAGTTATTCCCACTTTTTTTTGTGTATTTTAATTTATTCCTTAGTTATTATAGAATGTAAGTAAATGTAATCGATAAATGTAAGATCGTGGGGGTTACGGGAAATTGATTCACATCATAATAGATAAGATTATTTTAAATAAATTTGTAACATTTAGTGCCTAATTTATTTAGAATTGATGATTTTGTAAAAGTAAATATAATTCACCGCCCCCTTAAATAGATTATATTAGTCTTAAACATGCTTTTATATTGATTATTAGGTTTACAAATAGAAATATAAACAGATACAATATTAAAAACGAAAAAAAAGTATAAAAAAAACGTGGTTAGATCTTGATACCACAACTACGAAATAAAGGTGATTTGCTTTCCTATAATAAAAGCATTTATTTATTTAATATTTTTTATTTTACAAGGAATTACGTACCTCTTTAATTGAATATATTACAAATTGTCTGTTTCGTTACGAGAACAATATATATGTATTAGTACCTCATACATTTATTTAAAGAAAATGATCTTTTGTAGTGTTTATTATCTTTTTATGAGTAAATTGTTACTTTTCAGGATTTTCTTTTTTATTTGTTTTTAGCTTTTGTTTTCTTAATTTATTTACTCTGTTTTTTTAAGTAAATTACTTTGTGCATTAATCACGTGTTTTATTAAATTTTAGGGTTAACTTTCATTACGTTACTTTTAGTTGATAAAATAGATTTGTTGATATGATTGTAATAGCGGCCGCTCGCGGGTTCGTCTCTCCTTTTATAATTATAATTGATGTGATTCAGATAAAACTGAAAATGTGTTCATCACAGAAAAGTTTGTCATATATGGGGATCGAACACTTATGGTTGCATAGTAAAGCCTACTACGACTACGTCACGTATCCGATATAATATCGCTTGTCTGGAGGTTACTTTCTTTTCCGGTGGAATATTTTTTTTGTATTTTTACAATTATTTATTTGGATTTTGGATACTTTTGAATATATTAATCGAGTAAGAGAGATATTTAAAAGAGGATTAAATAAATATAATAAGTTGCTTGCAGTATCATTTCCTAATGGTAGAGACCTGATAAAATTTAACCATTTTATTTTTGGCAATCAATTTTCTAGTAGATTATTACTGCATTGTCGAGTATGTAATGATTTTACAAGTTTCTTGCGATCATTTCAATGAACTAACAAGAAGGTGGCCGTCTTATTAGAACTTTCAGGGAGTTTTTGTGGCAAGTCGGAATTCAAGGTCTGTAGTATTATTCCCCATCCACTTCACTTGTACACAATAACCAAATTATATTTCGTAAAACACCACCAATATTACAAAATATATGAAATTCCAATATCCCGGCAACAACTCCAAAATTTAATCATAAAGTTTAGTTTTTAAATTTGAAAATTGTAGTATATTCACAATATTTTTATCCATTCTTTGGCTGATTTTGATTTATCGATGGTCTATTTTACGACGCTCAATGTATCGCTGGGTGTTGTAGTACTCAAGTTGTTGCGCCCTGTGTATTGTCAAGTTGATTTACTGGCTGTTATGTCCGCGCTATGTACACGCACGACCTTGGTCAAGGCGCATGCGCGCAACGCCCGACGCGACCCCACCTACTAGCGCCGCACATCGGATTTCCATGATTCCACAGTTCGCGATACCGCGCCGCGACGGCAGCATCTTTCGCTTCCTTAATTGAACTAACAAATCGCAGTCGCGTGTTCCTAACGAAAACCTACTTGAATTAAATCCATCTTGTACCAGTTTCTGTTGTGTTTTGGACTGTTTCATTCGCCTCTTCATAGTGATAAGATACCGGAGTCTTGCTAAGGTTAGTTATAATCATTATATCTCACCCGTCACGTTTCGACAATTCAATACAACGTTAGCAATCACAAAGCATTTTGTTTGTCTGTATGTTTGTTAGAGATCGTTAGTATTTTATTGCCGTCTAGTAATGGATACGTTTTACGATTGCCACTGTTGTATTTGTGATACACTTATGTTCCGTTTGTACTCGATTCTTTATCTAAACATAGGTATCTGTATTTAGTCTACTCATTTGATGTTATGTAAATAAACTCCGTTTTGAATTTTCCTTAAACTTTGGGTGTTTGAGAGCGATATCTGTGCCGAGTGTTAGCGACCCCTGGATTTGACGATTTTCAAAATCAGTGTAAGATGTCAAGATTCATGACAGACTATAATGCCGCCGTTCGCTTTTTGAAATACACCACACCCTATTGCAGTTGTTGTTAGAAATAAAGCGATAAAACAGGTATTTGGACGCTATTTATAACCGCTTATTCAGACATTAATAATCTGATACGGCGTTTCCCTCCAGAGTGTTATAAAATGCTGAACAGCTGATTTTATGAATATATTCCACTCTACGGGCGATCACGTTTGACCGCACAATCCATGAAATATACATTAGTGGGGTTACGAAATCGCTATTATTTTTATACTTTATCACAGCTGATATAGCGCTAATGTACACTCATCAACATACGTTCTTACTCAACACGGTGTATTAAATTTTATATTCAATATCATTGTAATATTGTGTAACTGGAGGTACTGTTAGGTTGTGCAGGGGATTTTTATAGGCCGCAAAATAAAGAAGAAAGAAAAGAAGCTCTCATTTATATGCGTTGCATTGTAGGGCTATCTCGAACTAAAGGGCTCGATACTGGTCCATAAGACGGTCAGTATTCTACCACAGATGAATGAACCTAGCGTGGGAACTATAGTAAATGATGTTAGAAATGACTACATTTTGTATGACAATAAAATAAGTGAACAAACTTAAAGAAAAGAACACTAGAATAATGGTCGCCCACTTCATTTCCCGCACAAATTTTACTTTCATGCATACATTTTACGCACGACACATAAATCGTGAGTTGTTGCATTTGGTTGAAGAAAACTGTAAAACAATTGCCCGTTGAGAGGCCCACGCATACTTCATTACTTTAAATCAAAATTAAAAATACACAGAAGACGCTTATGAACCTTAAAATACATCACCGTTTTGAAAAACAATCCAGCCATCGAGAAAAACTCACAGGACACCTTATTTGATTTATTATTTTTGAAGTAATTATTTTTTAGGACTGGTTGAATTGAATTTTATGAAATGAAAATTTGTAACGAAAAAGAGATAGCTGTAAATGTAAATATAGGTTTTAGGTTAGGTTGTGAGGGAATGAGATAGTATATTCTTAATTTACTCGAAATATATATAAAGAGAGCAAAAGAGCGAGAGAGAGAGAGAGAGGTTGAAATCTATAGCATATTATTTTCTAATTTCTGTTAAATCGTAGTGACGGTCGTGCGCTTTTAAAAATTATTCCGTGTTGTATGTTATTAGGGTTTTTAATGTATGTTACAAAATAATGCCGAAAACTAGTGTTTATCACCTCGATGGTGTAATCATCTCATTCTCTTAAATATTAATCAGAATACTAAGTTTTATTTCTACCGCGTGTAAACTAAACACAACTATTTTTGTATACTATTTCGTTATAATTATACAGATATCACGGTTGTTTTAGTGGATATTCAGAGACGGTTGTTATTTCCAGACATAACTATCATTCAGAATGGTCTACTGTATAATAGCTTTTAAAATCTGTTTGTCTTGCTGTTCAAACTTATGATCCGGTGAATCGGTAATACGTTTATTATAGAACCTAACACTTATCTAAAACACTATTAGAGGCATGGCTCACACAAGCGCAACATATTGCAGATCTTAATTCTGCTATATGGCTAATCTTGCTCTAAATTTGTTAATTCCAAGAAGAATGGGAACACAGGTTTCATTCTACGTCACCCAGAGATGACACTGTGTGTTTGTTTAAAAGATATAGGAAAATCAATCTAAAATTTAATACGTAACATAGTGACGATGGATTTGGACAACGGTAATAGGTTTTCTAGTCACTAGCACCATTAGTTTTCCATACAAGTTACCGTCTGATGTTTTAGTTTGATTTGAAGTAATATAATAAAACCGGGTATAAAAATAATCTAGATTTCTTTTAAAATATTATCTAATTATATAAAGGGACACTTATATAAAGGGACTAAAAACCAAACAATTAAGGATAATATTCCTTATGTCTATTTCGTATCATCATTTTCTACGACGAGCGAATTCGACTACAATAAAAGATTGACATAGAATACTAAAAATGTGTTTTCAGATACAAGTTTTAAAGTAATATCTAAATAACTTTGTGTTACTTAGTGTTTTAGTGTCTAGTAATTAATATTTGTATACGTGTCCAAGGATTCATTTTGCATTGGATATATACAATGAATTACCACAAAATGACTACGTAAATTTTGTTTTCGCTTTAGAATTACTCTGTCTTTTATATTATACAATAAATAGTTATAAATTTTGTCTATATCCTATTAATTTTATAAACAAAAAAAAATTTGAAAATGGATGAATGTTTGCTACCATTCCACGGAAAAACTATTGAACAGATTTCGATAAAACTTAGACGTAATATAGATTTAACGCATAATCTATTATTTATAAAGATTTGGTGTAATTGTACAAAATATAAGAGAAGTCACAAGTAAGTCGAGATAGAAACCTTCCATCTGCGCTCGATAAAACGTTAGAATTAAACAAAGACAATGTACTATACGTTATAAGGACACATATGTGGACGAAATTGTGGCCGGCTGCTGATAATCCATATTATATGAAAGTCCATATTTTGACCGAATATCGTGAACATTTGCACACTGAAGTTAGTTTTTACGGAAAAGGTTTCATACTAACTAACTGCTTTGCTATAAATTAACTACGTATCATATAATTAATAGAATATGCTGCAGAACATCAACTTATATCGTGTTTAGTCTGGAAAATAAATATTCAAACAAAGAATATTAAAATAACATATTTTTTTCACGTTTATAACAAACGCATGCCAAGCTGCGAGAACATAGTAATGAAAATTAAATAAAATACAGTACTCCTTACTGTAGAATTGTTCATAATATTGTTTTTACTTATTTTAAAATAATTAGAAACCTTTAAACTATATTTAAAAAGTGTAAAATACTTTAAATTGGTGTACTTCGTAAATATCATTGTGGACGTTACTTTGCACTTCCACCCGGAATTGATTGACCGCCATCGTGTCTCACTGCAACAAAACAACGTTTGATTTGTATGAGCTGAACCTGAAACAGCTAACCTGATACTAGAGTACTAGTAATAGATTAGAAAGCGAAATATTAGTAACTAAAACAACAAAATAATTAAAATCGCGGTCCTTGGTTGACGGTTGAACCTGACGGCGATTGACACTGTTGGTATGTAACTGTAAGTATAAAAAATATATAATTAATTAAAATAATATGTTATAGATTGACGTATAACGACTACAATCGGTTACACGTGTTTCACTCCTTCACGGGTATCTTCAAACCGATATTGACTCTCGGATGCGATCGGGCGATTTGTGTATATGGTTGCTGTTAATTAAATTTGGAATTAGTAAACGTAGACAACAGAATAATGATATGATGAAATAATGATAATAATAAACAGTGGAAATTGATTAAATTCAGTAACGGGTCACAGAACGCTTTTATCGTCGCTTGTACCTACCGTAGAGTTTGCTCGTCGTGTCAAAGTTTATAATGCAAATTCTGTTACGTCTCTTATCAACATTATTTATTAATGGATCCGCCATGATGAACGGATGGGTGTAGATAATTACACGTTTTTTATGTTTTGTTTTGTTTCACACATCTACTTAATGTATTCTAGAATATTTGGCGTGATTTTGGAATGTCATATGGGTTTTATATTTTATTCATAATCTTGTGTTATTTGGCTCTATATTTTGTAATATTCGTGGTGTTTTACGTAATATAGTTATGTTATTGTGCGCCAGTGAATTGGCTAGGAAATAATAACACGGAGCATGGATTCTGACTTGCCACAAAAACTCCATGGAAAGTTCTAACAAGACGGCCACCATCTTGTTAGTTCATCGAAATGATCGCAAGAAACTTCTAACAATGGCAGTAATAATCTACTAGAAGATTGGTTGCCAAAAAAAAAAACATTATAAAGCGATGTTTTTGGTGGGATTTTAGGCTGTCACGTGGAGTTTTTTTATTATTTAATTTTACGTTATTTGTACCTATCTATGCTAATATTATAAAGCTGAAGAGTTTGTTTGCTTGAACGCGCTAATCTCAGGAACTACTCGTCCGGCTTGAAAAATTATGCCAGTGTTCGATAGCTCATTTATCTAGAAAAGCTATATATCATCACATTAAGACCAATAAGAACGGAGCACCAATGTTCTTCATTACAAAATCTGTTTTTTTTTTCATTTTCCTTCCGCTACGTGTTAGCGGTAGCCCAAAGTAACTATTTCACGCAGACGGAGTCGCGGGCAGAAGCTAGCATTGTCATATCATATATCATAAAATCTACCTGGTATGTTCTAACAAGAGAGCCGTCATCTTGTTGGACCACTAGATTGCATTAGAAAATACAAATAATAACCCACTTTTTGGAGAACGTGGTATAGCAACGATATTTTCTTTCCCTATTACCAATTTAAATAAGTAAATGCACACGAATTCCTAACAATTAGTTAAAACATGCCGGAGTTCAAACCTGCTGATATCAGATCGGAAAACTACTCGACCAAGATGACTTCTAGTATCATCTTTAAATTTATTATAGACGTTTGTTTTTTTATTGAAAGTATGATTTGCAAATAACACAACTGAGTTTTTATTATCTGTTGCAACCTTGACTGACATAGTCTACTATCAAAATAATGTAAAAAAAAAGTTCAAACAATGCTCATGCACGCTAAAAATGAAACTTCTTTAAATTTAATAATATGTATTAACGATTCAATTTAATTAAAAAATATCGGAGCGGACATGTCCACGCATGCGTATTACCTTCGCACACAGTCTTCCTTTGACGCCGTAATTACATTAGCGAAGCAAGTTATTAAGAAGATGAATTACTATATCGAAGCAAATTCAATCATTAATTTATTCGTAAAACGTAGTTTGGCAATAGTCAACATAATAATCATTCATCACTGCGTTTTAGTTAGCTGGACGATTTGTTTGTTTATTTGGTTGAACGCGCTAATCTCAGGAACTACTGGTCCGATTTGAAAAATTATTTCATTGTTATATAGCTCATTTGTTGGGGAAGGCTATCATCTCGCTAAGTACCAACAGAAGCGGAATACCAATGAAGAATGTTTCAGAATCGTTGTTTTTTTCCTTTTGAGAGCTTCCGCTGCGTGTTAGCGTTAGCCCAAAGTAACTATTCCACGCGGACGAAGTCGCGCACAGAAGCTAGTACTTTATTTTGCATTTGTTTATACGATTTTGCGTTTGACCACGATTCCATCTCATGTAAAATGATGATGTGGTTCAATATGGTAAATACGTTAAACTTACAGAGACTGGTTCTCAATTCCAGCTATCAGGACAGACCCATAGGTGGTTGGCAACAGATTTTCAATATCAGGGTGGTAGCTAGCCAGGCGGACTTAGAAAAAGACCTACCATCGTCATCTTTTTACCCTTATTCCACATAAGTAGGGTCAGCACAACATGTTTGTCATGTTTTGATCTATGATTTGGCTTAATTTTTATGATGAGCCGCCTGCCTGACATCAATCCTTGGGATTATTTTGTTGTAACACTATATGCTTAGGATTATTATATATAATTACGAAGTCTGATAGTAACATCTTCTAGCTTTAACTTCTTTTGTAGGCTTTGGTAGGTTATCTATAGTATTTGTTTGAGCGGCATGCGCGGCTTCAGGATTATGTATCACGTAAATCGGTGTATATTGACTCGAATTAATAAAGTGGGTGTCCTTCGGAGTATTCATAGTCGAATAAATCAAAATGATACGATAAACCATTACAATAATGTTAAATATTAAAACTATAATAAACAAATAAATGAATTTTCTTGATTAAAAAGTCCAGCTCATTCGCACGTATTCAAAACTACGTCGGTTTACGTGGTGTCCGAAGACGTTAACCAATGAACCATCATCGTTTAAATTATTTCCAGTTCTAAAATATATTTAAATGACATTCACTAATAATTCCTTATATAATCCGCATTCAGCTCAGTGTAAGAATAAAGTCCCAACATAGAAATAGTAGAAGGGAATAATGTTTCAGTGACCCATATAATTTTATTCTAAGGGTGATCATATAACTGGTTGTTTGAACACCGTGCTATATATTATTTAATGTACCGTGAACTTGTGTTCATATTATCACGTATTTATAGAATTAAAAGGGTCAACACGTTTGATATTAGAGAGATTCGCCTCCTTGCTCCACCGCTGCTGAACTAAGGTGTGGTCGGGAGGACATACCCCCATTGCAATGATTCAGCCATCTGAGAAAACCTGGCATCTTCCTGAGAAATTAATACGTGCTTTGTGATAAATTTTCTATTCGGTATTTCAAGCAAGGATTCTATTGCTTCGTCGCAATGGTTTGATTAACTCACGACCGTAAATTTGTAATTTACTTTAAACTGCAACTGTAGGGGAAGTGTATAAAATTGTAACAAGACCAGTCATATTATATGGATCCGAATGCTGGGCCACGAAAGAGACGGATGAGAAAAGATTACATGTGGCAGAGATGCGAATATTAAACTGGATGTGTGGTGTAACTAGAATGGATAAGATTAAGAATGAGTATATCAGAGGAAATTTGAAAATAGCACCAGTAACAGAGAAGTTGAGGAGTAATAGGTTAGCGTGGTATGGGCTTATTGGTATGGTAAGTCTTGAGAATGAAGGTGAATGGATACAGGAATAAAGAAAGCCCGAACAAGGTATGGATGGATTGTGTGAAAAATGATATGTGTATAAAAGGTGTGAATATTGAGATGACATCTATATGATAGGGAAGAGTGGAAAAGGAAAACGTGTTGTGCCGACCCTACTTAGCTGAGATAAGGGTGTAAGCAGAAGAAATCTAAAATCTTTAAACAATCGCAGAGGGTTACTTCAAGTCACTTTTTTGTATAAATTAATAAACGTAATTTTGCGACTGAATTACTAAGCAGAGTTAATATAACTGTTCCCTTAAAACTGTAAAGTGCTTTTCTTATTAATATTTTTACTGTAGATTATTGCCGAAAAAATTTGGGCTTTTATTTTTCATCGAATAGAATGTTATTACATCTAAATTACAACCTCTAGATCTAGAACATTCTCACAAACAGTCTTACATTTAGTAAGATTATATTTATATTTTTATATTTATGAAGCAATATACCTTAGTAAAAATAAAAAAAATAGTATCGTGAATACTGTTAATACAATTTTATTAACCTTTTCATTATTTCACTTGCTTAAAGCTTACATACAGTACGTAGTAAATACATATAATTAAGATTGCGCTTGCTTAGAATAATTCCTTCCAAATGTTATGCATTGAATTGTTCTAGTGTAAATCTTGATGTTTCGAATAATTAATTAACCTTCCAATCAAATCAAATCAAAAATACTTTATTCAGTTTAGGCCCTAAGAAGACACTTATGAACGTCAAAACTACCAACGGTTCGGAAAACAACCCAGTCATCGAGAAGCACCGGCAAGAAACTCGATAGGGTACATCTTTTCGAAACATATATTTCCAATACATCATACAATCATATTTAGTGGATGCACAGAGAGGAGTCTATTCCAGATATCACTATCGTTCACATATTGATCCACTCTATAATAGCCTTCTGTCACCAAAACCCGCTTAAACTTACAGTCCGGCAAATCGGTAACATGCTTTGGGACTTTATTGTAAAACCTAACACTATTTCCCAAAAAACTGTTACTGGTTTTACTAATTCTAAAACATGGGACAACCAGTTTGTTACATTTTCTAGTATTTAGATCATGTCGGTCTTTTACTAAATGCAGATTTTCAAAGTTTTCACGGACATTTACATTAAATTATGAAGAATGTCTTCATATGAAGATATCTGAAACTTCAAAATTATATATTATATAAGTGTTTCACTTTATATGCGACAACATTTTAGTATCTTTATAATTGTATATATATCATTTTAGTATATTTTTATTAGACATAAAATGCGAAGTACTTTTCTTTGACATCTTAACGCTAAACTTAGTACTTAGTCTTCTTAACACGCTCCTCAGACCACATACAAGCACGAGTACAATGTATGCAATCATCCATTGCATGCAAAAACATAATTTTATTTGAAAGTTACAGTTGCGTAAAGGTTTAATGCAATAAAATATATACAAGACTGGCATTAACAAATAAATTGAATATGAAAGCACTTTTGATACTACATATTCCTACTATAATAAGGAAAAATATGTATTTACGGTTATACAAATGGTTATTATTTATATGCGGTTGAAATAACAATACTATAGTGTATGTTTGGAGATCAATAAAAAACACCGATATATAATATCCATATATACAATTTCTATAAAATAAAGTCCATTTTATGTCTGTCTATATTTTACCTTCTAAACTACGTAACCGATTTTGATAAAGTTTCTGCTATAATTGAGAGTATTTATTCCATTAATTATATATGTATAACTAGCTTTTACCCGCAACTTCGTTTGCGATATTGAGGTTATATTGATTTTTTTGATTGATTGATTAGCTTGCAGTAGATCGTCTGTAGACATATTTAATAATTTTATGAGGTAGTCATTTAGGGTAGGTAGGTATTTTATAATATTTATGAAAGTATTTTATTTATTTTAAAATCCTTCTTTTATAATTAAATTAGAATCATTTTATTTTATTATATTATTTATGAACGTAGGAGATATAAATAAATAAAGGTACATGTTGTGTATAAAAAAAGATTATAGAAGATATTCTATAATATTTCTTTATACACAACATTTATGCTAATCTTAGACTTTGATGGTTCTAGTATAACCAGACTGGAAGGCGAACTCACACGTGAACACGCAACGTAAAACTGGCCGTGTGAGAAACAGAGCTGTCTTAAGACAATCCCTGCAAATTTAAGAGTTTGGCCCTGGGATTTATTTATGGTTATGGCAAAGCACACCTTTAAAGAAAACTGTAATCTTTGAATTGGAAAGAGAGGTCATTAGGGATTAGCGGAATGCGTGGAATTTAACTGATTCATCTTGGGCAGATCCTGTTAATATTATTGCTTCTATGATATTATTATGTATAGCCTTCACTTGCAGTTTGGTGCCATTACACAATTTAGGTGGATTTAAATTTCTAAGTAACATCACAGGTGTGCCTACACGCAATCTAAATTTATGATACGAGAGACCAGCAGGATTAATTGTGTTAAGAAACTCCACGGGATAATTAACAGCTTCATCTGTGTTAATTACTGTGTCCACTGCACTATATACCATATCTTGACTTTCAACAGATTTTAGTAAAATATCATTGATCACTGTACCTTGTTCATTTGTGGGCGTCATAATTGCTCTTTCACGGATCCATTCCAAAGGCTTAAAATTAACTTTTCGAAAAACTTTTTTACCTACTAAATTTGCACCCCTCTTTTACCCCCTTAGGGATTGAATTCACAAAAAGGGATATCGGCAATAATCATTATTAGGAACTTATAACCCAAATACAACATTTTATTGAAATAATTTTGAAAATCAGAGAACTTTTATACTAACTTTGCACCCCCCTTTTGCCCTCTTATGGGATGATTTTCGAAAACATTTTTTTCACGTGTTTCATTCGAATAACTTCAAAAACTGCAAAGTTTCATACTAACTTTAAAAATTAGCTTATTAATTTATTTAACAATTCATTCCCAAAATTTCTCATTTTAAAACTATGCGATACAATACAATATTACAAAAAGATACTGTCATATTATTAAAAGTACAGTGTAATTAATCTCTTTATAACGAATTTCAAAGGGCCATTTTCGTTAAACAGGTAGAGAACAAATAAATGGTTTTGTGGTAAACCAACCAAACTGAATTAATTCTTACGTTATAGAAAGATTTTCGTTATTACGAACGAATTTATAAAGACTTTACACGTATTTACAATTTATTACAGGTAATTAACAGTATACTAACACAACAATAGTGAAGAAGTTGATTATAAATTGTAAACTTACAAAATATATAATATTATTCTCAACATATCTCTATATCTCTATACAATATATGTTCTCTTTTAAATTTTTAAAATAATTATAATATTAATGACAATATTTAAATTTTACAATTTGTTTTTTGAAAGTATTATTGAAATTAAATTGAAATTATTAATAATAGTGTGGTTTTCAATCTATTGGCACTCGGAGCAGTAATTATATACATTTTTATAAAGTCTATTAATCAATCAAACGTATGTTGAGCTGCAAAATATCAATCTTAAATGCATCGCTAGTCTGACACAAGTCGCGCAAAAGCAATACGGCCGGTCACGCTTACTAGCATGTCAGGACGCGAAATTATAAATTTATCTCTTGCCAAAAATACCACTCAACGCGCATAAAGAAGTTTTCGTATCTAAAATAAGGTTTTAATAAATCAGCCGAGGAGTTACTATTCACATACACTTATGGCTCAGATGGCCGCGCCATGATTATAACGAGCAGTGTAGAAATAACCATTGAATGGTTTCCAAAAAAACATTTTACAAATCACTGACAACCGAAAATCTGTTTCACGTATGCGTGCAAAATGCATAATGAATTTTTCACGGTTAAGACATTGATGTATGACGATTATTCGGCACAGTTGTGAATGTACAACATAGTTTTCATATGACTAAGTACCTAATAAGACATAGTCGGTTTTTGATTCCACTGAGCTTGTTTAACTTTTTAGTTAGATTCATTTGTTCCTAGTATTATCATTAGGATTCATTCCAGTGTTGAGTTATCATTAAATGATTTAAAGAAAATTACTGAAATAGATAATGAAAATATAATGCAATTTTATACAGAGTTTGAGTGCACTCATTGAAAGATTGACATAGTTCTGAATTATTCATTTTGTAACATTACCTAGCACCATATACAAATTTATTTATTTACTTGCTGTGCCCGCGACTTCGTCTGCGTGGATGCTTATGTAAAAAACAGTGATTAATAAAGTCATCAGAATGTATTAAGTCCAGTTACTCGTCTACTTTTCTCTCGTACTTACGCCGCGTCGTCATTAGAACTACAATAACTTTTGATAAAGTGAATCAATTTTAATGAAACAAACACTAAGTTACTCTCAAGTATGTGCTTTACGATTTTCTTGCTGAGCGTTTATTGTGAACTTAGCAGTACTTTAGCAGTGATGCATGTTCATACAAACAGACAGACAGACAGAAAGACATTTTTAGAAATGATTGAAATATATTCCATTACTTATTCCTAGACACCTACCTGCAACAATTTCTTTCACGAAAACGTTAGACATGTTAGATTTACATTCTTATTATATGTATTATATATTAAATGTATAGATTTAATGTCCACAAAACTGAGTTCAATGGACAAATCCCATACCATATACAAATATTTTTTTGCAAGAGTAATACATAATAATTCTATACCTTTTTAAAAATAATAGCGGATCCGGCGGACGTCATCACGCCATGATAATAGAAAAAACCTTGACAAATTATATACTTAAATCTTTCTCGTGAATCATATTATCTACTGGTCAAAACCGCATGAAAATCCGTTCAGTGGTTTTTGAATTTAACGCGAACAGACAGACAGACGTGGCAGAGGACTTTGTTTTATAATATGTAGTGATTAATAACGCGTTCATAAAATATTACATCGATTTTTATAAAACACGAAAAATGTTTGCAATCTATACATATTCCAAAAACAAAATGTAAATAGAAGAGTTTTTGGCGGGATCTTGGAATGTCATGTCGTGGGTTTTATATTTTATTCATAATCTTGCGTTATTCGGCTTTATATTTTGTAATATTGGTGGTGTTTACGTAATCTAGTTTGGTTATTATCTACAAGTGAAATGAATGGGAAATAATACCACAGGATTCTGACTTGCCACAAAGATTCCCTTGAAAGTTCTAACAAGACGGTGGCCGTCTTGTTAGTTTATTGAAATGATCGCAAGAAACTTGTAATATCATACTCGACAATAGCAGTAATATTCTACTAGAAGATGGGTTGTCAAAAATGAAATATAAAATGTAAATAAAAAGTTGTATAGAGTGTGTAAATCTGAAACGTACGTAAATTTCAGACGGGCTATGAAAGATGTCGAAATTGATAATTTGATAAAGTCGAGAAAATATATTTGATTAAAAAATATTATAAAAGAATTCCTTTGTAAACGAAATTTACATTTAGTTGTTTGATTATATATTTTCAATAATACCATTGTATATAGAAATCACATAACAGATTTTAATTAAATTTTTTCTTGAATGTCAAATTCTTAGAACAAAGGAGTAATTCATATATTTACGGTCTAAATCTATATCTAAGTATATATAATAAAAATGAAGTGTCTGTATGTAATATCACAATGTTTTTTTTATTGATTAGGTATGAAAGTAAACACGCTACTGGTAACAAAAATGATTTTTTTTTTCGGTCTGTCTGTCTGTCTGTTTGTTCCCGGTAGTCACCGAAACGGCTGGACCGATTTTGACAGGAACTTCACTGGTAGATAGCCGAAATTACAGCGGGTAAATTAGGCTACTCTAAATTAGACTTGCTTTTAACCGCGGTTTCATCTGCAATGCTATCTCCCAAACGGTTGGACCGATTTCCACGGGACTTTCACCGGCAGATGGCAGACACCATAACAAGTAATTTAGTCTTTTTTAATTTAAACTAGCTGTTAACCGTGGCTTCCACCGCAGTGCTATCTCCAAAACGATTCGACCGATCTCGACCT
Source organism: Antheraea yamamai (assembly GCA_036509395.1). NCBI lineage: Eukaryota > Metazoa > Arthropoda > Insecta > Lepidoptera > Saturniidae > Antheraea > Antheraea yamamai. Next base: position 2,102,996 of record AP028441.1, read on the forward strand.
TCACTTACAGATAGCTGACCTTGTATGAAATAATTTAGGTTATTCTGTTTTAGACTAGCTGTTACCCGCGACTTCGTCCGCATGAAATTTAGCAAAAAATATGTTGTTCACTGTGAGCATGTGCGTAAGATTGGACTATAAATAAATATAATTGAAATTCATATATCTGTGTCTATGTATTTGAATTGTATTGTTTTTTTGGTCATATTGGCGGCCATTTTTTTTATTACCGCGCTTTCGTCTACATAACTTAATAACCACAGTAACATATAAGAATATTGTATCGAGTTCAATGAGCACTATTTAAATTGTCGAATATTAAAAACTGCTTAGAGAGATATAAAGTTTTATATCTTGATTTATATTTATGCAAGATTTCTAGACGTCAGATCATTTTCATTGTTTTCAATTCAACATTATAATTATTAATAGTAATTTTGAAGATAGAAGGGGTCTTTCTAATAAGATATTAGAACATAAACGTATTACTTATTGACCATATGGGCATATTATAGCATTATAATAACATCTTTAAGTCATTGTTTCATAAGTTCCTTATCTATACTATAATAAAACTGTAGCAAGGTCAAATCTGTACATTAAATATTTTTTGAAAATTTTTATCGGGGTAGACTTTGTTATCGATATAGAAGCCAAAAATAATCTTTTTACAATTTTTGTCTGTCTGTCTGTCTGTCTGTCTGTCTGTCTGTCTGTCTGTCCCTGTGAACACGCATCACTCTGAAAGTACTGAACCGATTTTGACGAAACTTGGCACAGTGATAACTAATATTACGAGATTACATCTAGGATACTTTTTATCTCATAAAACGCAAGGGATTCTCCAGGATCTGCCTGTTTGTCTGTCCCTTTGAACACGTACCACTCTGAAAGTACTGAACCAATTTTGACGAAATTTGGCACAGTGATAACTAATATTACAAGGTTACATCTAGAATACTTTGTATCTCATAAAACGCAAAGGATTCTCCAGGATAACGGACGAAAGTAAAAAATTTGTAGTTAATGAAATTTTTGACGGATTTCGGTAAATTTTCATTGTGCTATATATAGCAGACAGATTAGCTAAAAAGATAATCTATATTTCCCTAAGCTACTTTAAAAAAAATACAAAAAAAAAAAATCGCCAGGATCCGAACCGTCGGCTCCGGCGGACCATACAATGTCCAGTACGTTATAACTGAGCTATAGCTACATGACATTTCTATGCGTAATTATCGACCTCATATGAAAAAAATACGTATAAACGAAACTGTCACTTATATGTTGTTACATTTATTTTATTGTATAAAAAATGTTTGCTAAACAAAGGTGACAAGATTTTTTCCTAAAACATAAACCTAGATAATAGTTACATTGCATTGTAGAAGATGAATCTCAACTAGAGTTCTATCAGTACGTGTGTTGTTTCGATATTTGATAAAATTAGTTTTCTAAATGTTATTGAGTCTTGAAGTAGTTGGGTTCAGGTTTGTGAATCTAAGATTAAAATAAATCAGTTGAGGTGTATGCAGTTATTTTTTTTTTCTCGAACTGACCACGCTATTGACCTAGCAAGGTCTTAACAGCTTCACCGGACTACTGTTTGCAGTTACTATGTTGTATTTATACTAATATTATAATGAGTGGTAAAGTTTTGTTTTCGAGGAATGCTTGGTACCTACTACTGGTCCGATTTCAAAAATTCTTTCACTGTTAGAAAGGTATATTATCCCGAGTTCAGTATCTCAGTAAAAAAGGTGGTTTGTATGTCAAAGTAAAATAAATGTGACCAAATTAAAATTGAATGCAGATTTCACGTATACTTTACAAATTCTTATAAAACAAACAACTAAAACAAAATGGAAATTTAATGTAGATAAAGTTCAACTTTTACAGTATGTTACATGATGAAGTTACAAGGGGTACTGGGAAGACATTTATCGGCAATATATGTAAGTTAGTTTTGATTTTCACTTTGATGACATTACTTTAGGTAGTGCTGCGAACAGAGTCTAGGCTTATTTTAAAAGATTTCTCACATACCAACTGGGTATATCTTTGAGTGAGTCCCTGGATAGTTTGGATTCACGATTGGAAGTGCTGGATAACGCTGCAATAGGGTTTTAGGTTTTTTAAGATTATTTGCGTTTAAAAATACAATTGAAACCGGTAATAACCGATTTGGTGCAGACGAAGTTGCACGGGTCAGCTAGTACTATATAAGTGAGTAGTACTGAGGTAGTTATATGGTGGGTAAAAGTTCCAAATACATTGCTGATGATAAACTTCATTTCATACACTGTTAATATTTATATATCTAATGTATACGTTACATGTTTACTCTAAGTGGTGTGCGTGTCGTACTTACAATTGTTTTTAAAGGGCGCTTCTATAATTTACATGGTCTCACAATTTTATATTTTTTAATACAATTTTAAAACAACGCGTGCCAAGCTGCGGATTCAACTAGTAAATAATATCAGGAGTAGTAAAAAGAAATCCATTATATTTCGAATAGATGGCTTTAGTTATCTGATCTTACGTTGTGTAAGTCCGATCGGGTTCCACTAGTTGGCGTTAGAAAGATGTGATCTCGTACTAGGAAACTCTATTGTGATTTTCAGTGATTTTCCGTTTTGTTTGAGCACGCTAAAAATGTGAATAGCGTTTATCGTCTTCATACTATTGAAGACTATTATACAAAGTATTATTAAATATTGAGTTCTATTGGTTTGGACTTTGGTACCAATTGTTCCATGTTTCCATTTTGCGAAAGCCCTGTGTGCAATAATGTACCGTGGTATGTATATGTGTGATTTTTATGTAGAAGCCTTATGACTGTAAGGTTTCATGAGAATCCGTTCCGTAGTTCCTGGAAGTGAAAGAATAAGAAACATTCGTCCATCGTCATGCCATAAAGAATCTTGTTTATTATATTAATAGGATAGACTTTTTGTGATAGTACCTGTCAGCATCAGATAAGCCGTCTGCTTGATTGTTGCTCTTTGACATAGAAAAAACTTCAGTGCCTTATACTCCTCTGCTTGTCAATCGATATTTTTATTTTATTTATGTTTAGTAATCACTCTCGAGCTTTAGTATTGTCGATAAATAAAAATTGAAAATTTCTTTTTTCCGTTCCATCGATGACTCGAATGTTTTATTTCGTTATCCTCATGTCTACCTGCAATAATATTCAGCCTTAAAATAACGGAATATGGTCGAATTTCGACTACTAGTATAAATACATTAGCTACATGAACGATATATGAATCTATCAACTTATCAACACTGAATTACGGAACGAAAAATAGAAGTAGCGGTATAATGTACAATATTTTATACTTTCAAAGTTCAATGTACTCATCACAAGTGACTTTACTGTAATTGTGTTTAGAACAATAATTAAACAAAAGAAAAACGCTCGTAGAAAACGTACACTCATACAGATTTGCTTTCTAACTCGGCAACGAAACGCCACGTATATGATACAGTAAAACGAACATTATGTAAGCAAATATCTGGAACCCACGCCGGAGTATACGCGAATTAAATAACAAACTAGAATAATACTTGAGTAAACAAAATCGCGCGGTCGAGCCACATCTGACTCTGTACTCAAACGTGTTACAATGTTACATATACTGTGTTTGTGGTTTAGCAAAGTCTGAAATTTTAGCATATACATTGTACGCGTATTACATTTTTAACACGTTCCAAACATATGCTTACACATTTTTAAGTGAAAAATTCTTTAGGCGCGTTGAGCGGTATTTTTGGCAGGAGATAAAGTTATGATTTCGCGTCATGGCATGCTCGTAAAGCGTGACCGAGCGTATCGCGCTTGCCCGGCTTGCGTCACATTGTCGACGCGTGGTATAGCGGCCGTCGTACGTTTAATATTGATGTTTTGTATTAAAATTGTCCAGTCCATTATATGTTTAATTAATTAAAAAACTGTATAAAATTATTGTTCGGTGTCCACATTGGACTAATGTTAATAATTTCAATATACAAATTACGAAATTTAAATAATTCACACTATAATTAATTTAAAAATTCAAAAGAGAACAGAGTTATTCCATTGTTTTGAGTTTTCACTTCTGTCCGCAGTCCTTATGACTGCCTCGCCCTTTTTTATATCTGCGCTACAATATATCTAAAAGATGATAAAAATAGGTCAAGTGCTAGTCGTATTGACGTATCGAGGGTTCTGGTTCAACACATAATATCGTTATATTATATTTACTTACTAGCGGGCCCGGCTGACGTTGTCCCGCACTGATTACCCCCCCCCCCCCCCCGCAACCCCCTTTGTGGATGGAATTTCGTAAAATCCGTTCTTAGCTGACCTCTACTCGGCGAAAGGAATATTCCTACCATATTTCAAGTCGCTACGCCTTATGGTTCCAGAGATATCGTGATGAGTCAATATATAGGTGGGAATCTTTTATATATATATAGATTTATTGTTTCAATTTAGTGATTGGAGTATGGTCGCAAAGAGTGAGTGAGTTATATTTCCGATAGAGCAAATTAAAAAAGTCTTGAAGAATATACGTTTCTTGTTATCTTTTGCCCGACATTTGAATATTTTTGAACGGACAAGCACAGCGTAATCTTTTTTGGCGAAACACACAAGAAAAAAGTGAATCGTCGGACCAAATAATATTAAAAGTGTGTTTTCTGCTCACATTAGACCTGTATAACGTGTTCTTGCCTCTAAAGGTCTCGGAAACTTGTCTCAAGTGTATTTACGATTGGAATGCATTACGAAGTATTTTCTTTGTGTATTGTTATGTTTTTTTATTGTATCTGAAATTCAAAACCGAATCCGAAAGAGAATCGCTGTGATTGGTTTATCAACATGAAGGTTGTCAATTCTATTGGTCTTACTGTCTCGCTGGTTTACTGAATTTACGTTAGCTAATCTCGGAGCGTAGCACCCCTAAGTATGCGACTATAGCGGATCTTATGTGTAGTGGAATAAAACTCTATTTTGTGGCTCAGTTGATAGTGTGTTTGGACACCACTTCCACCGACGTGTGATTGAATTCTTGCCACTGATTCAGAGCTTTCGGTGAAGGAATACATGGTGATGAATCCATAGCATGGTAAGAAAGAAAGAAGAAAGAAAGAAAGAAATATTTTTATTCATAAAGCATAACATAAAATACAAGTATACAAGAATGGACAAAAATATGCATATCTGTGCATTATGAAATGGTGTCCAGCTCAGCATGTGCTAGCGTTATGAGAAACACTTAGCGCTGATTTTCAGCTGGAACCCAATGCAAGTCACGGTGCGTAAAAAATAAAAAATATGCATTAAAATTATAAGATATAATATATATAGGGATACTAAGTAATGTACAAAAATAATACGGTTCATAATATATAGGGGAAATCAATAAAATAAAAAAGTAGGATACATAAAACAACATACAAGAGAAGCAATTGCAGGCGTGACAAAAATATATATATGCAACTCAAATTGGATGGAAAACCTTTAGTTTACAAGCATTGCGATAATAATAAAAACTTTTTATAATGAATTTTAAATGTAAGTAATGCGTTGAGATTGCGCATTGGAGGGGGTAGGTCGTTCCAGCATTTGGTAGCAGCGAACTTAAAACTGCCTCGAAATGAGGTGGTAACATGGCGATGAGTACATAACATATACTTAGAAGCTCTAGTTCTGTAACTATTCAGATCTCTTGCCCAAACTAGTTTCTCAAAAAGATATTCAGGCTTCCCGGTTTTTATCACACCGAATAATAGTGTGGCTAGGTGTAACTGCCTCCTATTTTGTATATTGGTAGTAGCTCTTCTTCTAAGTCCGGCTGAATAGCTACCACACTCAAGTTTAAATTCTGTCGCCAAGCATCTGTTGGTGTGTTCCGGCACTGGGCAGCCAGTCCCCTCTGGTTTTATTGTGTTTGCTATCTTAGATTTACACATATCACCTCCACACACGTGCACGCATACACGCTTACACATGCAAGAGGAAGGGTTTTATTTTTTTCCCTTATCAAACTGAAATAGTTTAGAAAATTATCCGATAGGAAATATATATAAGAGTTGTTGAGGTATGTATACTTGGTACACATATATGTTTCAACAACTCATATATGTATGAATAGTTAGCTTAGCATAGGTTAGCTCAGATAGGTCGTGAATTGTCCATGGCCGCCTACGGGGCACCGTTGTGGGTCGACGCCCTCAGCGCCACAAATATCCGTGCGCTGCGAGCCGCGCAGCGTACTGTGGCGCTGAGGGTGATTCGAGGATACCGTACGGTGTCGTCGGGGGCGGCCATGGTACTGGCTGGCTCCCTTCCCTGGGAGTTAGAGGCGGAGGTGTTGGCCGCCGTATACGAGTATACGGCGGCTAAAAAGCGGATGGGGGAGCCTCTGGCTCCCAGGGAAATAGAGGTTAAAAGAAGAGAAGAGAGGGGGAGAAAGATGGAGAGGTGGAGGCAGGACCTGGCGGACGCGGAGTTCGGTAGATATAGTATCGACGCCGTCCGCCCGGTCCTGCCGGATTGGTGCAACCGACGATGGGGCTCCCTGACGTTCCGTCTGGTGCAGGTGCTGACCGGGCACGGGTGCTTCGGTTGGTACCTGCACCGGATAGCGCGCAGGGAGCCCACCGCCGCATGCCACGAGTGCGGCGCTGCGGTGGACACCGCGCAGCACACCCTATCTGAATGTGCTGCGTGGGACGATCAGCGCCGCGCTCTGGCTGCGGCGGTAGGAGGAGATCTCTCGCTGCCGAGCGTCATCTCAAGTATGCTCGGCAGCGAGGATGCGTGGAAAGCAATGGCCTCCTTCTGCGAGGAAGTCGTCTCGCAGAAGGAGGCGGCGGAGAGGGCCCGCGAGGACGATCCTCTAAGTGGCCGTCTCCGCCAACGGAGGACAGGCAGGAGGAGGCGGCAGTTCGACCGCCTCCTCCCACCGTAGCCGGACCTAGGGAAGGTGGGTCGGGGGACCCATCTTCCCATTGCACAGGTCTGGCAGACGGAGGAGACGGCCGGTGTGTACCCGGCTGTCTCCTAACAGGACGGGGCCTGGCGGCGGCGCTTTCGCTGCTGGGCCAACCGCTGGGGCGGCACGATGAAGTCTATAGAGATCTCGTGCCGCCCCAACCATAGCGGCAGACGTACACCGTGGGGTTTTAGTCCGTGCGAGTCGGACATAACCCACCCTCTCCCCCGAGAGGGTGGCGTATCCATAAGGGATTTCCCCACGTAAAAAAAAAAAAAAAAAAAAAGATAGGTCGTGAATTGCATATATCACGCAACAGCCCAAGCCGATTTGTGCCGCGCACCCTTGAGCTAGTTGTCAAAATAAAATCGGCTGAGTGCCTTAAGCGCTCGCCTTAGTAGTCCGGTGAAGCTGTTAAGACCTTGCTAGGTCAATAGTGTAGTCAGTTCCACATTAGACCACATCAAATATAGCATTAAATGAGATTGTAGTCAACTCCTATAATGTATGAAAAAGCGGTGCGGAGGAGTTACGAGCCGACGCATACAACACTAGTTTCGACCGAATCCAATGATATAAGGGGTCCTTCAAATATTTCATAAGCAGAATTTTTATAATTTCCAACTTGTTCTGACCCATGATTACGTAAACATTTATGTATAAATATTTTTAAATCTGTTATGATTAAATATATAAATATAGCTGACGTAATCACCATCCAGACCCCCCATCTCTTATCTCATCAAAAATAAGTAAATCCAGGACCCTCCCCCCTCAGTGCTTACGTAACACGTGAATGGCCTCTAAGTAAAAAGGTAACTTATAATATCAATGGCCGAATCCAAACCGAATTAACGGCCGAAACCGAAATTGTTAATAAGGTCGTTCATGCATTAACATCGCTAATCTGTACATATAATAAGAATGTAAATGTAATGTGTGTGCTTTTTAGATTTTTCTAAACAAAAATTTTGCAGGTCACCACTACCAATAAGTAATAAAATACATTTCAATCATTTTTACAAATGTCTGTCTGTCTGTTGTTATAAAAACGCGTCACTGCTAAAGTACTGTGTTCACGATAAAACCTTACCAAAAAAATTATGAAGCGTATCCTCGAGTAACATTTTGACTTTGTTTCATTAAAATCGGTCCACTCTATCAAAAGTTATTGTAATTTTAATGACGACGCGACTCACGTACGAGAGGACATTGGACTTAATACATTCAGATGATGTTTTTGTCACTGTTTTTTACATTAGGTTCCACGCGAACGGAGTCGCGGGCACAGCTAGCATAATAATAAATATCTAACAACAAAAACAATCAAACTTAGTACAATAGATAGATTCGAATAATGGAACATCCTAGTTTCGAATGTCAGAGAATAACGTTCCGTAAATGTTTATTCTACATAATAATGTTAAATTCTTTTACATATTTAATGGTTGTACATATTCTTCGTCTTTACACTGAAACTATAAAGGATTTAACAATGGCAGAGATAGAAATACATTTTCAGTGGGGCGTAAAGGAGACAACAATAATACACGTGCCGAGGACAAAGAGGCCTGTTATCCCTCCTGAACAGCTCTTGTTAAGGTTTTGTCGTTTTTGTAAGAGCTATCTTCTTCAAAGGATTGACATATAGTTAAAATCATTTGTAGAGGATGTTTTTGTACTTATTTGAACAGAATCTTTCTAGTTTAATAGTATACTGTCATTTTTTAAATATGTTTTGTACATAATATTTTTGTTTTCGACTAATATTGTATTTTTTTTACATTTAAATATTTAGCTTTATGTTACATAATCTAAATATATAAAAATCAAATGTCATGATGTTTGTTCACGATGAAATCCAAAACTATTGAATCGCTCATCATGAAATTCGCATTTATTTATAATTTGGTCCAACTTGAGGCATATAATAATTTATATTGCGATTAATGGCCTCAATATTTTTTTATTACAAATTAAAGTATTATCAATGTTGATTATTGGTATTAATTAATTGTAGGTTTCATCAGTTTTGAACAGATGGCGCTTTAAATTAATTTGTTCACAGAAGACTGTGAGATCGATTGTTATAGAAACCTCATAAATGGTGCAGTCTTTTAATTTTGAATTTCTTTTTCAATAACTGAACCACAGCAACGCGTGGCCGTGTCAGCTAGCAATAACTAGATTAGTGATTCAGCTAGGCAGATGATATCATTAAATTTGTTTTATGATAAATAATAATCTTCTAACAATAATTATTTTAAACCTAAAGATCTGGGAGTAAGGTTTATTTTAGAATTAATGTTTTATAACATAGATTTATTTTATCTAGCCTGTTCTAGAGACAGTCCCAAAATTTGTATAGTGTTTTTATCACCATTGGATTAAAATTAAAAAACTGTAAGTATCTTATAAATAAAGCGAGTCGAGCCGCGGATGAGAAGGTAATAAAAACCTTTGCGCTCAGGAATCAAATAAATAAAAATAAAAGTATTTTCAGCAAAAATATTCATTTATTGAAAATTAAACATAAAATAGTGAATTATAAGTTGCATAGAAAATAACAATTAATTTTAATTAGATTTCCACACGTTCGCATGCACGCACCCAAAGTCGTATACAATAATAATAAGGAATATAAGTGAGAAAGAGACAGTGAAGTCGTTATGCAGTATAACGCTTTTTCTTTATGTGACGATCTCTATAAGTCTACTCTTTCCGCAAGCCGAGGTAAGTTCACACCAATAATATAAGAGTTATAACGCGTGACTCAAGCAAACAATGCCTCATCTAAACACCTTGTCCAACGTAGACTAAACAGACGTACCTATCCGGATTTTCGACGTGTGATCTACATTGGCCAAAGCGGTAACGAAATTGGTGACTTCAGATCAAAAGGTTGCCCGTTCAAATCATGTCACATGTCATGTCAGTATGTTGCGTATATCTAACTATCTATGCCCGCGACTCCGTCCGCGTGGAACCTAATGTAAAAAAAATAGTGAGTAATAAAATCATCCCAAAGTCTCTCTCGTACTTAAATCGCTTCGTCATTAAAATTACAATAACTTTTGCTAAAGTGAACCAACTTTAATAAAACCGACTCTAAATGTTACTCGAGGATATACTTAATAATGATGATGAGTTTAGTGAGGTTTTATCGTGAACGCACAATCACTTGCATACAACATTTATAATACCCTAACAACTTCCTGCGACTTTGCCCACCAGTATAACACTTAATAACCTAAACTAAATATGACCTAGTGCCATCTTTTGAGGAGTTTATGGCATAAAACAACGTTTATAATATACTAAAAACTGCCTGTGACTTCGTTCGCGATAAATTATAATATAAAGCATAATAACATAAACTAAACGTAAAGTAGCACCACCTATCGACGAGTTATAGTAAAATTAATAGCACAGAAACACTATGCGCTACATATTTGAAATGGTATACATATCCCGTATACAACATTTTATAGAAAATCGGATAAGATCAAATATTTTTAATTTTTTTATGATTGTGAAAAACAAGTTTCGCTCGCGGTTTCACTCGCTTTAATGTAAACACTGAAAATAAAACACCTTTCTATATGTGGAAGAATGTTTAAAAACGGTTGAATATTTTTGGAGCTTATCTGTAGCAGACAAAAAAAATCTTTTCTGTTGATAATTGTAGTATAGAAGTACAGAAATTATTGGTAACTTGGTAGTCCAGTCCAGTCCAGTAGTAGACCTTGCCAGGTCGAAAGCGTAGTCAGTTCGAGGATAGAAAAATTGATAATTTTGGTGTACAGAATGTCATTAAAATCGGCAACGAACCAAATATGTATATTATTTTATGTTAATAATTTGTTATAAAATTTAAAAGTATCAGTAACGATTGGTGTACCCTATCAAGTGTAAAATAACATAAGCTATCTGTGTACAAAATTTCATAAAAATCCATAAAGGAGTGTTTACGAACGGACATACAAACAGAAATGCGAACTGACAGATGGATAAATAAATTTGACTTCATGCGTAAGTGTAACAATCTTAATTGAATACAAAATAATAATATTAGATAATCATAGTATTAGCACAATGTAGATCGAACACCTCACCCACGGCAATTTGGCAGTTCCATTCGAGTTATCTTGATATCGATTCACGTCTTACTCGTAATATTTACATTACACAATACAATCTAATCGTCTAAAGTTAACTGGGTTCATCTAGTATATTTTTATGGTTCGTTAGGCATTATTTTGTCAGGCTGAAAACCGGTGGGTTCAGTATCCTTTTTGCTAGGTACATAAAACAAAATGACGATAATATGATTACCTACTATGTAAAAATCGTGTGCATAACCACTGGCACAATTACTCTTCTTATGTAGTTTAATAAAATAGCGAAAGCTTCACTATAACATATCTTAACAATAACTTAGTTAACAGACAATAACTGTAGAATAGATAGTAAGGAATTAGTAGTAATAATATTCGTTTAATAGGACGGGCGAAGAAAAATTAATCAATTCCACCAATTCTAAAGTTAATAACGAATTATACCTATATGAACACTGACAATGGCAAAAGTTAGAGCGAGCGTGGCGCGGCGTCACTTGAAAAAAATAAGACCATAGATTCCTAAGATTTTATAATTATACCGTACAAACTGAACGTGATAGAAAAATAAACCCGACGTATACATTTGAAATAAATAAATAATATTTTAAAAAACAGCTTTCGTAAATAAAGTTTGGTAAGCAAACACTATTGTGTAAATAAATCCAGAGAGTGTTTTCGTCTAGTCCCCACGGCTTGTAAAACCCGACTTCCGTTATCCGAAGGTTAATACGAACCTGCATTCACCGTGTTATTTATATTATATCTTATAATATGAACAACATTATACAACGAAATAAAGATGGACATAGATACACGTTTAGGGAACGCGCGCAGTTATAATAGCGGCAGATTATAATGACCGTTTTGACACATTAAAATTGTGACGGTAAATATCATTTTGGAAAACAGAACCTAATAAAATGCTACTTTGTTTTGCATTAAGCATTGACACGAGTTTGCCGGAGGTAGTAGTTGTGCTGGCCAGCGATCCTATATATGTAATCAAATACGTGCCTGTTCTTGCAGTGCTAAATCAGTGACAAAATCCCATTAATCTATACTTCTATACTAATATTATAAAGAGGTAAAGTTTGTGAGTTTGTGACGTTGTAACGTTGTAAGGGGTAATCTCAGGAACTACTGGTCCGATTTGAGTAATTCTTTCAGTGTTATATAGCTCATTCATCGAGAATGGTTATAGGCTATATATCATCACGCTAAGACCAATAGGAGCGGAGCACAGATGAAAAATGTTTTAAAATCGGGGCTTTTTTCCTTTTGAGAGCTTCCGCTGCGTCTTAGCCCAAAATAACTATTCCACGCGTACGAAGTCGCGGGCAGAAGCTATTAACTAATTATATTATCTATAGTCTATACTAATAATATTATAAAGAAGTAAAGTTTGTGAGGTTGTAGGGGGTAATATCTGGAGAGTCGGAGAAAAATGGTCGAACGAAAACGTTTCTTACGAACGCTGCCTTAATTATGAGATATATGTGATTGAGTTCTAGAGAAAAGTTGTAGCTTGATAATGCCTATTACCGCCCAACGAAGTGGGCACGGGTCGGCTAGTTAATATTATAAATGAGGAAGTTTATAGGGATGAATGTATATAAAATATGATTGTTAGGCATGCTGCCCGCCCGCATTTTCACTATTTTCTGATCTATACTTTGCAGGTTATAAAGTTATTTGATATGTCTGACTAGCAGAATACTGGCACGTTAAAAAATCCTTATCGAAGAAATGTCAATAAAAATGTTCATTCATCACAAGGCCTTGTCAATTTAATGATTTTTAGTAGCAGTCTTAGTAGAAGCTGCGGTCGTATTTAAAACTGGTTGTGCCCTCGACTTCGTCCGCGTGGAACCTAATGTACAAAACAGTGGCCAATAAATTTATAATAAGCTTTAAATTACAGTGAACCGATTTTAATGAAACTAAGAGTAAATGTTACTTCAGGATATTCTTTATGACTTTATCGTGAACGCGGTACTTTAGCAGTGATACGTTGTCAAACAAACAGACACACATTTATAAAAATGATTGAAATGTATTTTATTACTTATTCCAAGACACGATATAAAAAGTACACACACGTTAGATTTACAGCCTTATTATATGTATAGAAGATCAGATATAGATAACAGTAGTAGCCATTTCAAATCAACTGTACTGTATTCCTTTTTGTTGCTTCCTTACATAATGCCCTCGTAAAATGGCGTTACCTCCCATTAAAGAGTCGATGAACGTGGCGTGCAAAAGCACCATTACACACTGTTTTAACTATACTTTTGTCCAAATTACTATTTGTAAAAGTCACAATTAAAACGTGTTCGAACTTTTTGAAATAAAACTTCTTATGCGAGGGCTTTGCAATTCTGATCGCCAATCTTTTTGTGTAACGAAAAGTGATGGGGGTAAACACTGTGTCGGGTAGAGTGTTGAAAACACCAGTTCTCGTCCGATCACCGAAGTTAAGCAACGTCGAGCGCGGTCAGTACTTGGATATGTGACCGCCTGGGAACACTGTGTGACGTTTTTGTTGTATTTTTTTAAATTAAAATGTTTCTCTGTATACAAAAGTTTCGCTTCTATCACGTGTCTCTACGACACACACTATTTTTTTTACACTTTATAGCTTTTGACCATAATCTCATCTGATGATAACTGGCTGATGAATATATGACATAAATGTATGATAAATATAATATAATAATAAAGTACTTTTCAATAATTTTTACAAATGTCTGCTGTCTGTTTGTTTGAACAGACAGAACAGACAGACAGAACAGACACAACATCACTCCGAAAGTACTGCGTTCACGATATAATCTCACTAAGTAATGCATATCCTCGAGTAACATTTAGTTTTGATTTTATTAAAATCGGTTCACTCTATCAAAACTTACTGTAAGTTGAATGACGGCTCGAGTTAAGTTAAGGTACGTTGAGATGAATTTATTATTCACTGTTTTTTACATAGAGTTCTACGCGGATGAAGTTGCGTTACAGCTAGTATTGCAATAAGATTCATTGGTCAGTGCTCGATCACAAAATCTATAGTGTTCGTCTAGCCTTATATGATACGAAATAAACTTCTATAGATCCATAACATTATATAAAATTAATACTTATAACCATAGAGTAACGAAGCTGCGAACTTTAAGTAGTTTCATAATTCTATGCTTATAACATTATATTTTATTTACTATTGAATCATATCAAAAACACTTGACTTTCATTCAGGCCCTGAGAAGGCGCTAATGAAGGTTAGAATTATCACTGGTTCGGAAAATAATCCAGGCATCAAAAAAAAATCGTCAAGAAACTATCTTTTTATCGCGCATATTTTTATAACAAAGCATTATTAGGTTTTTATTAGCTAGACTTATTTTTTCTATACGGTTATAAAATGTATACTACGCCATTTTATGGTCTGTCTATCAAATTTCATTACTATCGTCTAATGGGTTTGGTCGCGAGAATGTAACAAACAAACAGCCAAATAGGATTACATTTTTTTTTTCAGAATAAGACGTCCTCTGTCGGGCTCGCTAGTAATCACTACATATTATAAAACCAAATCCTCTGCCACGTCTATCCGTTTGTCTACTGAACAGATTTTCATGCGGTTTTGACTAATAGATAAAGTGATGCATGAGGAACGTTTAAGTATATAATTTGTCAAGATTTTTTTTATTATCAGGACGGATAACGTCCGCCGGGCCTGCTAGTTTTTATGAAACAAACAAATCCTTTTCTTGAAAAAATTCTTAATATTGCGTTTTCGGTTATGGCATATTTATTTCCTGTCTTAGACTATTCTTTTGTGCATATTACCTGTACAAAATAATTTCGATGTTTCACATCACATTGCAGTTTTTTTTTGTGTAGCAGCTGCTAATTAATTAACTTTAGTACTAAAAAATTGAAACGGTTAGTTTTTTCCCTACCATCAATGATTCAAAACTTTTATTTCATCATACTTCACTATCCTTATGAGTACAGATTTACAATAATGTGCATTCTTAAGGAAAAACCGGAATAATATTAATACAAAAAAAAATAATGAATCGTGATCGAATTTCGTAGATTATCCTCAACATAATACGAGCGACAATACGATTATGGTTATTGTTTTTTTTTTGTCACAACCAGAATGTTGTTTACTGAGACTGTCAGTAGGCTTGGCTCGCATGACGTAGCTCGTGTAATGTTCCGAACACATACTTAGAGGAAACGAGATCCAAAGATCTGAAGATGCGACGCGTTTAACTACAAATACCCATTTTTTTATAAAGTTTTTTATTTTTACACTCTATATAAATGCAATCTTTGTTAAGGTGTTTACGGCATATTATATGCTAGAACAAGTAACTTAATTAAATGAAAAAAAACAAAAAAATAACACTAACTTATCATTCTAATTTTCTTTTTATCTTAAATTTCTTTATATTGGTTGAGACTATTTGTGAAGATTTGAGGCATTAGATTTGGAATTATAAAGCGAGATCATTCTATTCAATGCAGAGTAAAGGCACAAATTTGTTCAGAAATAATTCGTAGCGAAAATATTAAACGTGAAGCTCCAGGCAGCTTCGCAGGAACAGTTATATTCGCTCTGCTTAGTAGTTCAGCTGCGTCCAAGATTCCATTCATTAATTTGTACAAAAAAGTGAGATCAAGTAACCCTCTGCGATCTTTTATGGCAACGATGGGTTGTCCCATGTTTCAGACTTCGTAAAACCAGTAACAGTTTTTTGGGAAATAGTGTTAGGTTTTACAACAAAGTCCCAAAGGATATTACCGATTTGCCGGATTGTGAATTTAGGCGCCATGACAAGCGGGTTTTGGTGTCAAAAGGATTATAGAGTGGATCCATATGTGAACGACGGTGATGTCTGGAATTGACTCATCTCTGTGCATCCATTAAAAACATTTGTTACATGTACCTAATTTATTCTAAATATTAGGTATATATATTTGTTAAAAAGATAAACCAGATCGAGTTTCTTGCCGGTTCTTCTCGATGAATGGGTTGTTTTCCGAACCGGTTGTAGTTTTGACGTTCATAAGTGCCTTCTCGGGGCCTAAATTGAATAAAATGTTTTTGATTTGATTTGATTTAAAGCGTTTTAATCAAAATATTAGAGTCTGTCTTGATATGTGAGAAGTTTTTTCCATAAGTGAAAATTGTCTATCAAATGCCACAACAACCATTTTTGCATCTTTAGAATTAAAATAGCATTAACCAACAATTAACAGTGGTAGTTCAGTACTGATTAGTCCCAGAGGCATCCGTGTATTTTGACGTAGTGCCGATTAACAAGGCTTAATTGTTCTGTAAAGCGACCAGGGAAATCTTAACCTTCCAGGTCATGGACATTTCTGTAAAACCTTGTTACACGCGACCCGCAATTATACAACACAATATCTGTGAAAATATATCACATGAAGCTGTTCGATTATATTTTTTAAATCTTTCATATGAAATCATGAATCTAGGTTCAAGTAAATAGTTATCTCGTAACTCTATGTCTTTTTTTTATTATCTTCCTTTTACTACCGAGCGAGCCGACCCATTCATGCTGAAACCAGTAATAGCTTCAGCGTGGCTCCACCACCTACAAAATTGTTATTGTTATTTCATTGTTAACAATTTTTTTGATCTTTAATAGTAGTGCTTATAAAAATCTTAATTTCTTAAAACTTTCTTTTTTTTGTTTTGTAGTTTCTTTTCTCGTGATATTTTTTTATTATAATCATGTGTATGATGTGTATGTTTACTGCCCTTTGGCATTAAAATGTGTATATGAAGTAAAACTAACGAAAGTGGATTGATATATATCTCGTAGTTTTTGCGTAAAGCGCGCACAACACCAAACCTCTTTTCTTTTATTTGTGCAGGATATACAAATATGTACATTGCATACCTTTGGTTTGAGTTCCTCGTTGATTGAATTTTATGGAAGTCAATCCCACTTTGAACATATTATAAGACTATCTCAAAGTATAAAAAATAATTTAACCGTGATTAAATTATTGTACTTGCTTTGCTTCTTATATATTTTTACATTGTGCGTGACATTTGGCATACCTAAAGTATTTCTTTCTTTGTTAAAGTTCGTATGGTGAAAGAGTCCAGGATAGTAAAATATATGTATGTGTTACAAATATATTAAATGGACTAAAATAAAACATTCATGTTTATGTTCAAACTGAATATCACACACATGTTAGTCTGATATCAAACAGTCGCTCTGAGTAGAGATTATCACTAAAGAAATTATATATAAGTAGCTTCTGCCTGCGACTTCGTCCGCGTGGAAAAGTTACTTTGGCATAACGCTAACACGCAGCGGAAGCTCTCAAAAGGAAAACAGAAACCTGATTTTAGAAACATTCATTGGTGCTCTATCGGTCTTCCTCGATAAGCGAGCTGTCTAACACTGAAATAATTTTTCAGATCGGACCAGTTGTTCCTGAAATTAGCGCGTTCAAGCAAACAAACTCTTCAGCTTTGTAATATTAGTATAGATTATAATATTATTTAAACAAACAAAAAATAATGTATAATGACCTAATTGTACACGATCGCGTCTTGTATAATAGCGCAAATTCAATAAATATTTAGAATAGCCATAGCGAGAATTTTTGACATAAGAACCACAGTTACATTCAAACTTAAGTGCTTGAATTTCGACCACTGGAAGTCCATAGTAAATGTAAGTTCACCATACTATTATTTAAGAGAAAGATGTATAGAAGGGAACTATCAGAATTGGTCAGTAATTTCATTAATAACAAACATCTAAATATATAATTTGGTCCAACTTGAGAGATAGCATAATTTATATTTCGATTAATGGCCTCAGCATTTTTAAATTACAAATTAAACAATTATCAATGTTGATTATTGTTATTACTTGTAAGTTTCATCGGTCTCGAACAGATGGTGCTTTAAATTAGATTGTTGATAGAAACTGTAGGACCGACTGTTTTAGATATCTCATAGATGGCGGCACGTTTTTCTATTGTTAGTGACGTTTTTTCTACAAACGTCGAATAAGGCGAAAGATAAAAGCTTTGAAAATATTTTTATCTTGTTACGCCAAAGAAGTGTAACTTCTAACTCGTGTACATAGGTACACACACACTTTTAATTTTGAATTTCTTTTTCAACTCCAGTTTATTTTAAGATGCTCGTGTTCTGTTAATCTGCTTATTGCGTAACCGATTCATTACCCTATAATACTAAATACTTTATCATAATTTTAATGTAACATGTAATACCAGCAATGAGTGACCGGGTTAGCTAGTAAGACCATATATATTGAAAGGAAATTATGTATATAAATAGGTTTAAC
Source organism: Antheraea yamamai (assembly GCA_036509395.1). Taxonomy (NCBI): domain Eukaryota; kingdom Metazoa; phylum Arthropoda; class Insecta; order Lepidoptera; family Saturniidae; genus Antheraea; species Antheraea yamamai. The sequence goes on from AP028441.1 coordinate 2,121,476, forward strand.
TGGATAATTCTCCAAAGCAGTAACATCGTTCCATATCGTATAACAATATAGTTCCTGTCAATTTAGTCACGAATACTGAACGCGTGTTAACGTCCATCAGCAGTTGTTTCTAGCCGTTTAGCTGAATGTTTAGTTTTGATATACGACTGCGACACACGTGCGTATGTGACCTCGCCGTATCGACAAGCTGTGTTATCTATTAGCCTAATTTACAAGATTTTTACCAATTTCTGTATAAAGTAACTGTATGACTAATTAAATACATTCTTGATAATGTAATGTATGTCCGCAAATACTTAAATAAGCTGAATTTAGTAAAAGACCCTGAGTGGAGCCCTGGGGATCCACCTGGACCACTTTGGGAAGCAATACTATAAATACAGATATTATTTAGATTGATAAAAATAGGGCGATAAATACCAAGCGAGTTGCAAAAATCCTGCATTCATAAAGACACAAATATAAATAAAGAAGTGAACGGCAGCTAATATAATAAATGACATTGCGTGACGTAACATAATAGTAAAGTAACATGACAGTAATTTAATATATTAGTCACTGAACTATAAGCTAATAGAGTACATAGTAATGCGTTGATCAATAATGCTTTAAATTTAATTATGGCGTTCAAGTCAATCTCATTAGACCGGCCTTCGGTGTGCAGCAGAGCTCGAGGGTCGAAGGTGCTTCACTCGTTGTATTAATGTCGTGCTACAATGGCTTCCCATAATGGCATTGCGAGGAGGACTCGTGTCTTGGGCCCGTGATCAGCACGAGTTTAAATTCAATTATAGAATATAGCAAACATTAAAGAGCTACTCATATAAATTTAAAGAATGTAGCATTAAAATTAATGAATTCTATTATTATAATACAAATACGGACAATTTGGAACATAAACCGTCGTTAATTGAAAGGTAAGTCTAGACCACACTGAGAATAAAAAACGCACGGTTTTTTTTTAATTCCTGCGAATATCTTGTCAGTATTACAGAAATTAGACGCACGAAAGCTTAGAACCAATTTCACGTAATAAATTATCAACTGATTCCTTTGTTATTCTGTGATACACGATTTTTTTTGTACTTCTTGATATTCTATACAGGAGAATTTTTAAGGACGTACATGGGTTAATCCAGTAGGCATGACTTCTTCTGAGACTTTCACGCCACAGTAACAGTGAAAGCAAACTTTTGGTCAATATTTTCGGTCGAGATCTAACAAGTGGCAATGGCATTTGTATTTTACTGCGTCCCGACCACTAATTGCAATATCTGCCAAGGTGTTCGCTCAGGCTTATTATGTTCCGAAATTAACAAGTCTATAATTCAATAACCGTACTGTATGGTAGGGATCAGTATTCGAGTATGTGTCGAATACAATACACATCATGAAAAACCTGTCACAATGACTTTTAGTTTGTTGTATTTCGGGGTCAGATAGTATATATCCAGGCTTGTAGGCTGGCATTACAGTGAGAACTGCCGATGCATTATTGTAAGTCTCTTGGCGATCGCCGCGCCGATTTCTTGGGATGAAATTACACTTACCTTCATGTACAATGACATTACTTCGTAGTGTTACAATAAAAAAGTATGTATATATCAGATTGCATATTATTCGCATTGTGTATTATGTAAGACTCAAAATGCCGTATGTTAATAGCGCGAATAAAAATCGTGCGGCTAGATTTTGCAGTGTGATATCACCCTTAGCTATAGTTCCACGGACAGCGGTGGTAGTGGATGTCACAATGTCAAATAATTGTTGTACTACTCCCACAATATAATTATACTAATGAGTAAGAGAGATAAATATACAACGGTAACGGCGATTATTGGTGTGGCAAATGAAATGTTCGATGAAATGCGATTGAAAACAAAACTGTTTTATGTTTTACATTTGCATATTTTTTTTAATTTCTTGTCAATCCATTATCTCCGTGAATTAATACCCAATTTAACCCTAAATCACGCGGGCGATTGAATATAAATTAGAATTTATAAGAAATTAATTGCATAGCGTGACATGAATAAAGAACCTTGACCCGCGACCCGGTTTGGCGCCACGCTTTATACTTATTTAAAATAGCTCGTCACTTTCGTTTTTATCGAAACTAATTAAGACATAATTATATTTGTAGAAGAAACTGTCATTGAAATATCTTGAATTGAGGTCGCTTCATGCTAATTGCTTTCTTTTTTATCCGACGTAAAGTTATCACGAGAAGTTCTTTACTCGAACTCTCAAGTTCTAAAAATATCCATTTGTTATATGACAAAAGCTTTGGTAACTTTAATAGTGGCGAGTTAAGCCGGAGAGAAGTTTATAAGTGTTAAGTTGTAAGAGAAAAAATCTTCTTATTCTTTAGTAAGTGGCTACTGTAACTTGAGCGACTTGAAACTTGTATTAAACGAAATGGAATTAATACTGTAAGCAGTGGGGCGGTTTTATACATTCTTACGTGTACTTTTTGCAATAAAAAATTCGAGGCAGTAATAAGCACCTTTGTAGGTGGTAGAGCCACGGGGAAGCTATTACTGGTTTCAGCATGAATGGGTCAGCTCGCCCGGGGTAGTGCCACCCTCTCACAGAAAACCGACATGAAGTAACAGTGCTTGCATTGTTGTGTTCCGTTTGGTCAATAACAGCACCGGATACATACACACAAAACAATGAAATAGTGTGTATTATTTAAATTTTATAATTCGTATATTGAAATTATTAACATTAGTCTGGTTTTCACATCTGTTGGCACTCGAAGCAGTGATTGTATACATTTTTACACATATTATTAATTAAACATATGATAGACTGCACAATCTCGATACAAAATATAAATGTTAGATGTACACAGGCCGCTATACTACGCGTTACTAGTCTGATGCATGTTGATGCATGCCCAACCAAAGTTTATCTCCTTTTTAGTACTTATATTTTGTACCAAAAATAAAATACCGCTCAACGTGCCTAAAGAAGTTTTCACTTCAAAACACAATCCTTATTTTATCCTGATTAAAAATCTCTCTTGTCATGTCGAAAAATTAGCATATTTCTCAGGAGGCTAAGAGGCATCGAAGACGGTACGTCAATGAGGGTCGAGCAAATACCGTGAACTTAGCTCTGTATAAATAACAATATTTGGACGTTAACCCCTCGTGAAACAATTCCTAAGTAAATAGAGATGTGGCCTCAGCGAGCTCGGTCCGTGACCCCGGGTCGAACTACGCGATAACAACCTTAGACGGAGTTGTTTTGGTAATTTTAATAAAGGATTAACCTCATTAATGAGATAATGTTAGAAACATTCCTACTGTTCAGTCGTAACAAGCTATAGTCATGAATAGAAGTCAGCCTGTAATCAATTTCAAACTTAAGTCAATTTTAAGCATTCATGAATTTTATGTTCTATAACACAAATCTATATCATAAATTTACAGAAAACAAAGATAGACTTCAAAAATTCAATCTTAAAAGTCTTGAACAGCGAATGTCGTATAACTGACTTACGTATAGGTACTTCACAAAATCGTAAACGGTACGTACGTACGGTCTTACTCATTCAGTAAGAGTACATTAGTTATTTAACCAGAAGTTAATAACTACATTTAAAACGATAATCTGGTATTTCAAATATTGTAAGTAGTAGCAAGGAATTAGTAACGAAGTATTTATTATAATTAATTTTATGTCCAAATATGTCACGACAAACTAGGAAATTTTAAGACATTTGTAACTGAATTATAGACATATGTATGAATAGCTGTGCCCGCGATTTCGTCTGCGTGGAAGTTTATGTAAAAACAGTGATCAAGAAAGTCATCCTGAATGTATTAAGTCTATTTACTTGTCTACTTTTCTCTCGTACTTACGCCGCGTCGTCATTAAAACTACAATAACTTTTGATAGAGTGGACCGATTTTAATGAAACAAACACCAAATTACTCCCGAAAATATGCTTTACGATGATTTGAGTGTGTTTTATTATGTACCCCGTACTTTAGCAGTGATGCGTGATCATACAAACAGACAAACAGACATTTCTAAAAATACTTATTCCTAGACACCTGCAACAATTTTTTTCACGAAAATCTAAAAAGTACAGACACGTTAGATTTACATTCTTATTATATGTATAAAATAGAAGACGTATTGCATTGTAACTCAGACACTAGGCTAACTCTGGTTATTGTTAAAATTAAAAATGTTATGAACAAATTGTAAAAAGGATTTCAGATTTATAATGCTATAATAGTTTCGTTATCCTTATAATTCTCAGTCTGTTATCTGTATCTGCACCTTTTTGTAGAATCAGAAAAAATATATATAGACAAGAAAGTTTGTGATTGTGGGATGTTTGTTACACTGTCACCTAAAAACAAATTACCAGATTTGGTTGAATGTATGTAAGCGCAACACTTCAGAGCACCTTTTTGGCACATTTCTTGTTGTTGTTTGTAATTGTCAGGACAAGGTTTTTATGAAATGTTTGAGAAATCGTACGGAAAAGTGGAAAATATTGGGTTAAAAAATCCTCATAAGAAAGCGAGCGAATTAATCAAAAGAAAGTAGAGAGATCTTCAACTTTGATAGAATTGACAGATTGACGTTCAATTGTTTAGTTCCGATTTTTAAAGTGAAACTTTTTCGTCTGTGTGTTGCATGTCGCGTGATGGTCGGCCGCGAAGTAGAGATAAAGTGAAAGGCGCTCGTCAGAGTAGCCAGGGCCAATATGGCGGTGCCAATAGTTCGCAGCAGCTGACCGTGTAGTGTATAGACTATTATTAGTTAGATGTCTATAGTGTAAAAAAAAGTTTCACTTTTACCGTGGTTTCATAAAACCACACAATCCTTTTATTTCATTACGTGGTCGTATTGTAAAAGGATAATATAGTATCACTGGCTTCTGCCCGCGACTTCGTCCGCGTGGAATAGTTACTTTGGGCAGTTTTGGCTAAAGCTAAAAAAAAACGATTTTTGAACATTCTTCACTGGTGCTCTGCTCCTATTGGTCTATATAACCTTCCTCGATAAATGAGCAGATGAAAGAATTTTTCAAATCGGACTGGTAGTTCCTGAGATTAGCGCGTTCAACCAAACAAACTCTTTACCTTTATAATATTAAATATAGATTTATTTCATTAGTACAGTAATGCGAAGCCTGGGCTAGGAGGGTAAAGATTTTAAAATACTTTGTTTAAAATTATCATTATATAACAATTAGTGATAGGGAAATAATAAAAAAATCATGCTAAGATCTACTTCGGCATGCGCTATGCATTTATAAACATACGATCGCAGACTAAGCCGCGTGTGGCAACTAGTGTAAATGAAAGAGACTACATTTCGCCATCATTTCTTTTTCTTTATTTTTTCGTTTCCCTTTATCTATATTTAAACTATCTGTTTCGCGATATTTCATTCCTTACCTATTTACTCTTCCATCCTGCTATTCTATTGTCTTTCGTAGCATGCACATTTCCCTTCACTCTTATGTTCCGATTGCTTTTTTCATCCTACATTCAATATTTTTAACTTGACTTACGTTCCATACCTTACACTAGTGTGTAAAGATTGACGGTCTTATTACAAAAACAAAAATGAATATAACACGAGTTTTACTAAGCAGTGCCTAAAATTTTAAATCTAGTTGAAGTCATATTTAAAATACTTTATTACAAAAGCGTGTCCAAGCGGTCTCTAGCTAAACATATAATTTAAGTTTTTTATGCAAGCAAATATGAATAGCATTCGTTCAATTCGATCTCATCATTCATGAACGTTCCATTACATACAGAGGTATTACAAACAATTTCAATTTATGAACAATATTTTTGATCAAATCTTCAATAAGAAAATTTACTTATTATACGTTAAATTGGTTACCATTATTGTGATATTTGAGTTAAAAGAAAATGATGTAGAAAATAATAAAATAAATAATTTATAAGATTTAAATATTACGTCAAAATGCGTAAGGTGGAACAACAGTATAATGACAGACTAAATACACTGTCAGATGTCAATAGTGTCATATAGTAAGTAGTAGTTATGATTTACTTGTGAATCTCTAAAATAGTGTAATTCATTTACTTCTTGAAAAATAAATTATACCCATGAAATTCATAATGTATTATGAAATGTCTTTTGCCGGTTAATAAAAACAATAAATCACAACAATAACATAAGAACTGTCAACTTAGACAAGTGTTGGAGACTATTTAAATCGTGTCCATCTGTAAACAAGGCTATGATACTCTTTTGTGATCAAACTTTTTTAAAGTAAGAGTTCAATGCGTATTTAACTTTTTGTAATAAAACGGTGATTGATTTAAATTAACCCTATAGTAAAATATGCACCACGAATGTCTATGGATACAGTTAAAATTTATATACTTTCTAAATGGTCTTTTTTTGGATCTTGCCGCTTCTGTTTAATATTATCTTAATTAACATTATGTGTAGTTCAATTAACTTTAAAGTTTTACATTAATAACACCGCAATTATAAAAATGGTTTATTGTTCCAGAATGGCCGAGTGCTAAACATCAGGCTGAAGTAGATATTAATTTTCACCATGACGAAGAAATTCGAATTCAACTGGCAGATACCAGTTCCCCAGCCTCTACTACAGGTATATATTTTCGCCAACTTATTGATATAGTTCACGATCCTAATTTCAATTAGACGATAAATGTGTACATACATACTAGGAGTAACAGAAAAGCAACTTCTTTTTTCTTCAAATAATCGTGAATTTTTTTCGGAAAATACTAAAAGAAACACTCTGTTAAAATCCGAGCCCTTAATATTGATGCTTTGAGATTGCGAGTCGAATTTTTTCATTTCTTATATAATTAACACAGGAATAAAAATTGTGATTTTCTAAGTCAGCCCTGGATTATCGTTGTGAAAAAACCAATTTAAACATTATATAACTTTTGCATACAATAGCTTATAAGAATGTAAGTTGGTTTCTTCAGAACGGTAATCCGAATCCAAGAAAAAAAAACACAAAGTTTAGAAAAAAAAATCCGGTTTTAATTATTTGAAAAATGAAAAAAATCGACTTGCAACCTCGAAACAACAATATTAAGGTTTCGGAATTTCACAGAGTCTTTGTTTTAATATTTTCTGGCAAAGTTTCTAAGTAAATCTACTATAGAAGTGTAAAAACAAAGTCCCAGAAAAAAATTTAAGTTCTTGAAGTTCTATAATCTAAATTGTATTTTCTCAGGGTGCAGTCTTCGACAGATGGACTGAAGAGAAAGACAATACCGAGTTCGAGCAGAACTGCTTGTTCAAAGTAGACGAGTATGGATTCTTTATATACTGGAAGAGCGAGGGTCGGGTGAGTGTACTACTATATCTAATAAAGAAGTAAAGTTTGTCAATAGGTTTATAGGAGATAATTCCTAGAAGTACTAATCTGATTCCATAGACTTTTTTACTGAAGGCAAGCTACATTCTGTACTGAGGTATGTTAAACATGAAGCATATATTGGAACCCTTTCTAGTACTTAAAGTATCAATACCATAGGGAAAGTTAAGATAATTAAAAACGCCAACAATCACTATAGATTTAAAAAACTAATGCTATTTTTTGTAACCAATCCAATAATATTACAAGTGTATTGTAATAATTTCAATGTTTTAACAAGATGGTGGCCCTCTTGTTATAACTTTCTAAGGAGTTTTTGTAACATCTGAGAATTCATACTCCGTGGTATTATTTTCCATCCACAATACTTATGCACAATAACCAAACTATATTACGTAAAATGCCATCAATATTACAAAATATAGAAACACAAGATTATGAATAAAATATAAAAGCCACCACATCATAGACTAAAGAATCCGCTAAAGACTCCAAAACGATTGTTACGGTAGATTACGTTGCGGTAACAGAATATTAGAAGGTCATCGTCCACTGCTTGTCAGGGACTAGTAAGTATCAAGTTTAAGTTAAAAATCTGTTCCGGCAGCGGCAAATAAGAGCTGGAATCATAAAACTAAAAAAGCACAATAACATAGGTGAAAAAAATTGATTAGACTAGATAGTTGAAAAACTCTCAAGAAACTAACAGCGAAATGCAATGAAAATTATTTAGGTTCTTAGTTCGTCAGCGCCAATTGTATCATGTAAGAGATGTTCCGACTCGGAGCATCTGGTAATAAAAAAAGAAACACCAAAAATCTAGACGCCAGACCATTACAACGTGTCATAAACTTTAATCCATCAGTCACACGATTCAAAATTTTGTTATAACTCTCAGAATACAAAGGTTCTACCTATAACAATTCAGCAAAAACTTTAAACATTAGACTAATTATAAAAGAAAGAATCGTTTACTGCCGTGTTATTTTATCGAGGAAATTAGTGAAAATGTTTTCCGCCCACCTTTTGATTAATTAGTTAAAAATAATTAGTCAGTCGCGCGGGACTTGACGTGCGCCCAAATTGATGGAAACTCCAAGTCCTTATGCAGATCCGTCGACCGAATAAGTCGTGAGAGTACCGACAAACTTTCGTAAGTAGCGATTTTGCAAAACCTGCATCTTATGAAAGTTGTGATGGTATGATGTACCATGTGAGTGAAAACTAGGCAGCTATATGTTAGTATGGGACGGACACACGTCTTTTATAGTGTGAGTTTATGTCTGAGGGGTACCCGTCCGTCACAGATCACACCGCCGCGCCGTGGTCTGGCTGTGAATTTCGCTCCCGCACACTCGCCGCGGCCCCCCTCGGCAGCGTTTTATAATTAAAGTACAGTTTTATAATTTTACATATGTAAAATCTACGCATAACTAGTACTACAAACGAAATCAAAATGTATCATTTCATTACAAACGGAACGTACACAGGTGTGCCCGACGAACATTAAAGATACTCATTGCAACATTCTTCATACGTTACCCGTGTGACGCCATTGAAAGTAATTTGCTGGAAATGTTTTATGCAAACCTCACTCTACCCGTAAACTCTGTGACCCCTACTACGAGTTTTAAATTTAACGTCACGTTTATTCCATAACTTGTTTCAATCAAGACATATTTATTTTAAATGAAAACAGAAACTCGAAATATAGATTTATTTTCAGACTCCATACAGTGCTAATGCTTTTACTAATATATAATGTAAAAAGTTACATCATTTATTTTGAACAAGCTATACCCGAATCTTCGGCCGTTTGAAATGAGTTTTTTACCTGGAAAGCTTCTTTGTATATAACGTTTAAAATAATGTAATTGGGGATCTAAACAGTATTTCAGTGGTTTCATATATTTACTAAAGATAAATTATTTATCGATAAATTATTAATTTACATATTATATTATTACAAAATTAACCTAAAATTTGACCAATTTGGAAGGGTATGTGAGGTATGGAACGTAAGCGTAAAATGAAGGATGACGAAACGTCATTTTCATTTACATGTGTGTATATGTTGTGTATCATTCAAGCAGTATTATGTGTAATGTATATTTTAATTAATTTAATGTGTTTTTAATGCATTTTATTTAAAAAAATTATTTTATGCACTTCTCCTCCATATAAGCTTTAACTATGTAAAAATTCACATTCATCCGTGCGCGCAATTCGCTTAAAAAGGGGTACAAAGTTTTCGTTTCACGTATTAATATATAGATTTATTCGTTTTATTATAATATAGATTAATTGTAGCCGCGGCTCGTGCTTTTGTTACAGCATAATTATTTAGTGAAGACTTTCGTGTGAAAATAACAGATAGTAGGGACGTGAAATATTAATAATACTGCATATGAAATTCTCGACTGAAAGGTTTCATGTAGTCGCGTGGGAGCCTCAAAGGTCCCTCCCGTGGTTACACAAATACATGTTTTATGTAGCCAAACTACACCTTCAGCGGGACACGTTATTATCTCGCCCTTTGATGTCTTTAATGTATTATCCGCATCTTATACATTTATAAATTCTATATTCAAAGTACAACATCCTAGGCGTCAGTAGAGAGTTTTCATTTTATGCTCAGAAAAATATATTAAAAATTCCAGTTTCAAATCATAACTTTAGTTTGTAGCATGTAGGAATACTAATCGTGCCGTAGCTTCACTCGAATGTAGTATACAATTATAACGTATTTGTTTTTTTATATTACCTGGTTTACTTTGTATCTAAGCTTTTAATGAAAGTTCTTGTTAACATATCTTTATTAAATCGATTGATTTTTAAATGATTTGTAATTAAATACATTTGAGTGGAAATGGAAGAAAATATGCAAAAAACAATATATTTTATTGGTAAATTTATTTCAAGTCTATACCCTGGAAATTATATACCATTCCAAATTTGATACAGTATAAGGTAGTCCAGTGAAGCTGTTAAGACCTTGCTAGGTCCATAGCGTAATCAGTTCGAAAAAAAATACAGTATAAGAATTTCCAATAATACTTTTAATAATTGAAAAAAAAACATTTAAATACTTCTAATGGTTTTAGACATAAAAAAATATACTAATTTTTTGATAAAATAATTCCCGCATAAAAGCATAAAAGATACTTGCCCCGTGGGTTCTGGTAGATTTTTAGATTGAAATCTTGTACCTACATGAGGCCTATACATCATTGCAATTTCGTTAGAATATAGAAAAGTCAAGAATACTATTGATCTCGAGTATTTAAAATTCTGTTTAATTAAATTTTGTACACGAGCAGTATATGGTTATTCCAAAATTGATAACTTATTAAAATTATCAGTATTACTTTTACAGATGATGTATTAATAGAATAAAATAACTAATGGAAACTTTCTTCATAAAAAACGCGTGCGAAGACGCGGACGGTTGCTAGTTAGTCTATAAATACATGAAGTATCCCATGATTGGATATAAAAATACAAAATGGGTCATGATAGTTAATTTGATACGTGGTAACGCTATTAGGCCGCGTATAGCAGCCGGTTCGGTGAGTTAATAGCTTTTATATTAAAAATATTCACGTTTTATTTTTTATTCTTTGTTTTTAGAGTACGTTACGGTTTAGTCTACATCTTTGACGTTCATAGCTCAATGTCTTATGTTATTTTGCAATAAAATACAACAGCTGAAGTAATATTCCTACTACAAAACTACAAAAACAGGTATCTAGTAATTTATAATATTAGGTCTTTACCCATGAAATTGCCGTTTTGTATGAAAAAATTTAAACGAATTTTTTTCATGTATTTTTTATTTGTATTAATCGAAGTAATCACCCATGCAATCAATGCATCTTTGCCAACGCAGTGGCAGTTTATTGATGCATTTCTTAAAGAAATCAGCAGGACGGGAGGCAACAAATTCTTCAAAGGCATTTTGTACTGCCTCTCGGGTATTGAATTTTATTCCCGCCAAGAAGTTGTCCAAATTCTGGAAAAAGTAGTAGTCTGTAGGCGCAAGATCTGGTGAGTAGGGGGGATGACGGAGAACATCCAACCCCAGTTCTTGCAACTTGGAGACCGTCTGCTGTGCAGTATGAGGTCGCGCGTTGTCGTGCAGGAGCAGCGGAGACGAGCGATTGACCAATGCTAGTTGGAGATGTGCCAGCTTCTCCATCATTGTGTTCAGTTCTTCACAGTACACATCTGCAGTAATGCTCACCCCGTTTGGTAAAAAGCTGTGATGAATCACACCGGCGCTAGACCAAACAGTGACCATCACTTTTCTAGGGGTAAGTTTTCGTTTAGGGCATTGTTTAGGTGCCGTACCAGGATCCAACCAACTTGCTGAGCGCTTGCGGTTATCAAACAGAATCCATTTTTCATCGCAGGTAACAATGCGGTTCAAAATTCCTTCATTTGTGTGTCTGTTGAGCAGTGCAAGGCACGTCTCGACGCGTACTTCGCGCTGGCGATCATTGAGATCGTGGGGCACCCATTTGTCAAGCTTTTTTACCTTGCCAATTTGACTCAAGTGGACCAATATTGTTTTGACGCTAACGTCGAAAGCTGCTGCTAATTCAGCCGTAGATTGTGTATCATCAGCTTCCACAATCGCCTTTAATTCGTCATTGTCGACCAAAGTCTTCGGACGACCGCGAGGTTTATTTTTCAGGTCGAAATTCCCAGAACGGAAGCGAGCAAACCAATAACAGGTGGTGCGTTGGTTTGTAGTGTTAGCTCCGTAAACGTCGTTGATGTTGCATGCCGCTTGTGCCGCGTTGCTGCCACGACGGTACTCATATTCCATAATCACTCGAATTTTTAACGTATCCATGATGACAAAGAGATTGAAATGCGATGAAAATGTAACACTAATCACTAAACAAATGACTACTTCTGGAAAAAGAATTCCATGTTTTTAAAATAAAATTAATTTGAAATTAGCATTCTTAGCCAAACAAAAATTATTTTGATTTGAAATGGCCAGTACTGCAGAACGGCAGTTTCATAGGTAAAGACCTATTATATGGCCTCGCTAATCGTTAAAACAATTTCAGGAATTCGGTATCTTAATTTTTGTCCTCCCAATACATTATTGATAATCTAACGTGTGTCCGCATAAACTTAGTAAAGCTAGGATTAGTAAAACATCGATATAATCATTACATAGTATAAAACAATGTCGCCTACCGCGTCTGTCTGTCTGTGTGTTCGCGATAAACTCAAAAACTACTGAACGGATTTTCAAACGGTTTTCACCAGTGGATTCATGAGGAACGTTTTGGTATATAATTTGTCAAGATTTTTTTTATAATCAGGGCGGGACAACGTCTGCCGGGGCCGCTAGTTTAAATACTAAAAAAAGGCCTCTCATGTAAAACTCGCGATGGTCTAGTGGTTTGACTGGTGGAATACCAATCCGATATCCGCAGGTTCAAACCCCGGCATTTATCGACGAATTTAAATTGATAACACTATCGGATGACGGTGAAGGAAAACATCGTGAGGAAACGTGAACCTGAGAAATGTTCTTGTAGTATCACCGTATGTGGGAAAATATAGGGATTTCTTGAAGTTTCAAATCGCCAATACGTCGTGGGCTGGCGTGGTGAATATGCCCATAACTTCCTTCGGGAAGAGGCCTATGGCACTGCAGTGGGTCTCTGACAGGCTTATGATGATGATGAATGTGTCTACTGTGTCTGTGTGTGTACATACGTGAACAAACTCAAGGGCTTCAAACCGGAACTACGTGTATATGACATTTTTATCCACGGAGAGAACTCTAAAATATATCAAAATACCTCATAGAATAGTACTCATGCTTTTTTGTACAGTAGAGATTTTTATCGGCCGTGGCAGTACAAATAGTCCGTCATCTCGAGGTACATTTTAAAGAAGATAAAATTTTTCGCGGTTGGTTTTTGTTGCCCCGCATCATATTGTTGTTTTGTATTCAACGAAAATTTGATTATAAACTAGCTATGGCCGCGGCTTCGTAGACGTTTTGTTAAATTTTCTTGTAATAAATATTTGAGTTATAACTAAATAATTTTTGAAGTGAAAATATCTTTAGGCGCGTTTAGCGGTATTTTTGGCAGGAGATAAAGTTATGATTTCGCGTTATGACATGCTAGTAAAGCGTAAACCGAGCTTGCGTAAGACTAGCGATGCGTAGTATAGCCGCCTGTGTACATCTAATGTTGATGTTTTGTATTGAAATTAGTAATTTGTGACGTTTATCCTTACTAATATTATAAATGCGAATGTGACTTTGTTTACGCGTTCATGCGTTAACTATAATCAATTATTATGAAATTATAGGTAGAAATGATAGGTTAAATTTACACTAACACGAGCGAAGCCGCGAGCAAAAACTATTATATAATATTAGCTAGGACTAGTTAGGATTAGAATGTATTATATAATCCTTGACGACATTTAACTCTTTTTCTTTCAATACCCTAGGCAAGCGACACACTGCTCACACTATACCCGACACTGTGTTTAGCCCCACCAATGCATCGTCACACAAATAGATTGCGGATTAGCATTTAAAACCCTCCCATTAGAAGTTTTACTTCGAAAATACTTTAGAAATCATAAAAATATGATTAAAAAAACATAATAACGACATACGTATATCAATATTTTGTATATCAATATATGTTTCAATTAGAGACAGATAATCGCATCCGAGATTGTGTTAGGAAAAACGCCGCGACATCCCAAGTGCCCCTCGACCTTGCATTTTAACAAGATACCTCTAGCTCGGACCCGGACTGCTACAAAGGCCTCTTCAACATAAGAACCCACCGTCTGAGTTACCGTGTCTTATTCTGTCAAGTGGTCGAGTATTTTATACAAGCCAACGCTTAAAATTTTCAAACTGAATGACTACAAAACTCTGTCATAGAGCATCTTCAGATCGATGTTGACTCTTCAGATACTTCAACAAGAAACACGTGTAATCGATTGCGGTCATTACAAGTTAATCGGCAACATATTTAGTTAATTATATTTTTTTCATTGATAACACATAGCTCCTAAACAAAAAATAGAAAATCGGTCGACTAACTAAGGAAAAAAAGGCTGCTTTATTTTCGTCTTATGAGAGGGCTTTGAAGTTCTAGTCCGCAACCTTTTTTTTTTTTGATGAGAAGTGGTGGGGGCAAACACTATATCGGATAGAGTATTCAAAACATCGGTTCTCGTCCGATCATCGAAATTAACCAACGTCGGGCGCGGTCAGTACTTGGATGGGTGACCGCCTCGGAATACCGCGCTACGTTGGATTTTTGTTGTATTTATTTAACTATAATGTTACCTCGTAACATCAAACTTTCACTTCTATCGTGAATCTTTACGACAGACTCCGTTTTTTCTATCCTTCAATCAAAAATTGTTTATTCAATTTAGGCCCTTAGAAACATTTACGAACGTCAAAACTACCATCGCTTAGGAAAACAACCCAGGCATCGAGAGGAACCAGCAAGAAACTCGATCTAGTTTATCTTTCCATTATACATAACATAGCACAACATATTTTTATATACATATACAGTTACATTCAATTTGGTGAATGCACAGAAAGAGGCGTTATTTACAGACGTCACCATCGTTCACATAATTGATCCACTCTATAATATAGCCTTTAGACCTTAAAACCCGCTTGGCATGACATGGCAAATCTTATTGTAACTTACTATCTAGTAAATCGGTAATGTGCTTTGTTACTTTGTTATAAAATCTAACACTATTTTACCTAAAAAACTTATACTGGTCTTAGTGAGCCCGAAACATGGAGTGACCAGTTTGTTATTGCTTCTAGTATTTAGAGTATGTCCGTATTTTACTAAATCCAAATTATCTAAGTTTTTGCGGACATACATTAAATTATCAAGAATATATTAGGAGTACAGAGGAGGAGAGAAGAGACACTGAATTGCTGAATCTTAGTCTTGAATTATTCGCGAGGTCCCATGTTTTACGAGTAAATTGCTCGAACTGAAACACAGACATAAGGGACGACACTAGCGCACTGTATACGTCTGTGAGGATATTTTTAATAATTCCTGTATATCCTAACTGAAAACACTGTAGATTCGTATCTGCATTTATTGATGTGACGTCACAGAATAGTACCGTCAGAAACGTCGCTACCAGGATGCACAAAGCCGATCGTCTGAACAATAGCGCGTGCATCTGAGCTGACATCGACAGTTCTATCGAACGTTCTCGATAGTCAGACATTTAAATGGAAACTGGGACACGTCTTTCAATGACATTTCAATGGAGGGAATTCATTTATAAATTCGCGCTTTAATAATTCAATAAGGAAGATGGAGAAGTTTGAAATGGTTTCTGTTACTGACTACACTTTGAACCAGCCTCACTATTTTTTGTTATACTTTTATTTTTGGCAACCAATCTTCTAGTAGATTATTACTGGCGTTGTCTTGTAGGTAATGATATTAAAAGTTTTTTGCGATCATTTCAATGTTCTAATGGCCCTCTTATTAGAACTATCGAGGGAGTTTTTGTGGTAAGCCGGAATACATGCTTCGCGGTATCGTTTCCCATCCACTTCACGTGTTCACAATAACTGAACTATATACCATTACGTAAAACATCACCAATATTACAAAATATAGAGACAAATAACACTTAATTATGAATCTTCTATACATATAATAAGAATCTAAATCTAACGTGTCTGTACTTTTTAGATATCTGTGAAAAAAATTTTTTGCATGTATCTTGGAATAAGTATAAAATACATCTCAATCATTTTTAGGAATGCCTGTCTGTCTGTTTGTCTGCACACGCATCACGGTTAAAGTACTGAGTTCATGATAAAACGTCTCAAGAAAATCATAAAGTATATCCTCGACTAACATTTAGTCTTGGTTTCATTAAAAATCGGTTCACTCTATCAAAAGTTATTGTAATTATGTGGTTTTTTTTTAGATTTTATCATGTACGTAGTTCTTGAGCAGTGATGCGTGTTCAACCAGACAAACAGGCATTACTTATTCCAGGACAACTGAAACAATTTTTTTCACAAAAATGTAAAAAGTACAGACAAGGTGGATTTATTTTCTTATTATATGTATAGAATGTATAGATAGATATAGATTATTTAAAAAAAGATTATACAAAATTCCCCAATATTTTTTTAATAATAAACGTTGCTCGTTAAGTTTCAAGTTCTTTAATTAAATGCTTTCGTTCGGCAGGCAGCCGAAAGCTTAGTCGAAAATTTAATTATAATTGTAATTTCGTAACCGACGAATTCTTTCTTATGCTAGAATTAACTTTCTTAATTAAACAATTAGTTACTTAAGAACGTGTTTTACACTTACATCACCAGTGGTATTAATTTCTCACGGTGTATCTTATTTAAAAAAATAATTACTTGGCGAAAATAAATCAAGTCTTTAAAACCAACGAAATTGTTTAAAATAATTTATTGAAATTGCATGAATAAATAATATACAGATTAACATATAAATTGTCCTGAAAATTTGACTCTCTAATTTTTTATTAGCTAATAACTGATCCGGCCACGCGTTTCTGTGGTTCACAGAACACGTGCACCATAAAATAAATTGGAGTTGAATAAGGAACAAGGAGTTCAAAATTAAAACGTTGCGCCATCTATGAGATATCTATAACAGTCGGTCCTACAGTTTTCCCCCAACAAACTAATTTAACGCGCCATCTGTTCGAGACTGATGAAACTTACAATTAATAACAATAATCAACATTGATAATTGTTTAATTTGTAATTAGTTCAGCGTGGACAAACATCACGACACTGTATTTTTATGTACAAAGATTAAAGAACTAAATGATACGAATAAAACAAAGTAGGACGCATACAATACATAGTTATGAGAAGTGTAGAGAGAGATATATGAGAGAACTTATTTACCGGTTCACATTATTTGCGCTGTAACAAAATTCTTAGTTGAAGTATTAAGAGGGAACTCGGATGGCGTTAATTCCATGCAAATGTATTCCTCTAATTCATCCTTGGATAACGGAACTAGAGTAAATAATTTTATACCATGCAATTTATATCTATTACTGCCATGCTTCTATGTTCTGATTTTTGTATATCTTATCTATACTTCTATACTAATATTATAAGCTCGAGGGTTAGTTTGTTTGGTTGAACGAGCTAATCTCAGGAATTGCTGGTCCGATTTGAAAAATTCTTTCAGTGTTAGATAGCTCATTTATCGAGGAAGGCAATAGGCTATATCATCACGCTAAGACCTATTAGTGGAGCACTAATGACGAATGTTTCAAAATCGGGGTTAACGTACGTATTATTTAAAAACGTTTTCACCTTCTACGTAATAGGAAGTCGCGAGTTAAAGTTAGCGTTAGCCCAAAGTAAGTATTCCATTCCTACGAAGTCGCGGGCAAAGGCTAGTATTAAATAATATAAGACCTAGGAGCTTTCTAAAAGTATTATAGTGGATGTTACTTTGCACTTCTGCCTGGTATTGATTGGCGGCTTCCACGTCTCACTACAACAAAAAACGTTTGGTTTTATTTGAGCGAGGTTTACCTGAAAAAGTTAAATCTGAAACTAGTAATAGAAACAGCGAAATATTAGTAAACTAGCCGACCCGTGCCCACTTCGTTAGGCGGTAATAGGCACTATCAAGCTACAACTTTTCTCTAGAACTCAATCATATATGTCTCATAATTAAGGCAGCGTTCGTAAGAAACGTTTTCGTTCGACCATTTTTCTCCGACTCCCCAGATATTACCCCCTACAACCTCACAAACTTTCCTCTTTATAATATTAGTATAGATTATAGATAATATAATTAGTTAATAGCTTCTGCCCGCGACTTCGTACGCGTGGAATAGTTATTTTTGGGCTAAGACGCAGCGGAAGCTCTCAAAAGGAAAAAAGCCCCGATTTTAAAACATTTTTCATCTGTGCTCCGCTCCTATTGGCTTTAGCGTGATGGTAGCCTATAACCATTCTCGATGAATGAGCTATATAACACTGAAAGAATTATTCAAATCGGACCAGTAGTTCCTGAGATTACCCCTTACAACGCCACAACGTCACAAACTTTACGTCTTTATAATATTAGTATAGAATAATATTAGTATAGACTAGTATAGATAAAACAACAAAAAGAATTTAAAGAAAAACGCGTCAGTGGTTGACGTTTGAGCTTGACGTTAATTGATACTGTTGGTACGTACTGTAAAATATAATTAATTAAAATATGTTGCAGATTAATTTGTAATAACCACAATCGATTACATATGTTTCGCTTCGTCACGGAACATCTTCATACCGATGTTGAGTCTTTTGATGTGAGCGGGCGAATGAGCGCGGCGATAAGTGTCTTTATTTACACTTTTAGCTTTTTAAAAGTAATAAAATTGCCCAATTATGATGCACTTTGTGTTTCAAAACATTATTTTAGTGACGTCATAGATTTTTTAAAGTCTTTTTCATTCAACCTATAATTTCAGTATCATAATTTAAAAACCATAGCAGTTAATTGATATTTTATATTTTTTTATTGTTTCAGGACGGTGACGTCATCGAGCTATGTCAAGTTAGTGACGTCAGATCTGGTGGTGTGCCAAAGGTATAGTACTAAATATATATGTTTGTTGATAGGAAAATTCTATTAGAGATAAATTTTAGCTTACGGTTCTCTGCTCACCCCTCAAAAACATGTTAAGCGAGTATAAACAAACTAAAACCCGAGTGTCCGTTGCGTGCGCAAACATAGTCGCTGGCAAATATTGACGCGGCAGCCATTACGATGACGTCACAGTTGCTTCCATTATAATTCTCTTATAACTAGTCTGTAGCAGTGGTCCTGCCCGCTTTTCCCCAATTTCGTTACGATTACTTCGATAAAACTGAGAAAAATTATAACCATAAACTAATATATTTAGTGTTGCCACTTGCTAAGTATTAATAGACATACTCTTCCATCTTGACTGATATCATTATTTTGATATTATTAATCCTCTGTCCCACTCGTCTTCCCTTTTTTTTCGCAGGTTTTTTTTTCTCAATTATTTTTAAAACTATTTAACAGCTATTTCAAAAACGGTACTCCTAAACTTTTTATTCCAGTTTCACTTTTTTTAAGGATGGTTTCTTAAAAAGGTTAAATATTTTAATTATACATAAGTAACGAGCCAGGCAGACGTTGTCCCGCCCTGATAATAAAAAAAGTGTGTGTGTACTTATGTACACGCGTTAGAAGTTATACTTCTTTGGCGTAACAAGATAACAATCTGTTCAAAAATTTTATCTTTCGCCTTAATCTACGTTTGTAGAAAAAAAAAAAAAAAAACGGTGAGCGTACCAACATGCGCGACTAATATCGAGGTTCAATTTCTATTTTGTTGGTAGCTTTTTTTTCGAGACTTAATGAGCGGTTAAGGAGACAGCTTCATACTGTTAATTTCGTGTCACAAAAATTAAAATTTCACTCTCATCATTTTTTCATAACGCGCCTAAAGAAGTATAACTTCAAAAACCTTTACAAATTATAAACCTAAACCTTCCTCGTGAATCACTATAGAAAGCTGTAGTGTATACATGAGCACTGGTCCACCAAACACTCACAAATACCTTTTTCTCAGTCAACTTTCACATATGTCACAAAAGGTACCTAATAGTTTTTTGACGTAACCCTAGTCTGTCATGTAGTGGATTTTATATGTTATTCACAATCTCGTGTTACTTGACTCTATATTTTGTAATATTGGTGATGTTTTACGTAATATAGTTCCATTATTGTGCACAAGTGACGTGGATGGAAAATAATACCACGAAGCATGAATTTTGAGATGCCACAAAAACTCCATGAAAAGTTCTAACAAGGGAGCCACCATCTTCGAATGGTGGTAGAGCCACGCTGAAACTATTACTGGTTTCAGCATATATGGGTCGGCTCGCCCGGGGTAGTACCACCCTCTCACAGAAAACCGACGTGAAGTAACAGTGCTTGCATTGTTGCGTTTCGTTCGGTCAGTGAGAGCGCCGGAGGCCCACCTGTTCGTTTGCCACCTATGACATAAAAAAAAAAAATCTTGTTAGAACATTGAAATTATCACAAGATTATTTTAATATTATTACTTACTCGACAATGACAGCAATAATATGTTATAAGTTGCCAAAAATCAAGTTAAAGAAAGAAAAGAAAAGGTACCTACTTACTGGTCGAATGTTATACTTCGAATTCACTAATTTCGTTTCTGATTTAATACGTGTCATTAAAAAAAACTATAGGAATAACTTAAAGTGTCTGTTAACAGGATTCCAAGCTAAGTTCCAATCTCACAAACAAACATGGAGACAATCTTGAAGATAAATCGTTGACAATTTGCAGTGGTACGGACTACATCAATATCAACTATCAGCACGTGGTGTGCCCTGATTCTGCAACAGCGAAGGTCAGTCTCTTACCCATATATGTGTATTGATTACTTTTAGATTACCATCATCATCAATATGGACAGTTCTTCTCAACGCACTGCAGGGCATAAGCCTCCTCCCTATTGCGTCATTCTTTTCTGTTCTGAAGCCGTCTTGTCCAGGTTTTTCTCACAAAATATATGATGTCGTTGTTCCATCTTGCCTTTGGTTTTCCCACACTTAAGCTGCCCTCTCTTGGCCACCACTCGGTCAGGAACCTACTCCACCTGCCATCACCACATTTGGCCAAATGGTCTGCCCAACGCCATTTGAGTTGAGCAATACGTATACCGATGTCCTTTATTTTAGTGTTATTCCGGATATATATATTTCATACTCAAGGTCATGCCTAACATGGCACGCTCCATGGCTCTCTGTGCAACCCGCATTTTGTACATAATTTCCTATCTGAGCGTCCAGGTTTCGACACCATACGTCATTGTGGGCAGAACACATTGGTTAAAAGTCGTTAATAAATTATCGTTTGACGTAATCTCATCTGTTATTAAATGACGATTTACCGACTCTTGGTCCTATTCTATTCTGTGGTCTCGTCACGAAGTTCTCATTCATCAAAAGCTTGCGTTCTTTGTAAAATTCGAACATACTTCAATCGATGCGTTGTCCACAACAATTATTGCTATATAGTTCCTTTTTTCATGATTTTTGTAAGGTTATAGAATTAAAATTACAAATTTTCACCGTAGACCAGCAATGCTTTGCCTATGCTCTCTTATGGAGGGGCATGATTGCCAAAATAAGACAGTGCAAGGTATCCTTTAGAAGAGGCTGGTTGGTATTACCCGCGTCCGCAGGATGTGTAACCTCTCATTTCCCTGCACGTGCTTTCCGGGTGCTGCTAAAGAGTAACAGATTTTTGTCCATTGCACTATTCCACATTAACTGCATCTCGCAGTGACAAATAGAGTAATCAATCAATGGAGGATAATAAAAGATGATACTGTATTTACCCGTACGATAAAATAAAAATTCTCCTATTTTCTAGCCTCTTACTGACACCGGTTTTTCGAAGTTGCTTATAAATTATTATACGCCGCAGTAGCTATTTTACTTGAAATAAACTGTATGACTATTGAATATTTCACACAGCGATAATACCTTAATGATAGTATTTTGGAAAACCAAGTCTACCGATTTAGTCTCTAATCCTATAATGAGTCCGAATTTTGGTGAAGGAATACATCGAGAAGAGACTATGACTTGGCGCTATGGTTTTTTCTAAGCCCATCTGGCTAACTCCCACCCGCAACTAGACAAAATTTGTCACCAAGCGTTTATAGACATGATCCGGCAGCTGCGTTTGGGAACCAGTTTTTTCTTTTGTTTTAATGTCTTTAGTATCTTACGTCAAAATGTTATAGTGTAAAAAAAAGAATTTAAAATATTTCATTAAAATAGTATTTTTTTTAATCATTATATTATATAGAACGGTTACAACCCTAGTTCGGATGTAAAGCTTATGTTTTTTTTCTAACGTGGGCGGCTATAATAGAAACAATACTTGAAAACCATTGATCGATTGGAAATGTTTCTAGAATTGAAAGGACGTAACAACTGTGGGTGTTTTAGTATATTTACAATTAATTACGCAGATTCAAATGTTTCTTCGTATTGAAGACATATCCTGATATAATATTTCTTACGAACATCATTATGTTCTGTCGATATATACATTATAGTAAAGTTGACAAAGAGATTATTTTTGTACCGGATAATTTTCAAAACAACTGAACCAATTTATATGAGGTTTTTACTAGCATAACTTTTCAGGGTATTATCTAGACTATATATCATTACGCTTATCCATATGCGCTAAGCGATATTGATAAAAAATTAAAGAGGTAACTCGAAATTAGTACAACACTTTATAGGGATTAAGTAATAAAAAGGGAGCACAACCTATAATTATTACATAATTATTAACTTTTAAATACTAATTTATTGTCATATCCATTACTACAAAGTAATCTAATACTGAGTTCTCGTGTTCAAAGATATGGTTGAACGGTCTAAGGCAGATTACACACAATGTGAAAGCGAACAACGTGTGTCCGATGACATGTCTCAAGAAACAGTAAGTTAACCCAGTATTACGCGTTGACAGCATGGCTTTTATCTTGACGTCACCGTTGTCATGTTCGTGTTAGTAAACAAAGCACATTTGATCAAACATATCCAACACGAGAACATTCTGTGACAATGTTTGATCCAACACTGGACTGCTTTATTTTTATTTTCGGTAAACAACCTGTGAATTAATAATCATAATGCTATATTCCTTAAATAGCAGTGATTTGTAACTATTGAATGTAACGTTATTTGTGATAACGTGATTTTTGACAAATATAGTTTATGTTTTATGTAACATACTCCAGCTTGATGGTTCTTTTCACAAGTTGCTTACTTTGAAGTTTTAATGCATGTTTAGAACTTTGTTTATTTGCTTTTTGCTGAAGGTATGGAAGGAGGGGCTTCGCGAGATCACTCACAACAACAAAATCAACAATGTATGCCCGAGAACCAATCTTATGAAACAGTACGTAGAGTGTGATATTATTTAACATCTGGTCAAATTAGTGTAGTGTCATGTTGTATGTAAAATTATTGGGTGCTACTGGACTTTTAATAGATTTCTTTAATAAACGTTCTTGTAGTCTGGTAGTGAAGTTGTTTCTTCTGCGTTGCGTTCTTTACTACATTATGTTTACATATATATAATATATATTTTTAATTACTAATCGAAGAGTAAGGAACCGAATTTAATTAAATCTATACGTTAAACAATCACTTTTCATGCATGTCTAATGATAAATGGTGAGTTATCCTTTCTGTTAATAGCTTCCACATTAATAAAATAATCAAACAACTTCCTATGCAGGTTGGTAGGATATGGAAAACCATACATTCCATATATATCAGTGGCTCTATTTATGTTTCTAGTGCATCAGGATCATAAAGTGTATATCTAGCTACCGGGAAGCTTGCTTGATCGGCATGGCAACGGTAATTGCCGATTGATTGTAAATATTCTTCAGTCATTCCAGTCACTTTACCATCATATAATAAAAAAAAGATAACTGTACCATAAAATATGACCCATATGATAATTAACCTGTCTTTTTTTCTATGATACTGCCTCAAGTCAACGGCTTTATGCATTTAGGCTTATTAACACCGAAATACAGATTCCGGTTATATTTAACTACTGTAAAAGATTAGATTTTCGTATTTGCAGGACAACATGATAAAGACCATCAACATCTTCTCACCCTTATCCCACCTAAGTAGGGTCGGCACAACATGTTTTCCTTCTCCACTCTCCCCTGCCAGATTTAATTTCAGTATTCACATCTTTGATACACATATAATTTTTTATCGACATCTTTTTCGGTCTTTCTTTACTTTTATATCCGTCCACCATCATACTCAAAACTTTCCAGTTAGATGGTTTTCATCTCTCCTCAAGACATGCCCATACCATATTACTTCTCAACTTCTTTGTCACTGGTGTTATTTTCAAACTTCCTCTGATATACTCATATTAATAAAATTCTTCTATGGGAGGTTTCTATTGGATTGTAATAAACATACTATAAAGTAACATGCAATGCTTTTATTCATATAAAAAATACGCTTACCTTACCCTAAGAGCAAATGAAGAAAATCACGTATTCTCAAGGGTAAAGTTTTATGGGCACGACTATTCACTTAAGTAGTTCAAAGACATCCTTCAAAGGTTAAAGGTCATAGGAAAAACTTATATTGCTTTTATAAAACGACTTCAAAGTCAACATATAATTGAATTGACCTCGTCACGTATAAATTGCCAATGTTATTTTTGTTTAGTAAAAAAAAAAGACAGAAGGAATATTTTTGAGATCGGGTACTGTCAAATAGTAAATTAAATGCACTTTATTAACTTGTCTTGCTACTACGCACTATATCAATTGCCTTCGAATAACATTGAAATGACTGGTACTTCGAATAAATAATTGTTTTGTTTCAAAGGTATTGTTATTATGTATTACAATTCTTTCAATCGGCCTTTATGCCCTGTAAAGTTAGAAGTGGATTTTGTTTTCAGTTGTAACTATTGTTTTCTTTGATGTAACAATGAAACCTTGAGAATACCTAAGAGTATTTGCGTTTGAATAAGCTTCATGTTCATTACTTACGTCATTTGGTGTGTATACTATAGCTTCAACAGGCCTGTCTGTAATGTCTCCAAATTTTTCTTAAGCTATATTTTTGACATTTTTAAGGATTACGCGTCCGTTCTATTAGGTCTTCTTATATAAGTAATCCTGCTTAAGAGCAAACGCGGGCGGCGCTTGTTCCATAAAAAAGTCTTCCTCTGTTTTATTCCTGGATAATGAAACTAGATTAAATATTTTGTATATCATATAATCTTTATTTTCCTAGTATGTTCCTATGTGTTTATTTTTTCCACAGATTAAATGTTATAAAATTTACGAGTCTTGTAAAAGTGCTAAAATTGCCCAATTATATCAATAATAATTTCAATTAATTTAAAGTTAAAGTAACAACTCTAACAAGTTAACCCTAAGCTAGAAATGTATTAGCAAGAATGGTATTTATAACCGTTATAAATATTAGTTAAAATCACCTGTCATTTTTAACTACACAAAAATAAGAGGAAAAAGAAAGGTCGTCTTCAGACATTGCGAAATACAAATAAAAGAAAACAACACATACAGCGCCAAAGTCCTTAAATTGGTTAAAAAAGAATTTAAATCGGTTCCCTTTCAAAGGAGGCAACAAGAGAATACCAGTTCATATTTCATCTATTTTATGTCGGTAAAATCAGTCCAAACAGCAGTCGTTCTCTCGTGCTCTATTTGATAGTTCGGGGAAAATGAGATAGCAATAACCTCCTATAAATATCTATTTTATGAAATTCTCGCAACCTGCATTTCCTCTTAGGACTTTCTTACTTTATTTTTACTGTCAGACTATAACTCTACTACTCATTAGAGAGCAAAGAAATAAACAGTTTTCACATGATGTTAGGGACAATATAATTAAAAAGCAAAGATGACCAACAACAGGACTGCAATCTATTGCTGGCCGTCGATGTCAACGAACTAAAAAATAAATAAATATATTAAAAAATATAAAATAAATACTCTGTCGTGTACAAATAATACCTAGTCAGGTACAAATACCTACCACCCTGCTCGATTACACCTAGTGTATGGTGGTCGGATTCGGAGACTAGGTGATATGTTCTACCATATGGTAGACGGCCTACCGTCTGGTTCTAACCCACTTCCATTAATTACTACGTTTTTTACTCGTCAAAATGACTGTTCTAAACTTGATGATAAACAATAGATCAAAAACAGGGGCAACTGCTGAAAGATAAGGATCTAGCAACGGTCGCCACCCTGAGGTTGGCCAATAAACACACCGCGACAAAGCGTGACCTAAATTCGGCTGAGTGCCTTAAGCGCTCGGCTTAGTAGTCCGGTGAAGCTGTTAAGACCTTGCTAGGTCAATAGCGTAGTCAGTTCGAGAAAAAAAAGTGACCTAAACGGTTTGACCTCATGGCGTGATATACTGAAGCGATTCGTTACGTGTAATTTATACTAAGTCTTGTCTTTGCTAGCTTGTCACCGCTCTCGTAATTAAGGTGCAACTTGACTTAACATTTTATTGGTTAAGGCCTTTTGAACCTTACTAGAAAAATATTCGAGTGTGATGAGTTTACACGCGTACTAACGTATTGTAATATTCGTGTATGTATATTGTAATGTAAACGTTGTAATATTCTAATATACATTAACAATGTTAATAATACACAACACAGAATAATCTTAATAGTGCGCGAAGTCATTACGATCCAACAGAAAATAATGTGCTATAGATTTCGACGTTTCTCTCTCTCTCCTCTTTGTATATATTTCGAGTACATTAAGAATATACTATCTCATTCTCTCATAGCCTAAAACCTATTCCTTTTTCGTTATACATTTTCGTTTCATAAAATTCAATTCACAACGCCCTAAAAGAAGTTTCGCTTCAATAACAGTACAGTGATAACAGAACTTGTTAAATATGTTAAAAATTAATACCTTACATTAACACATCTATGCAAAACTTGGAACATTTGCTACGAGAATGCCTCACGTTTAGTACAAAGAGACTATGGCATATAATGCTTTGTCACCATATTCATATATGTCCATTTGATCTTTTGGGCTTGGTGGAGGAGTCTGCTAAGAAATCGTTCGATAATTTTGTCAAGCATGTGATCATTCTGACTTTGAAATTACCACGAATCTCTGACTTGCATCTAAATCAGACCTGTCAATTCTTGGTGAGTTTTTATATAATGCTCATGCTATGCGTCAAGGGATAAAGAAGTGAATCGTATCAAATTGCGATCACTCCTCTCTCCCTTTATATTGCTAATTGCAAATATCTTTGTGCGAAACCAAGAAAATTGAAAAAGAAAAAGGAACGTGACATGTGCCGTTAATTTTACATGAACTAGGGCACGCCGTTCCAGCGATAGCTAAATTAATGTCACGGCGCGGCGTCGTTTAAATTGCTAAGGAAACTCTCTCTTGCAATATAAATTGGATTTTCATTGCAATTCGAGCTTTCAGCGTGTACCTAGTATAGACATGATTTAGTTAGCGCCAGAGGAAATGAAGTTAGAAATACTATAACCTGTGTGTATTTACTATTTTGATACAAGTAGATGTGCAACGGTGTTTCCCTTGCGTTTGTTGTTTTTTTTTTACTTATGATTTGACGTAGTTGAGTTAACTTTTATACATATAATAAAAATGAAGTGTCTGTATGTAATATCAAAATAACACTTTTTTTATTGATTGGGTGTGAAAGTATACACGCAACTGATAACAAAAATGCAATTTTTTAAATTTTTGTCGGTCTGTCTGTCTGTCTGTTTGTTCCGGGTAATCTCCGAAACAGCTGGACCAATTTTGACGGGAATTTCTCTGACAGATATAAAAAATTACAGCGGGTTACTTAGGCTACTTTAAAATAGACTAGCTGTTAACCGCGGTTTCGTTTGCAATGCTATCTTCAAAACGGTTGGACCGATTTCCACGGGACTTTCACTGGCAGATAGCTGACTTTATAAAAAGCAATTTAAGCAATTTTAATTTATACTAGCTGTTAACTGTGGCTTCGCCCGCAACGTTATCCCCAAAACGGTTGGACTGATCTTCATAAAACTTCCACTGGCAGATAGCTGACACTATAAAAAGTAATTCCAGCAATTTTAGTTTATACTAGCTGTTAACCGTGGCTTTGCCTGCAGTGCTATCTCCAAAACGGTTTGAGCGATCTTCACGAGACTTTCACTGGCAGATAGCTGATGTTATAAAAAGTAATTTAAGTTATTCTATTTTAGACTAGCTATTACCCGCGACTTTATCCGCATGAAATTTAGCAAAAATATGTTGTTCATTGTAAACATGTACATAAGATGTGCGTTGTACTGGACTCCAAGAATAAATATAATTGAAATTCATATATCTGTATATATGTATGTAATTTGAATTATATTGTCTTTTCGGTCATTTTGCTTTATTTACGGTGCTTTCGTCTACATAACTCAGCAACCATAGTAACATATAACAATACTGTATCTAAGTCAAGGAGCCCTATTCAAATTGTCGAGTATTAAAAACTACTTAGACAGATATAACGTTTTATATCTTGATTTATATTTATGCAAGATTTAAAAACGTCAGCTCATTCACTGTATACAATTCAACATTATAATTGTTAATAGGAAATGTGAAGATAGAAGGGGTATTTCTAAGAAGATAATATAAAAAAACCATAAACGTATTACTTATTGACAATATGGGCATATTATATCATCATAATAACATCTTTAAGTCATTGTTTCATTAGTTCCTTATACAGTGTAAGTGAGCACTGAGGTAGTTACATGGCTGGTTAAGGTTCCAAATATTTTGCTGATGATAAACCTCATTTGATACACTGTTAGTATTTATATATCTAATATATACGTTACATGACAATGTAAGTGACGTGCGTGTCGTACTTACAATTGTTTTTAAAGAATATTTCTGTAATTGTACATAGTCTCACAATTTTATATTTCTTTAATACAATTAAAAAAAAACGCGTGCAGAGCTGCGGGTATAGCTAGTACATAATAAAACTGTTGCGCAAGGAGTCCACCACGCGACTGAGACACGCTTTTTTTATCTAACCGTTGTTGGCCTCACTGGCCTTGACAGCTTCACAGGGCTTTTAAGTCGAGCGCTAAGAGCTCTCAGCCGAATAGTAACAAGCTGAAGGGTGTCAGAGTGACCGAACCTCGGCTTGGGCTGTTGTCTTGGATACAACACGAAAGTGGCATGGTGTTTTACTTGTGTAGACATTCATAATTCGATCTTTCTCGGCAACGCTCGGTTCTCTTCGCGACCATATGGCCTTCCCGCACTATTATCCTGATCTCGCTCATTATACTTTCTGACTTACGTCTTATATGGAAATTGTTCTATTCGTAAAAATTGTAGCATTATGATAAATAGACAATAAATATTCAGGAAATTGGTTAAAAAAGCTACAGATATCTTTTAGAATTGGCTGATGATTCCAAAAATTAGCGTGTTTCAACACATTTTTTTTCCAAATTTGTTGTTTTCCCAAAGAGGTCATTTGGAATTGGCAATATAAAGGGAGAGAGGGGTGATCGCAATTTGATACGATTCACTACTCACTTTAATTGTGATTGGAGTAATTATTTCAACATCTTCATCATTACATAGTATAAAACAAAGTCCCCTACCGCGTCTGTCTGTCTGTCTGTTCGCGATAAACTCAAAAACTACCGAACGGATTTTCATGCGGTTTTCACCGGTGGATAGAGTGATTGATGAGGAACGTTTTAGTATATAATTTGTCAAGGATTTTTCCATAATCGGGGCGGGACAACGTCTGTCGGGCCCGCTAGTCTTTATATATATTCTTCAGCACGTTTATATGTGACTGAACTCCTCCTAAACGGCTGGGCAGATTTTGATGAAATTTTTTGTGAGCGTTCAGGTGGAGTCAGAAATGGTTTTGATTTACAATTGGACCCGGTAGGTGGCGCTACGGTTGAATTTGAGGATTTTTTTATTATCAAGGCAGGACAACGTCCGCTGGGCACGCTAGTACTATAATAATGTATATGTATTATACAAGGTCCTATTGACAGCACCTGTCGTATTTAGGGTGGTAGACTATTTCATAATGAAAATGTTTTTTTTAAAGCAAGAAATAAGCAATGCTTGTACCAAGCACGCAGCAATGAGTTATGCATGCAGTCCATACCATTATTAAAAGTGGTGTTCTATTGTACCTTGTGCTATGTTGTGCCATATAGTATAGTTGTTCATAAAGTCATATTTGTTCTCACCTCCTACTCTTTTGCACACCGTTCACTATACTTAGTTGAAACGTTGTACAGTTTGTTTGTACTTACGTAAAAGCTTCTGAGATAATTATAATATCGTGCAACAGTTGGCGCGTGGGTGCTTACGACACAAATTAATTTTTGTAACCCCAATTAGGATTTCAACTGCATATCGTAGCGCTTTTTTGTGGGACCTAAACAATAATATTGAAGTCAAAATAAATGAAAATAAATACAACCACTTTTATTGACAGGTTTATTAACGCCCATCTGCATATGTCGTGTTATTTTGGTGGTCAATTTATTTTCAAAATATATTCCTTACTAAATCAACCACATTTATAGTACACGCATTTTTATTTAGCACGTCGGTGAAAAGACCGATATAGTCGGTTAAGTTAGGTTTCGTATAGCGTTATCTTTGTCGATCGCAGAGCGCACGTCTCACTCTATTTCCCGAAATGCCAAATAAAACGCCGGGTATTGTAAAAGTTTTGCTCTTTGATACAATTTTTTATTTTCATCAATTCAAGATTCTGACATGGGGTTTTCAGAATTTCGATATCATACTACTGATGCTAAGTTATTTCGAGTAAATTTTTTTTCATCCCTTTATCCATTATTATTTTTTTATGATTAAAATAAGTCAAAATGCATTTGTAATTAGAAAGTTTGGACACGAACTTAACCAACGTTCTTTAGTTTCCCCTCTTTTCAATACCTTAAAAGGAATTAAGGTTACTATTATTGCTGAAAAAGCTGTATTTTTAAAATAGAGAACTAAGTAGAATTAATGAGTTCCACCATTTCCAGCTGGATGCGACTATGCTTCCTGACGGATCCTCGCGGGAAGGTTCCAGTTAAAGTGGTCGCTAGAACTTTCGCATCGGGCAAAACTGAGAAACTAGTCTACCAGTGTCTGTCGGAGCTCGGTCTGCCTTCAGGGAAAAACGATGTCATGGAAAAGGAGGCATTCACGTTTGACAAGTTCTACGCTCTCTATCATAAAATCTGCCCGAGGAATGATATTGAAGAGTTATTTAGATCTATGTAAATAATTTTTGATCTGTTACATAAGATTTCACGAGTTCCAAAAATTTGCGGTTCCTACTGCAAATATAAGTTTGCTATACTTACTGCTGATATTAGTTACCATGTAACGAGGTGTAAAAAAATGCTATAAAAAGCACCCCAGTGTACAGTTTTATCATTTATTTTGAAGGGTAGGGATACACTAAACACTGTTGCATTAGGTATTTTGATTTAGTCTTCAGAAGTAACCTCTTGTCGTTTGAGTTTGATAAATTGTTGAGGAATCGTAGATAGCTATGGGCAGCTACTTAGGAAAATAAATATAAGCAAAACTATCGCGTATTATCCGAATTAATATTTTAAAAGTGAATGTCATTTTGTTTATTTATTACATTTTCAAGCTATAACTGCTCAACTGATCATTATGAAATGCTGTATGCATTTAGTACCTAGTATTATTATACCATATTATTACTACGATATTTCAATAAAATGGGTTTGACCGTAATGCATTCAATTTTATATTTTATAGAACTCAGGGTAAATCTGATCGGATCAATCTAGAACAATTTGTAAACTTCCTGAACGAGAAGCAGCGCGATCCTCGCCTCAACGAGATTCTGTACCCTTTGTACGAAGACAAGAGAGCAGCTGAAATCATTACCACATATGAGCAAAACGAAGAAGCGCGAAATGCAAGTTAGTATTTTTGGAAGATATTTTTTTTATCATAGCACGACAATGTGACTTCTATCTGTTAATAGGTACTGTTCAATCCAAATATGCTACTCATGTAGCTTATATCTCTATGTACTAATTTTCCTAGAGAGTGTACATTATACAGACAAATGGGCATGACGATATAGATCTAACTATGCAGTTAAACGATCAATGCCTGGTTTGGGAACCTAACAATTTTCTAGGTGCACTGAGATAATTATATATATTACTAGCTGACCCGGCAAACGTTGTTTTGCCATATAAATAATTTCCTAGAAAATAAAAAAAAAAATTTAGGGGTGGACTACCCCTAACATTTAGGGGGATGAAAAATAGATGTTGGCCGATTCTCATAGATACCGGATAAGCACAAAAAATTTCATCAAAATCGGTCAAGCCGTTTCGGAGGAGTATAGCAACGAAAACTGTGACACGAGAATTTTATATATATAGATGTAGGCGGTAAAAAATGTATACAAAAGTAAGTAAAAAAAAATGGCAAACAGTCCAGAGAACCCAAAAAAGAAATAGAACTACTGTATATACCAAAAAAATCCGAATCAAATAGTCACAGTCTTCTGGCATTACGTGCCATAATTGTGAAGTGAACAAGATTCAGAGAACTGTAAATTTGTATGTAGAAAATTTGTTAGCACAACAAAAACATGACTTTTATTCAGTTCAAGGTTTTATGAATCTTCATAAATTTGCATTCTTTTCTAAGGATCCTTGACTAAGCTTTGGTACTCCCAAACGTCATTTAGCACGTAATAAAGAGAATATGATACTAAGTAATTTCCTTTGTCAAATCTACAGAATGCCTCACCAAAGACGGGTTGATTCGCTACCTTATGTCAGATGAAAACGCCCCCGTATTCCTCGACCGGCTAGACAACTACATGGACATGGACCAGTCCCTAGCACATTATTACATAAACTCTTCACATAACACGTATCTGAGCGGAAGGCAGTTCGGCGGGAAGAGTTCCGTCGAGATGTATCGTCAAGTACTTCTAGCTGGTTGCAGGTAATTAGGAAGTTTCAACGCTTGACCAGAGTTTTTGGCGGGATCTTGGAATGTCAAATAGTGGGTTTTATATTTTGTGCACTTATACTATAAACTTGTGCTATTTGGCTTTATATCTTATAATATTGGTGGAGTTTTACTTAATATATTTCGGTTATTATGCATAAGTGGCATTATTATGCATTATGGATGGCAAATAATACCACGGAGCATGGATTCTGACTTGTAACAAAAACTCCCTAGAAAGTTGTAACAAGACAGCCACCATCTTGTTAGAACATTGAAATGATCGCAAGAAACTTGTAACATTACCTACTCGATAATGACAGTAATAAACTAGAGGATTAGTTGTCAAAACATAAATTTAAAAAACTTGACTGTTTGAGATATTATATAAGAATTGAACTGACTCAAGTTGGAATACATGCTGCGAATATAAATTTATAATTTTGAGCGTGAACACTGAGGCTGTGTCTAATTTTAGATATAATTCTTAGAAATTCCTTACCAAATTAGTCGTTCTCGTTCCAGATGCGTTGAACTGGACTGCTGGGATGGTAAAGGAGAAGATGAAGAGCCGATCATCACCCACGGCATGGCAATGTGCACGGACATCCTGTTCAAAGATGTCATATACGCTTTAAGGGACACCGCCTTTGTAACCTCAGACTATCCAGTCATCCTGTCCTTTGAAAACCATTGTTGCAAGGGACAACAGCAGAAGCTAGCTAAATACTGTGACGAGATCCTCGGAGATTTGCTGTTGAAGGAACCGCTCCCGGATTATCCTGTGAGTATGATGCTTCGATTTCAGTTACAGTCGTTAATCACGAATACGAAATAGTCGATTTATTTCAAACAGAAAGCGAGAAGAACGAATGTCTCACTGTTCTCCAATACCTGGAGGCAAGCGAGACACTGCTCCCACTCTACCCGACACAGTGTTTAACTTCACCACTATTCGTCACACAAAAAAGTTGTGGATCAGAATTTCAAAAGCCTTCTTTGTTTAAGAAGTTTTGCTTTAAAAAGCGTTTGAATAGTTGCACTGTAAAACTGGCTAATTTACCACCACGATTGGACATATTATAAAAATGTGACCTTTGAAATCATCCACTCATATTTATGTCTATCTTTAAGAGATGGTGCCACAGTCGAGATAGTTGGCGCTTTCTTTTAAATGTTTTCATTGTGTGACATCCGGCTGCCACGCTGGTCCGATATTGAATCAATTGTCCTCACATCTACTACTTATCTAAATCGTTGTTTTGTTTTAGTTACATCGTCTTGGTCGTGTTGGTCAAAACCAAAGTGTTTTTGGATTCGACAAAATTTCCATTATCAGAAAGTTAGGGTCAACGATCAGTTACCCGCGTCTCTGTCTCAATTTTTATCTTTATAAAGAAAGTTATATAAGACTAGCTGTAACCGCTGCTCCGCACGCGTTTTTTTAAATTGTATTAAAGAAATATAAAATTGTGAGACTATACAATTCCAGAAATGCTCTCTAAAAACTATTATAAGTACGACACGCACGCCACCTACAGTAACATGTAACGTATACATTAGATATATAAATACTAAAAGTGTGTTAAATGAGGTTTATCATCAGCAACATATTTGGAACCTTAACCCACCATGTAACTACCTCAGTGCTCACTTACACTGTATAAGGAACTAATGAAACAATGACTTAAACATGTTATTATAATGATATATTATGCCTATATTGTCAATAAGTAATACGTTTGTGGTCTTTTTATCTTATCTTTTTAGAAAGGCCCCTTCATCTTCACATTTCCTATTAATAATTATAATGTTGAATTGTAAACAATGAATGAGCTGACGTCTTGAAATCTTGCATAAATATAAATGAAGATATAAAACTTTATATCTGTCTAAGCAGTTTTTAATATTCGACAATTTAAATAGTGCTCATTGACTTGGATACAATATTCTTATATGTTACTATGGTTGCTGGGTTATGTAGACGAAAGCGCGGTAAATAAAGCAAAATGACCGAAAAGACAATATAATCAAAATTACATACATAGATACAGATATATTAATTTCAATTATATTTATTCTTGGAGTCCAGTACAACGCACATCTTAGGCACATGTTTACAGTGAACAACATATTTTGGCTAAATTTCATGCGGACGAAGTCACGGGTAATAGCTAGTCTAAAATAGAATAACTTAAATTACTTCCTATAAAGTCAGCTATCTGCCAGTGAAAGTCCCGTGAAAATTGATCAAACCGTTTTGGACATAGCACTGCGGGCGAAGCCACGGTTATCAGCTAATCTAAATTAAAATTGCTGGAATTAATTTTTATAGTGTCAGCTATCTGCCAGTGAAAGTTTTGTGAAGATCAGTCCAACCGTTTTGGAGATAACGTTACAGGCGAAGCCACGGTTAACAGCTAGTATAAATTAAAATTACCTAACTTACTTTTTATAAAGTCAGCTATCTGCCAATGAAAGTCCCGTGGAAATCAGTCTAACCATTTTAAAGATAGAATTGCAGACGAAGCCGCGGTTAACAGCTAGTATAATTTAAAGTAGTCTAAGTAACCCGCTGTAATTTTTTCTATCTGCCAGTGAAATTCCCGTCAAAATCGGTCCAGCCATTTCAGAGATTACCCGGAACAAACAGACAGACAGACAGACCGACAGACCGACAAAAATTTTAAAAATTGCATTTTTGTTATCAGTTCCGTGTATACTTTCACACCCAATCAATAAAAAAGTGTTATTTTGATATTACATACAGACACTTCATTTTTTTTATATGTATAGAAGATATAGATTATGCCGAAATGAAATGACGTCGCAGACGATAAATAATAAAAAAAATTTGAAGAATAACGCTAAAAGCGTATTTCTACGACTCTGATATGATTTATTTTAATATCTTAGAATATATTTTTAATTGTAACCAATATAATAAATTATGTTTTCATGGCGTGGATAATAACAATTTACTTCCTGTAATGCCCTAATTTCATTTCAATCGCTCGAGAAAAAATAAAAATTTATAGATCTAAAAGTACTGCGAATATTTCAGGTATTTAGAGAATGATGTACATTTCTCGTGTACACGATTTTAAGGCCTGTTAAATAGTTTTTAGGTAAAATTCAGGTATACAGATCTCGTCAATCTTTTTGGTTCCTCTGAAGTAAAGTGCCTTAAGTTCAGACTTGAGCATAAGTCATTATATTCATACAGTCAGTACAGTTGTTTTCTGTTCGGTAAAAAAGATTGGCAAGGACTGTAGCTATAAGCCTACAGATATTTTTTTTAAATTTGAGATTAATGACATTTACAGTAGATTACAAAATTAGAAATATATATATATACAAACAATACTACAGATATATTGATATAATATAGATAAGTACAACCTAATTTCTCTACAGTGTTATCCATACAAATCTAAGTTTCTCTCAGATTGAAGCGATGAAGGCTTAGTTGATAGGGTGTTTGGACACCACATCAATGGACGTAGGTTCGAATCCTTGCAACTGGATTTATTTATTTATTTATTTATTGAACACCAACACAATGTACACTGATCATTATTAAAATAAGACACGCACAATTTGTAACGGTAAGTGTCATCGCAATTAGAGGTGTAGACTGCATGCTTAGTCTGACAATGAGCAAACAGTTAGGGTTACAAAATGAAATTATGAAATTCACTAAGTTTACTTAATATTTTACATTAAGAAAATTAATTCCGTAAACAAACTCAAACAAGATTTGAAAAAAAAAAAAAAAAAAAACAAAAACATTACATCTGAGAGTAATTTCAGATTTGAAGCAGAATTGTATATGATCAATTGGAAAAATTAATATTAAAAGAAAAAAAAAAAATTAATCTAATATAATGAGAGTACGGGCAATAACGATTAGACAATTTCTCCTTTTAGTTCCTTTCTAAACATGGCGATGTTTGCTGCGAATAAGTCAACATTTGTATTTTGTTTCGATGTACTGTTAAACTCACGAGTTAATCTGTTAAGTGGTGCGTTTTTACCTAGTTTTTACATCGTGATCAACCATAGCATGGTCGTAGGGCTTTTTCCAAATCCACCTGACTAGCTACCACTCTCGGGTTGAGAAACTGTCGCCGAGCAGCTGTTGGTGTGTTCCGGCAGCTGCACTTGAGAACCAGACCCTCTAAAGATTTGGTGTGTTTATCATCCTAGAGCACATCGTCATTTAACCAGATCAAACGCTATAGCGTAGCCTATGAAGTACGAAAAAGAAGATCGAATCTTAAAATTTAAACGAATACCATTGTGACTTTTCAGCTGGAACCGGGCGTAGCACTTCCACCACCCTCCGCTCTGAAACGTAAAATTCTTATAAAGAACAAGCGGCTAAAGCCCGAAGTCGAGAAGCAGGGCTTGGAGTTGTTCCGTCAGGGTCAGTTCGTGATAGAGGATGAGGTGAAGGAAGATGCATCTGCTGTAGCGATTCCGGATAAAAAGGTAATTTAAATATGCAATTATGTCGGCTGACGGTGAAGGAAAACATCGTGAGGAAACCTGAGCCTGAGAAATGCTCTTGTAGCACTATCGTATGTGGAGACAATATAGAACTGTGGATTTATCAGAGTTTAAAATCGTCAATGCATGGGCAGGCGTTGTGTTTATGCCCATACCTTCCTTCGGGGAGAGGGTCTATGGCCCTATAGTCGGTCTCTTAAAGACTGGTCTTACATCCATAGCTTGATGTGTTATAGTATTTTGTTGTGTGGGACAGCACTGAGGCAGACACCGTATGCCTACTACAAAAACTAGCAGTTCGAGCAATTTATAATATGGGAAACATTAAAGACTTAATTTCAGATATTCGATATCTTAACTCTGCCGTCTCAATATATTCTTGATAGTCTAATGTATGTCCGCAAAAACTTAGATAAGCTGGATTTAGTAAAAAACCAACATAATTTATATACTAGAAGCAGTAACTAATTGGTCATTCCATGTTTCAGGCTCGCTAGGGTCGATGAATATGTGAGCGATGTGACGTCTGGAAATGACGTCCCTCTCTTTGCATTTACCAAAAACGAATATAACTATCTATATTTGTTTGACTGTTGCCGGTTCTTCCCGATGAGTGGGTGGTTTGTCCGAACCGGTGGTAGCTTTGACATTCTTAAGCGCGTTCTCAGGGCTTAAAATGAATAAAGAATTTTTGATGTTTTAGATTGATAACATTATATCAAAACTCAAAGCATTTAAAAGGAAGAAAAATATTTATTTGTCATAAAGATAAAAGTGTGCAAAAAATCCCTTAAAGTTGTAAGCACAGTTATATCTTCTTTCTTACCCATTTCTTTTTCTGTTATTTTAAGGTCGTGTCTTCTCACATTTATGCGCCAATCCAATCTGTATTAGGTTGTTGATTCCTGCAACTGGGCTTTCTTGAGGTCTTTCGCAATATTTGATCACCAGGTCGAAGGGCGTCCTTCATTCGGGAAGGTTCAAATCTAGTTGGACCACGTGATCCTCCTTACATCTTTTTACATATTTAGATAGGTAAAACGTTTGTGTTTTTTGTTTCGGTCCACCAGCCCGAAGAGATAGTAGCGGAGGCTGCGACAGCTGGGGACGACGCCCCCCCTCCGGTGGCGTACACCGGCTCCACGACCAACGTGCACCCGTGGCTTTCCTCAATGGTCAACTACGCGCAGCCGATCAAGTTCCAGGGCTTTGAGGAAGCCGAGAGTACGTATTTGAATAATTGTCGCTTACTATGAAAACAGCTATTTTATTTTAGCTCTCAATTTCATGTGCCGTGACACACAAATAGGTGCTTGATAACAAATTTTCTTGAAACTTGAAGGTGGTAGGAGGCGGACGGTGGACGGACAAACAGCCCTACCACCATGCAATGTTTTCATCACGATATGTTTCTTCACCGGAAGCACCGATTGAGGTACAAGGATTCGCATCTACAACATTTGACGTGGTGCCCGAACACGCTATCGACTAAGACATCGTCGCTATTTATAAATTTACTAGCTTTTGCTTCACGACTTTAATTAATTTAGATTTGATCTTTCCCTCGGAAACTGCATTTTTCTTGATGAAAGTACTATATCCATTTTTGTACCGCTAACAACGTGTATGCAAAATTTAATGACAATCGCTTAAGAGCACTCTGCTCGACCCTACTCTCTACTTTTTGTCACACAGAGAGATTGCCGATCAGAATTTCAAAGTTCTCCCATAAGAAGTATAACTTCTTAAATTAACATTATAATATAATTTGGTCTAAATTTATTTCTTTTTTATATTATGATACAGAGAAGAACATCCACCACAACATGTCCTCATTCGCGGAGACGACCGGAATGAACTACCTGAAGACCCAGGCCATAGACTTTGTGAACTACAACAAACGGCAGATGTCCAGAATCTACCCGAAGGGCACCAGAGCCGACTCTTCGAATTACATGCCACAGGTACATTTTTATATATAATAGCTGGCCCTTCCACGCATTGCTGTGGCCCAGTTACAACATGTTGAATTAAATAAAACGCGTGCACTATAAAATAACTGGAGTTGAAAAATTAAAACGTGGCGCCATCTTTTTTTTTTTTTTTTTTTTTTTATATCATAGGAGGCAAACGAACAGGTGGGTCACCTGATGTAAGTGATCACCACCGTCCATAGACACTTGCAACACCAGGGGAGTCGCAAGTGCGTTGCCAGCCTGTGTAGGGAGGGGGGAGGAAGGGAAGGGGAAAGTGGAAGGGGAGGGGAGGTGGGTGTCCGGCGCTCTCACTGACCGAACGAAACGCAACAATGCAAGCACTGTTACTTCACGTCGGTTTTCTGTGAGAGGGTGGTACTACCCCGGGCGAGCCGACCCAAAAGATGAGATATCTATAACACTCGGTCCTACAGTTTTCTGTCAACAAACTAATTTAAAGCGCCATGTATTCGAGACCGATAAAACTGCCAAATGCCAAATAATTTATCATAATTTTAATTGAACATATAACAACTGAGTCACAGAGCCTCGTAGCCGGCTCAAATCGAATCTGATCAAAATTACTTTATTCAGTTTATGCCATAATAAGGCGCTTATGGACATCAAAGCTACCACCGGTTCGGAAAACAACCCAGCCATCGAGAAGAACCGGCAAGAAACTTGATCGGGTACATGTTTTTAACATATATATATATTTCGAATACATTATACGTTACAATACCGTTTTTAGTGGATGCACAGAGAGGAGTCAAGTCCAGACGTCACCATCGTCACACTAAAACCCGCTTGACATGGTGCTTAAATTTACAGTCCGGCAAATCGGTAATATGTTTTGGGAATTTATTGTAAAACGTAACACTATTACCTAAAACTATAACTAGTTTTGCTAAGTCTGAAACATGGGACGACCAGTTTGTTACAGTTTCTAGTATTTAGATCATGCCGGTCCTTTACAAAATGCAGGTTTTCAATGTTTTTACGGACATATATTAAATTATCAAGCTCAGCTAGTATTAGTATAGACGACATATAGTAATTGAATGGCTCCTGGTGAATCTATACGTGGTGTACAGGTGTTCTGGAACGCGGGATGTCAAATGGTATCGCTGAACTTCCAAACGTCGGACCTGCCGATGCAGCTGAACCAAGGCAAGTTCGAGTACAACGGGAACTGCGGGTACCTCCTCAAGCCGGACTTCATGCGGAGAGCTGACCGCAGCTTCGACCCGTTTGCGGACGCGCCCGTCGACGGCGTGATAGCAGCGCAGTGCGCAGTGCAGGTGCACTCTCACATACATTACATCCATACATGTACAGGCTGAATGTTTAGACAGTACCAATAATTATGGAGGATACTCTGTATACGATTCTCGTTCTAAATCAATTTAAAAAAAAATATTTGACCTAATTATCTAGAAAAATACAAAAATTATACACAATCCTCTATACTTCTATGTTAAAGCACAGTGTCGATGACCGTCGGGTGATTTCACTTTCACTTGGAAGTGAACGTGGGAACATCAGCAACAAAACAAAAGGGTTTGTTGTCCGTTTTGTTATCGAAAGTTATTAACTCCGGGTCGCGCATTATACCTTTTGACACCGGTCATTGCTTAGGTTTATTACGATTGTGTTTATACTTTCGAAAGTCTTAGAACAAACTTTAACTTAGGTTTTCTTGGTTGTTTATTAGTATGTGTTTTGATATTATTATTGTGTATTTATTTTGTATGTTGAAAGTGACCATTGAGTGTCATATCTTAAAATACTGCGAGTGTTTAATCCTGACCTGAAAGGTTAACCTTTCATCTGGTATAAATACATACACATATAGATAAATACATTCATCCATATACCTATACATCCTTATACCCATACACGCATACATCCTAACATCCATATACCCATACATCCTTACACCCATACATCCTAACATCCATACATCATCATTATCAGCCTATTAGATTACCCATTACAGATCATAGGCCAGACGACGACGTATTGGCGATTTCAAACTGAGAGAAATCCACAGTTGTATGTTTTGCCACATACTATAAGAATATTTCTTAGGTTCAGATTTCCTCACGATGTTTCCCTTCACCGTTCGCCGATAGTATATTACCAATTTGAATTAGTAAATGTACGCGAATTCCGATGTTTTTGTGAATCTGCGGACATCAGATTGATATTCCACCGGTGAGGCTACTACACTAGGGCTTCCTAAACTTTAAAGATAACGGAAGACCAACTAAATACCTTTTATTTTATGGACTCCATATCAAATGATTACGAATCAACACTGAAATTTGTATAAGAACATTTTATTAATGAATGTGTAATCTTATATATTAATATGTGAAGCCAAAACCTTGTACCCCTTTTTAAGTGAATTACGGGAACGGATGAACGTGAAAATTGGCATATTTAAAGTTTATATGGAGGAGAAGTGCAGAAAGCTATTTTTTTTTTTATATAATGAATTAGAAACTCATTAACATTTAATTCAATATCATCCAGAAATACCACCCACCCACTCATTGTGTCGTGTAAAATTAATTGAAAACTGTGTCGTAAGTTGAGATAAAATTCTTTATTTTCGTAAAGTTATATTTACTTAGAATTTGAGAGCCTTATGTAAACCTTATGTAAACACCTGTTATTTTATTACAAATTTATAATTAATTTCAATTTTCATTTACTCTAATATTTATATAATTCAAAAAAGTGGTAAAAACTGAGAAGCCATGATAAAAACCTTAGATTATAGATAATTGACTCCAATAAAGTTCAAACTTTAAAAAAATCAGTGAACTATGGTCGAATGTCGACCACTGGGCGCCCACTAGTATGTTTGAAATACATTATTCTTAACTTAAAGTTTTAACGTGAACAATGATTTTTTTTACTGTTTTATGAATAATTGTCTCATAGTTCGGTATTATATCCGATAACTGTATGCGTATATTTGGGGTAGCATCCAATCTTGACCTGTATTTGTTTTTTGTGTAAATATAAATTTAGCGGAACCCTGATGACTATCCTACGGAACCTCTATGAACCCAAGTTGGGACTCCCAGCACTAGACCAACACGACCACTATATACATACATACATATAAGGAATACTTAACTAACTTATACTCGTGTTGGAGTAGATTATTACTTATTAGTACATTTGACCTATCCTTAGCGAACAGTTCATTTTTTTGTGATGAAACCATAGCGTGGTGTATATATATACTAAAGTCTTGTCGCCAAACATCTCTAAGTGTGTTCTTGCAGCTGCACTTTAAAGCCAATCCCTAGAGCCTTTAGCATCTTAGGCCACATAAAATTTATATTCAGGTGAAATTTTAATGAAATCTAAAAGTTATAAAAACAAGATGAACTCATAAAACGTGGGGCGTTTAGTACACGTGAAATAGCATTTTAATCAATAAAAAAAATCAAGGTAGTCAAAAGGACTGCCGACAGAAATGAAAACTCAAAACAATTAAATAACTGGTTTCTTTTTTGAATTTTTAAATTTATTATAGTATGAATTACAATATTTAATTTTTCAGAATTTGTTTTATTATTAACGTTACTGAGGTTTTCATATCTGTTGGCACTCGAAGAAATAATTATATACATATTAAAGTATTAAATAGATATATTAAAGTCTGTTAATCAATCAAATGTAGTAAACTACAATGCAATACGACCGGTACACGCTTACTAACATGTCATGACGCGAAATTATAAATTTATCTTCCGCAAAAAATATCGCTCAGTGCGCCTTTAGAAGTTTCCACTTCTAATATATTTCAGACGGAGTTTATTACGTACATAGTACAAAATATCATAAATTTACAACTAACAATCTAGTACTAAGAATAAGTGAACAGATGGCGTTTAAAACAAATTTCACTTTTATTCTACTACAAATATAGTCGACTTCATATATCAATATGTCATCGTCATTAGATATTCTACGTCATAGCTTTTAATACAATGTCATATGAAAATGTGACAGCGGTCACTGAAAAAAAAAATTAAGTGAGAAGTGAAAAATAACTTTAAATTATAAAGATTACATAATTATAATCTGTACGATGTCATATGTTTAATGGGACATTTTTGCAGTCAATCCGTTTAATTTCTATTATCTGGAGGACTGTACGTGCATTTTTATGGCCATAAGTCTCTATAACCTTACAGAAATAGACGTTTAAGAACTGCTAAAAAATCATGGTCTGATTAGGAATATAGCAAAATCACAAATTACGGCCCCTCCCCAGCACAAAGATAAAATATATGCGAGGACTCCAATTTTATGTTTTATTTTTTATACTGAATTGAGAAAGGTTTCAAGTTCTTGTCTACAAGTCTTGCGTTGGCTTAATTCATTTTCAAATTCTATAATATCAGAATGCACTGTCATTACGTTTTTGCTTTACCAAGTACTCGAGGCCCCATGCATTAACAAATCTTATCTCCATCGACAATTATCATCGCTTCTAGGACTTCAAGGTATTAATTAGGGCACATCATGCATTGTCCCAGGTGATAGCCGGTCAGTTCTTATCAGATAAGAAGATCGGCACATACGTGGAGGTAGATATGTATGGGCTGCCCTCAGACACTATCCGCAAGGAGTTCAGGACGCGAATGGTGCCCGCTAATGGACTCAATCCGGTCTACAATGAAGAAGCTTTTCTATTCAGAAAGGTATACTATATTAATCTATACATATAATGAGAACGCAATTGTAACGTGTCTGTACTTTTTAGATTTCTGTGAAAAAAATTGTTGCTTGTGTCCAGGAATAAATAATAAAATACATTCAATATTTTTTAGAAATGTCTGTCTG
Organism: Antheraea yamamai; assembly: GCA_036509395.1. Taxonomy (NCBI): domain Eukaryota; kingdom Metazoa; phylum Arthropoda; class Insecta; order Lepidoptera; family Saturniidae; genus Antheraea; species Antheraea yamamai. Next base: position 2,165,963 of record AP028441.1, read on the forward strand.
TTTATTTAAACACGCATCACTGCTAAAGTACTGCATTCACAACAAAACCCAATCAGGAAAATTATAAAGCATACCCTCAATTAATATTTAGTCTTGGTTACATTAAAATCGGTTCACCGTATCAAGAATTATTGTAATTTTAATGATGACGCGACCTAAGTCCGAGAAGAGAGGTTAAAAATATTTAACAAATTTCTTGCGATAATATCAATGTTCTAAAAATACGGTGGCCCCATTGTTAGAACTTTCCACAGAGTTTGTTTTAGAGGTAGAGTATTATTTCCATCCACTTTACTTGTAGACAATATGAAAACTATATTACGTAAAACGCCACCAATATTAGATAGTTTAGAGTCCATTAACACTTAATTATGAATAAAATATAAATCCACTAACTGACATTCCAAAGTCGTACCAAAAACTCCGAACAAATTTTTATACGAGAAATAATTTGAATTCGACTCTTATTTTCAACTCCGCGACATTTTTAGTGACATTTAATTGAGACAATTTCAAATAGATTATATGATATTGTACATAATTCCCAGGTGGTACTACCAGACCTGGCCGTACTCCGCTTCGGGGTCTATGATGAGAATGGCAAACTCCTGGGGCAGAGGATCCTGCCCTTGGACGGGCTGCAGGCTGGATACCGTCACATCTCACTTAGGACGGAAGCCAACTTCCCCATGTCGCTGCCCATGTTGTTCTGCAATATAGAGCTGAAAATCTACGTGCCTGATGGTTTCGAAGGTGCGCTCGAAGACTTTATTATATATAGTGATATTGGTTCTTGAATTTCTTTTTAAATTTTGTTGCTTAACCCTGAAATGCATAATTTCTAAATGTTTAACACTTAAATGCATGATTTTTAAATCTTTACCCCAAAAATTATATTGCACTATCTATTTTTTTTTTTAGTAAAAGTTAAGTTAAACGAAATGATAAACCATGCAGTAGAAGAAATTTTTCAATCTAGATTTTTTATAAAAAAGTGAAAGTAAAACATTCATTACGTTTAATACTTTATTTATTTAAGTCAGAGACAGTATTACTTCTTCGAGATACTATTGCAATTGTATATATTGTGTATTTCCATTGTTGTTAAATTTAACATTGTATTACTACGCTAAATTGTGAATTCGATATAAGACTATGACATTATTATCTTGTGTAGATTTCATGGCAGCCCTATCCGACCCCCGCGCGTTCATGGGCGCAGCTAAAGAGAGAACTGATAACATGAAGCAGATGGGAATAGAAGAAAGCGGTCCCGAGAAAAAAGTTCAAGTAGAAGAGAAGAAGGAAGGTGAGTACGATGTTTATTTATTAATTTACTAGCTATGCCCGCGACTCCGTCTGCGTGGAACCCAATGTAAAAAAACAGTGACTAATAAAATCATCTGAATGTATTAAGTCCACTTACTTATCAACTTTTCTCTCGACCTCAAGCCGTGTCGTCATTAAAATTACAATAACTTTTGATAGAGTGAACCGATTTTAATGAAACTAAGACTAAATGTTACTCGAAGATATGCTTTATTAATTTCTTTATCGTAAGCGCAGTCATTTAGCAGTGATTCGTGTTTAAACAAACAGAAAGACAGAAAGATAGACAGACATTACTAAAGATGATTGAAATGTATTTTATTACTTATTCCAAGACACGTCCAACTATTTTTATCATAAAAATCTAAAAAGTACGAACACGTTAGATTTACATGAAAATTGTTAATAGTACATTATGGTACAAGTGTGTAATGTTGGTGATTACCGCTGAGGCGCCATTGAGACCCGAGCCGTTAGGTGAGGGTCTTAAGAGAGCCGAGGACGGTAATCACCAATACACACGTGTATCATACGACGTTTTTCAACACACTTGTGAAGAAAATAATAATAAAAAATCATTTTATTTAGTACATAAAAAGTTCATTTAGAGAAACAATTAGTAAATGTGCAGTTAGTATATCGGGCGGTGTACAACATAAATCATTTTCTTCATAACTAGTACTTGTAGACATTTTAATTGATAAATAACTAAAATTTCAACAGTGACAACGAGTTGTAAATTTTTTTTCGCTATGGCGGGAAAAATTTATCAGTTTGCGCTCGCATCTAACAATGGCGATCGGCCATAGACTAAAGGAATGAGGTTTCTTTTTTTTTGGCTTTCCGCAGATAGCGTTTTAGCCACGTATAAAATGGGGAATTTAAAGTTTTCTTTATTACAGAGAAAACAAAAGTTATATTTGAGTGATAGTTTTAGTTATTAAACACGTGTACAAGTTGAAATTATCTATTTAAATACGAAGTTGTATGAAATGAGCAAGCAATAGGCACATTAATTTATTTGTTCTATTGATCATCATCTTTTTTGTATCGAAACTTTTTTAAGAACAAAGCAACTCGACCAATAAAATAAAAAAAAAACTCTATAACTCACTTGTGAATAATAGCAATGAAAAAGTCACAGTTTGATTACAGGTGCCATTATGTGCCTAATTGCGGTGATATTAGAGCCACTTTATGAGCAAGTGTGTTGAAAAATTAATTATGCTACTAATTACAATCGATTACAGCATTTATCATACAATACAGAAGATAATTAATAATATGGAATATACAATTAACAAAGATAGAAAGTAATAACAACATAAAATAAAATTTATATCATATTATTTAATGACTTAACATTGCAGTATGTTGAATCAATGTCATTTTAGTATCCAAAATCAGATAAAGATTCGCCCTTTGCCATTTAAAGACAACGCCGACAGTCAAATAATGATGATTTGTCGACGGTCACCATCATACCTACTTAGGTAGCTATCAACGTTGCCAACTGGAGTCCGTCGGATTCTGATATAGTATATAGCACAGTCGATTTTTATTTTGACAACTAGCTTTCTTGTATGTTACTTCGATTGTCGAGTAGGTAATAATATGACAAGTGTCTTGTGATAATTTCAAATAGACAGACAGACATTATTAAAAATGGTTGAACAATTTCAACAACTTTTTCATAAAAATCTAAAAAGCACATACTCGTTACATTTACATTCTTATTATATGTATAGAAGATAGAATAGAAGATGTCATGCATTATGCAAAGTACATAATGCCTTATCGCTTGACGTAGTTTATGGAAAGCGCCTAATTATAATACAAAATTACGTTCTACATGAAAGAACGGACGTTGTAAAAATATAGAGAGAGTTAAGAAAACTGTTCTCATAAAAATACTTGGCGTGTCTTAAAAAAAATCTTATGAGATGATTATGAGATTGTAGCATATTTTATTAAAAGCGAATTGAAAGTTATGACTCCCACATACAATGCATAAGCTTGTCTTCGAGTAATACACATTGAAATGTATTAATTAGGGTTGCCAGCACAGATATTTTTTAAATAAATATTTCTTCATGCACATTGAATTGTGAAAGAATTTGGACCGTCACGTTCGGATCTGTGACGCACCGAATCGTGTATACTCAGCTCTAATCGTCCATGTTTTTGTTCAGTCCAGCGCGACATAGTGGCCGTGCAGTAAAATGTTTTTAAGAATATGTAAGAGTTTACTTGGAGAAAATATTTCTTTTCGCTCCATGTAACTTTATACCGATGTGCCAGCTTAATCTACTGTTTGGTAGTTCTTCCGTTTTTTTTCTAACTTTAATCTCTGCCTGCGAGTACGTTTGTGGTCACGGTACATGTTGTATTGGTATTTACTGAGTTTTGATAAAATAAAATGCACAATAACATATATACAAATCTAATTTAATGTATAAGTTTTTGTTACAACTAGCAGATTCCCGCTTCATTAGATATTATAAAAATTGCAAGGTGTCAACGGAATTACAAAAATAAGTAACTTACAACTCTGTATACGAAAAATGTTGTATAGAATGGTTATAACAATATTCTGATACGTGCATTAGTTTTCAGGTGATGTAACTTCAATATAGTATCTTCATTTTAAACCAAGACTGATAAAATTTCAAAATTGTACAACTATGTGAGTGCTATAGAACTTACACGAAATTCTTAACCATATTTAAAGATCATCGAGATCATTTTTATACTGGCAGTTATTTTTACAATGATTTGTAGTTTTGTACCGTTTAAATCAGAGTGACGCAGAAATTTTGTCTTATACCACTTTTAAAATTTCGCTGGTTCCGGTGGACCCCATACTACATTCCTACCATATTAGAAAACTCGACAAAAAATTTGAAGCTCAGATTTAACTATGGAAACTTGCGTTGCGGATGAGTTCCAAACACGAATTAATAGTTTTCGAAAAAAAAAACATATAAGATTGCAAGCACACACACACCTCAAGTCGCATTTCGCTCCTTTGCACGTCTGAACTAGCGTTGCGGACGGCAGCGACGGTGCTTAGCAAGTCTCGACACAACATACTGTTTTTACAAGCTTCTTAAAATATTATCTGCCTACTTTGATAGGTGAAATCAAGTCAACATTTTAGTTCTTCACTATCTAAAGCAGATAAATTTTCGTGAACCCACGCTTACGAATTGTGAACCCCCATGTTTTTGTCATGCCAACGTAGGCCCCGTCGAGTATTCCGTGGACCCTTGGGGGTCCACCCGGACCACTTTGGTAACTAAGAATTTAAATTTAAATAAATCTTATAACATATACCGGCCCTATTCCAAATCTGTAATTTAAGCGCATAGATGATATTTCTAACGTTAGTAGTGTTTACGTTTCGCTTACACTCAGCAGCTACAAATAGAATTTGGAGGAATAATATCCGCTATGTATTTACAGTAAACCGTCTGTAACTGACCGTTTGTAAAGGCTGGTTTATATTATACGTTGTAACAAGACAGAAGATATATTAACATGTTTTTCTGAATCACATATCTCTATTTATAAAACATATTTTAGTATATAAACCTGAGTATTTTTTCTTGGAAAACGATAGACTGAAGTGCCTAATGCTAATTACTTTTATATTGTAACTAGGGTACCTGGTCACTTGTCGCTGTAGCTCAGTTATTATATATTGGATTGAATAATACAGGTGCACCATAAAATAATCTGGAGTTGACAGAGAAAATCAAAATTAAAACGTGGCGCCATCTATGAGGTATCTATTACAGTTGGTCCTAGAGTTTTCTGTAAACAAACTGATTTAAAGCGTCATCTGTTCTAGACCTACAATTAATCACAACAATCAACATTGACAATCATTTCATTTGTAATTATAAACTATTGAAGCCATTAATCGAAATATAAATTATCCTATCTCTTAAGTTAGACTAAGCTATACATAAATGCAAACTTTCATGTGATCGATTAAGTAGTTTAGGTATGAAAGCGTAACATATAAACAAACTCACATTCGTATTTATAATATCAGTTAGGATACTAAAATCCTTCCAAGATACCAAAAAAATATTATAAATACCATTCCTGTAGTTTCTCAGAAAAACACGCACGCCTCTGTATGCAGTGGGGAAAAATAGAATCTTTATTTTTCTGTCTGCAATTCATTTCAATAAATCGGAAGCAACTTATAATAACATACTCAGTGTAAAACCACGTAGAAATCAATATCAAAAATACTTTATTCAATTCAGACCTACCAATAAACCTATTCAAAACTACCACCGGTTCGGAAAACAACCCAGTCGTCAAGAAGAACCGGCAAGAAACTCGATCTGGTTTATCTTTTTAACATCCATATATATAAAATACATGACACACTACAATCGTTTTTAGTGGTGCACAGTGAGGAGTCGATTCCAGACATCACCATCGTTCACACACTGATCCACTATATAATAAATAGCCTTTTGAACTTTAAACGTATTTTTTAAATATATAATTTATATATGTCAGTTGATTTAATATAATATTTGATCTAGAGATAAATTTTATTTACTCGAAAAATCCCGAGAGCAAGTTAACAGAGCTGATGATGCTGATAGTAATTAGTACGACCTTTAGAAGACTACGAATCTTCAGATATAATATATATATATATATATATATATATATATATATAGTTACCATATAAATTCAGTTATTATTCCTCGGTCCAACCTAAGCATTAAGGTGTAATGCACTGCCGATGGTCGCCGTTATTTCTGGACTGTACTGCGCAAGTTCATGTGTATTTTTTTTACTAACGTCCTTAACATTCGCCTCGATATAATTATGACAGAAGTAGATATTTTGATCTTAATAATTTGCGGTCTGAGTCCAAAACATTAAGCTGAACGATTTGAGGTTTTTATACATATTATATACAAATTTTATTTGATGTAGAAAATTTTATAATTTCATTGCGGACTTTTTGGCGTGATGTTGGAACGTCATGTAGTTGATTTTATATGTTATTCACAACTCCCGCACCTACGAACGTTGCCCCGCCCTGATAATAAAAAAAAAAACCTTGATAAATGATATACCTAAATCTTCCACGTGAAAAACTTTATCAACAGATGAAAACCGCATGAAAATCCGTTATCCGTTGTAGAAGACTTTGTTTTATAATATGTAGGGATTTTGTGTTATTTAACTCTATATTTTGTAATAGTAGTGGTGTTTTAGGTAACATAGTTTGGTTATTGTGCACACAATGTAGATGGGAAATAATGCCACGTTGTATGGATTCTGACTTGCCACAAAAACTCTCTGAAAAATTCTAACAAGACGGCCACCATCTTATTAGTTCAGTGAAATGATCGCAAGAAACTTGTAATATCATTTACCAAGTCGACAATGGCAGTAATAATCGACTAGAATATTGGTTGCCAAAAAAAAAACTAATTTCATTGTGCTGTTCTATTGGACAGTCCCGATATTAACCACACGCCTTTCATCTGTCAAACTTTATTTTGATTTCGGATACATTTTCATTTAATCTCAAACTTAAATAATTGAATAACATGAATTTCAAACAAAGCTTTTTTTATTAAAAGCAAAACAGCGGAAATATGTATAAAATACGTAACTATAATACAGTATTATTGTATGTGTAAAATCGAGACAACTTAAGAATACGTATATACAATACATACCAATTTTAGATTCCTATAATAATGTTTTTACTTTGTTTTGTATTAAGCTTTTGAATATATAATGCGTCAGCCCGAATTTACAGCTATATCCAGAGCGGTCAAAAAGATTAAAAAGAATAGTCCTTTTCATTCATTGTTTTTACTTAGTATTTTTTTAATTATTCGTAATTCACCACTTAATATCTAATTTTTAATAAATGAATATTTTTCTTCCTGATCTTATCTAATTTGCATTGAATTACATTACATTGGATAATAGAAAATAAATATATTCAGTTTACAGAAAGAGAGGGAGAGAGTCGTATGGAGAAGGCATGACGCTTTTTCGTTATGAAAATATAGAAATATAACCAAACTAAATTACCATATCGAATTATATCCGGAATTTAAGAGAAGGCGTTAGATCCACAGAGATTTTACTCCGCTATGTTTACTAACTTGTACCACAACCTCAGTCCGGCAGTTCTGCACGAAACGGCAAACATTCGTACGCGCGCAACTTCAGCGCGATCCTAACGCCGGTATTTATACCGAAGTTCGTTTCAGAATTCAATCTTGACATCGAGAAATTATTATATTTATTTTGTGTGTGCGTTTTATTTATAAACGATCACTTATTCTGGTGTATGATGGAGAGATCAGTTTCGATCGAACTTGCTTTAGGTAACAGCAAAGTGCATCTTATTTTTTCTTGTAAAATTTTTATCTATCCAGTGTTGTTTACAGTGCGCTCTCGATATGTTGAAACGTCAAAAAATTATCAAACGATACATAAGTAATTATTAATTACTAGATGCCTTTGTTTTTAATGTTTTTTCTTTGCTCTGCTTGGTTTTTTCGCTTAATATCTGTGTATATTGTAATCTGGTAGTCGATATGTGTTCAAATCATGTCGAGCTCACCCATGTTGAGTAAGTCTGTCTAAGACAATTATTTCGCTGTCCCTTAAATGAATGGGTCAAAATTGTCTGTGGTAAATATTTAGTGACTTGTACAGTAACAAAGTATAGAGCTTACTGAACTAATAAGTAACGGCAGTCGACTTGTCGTTACTTGTAGGTACGAATTACAATTTTGAATATCCATCAAAATGTTTATTTAGAAACCGACAAATATAATCTTAGTGTGGTTGGATGAATTAATACCATTGTATAGATAGTTATTATAGAGAACTGGTTAATGGCCGCGACTGGATACGCATTTATCGTTATTAATAGTGATATCAACAAATGGATTAAAATAAGTCGCTTCTCGCGTCTGACTGTGTGTTCTGTTACATTTTCTACGCATGTTGATGCAGTTTTTATCATTTGGAAAATTTCTTTCGGACAGTTTACACTTACGTATTATGTTCATGTGTAAAGTAGAGAAAATTCGATGTATTGTAATCAGGCTATAAAAATATTTTTCGGGGACTTCCATTCATAACACAACTAAACATGCTGTAAGCATGTCATTTCTAATTTAAATTATCACAGATTTACAATTACGGTTAAAATAAATTGTTTATAAAGCTTCTTTGAATTTAATGAATTTTAAAAAAGTACCAAAAGATAAGACGAGAAATCGGGGCGGGTAACCTGTTATAATATTATCATACAGGTGAAGATAGTTTTCTATCGGTGAAAGAATTTTTTGTAAGGATTACCAAGATTAATTTTTTTTCTGTTTTTTTTTTCAAACTCTTTAATTTTTTTTCAGTTTTTATGGTAGTTTTTCGATATTTTCGAAATTACCTTTGAGGCCACCGCGTGCATCCACAAAAAAGCCCTGAGTATAACAAAATATATGTTTGCCTACATTTTTTTTTCCTCTAATATATTGTTAATGAAATAAACAACGCAGATCAAGTCGCGGATATCAGCTAGTTATATTATATTTCCAGAACCGCCGTTAGTATTCGAACCGATAACCGTGGACTCGCTGCGCCAGGAGAAAGGCTTCGTGAAGACCGGCAGGAAACAGCAGAAAGAGTTGGATGCGATGAGGAAGCGTCACGCTAAGGAGAAGATGGCGTTGCAGAAGCAACAGTGTGCGGCTTTAGAGAAAATGATCAAAGGGAAGAAGTAAGTTCAATCAGGTCAATATATAATTAAATAAGTTAATGAGACTATATAACGTTGCATCTAAGAGTATTATAGGTAAGGCTAATATTTTCTTCGAAACCATTACGACTATTAAGAAAGCATATGAAAGGCTAAAAGGAAAAACGGGCTAAGACCTTTTTTTCAAATTGATTTTTTGTAGTTTATGGCCACAAAAATACTCATTTCATAATGTCTACTAATGACTATCTAAAACAAGCGTAAAACGAGTTGTGTCAAATTTTTTTAATCGTTGTATTTGTCCTTTAATAGTGAATAACTAGCTAAATCCGTGACTTGACCACGTCGTTTATTATTAATATTAGGTATATTTTATACCGAAAACAATTCCAAATACATATAACATCAACATTTCTTTTCAAAATCATTAATTGTAATGTGTTCAAGTCCACCATAAAATGCTTTCAAAATTTAAATCGTCTCTCCTGTCAAGTTTTGTAAATGTGACTTAGCCAGTTTTTCCCTTTAGCCCTTCATATGCTTTTAGCGATTAAAAAATGTAACCGATTATGATTTTTCAATATACACTTATTCACTTTTCTGAATATTTTTTTAAATAATTTAATATTATACCTTTAATTCCTCAATTCTTTAGCCTTCATTTATAATGATTTTGCTTCATATTTTAATTTTTAACTTGTTAATTATTTAAATTATATTATACACTAATATTTTTTATATGCATGCCGTTGTTGTTTGTAAATAGGGTATATGCAGCAAAAACTTTGAATTGTACACTCAATTGTAATGACAATCTATTGATGACGACTCTGTTGGTAACTTAAACAAATATACCTATAGTATAATGTACTCTTATAAAAAGCATTATGAAAGTATTGTTCGAAAGTTTTTGAAGTAAAAACTTCACTAGGCGTGTTAAGCGGTATTTTTGACAGCACATAAACTTATGATTTCGGGTCAGCGACATGCTAGTAAGCTGACCGACCATATTGCGCTTGTGTCATACTAGCGACGCGTAGTATAGCGGCCTGTGTACATAATGCAATTGTTCCCATCTAATAACGTACGTACGTACGTGTTTCGTTCGCTTTCACGTCATAACTACTCAAGTGATCATCATGAACGACCACTGGTTAATATAAATCTATGAACTACAGTCTTGTAGCTATAAATCTCCCATAGCATACTGATAAAATGCATTTATCGTCTAAATTATTCCTATCATATAGTTCTAGGACAAATACTACGCTTTTTAATTACTCGTCATTTATGTGTGAAAAAAATGAAGTCGATAGATATAACTTCCGATTACAGTTGACGACCAAAATGAAATGTACAATTTAAAACTTCCAGCAAAGAGCAGCTAAGCAACGACGCGTCGTTCCGCAAGCTCGTCAGCGAACAGTCGACGGCGTGGAGCGAGCTCGTCGCCAAGCACAGGGTCGAGGAGTGGACCAGCGCCAGGAGCCGCCTCAACGAGCAGCGGGACCTGCTCAAGAAGATGATGGAGCAGACCCAGCTGGCGCAGGTCAAGCAGCTGGACGCTAAGCATGAAAGGTTACTCGAGTTTAAAACTGAAATCAGAATTACTTTAATCAATTTAGGTCTTGAGAAGGTGCTCATGAACGTCAAAACTACCACCGGTTCAGACAAACAACACAGTCATCGGAAGGAACCGGCAAGAAACTCGATCTGTTTTATATATATTTTTACAAACATACATTCGTGTTTGGTGGATGCACAGAGAGAGACGTCTCCTTCCTTCATATACTGATCCACTCTATAATAGCCCTCAGAGATTCAAACTCGCTTGACACGGTGCTTGAACGCACTCTCCGGCAAATCGGTAATTTGCTTTGGAACTTTGTTATAAAACCTAACACTATTACCAAAAACAACTGTTTTGGTCTTAGTGTGCATGAAACATAGATTGACCAATCTATTATTGTTTGTGGTATTTAAATTATCTTGGTCTTTTACTAAATCTAGCTTATCTCAGTTTTTGCGAACATACATTAAATTATCAAGGATAATTTGATGGGAGGGGGGGGATAATTTGATAGAGGCAGGAGGGCAGAGTTAAGATACCGAACTCCTGAAACTTAGTCTTTAATGATTCACGAGGCAGCATATTATAAATTGCTCGAATTGCCCGTTTTTATAGTAGGAATATGGTGTCCACCTCAGCTGCTGTCCCCTACAACAAAATACTTTAAAGCATTAAGCTATGGAAGTAAGGTATTAATATATTCAATTTGTTTTTAATCAGAGAGCTAAAGGAAATGAACGCGCGACAAGCCAAGATCAGTATGGAGACCAGCAAGGAAGTCGCCAACGACAAGACCCTGAAAACTAAACAGGAGAAGGACAGACGGCTGAGAGAGAAAAAGCAAAATAATACTAAAAAATTCATGGACGAACGAAAGGTAATCTATACTTATAAATAAATAAAATTAAATATGTTGTTTGTTCGGTACTTATTTTCGAAACGAGTACATTTTAATTTAATAGACTTAAAAATATATAAAGTCAACATTTAATCTAAATAAAACTCGCAGTTCTCGATGAAACCGTTCTCGGCAGTACCAAATTATAATAATAAAAATATAACCATACATCCGGACATGCGTATATACATATATGGATTAGTTGTACGGAATTAACAAAAAGTAGAATATCTCATCCAAAAATTAGGGTAATTCTGGGACTCGATAAACGTAATGTGAAATATTTTTATCTTCTACACATAAAATATAGTATGAAGATAACAAACAATGCAGACAAAGTGACCAGTATCAGTTCGTTTTTTTAGATTTTTTAGGTCATTATGTTATCATTAAATATTTAATATTTTAGACACAAACTATCAAGCAGAATCGCGAAAAGGACAAACTGAAAGCTACACACGATAAACAAATGGAGGAACTTTCCAAAGATGTCGATAATGTAAGTATCTAGATGTAAATATATCGCCAGAGACACAGTGCCTAGACGAGATTCCGCTTTTTTCAAGTGGATTCCACTTATAGAAGATTGGTTTTCTTCTTTCCAATATATATGCTGCAGACTGTTGGTCCGCACCTATGTTTTTGTTTCCTTTAATTTATTATATACGTCATAATCGTTGTATCTGCGAACAATTATTGGGATTTTTTATCAGTTTTTTTTGTCCTAACTATACACTACTTTTGGACGGATTTTTAATGAGGTTATGGCTGTTGCATTTTGATCCTTTATGGCTTTATGCTTATGGCAACAACTTATAGAAGTTTGTGTATACGCTGTACCCTAGGATGTGCCAAAAGAAATGTTTTTTTTTTTCGCTTTGTAACTTCATTGTTATTAATACGAAAAATTAGCTCAGGTCTTCGCTATAGAGCGTCAAAACAACTACAAAATTGCTATTTAAGTTAATATAGACTTTTTTGGCACACCCAAATATACACATAATTATTTCATAAGAGCACACAGCAATAACCGAAATTACTAAATAACTCCTTTTAACACCTCGGCCGATTTTTGAAGACCCGAATCTGAAAATTACGAATTCTGTTTTAAATATGTAACGAGTTTTTAAAATTATAATTTTACAATTTTTATAACGTCTACATTCGCTTGTATAGAGCTTAAACCCTTATGGCTTTGGACAGTTCAGGTGTTAAACCATAAGGGAATTGTACCCAAACCACGTGACCCATATCTGACAATTTTTTAACCCCCTCCCTCCCTCCCTCAGTGTCTACTCGTGGTATATGAGAACACACCCCTTCTAGTTTCACGTGGTAATTTTATAAATACGATTTTTAATATTTTTTTGCAACCAGAAAGTTAGCAAAATATATTTGGCTCATATTTGTGTTTATTAATACAGTGCTTGCCGCGCGACACCAAAAGTGCATGGATACGTATAGTTACCAGTGAAAATAGCATATTACACTAGCGGGCCCGGCAGACGCTGTCCCGCCCTGACTATAAAAAAAAACCTTGACAAATTATATACTAAAACATTCCTCATGAATCACTGTATCCACTGGTGAAAACCACATGAAAATCCGTTCTTTAGTTTTTGAGTTTATCGCGAACAGACAGACAGACAGACAGACGCGGTGGGAGACTTTGTTTTATACTACGTAATGATACCTAGGTCAGTAATAGTCTCAAACCACATGTAATTGTTAGCCTAAACAAAGCCGAGGCTGACAAACATGTGATCTGTGACTTTCTTATTTACTGCCAAAGTTGTGTATACTATTTTTCAGCTCAACGGAACTGGAAAGTGGCAACTTCGTTTAGCGCTGCAACCAGAATAATATATAAAAATCCAGTGTCACGGTGTTTGTCCACAATGAACTCCGAATCTACTCAAACGATCTTCAAGAAAGTTGACATTTATGTGTAATAAGGTCCAACTTGAGAGATACGATAATTTATATTTCGAAGAATGGCTTCAATATTTTTTAAATTAAAAATTGAATTATCGGTGATGTTGATTATTATTATTAATTGTACGTTTCGTCAGATGGCGTTTTAAATTAGTTTTCTGACAGAAAACTATAGTACCGACTGTTATAGATATCTCATAGATGGCGCCACGTTTTAATTTTGACAATAGTTTACCATAATTTTAATTCAACATATTTTTTGCTGAGCCACAGCAACGCGTGGCCGGGTCAACTAGTATCGTATATAAACCACATATATATTAATTTTCCAGCTGATCGAAATGTACAAAATGGAGGAGACAGAATTCGACATGGCAAGTAAAACGGAATTTTTTGCATGAAAGTATCCCGACATAGCTCCACTGTTGGAAAACTGACAGAAAAAAGTGTGAGTGTTTAAAAAAATATGTGATCTCTGAATTAATATTATCTGTACCTACAACTAAATTTTAGCAATCATAAAGATAATTGTAAACCAATTCTGTTGTTCGATTCTAAATCTGTGTGTGCAGAGAGAATACTGCTCTAGAGTTTGAATATTCTTCAAATTTAACTATCAATGCATATTATAATAAAATACACATATAAAGATTTGTAATTGTAATGTATTAGTTATAAATCGTAAGGGAAAATAATCTAATGTTCATATTTATTAAAGAAGATTTCATGTTATACACGTTTAGACTTGTAGGTCTTTGATATTGGCGAATATTTCCGCGGTGCCAAAACAAAATAAAGAAAAGAAGACTCAACTGTCAAGTTTAGGGTTACCAGCGATGCTATTCGAATCTAGTATAGTAATATTTTTAAATGTCAATCACTGTATTCTTATATGAGAGTAAGAGGATAAAATATATTATGTCAACAATGATATTTAAAAAAAAAAACAGATGACATTATGTTACTTGCAAGTGATAGTGTGTTTTTTTTTTAATTTTATTTGACGCATCATCGAGTACAAAATAATAATACAGTAGATTATTTAATAATACATAGAATAATACACTCAGTGTACATACAAATTTCTAAAAGATTATTTCGTTTTCTTTAATACAAACAGGGTCATACAAAGTGTCTTTTAAGACTTAGTCACATTCGCAAACACATGTTCACTGTTCTTTATACAGATTAAATATGGGTTACTCGTGACCTAATCGTAATGGTCATTTTTTTTAGCATAGTAAAAATACGGTATACTAATACAGTATTTTTATGAGAATCACAAGTAGATACGCAAAGTTTGGGTTAGTTCATTGTGGTTAATTTTATCATGTTGAGATTCGCGATTTTAAATACGAATTTTAAACTCGAATTACACGAGATATAAGCTGCAAATATCTCAACTTAAAAATACACGTATATAGAAATTTAATCATCAATTATAAATTACTTGTGTATCAATTAATCAATTTAGATGCATATTTTTCTTTATCTTAAGTTATCTGTAATTAAACGATTATAGATCAATTATTGTTTGTATCGTTATAAATATCAGTTGATTATATCAAAAATCAATATACTGCAGAATATAATGTAGTATTTAGAAGTTTTTAGTAACTCCTCAAAAGAATGTAAAAAAATCATTTAAGTTCAAAGACAGGATCGGATTTAAAGAAAAGCAATAGGGTCTTTAGACCCCAGACTAGATAAATATAATAACGTCTATGACTGACAAAGAAGAAAAAAAACATATTTATTTACCGGGACTTTCGTGTTATCCCATGACTTTTCAAATCTTAAATCCGGTTCTGTCAATAGAATATTTATATATATATATATATCTTGATGTATCAAGTATTTATGACTTTTTAAAATAGGTATCTTAAGTATCTACATAATAATTACACTGCAGATAATAAAACTATTATGTAAGTTTTTTCAGTGTATATCTAGTCTCGAATGCAGATCTCTAAGAAACTGTTTTCGTTTTGTTTTATAAGTACAAGCTTGTACCTAAGTATTTAATTATTATTATTTACAAATTAATCATTTATCAGTCAATATGCCTATATTGATTCATATCTTAGTAATATTTTTATGTAGATAAATAAATAACATTTAGAATATATTCAATTTAATGTTTATTTCTATGAATTGTTTTAGTGTTTAGTTTATAATGTTATGTAATCAAATTATTCGGTAATCATTGTGTAAGAAACTTAACGATCTGTTTAAATTATAGGAAAAAAAAATAATTTATATAACAAAATATCTATAAAATAGCGTTTAGAAAATATATTTAAATCTATCATCAACTAAAATTAATATATTTTGCGGGCATTGGTTTCAAATGTGTACATAATATTTCAATACAACAGTAACATCAGTTCTAATCAGTGCTCTCAAAATAAAATTACAACAATATCTTGATATGATATTTACAAATTATAGAATTAAAATCATTCCACTCAGTGCGATCATACTTGTTGTTAGTGGACCAAATGTGTAAGTTTCATTTCTTATCATACGTAATATCTAGCCAAAGAATTTTCTCACGTTTCGAATTAAATAGTTACACATATATTTAATTTTTTTAATATTAAAACTAACTCAATTCATTTAAATTACTATTAAAATTATTTTCTGTACATCCAAAAACAGTACTTATTTTAAAAATAGTTGCCAGAAGTGATGTTTCGAAATAATGCAATTCTTAGTAATTTTTATATGGCTTCTTCAATACCAGCAACACCATCAGTTAATTATATAAGATAAAATTATTTGCATAAGTTGGATTCTAGTCAATTTAATTCAAATCGTTATTTTTATTAAAATATGCTACATCTTTTAATATAATGTCTACAAGTATAGAGTATTAAGCTGTACCTATTTATAATTAGTATAATATTCTAGAACAATGCAGTAGGAACATTCATTTTGATTATCAATATCGATCGATATATTCATAGATGTTTTTTTCCAAAAGAAATTTAGTATTTCTTCTACATTTGGAGTGTTGCCTGATTTAAAAAAATCAATTACATATAAAATTAGCCATCTTATGGTATCTAAACTAATGAAATAGATTTAAGAATTATAGTGAGAGTAAATGTAAGCGTTTATCGAGTACAAATGATAATTAGAATGTTATATTGTTCGATTTGGATAATAAAATTATTCATTTTGTCGTTTCTTAATATTCTGAAGGAAAAAAATTGTTCTGTAATATTTTCAAGTGAAAAAAAAAATTGTAATAAAATTTATAATTCCTTAGATTTTTGTATATTTAATGTGATATGGAGATAAAAAAACAGAATTTGGCCTATGTGTATGAATGTGTGAGTTAATTCTCTTTTAAAACTTTTATAACTCGTAAGGATTTTACCAAACCCTATGTCCTACGTAGTAGTGACTTATATACAATGTAAGATGTTTTCTTTCGTTTATACTTAGCACTATTATTAGCACGTCATGTCTCATAATGCACGTTATTGAATGGAAATATAACAAGCACTTGATGTATCTTGGATTTTGAATATCTGTTACAAGCAAATATTTGAGGTAACATAAAATTGTTTGAAATAAAAAAATTGCACTATTTCTATATTGTGCATACATTAACCATAATATGTCGTTTAGCTTTTATATGCACAACATTATGTTGGCAGAATGATGCACTAGAAGGTGGTTGGCATTACTTCATTATTCTGCGCACCTCACTTTAAAATTTTACTAATAAAATCTATCAATGTGTTCTGGCAGCTATAGTACTTAACAGCGAGTACTGATTTTATCCTGAAACTTGTCAATCGAAGAGCGTCACTTTACATAAGCTGAAATTATGCTCCAACAATCGTATCTTAATAATATATATTTTACCTCAAATACTTGATTTTATTTAACAATTAGCTATAAGTGGAGTAAAGCATATATTCTAAACTGATATAGACATGTTGCTATTTATTGGATTTTCTTAGCAGATTGTAACCATTACGAGGTATTAATAATATAAATTATTAATAATTTTTCGCTAATGTTTAATAAAACACATTGTATCCAAAGATTTCTTTATTATCTCAAGTACAATAATTAAATATACATTCAAAAGTTACACTTGTCTATTATTTACAACTACTTTTATTAAATTTACTAATAACCTTAAAACGTGGGCAACACTGATTTTTCATAAGACATTGAAATTAAAAAGAGGAAACATAACACATTGTTACTTTTAAACTTACGCCTAAATAGGTTCTGTAACTGATAATATAGTCAATACAATCCTTACAAGAATACGAAAAATAGTTTCTTCTCGTCATACAGCTTTGAAATCATTCCGGTTCAATATTCCTTGAATGACAAACAAAAACGCATAAACTTCGTTTTATGTATAACTATAGTTACATATATGTAAGAATGTAATTTCTTTAACACTGTACAACATTATTTCAAATAACAGTAATATTATTGCAAAACACCATACCAGTGATTGTAATCCGGTGAAGCTGTAAGCCCATGCGAGGTCAATAGCGTAGTCAGTTCGAGAAAAAGAAACCATATCAGTGAAAAAAATGGTTCAATTTCATGCCTGCATAGATTTATATTATTTTACCATTCTCTTTTAGTATATACATTTAAACTTTATAACATAGTTCTTGCCCTTTCTCTCTATGGCGAAGTATCTATTTTTGATTCATTCTGTGGCAAAACAGTTATGTTGAAAACTATTTTACTCTCATTTTGCTCATGGAAATTTCACTTATATGAATGTCAGTCATAATACCTTTTTTTGTATGACTGATTTTAAGTTAAAAGTTAGTCAATTCATCAAACCTTCTACTTCTATTTTTTTTACCAGTACTACTTATGAAACATTAACTGAGTCACATATACATATAGAATCTATTGTAAAATTATTTAAAAAATAACTCACAATAACTATCCTTATTAATAACAAATACTTGTAATTTGATTTAAAAAATGTTTAATACATTATTTATTGTTGTTCATGACATGTTTTAATTTTGAAACCCAGTGTTGCCATTTGTATATATTTTATATTAATTTTTACTAAAATGACTACTTATACTAGGATTTGGTGAGTAAGTTCTTGGAGACCATGTTGATTTCATACTTCTGATTTTCTTTCTTTCTCTATACAAACTTTCTTGTTGAACTGGAATAATCAGATACAAAATTATAATACATGCGAAAAAGGACAAATAAGTTCAATAAGGCCTAACCCATAACTTAATATTGTAGTAATTTGTCAAGTTAATAAAATTCTGGTACTGGTCTATGCTGTAATAAATTTACTTTAAAAAAAGGTAAGGTTTTTTAGAATCCAGGACTTATTGTATGTAGTAGTATCTTGATTATAGAATGAGTGGAGCCAATAATAATAAATTTCAGGTATCTAATTTTATATTTCACATATACTTAACAACTATATATAGAACTGAAGCTTATGATACGGTATTATCCCACAAAAGTCAGTCATGGGTGAGGGCACTTCTCAGTGCAATAGTAAGCCATATTGACTTTTACTGTGGGAAGGATATTTACACTAAGATTTAAACTTAAACAAGAGTACCTTGACATATGAACACTGTGTTATTACAAAAAGTTAAATAGGTAGTGAATACTTGCTTTAAAAACGTTTGGGTATAGTCCATGACAAACATTTTAACCGCTCTGGAGTAGATGCGCAGAACACAAATTTAAGTATCAGAGGGACGTAGTGAGGTAAAAGGGGACCAAGCTCGCCCGCGCGCGTAATTCGCCCCCTATTTCACCCACGGTGACACATGTGTTCTGTCATTACTAGTTGCAGTACAGTCGCATAAAAAAGTCAATTTAGTTTTGTTGTTGTTAATTACATGTTATTGCTATTTTCGTTGTTTCTTTTTCTCGTATATTTGTCATAATTAAAAGACCCATCCACTTCAAAAATGATGTTTCTATGAAAGGCATTGTTTATTTTATTTTTATTACAAATTATTTATTTATTTTGAATGTATTTTATTCACAATAACAAACCAGGTGAATAAATGTTATTTGGATTTAATTATAACTGACAAATACATGATGTGGCGAACTGTTAATATTTTAGCTTTATCTATTACTTTATCATTCAGCTCGTCCATTTCTAGTTTTTACTGTTATTTAATTACCCCAGTAATAATTTCATTTTTATTGTTTGTTCGTTTTTATCTCTGATTCTTTACAAATATTCTATAGGTCTATATATCTTGTATATATATGTATATGGCCGCTTAATGCATGTAAACAGGTTTTCGTAAACCAGCTGTCAAACCGTTTACAAGACGACACAATCGGAATTAAACTTTCATTTCACATACACAAAATCTTCTGAAAATAGCAACATGGTCGTTATACTGATACATTTTTATTACTTAATGTAACAGGCAAATATCTACTTGAATCATAATTCATTAAGACCCAATATACTGTACGTATAATATCAAGACAAGTTAAAGATTTATAAACGTAAATGTTAAATTCCTATAATCCTATAATAATATTCTGAATTTGTTTTGTATTAATCTTTTGACTGTACTATGCGCAAGACCGAACTTAAAGCTATATTCAGAGCGGCCAAAAACGAGGACTCGGACTATACTTTCGTATTAAATGAACTGCACTCGCCGAACGTTCGACATCTTGCTCTTTTATCTCGGTTTGGTTAGGTTAGGTTAGACGTGCGAAAGAGGATAACGCGAGCTTGCCCCGGCAGCGGTCGGCGAGCGCGGTGCATTTAATAAGAAAGTACCCAAACTTTTATAAAGCAAGTATTCAATACATATTTAACTTTTTTGTAATAACACGGTAACGCTTTAAACTGACATCCAGTGTAAATTTTTATGATTGAAATTTAAGAAAATAAATATTACTGCACTCACACTTTATTATGTAGCTAAACGAAAGGCAGTAATTGTAACATAAACTAGCTAATACGAGTATTTTATTTGCTTGGTTCAACAATATAGTATTACTATATTTACTTTCATTGAGTTGCAGAAATTTAATCTGTGAAAACTTGATGCCTGATACTATAGTAATTTAGTATCAATATAAAGTTTACAGTAGACTTAAAAAACACATAGACTTCAATTAATTTACATCCTGAGCTATTTTTAAATACTTTATAGGTTTTAGTGTATGACCACAATCTCATATGTTGAATGACAATGTTGCATAAGATGGTAAACATGCAAAACCTAGAGCAGCCTAGCTTTCCAGTGTAACAGCTGGAACACACCAACAGGTCCTTGGTGGCAAATTTGCAACTAAAGCATATAAGCAAGCCAGGTGAACTTAGAAAAAACTGCAGCATTATATGATATTTTTAAAATGTCTCTTTCACCAGAAGTTCAGACTCAGACCCAAGGATTTGAATCTATATCAATCAACACAGTGACGAGAACAAGCTGTTAACTAAGCGATCATCTCTTCAATATATACTTGTGTTTGGAAAACCCTTGACAAATAATAAAGGATGTTATTTTTTTTTAAATTTTATCAACAAATTAGAATCGAACATTTTAGCCATTGGAATGAGGACTTTACAGGACTGCATTTGAAATTCGCATCCTGAAATAAAAATTGAGGAGGGTGAGAGGGGCGGAGGAGGGTGCTGACTACCCTTCTATACCTCTCCCCTGCTGCGGAATGTCATAGTTACTGAGATATTTATGATCAAAGTTTTGCGGTTATGTCCGAACAATCATTGGTAATTAGTTTTGTTTAAAATTACTAAGTTGGTAATTTTTAAGTTAAAACAAAACTTTTTTTTTTCTCGTACTGACTACGCTATTGACCTTGCAAGGCCTTTACAGCTTCACCGGACTACGTAAAATCAAACAGTTTGTACAATACTATATCTATATACAAGTAGAGTAAGAAATTATTTTGTGAAAAGTGTAAATTTTGTAGGAATTTAAAATAAATTTTAAGTATGTAAAAATCTTGTAACAGTACTAAAAGTTATAGTAATTTTGCATAAAAAACGGTTGAGTATTCAACTAAAAAAATTATAACTTATATGAAACTATGCATTAACAAATAAATTATTGATGGAAAAGCATAAATCTTGAGAACAAAAAACAATTATTTACAATAAACTTCTGTCCTCATTTTTCACCAAAATATTTCACATTTAAACTCACAGTGCTTAAAAAAATGTTTAACTTAAACGAGGAATTTGATATGTGTTTGCAATACTAACCTACATAGAGGAATAGGGCGGGAGCAAAGCGAGGTTCTATACCTACCACTATTTCTATATTAACTTAACATGACTTAGTCAGTTTTGCTCTAACTAGTTCACTCGCACTCTTCACCTACTCGCCTGTGTTATATGTGGAAAGGCATAATGATCATACAAATAATTTATATTATATTTTTTCCTAGGATTGAAACAGTTGAGTTTTGGATTAAACATAATAAAAATAAAACAAAAAATATAAGATCGCAGCTAACATTCAGATTGTCATACAAATAATTTATATTGGATTTTTTGTTTTTTTTTTTTACATAATAGTGGACAATTATAAAATAACAATAAATATGTATAAAACAACATAGTTATAGTATTATAAACCTTAAAATTGCAGACCTGAAGGTAAAATCACGTTATGTTACACATAAACTCAAACACATAAAAAAACTACACATCTCTGCGGGGTGACGGGGGTGTCTTTTGATAGGGACAATCAACCCATATAAAAAGTAACCTTTAACAACCCCAAATTCGTGATGCGAATTTCTCATGCCAACCCGACTTTACCTTGAACAACAGTAGACAATTTGTGTTATTACAAAAAGTGTGATATTTGAGATTACTATTGATGCTACCGCTATAATTATACGAAAAACGCCTATGTCTCTATCTCATCGTGCTTTGAACAAGCGTCCGTCTACAATTATGTCAGACCGAGCTTAGGTTATAAAAAAAAAGATATTTACTATATGGATCGTAAGCCAGGAACTCCAATTTATCTGCCAACCGTTCTCTTATTCTTGTCTGCTGATGTCCAGAAACAGCGCTCTCCATTAAAACCATTACGTACCTAGAAAATAAATAAACTATACATCAAAAACAGGTTATTTTCCTATATAACTCTGAAAGTGAAATAAACACACCTGCTTTTAGCTTTCTTCAATAATATATTAGTTAAAAACATTGTATAGCAATTGCCTTTTCTTATGAATTTATTTATATACTGTGAGGGATAAAGAAATATTATTTAGAGATCAGATCAGACAATCGGAAAAGAAAACAATCGCGTAAACCAGTTTGGTTATGACAGTATTTTTTAATATGCGGATGCATAAAATGCGGACCTTTCTTTCTAATGCTCTTCGTATCTGAGGTTAGAAAGAGAAAGCTAATGTATAATCACATTAGTTTGACAGTAGTTATGGTTTTGAAACAGCTGTTTATTATAGATTTTTGCTATTTCTCAGAGATGAAACCTCCAGAGTCCATATATATTTACAGTTGTATGTTTTCGCATATGCATATCTCATTCTGTAGTACTACTGTACTATTATATTGTATTTTAATTCTACTTAAAAATAAAAAAATATTATTATCCATATATTCCATCATATAGGAATAAGTTTATAGAAAGAAAGAAAGAATATCTAGAAAACATTTTTTATTTGTTTTTGTAATTAATAAATTTTAATATATATTTGCTAAAAAAATTTATTTATTATTTTTTATGAAGTGTAACTTTTTACTGTAACTAATTTTAGTTATTTTTCTTAAAAACATAAGATTTTCAGTGTATTGTTTTACCATAGACAAAGTCATAAAAATATGCCACGCTAACAAAAATTTATAAAAAAAAATATTTATTTGACAGAAACGAAATAACGAAACACGTGCAATAAAATCTTTGCACTAACAAAAGCAGATAAATAATGTGGTAAAGTGAAATGTAATAGTTTATCAATAAATCATTTGTCACAACTGCCAAACAAAGGGACGAATCCTGGTAACATTCCAAAAACAAACTCGTTCGTGTGATGATGAACTTGTGAACCGGCGACGCCGTGCCGTTCTCGTGCGTTTCGAACTTTTTGTGTTTCCTCTTTGTTCTTTTTTCACATCGCAAATGAAGTGACCAATATTCAGTGCTGTGAATTTTATTAGTATATTCTTATACGTAGTTTAGTTATCACAAAAGAACAATGATAAATAACGAAATGGAGAATGGCGGCGGCGACGCCAACTGTAATAATGTGTCACCAACGAAACTCATGGTCAATTACATACCGGAGTTGATGACGCGCGACATGATGTACGCGTTGTTTTCGGCAATGGGGAAGATTGAAAGCTGCAAATTGATAGCAAATCGCGGCTACGGCTTCGTAGAATATGAGAGACACGAGGACGCGGAGAAGGCGCGAGCGGCGTTCAACGGTCTCCTAATGCAAGGCAAAACCCTCAAAGTGTCTTTCGCTCTTCTCAACCCCGAAAACAAGGTTAGCCACAAACCGGACACAGAGTCAAACCTGTATATAAGTAATCTCCCGCCTGACATGACCCTAGAGCGACTGAACAGTATATTCGGCCAGTTCGGTGTAATAACAAACAGCCGGGTGTCGCAGGGTATTGGATTTGTTTGCTATGAGAGCCGGCAGCAAGCGGAGGATGCGATAAAGCATCTCAACGGGCAATCGCCTATACCGGCCGCGGGCGCTATAGTTGTTAAATTCGCTAACAAACCGAACACGAATAAGAATGCACCGAGGCCGAGTCCGCGAGTCGCTGTCGGTACTGCGCCTATCGCGTACAACGGAGCGGCGACTGCGGTCTTCAACGGGACCGCTCCAACAGCGTTTAATGGAACCAACTTGAGCGCGGCATTCGGAGCACGTGCCGCGTTCGCACCGGGATTCCCACAAGCCTCACCGCCCCCGCTGTTGCCCTCGCCCGGTAAGGCGCTGCCCTTCATCAACAAGGGCCAGCAACGATTCAATCCCATGGCCGCCACGAATCATACACCCATACCATTGATCGGCGCGCCGGCGAGCCCTGTCCCGCTACTAGGAGCGCCACCAGCGCCACACCAAACTACAGTGTATGTATACAACATCGGTGAGGACACTGAAGAGTTAGCTTTATGGCAGCTCTTTGGTCCCTATGGTGCTATCGACTCTATAAAGGTGATCAAGGATCCTGAGACAAAGAAAAACAAGGGTTTTGCGTTTGTGAACATGCGTGAGTATGATGAGGCTGCTATGGCCATACAGGCGCTCAATGGCTACACGCTCAACGGGCAGGTTCTATCGGTTAGTTTTAAGACACAGAAGAGGAGCAATCAGTGAGTATGGACGCTGGAGACGCCATCTCCCCTGTGATCGTTCCCGAGCCCAAATCTTTAATGAATTTTCATTCCAATCTCAAAATATTTTTGTAGCGGACAAGCGAGATCCTCTATGTGCATTTCAAATGTAGTCACATAAGTATTTTTGTAAGATTTTAAATAGTTTTATATTTCTCGAGAGAGCGACATGACTGTGAATTTAGTTGGCTTGACAGTATCTTATATGTGTACTCACTTTATATGATATGGTATTATTATATTATTGACTATGTATGGACCTGTCGCACTATGTATGTTGTCCGGGGGGTGAGCCGGGGTGCTCCGCCTTGCACAAGCGCCCCCATCACCCTCTTTATCCTCCAGGTATTTTATTTTCTGTAATACAAATCACTGTATGTTTTTTATCTTTAATAAATTTCATGTTTAAATATAGTTTATTGTATATTTCTCTATTTTGTTTTTTCTATATACATCTTAATACCCGCCCTGTCATGTCCTTATTTAATATAATATATAATTCATTATATTTGTGGCAGTATGTGTAGATATAACTTGTATATAATTGTGTGTATTTTGTTGAAGCGGCAGGTCAGCTGTTTAAAACTGCTTCAATATTGCATGTTGTTGTAGTAAAGAGCAAAAATAAGTTTTTATTTGTTTATGTTACCTCAGGTTTATTGTTTTTCCCGTTCATTACTTTATACATTATTGTTTTTGGCTCAGTTTAACGTCAGGCCATCTAATTTCGAATAATCTCAGAATTACCTTCCGTCAGAGTCATGGACAATTTATTTAGCTTTAATTATGAGGTTTAGGTATTCCAGTTGACACTTTAGTGTAGCTAAAACAAACGCGTGACGTTCTTCATTCCTATACGACCTAGTCAGTAAGTTATTTCGAATTTAATAATGGCGTAGTGTACAAAAATCGCCATAAGATTGTGACTGCCACAAATTAGTGTTAAGCAAAGTAAAATTGTGCCTAAATCGTCGTATACAGCACGTAAATATGTATCAAACTATAGGAGTGAAAGTAGAAAGTAAGTATGTGGAGCTATGGTGAGTAATAATGAATTATTGTTATTTTAATTGTGATTGTCCAAGATTACATTTACAAGACCTGGGGTTCGGGCACTTGTTTCAATTCACAGAAAGAATGAAAAATAGTCTTATTTCGATGTTGACTACATTCTAGTCATATAAATGAATGTGTAGTTTATATTGTGGGGTATAAAATTTTATCAGTTTCTTTGCAGTAATCTCAAGTGACGTAATGTGTTAATTTGATGTTTTTTTTTCAATGCGATAGTAAATGAATATATATAAAGTACATTTAACTATGTAGCAGTTGGGTTAATAATTTTATTGTATTTGAATAGCTATTATCAGACAAGGACGCAGGTAGTTATAGAGATGTATCATTTGAATATAAATATTTTGAAATGGGGGCAAAGAATCGTCACGTCATTTGAGATCAGTATCCAAGATGTATTTTTCAAACTTGACTATTACGAAGTTTAATTTACTGGATAATTAATACATATGATGTTAAAAATGTGTTCTTATCCTGATTACTTGGCTTTCTAGTGTTTTCGTATACCTACATTTGTTGCAGTACTTTTATAGATTGTTCAACAGTTTCTCATTATGGTAATTTTAATAGCATTTATAATTAAAATTCCGATGTGTGTGTGTGTTGTAATTCTCTTAAAAGGCTTGACTAATTTTAATGCAGTTTTTTACTTTGGGGACATTGGGTTTTTAGTTATAGTTGAACCTGGCAGGTGGTTTTATTGTTTAGGGCTATATTTTGTCGATTTTCCGACTACATTTTTTTGCTAATATTTTTTATTGGTTTTTTCATACAAAAACATATAATCATAAAAAATATTTTTGCAGCAATTTTGGACATTTATATTTTTTTTTATTCCTGTTTTATTAAGATCTAAGACAATATTCTATTAAAAGATAAATATAATA
Organism: Antheraea yamamai; assembly: GCA_036509395.1. Lineage (NCBI taxonomy): Eukaryota > Metazoa > Arthropoda > Insecta > Lepidoptera > Saturniidae > Antheraea > Antheraea yamamai. The sequence goes on from AP028441.1 coordinate 2,192,805, forward strand.
TAAAATGTAATGTATACGAGTATATTATAATACAAATCTTAACTAATATTATAAATACGAATATGAATTTGTTTGTCACGCTAACTACCTAACCGCACCTACGCAAACGAACGTCTTGAAGTTTTGCATCCAGTCCAATCCAGTTGGCATACGTCCCGGGTACAGAGAGGCATATATGGTACTTTTCACCCACAAAAGAAATCCTTCACTGTACTGGGGGATAGGTCAAATTTATATTATTGCGAACGAAGCCTCAGGCAGAAGCTAGTTAATTATGTTTAATTATTATATTAGAGTTTGTGGCAACGTGTCGAATGGTAATTACGCTAACCGTATCACAGAAAAGGAAACCATTTTCAACCTTCAAATATGAATTAATCTATTCGGTATTCTCAAAAATGTTATACACAAATTCGACGTTTGAACCCATATGTCAACAGTAGCTGGTACCCGCGGCATTCTTTGTTACCTATTATCTTAATAATTAATAATTTTATGTACAAAGAAAAAGAAAAGTAAAGATATCACTTGCTTAGAATTTTTTTTTAAACAATATTATTTGTTTACTTACCCAATCCTGTGCATGCGTACCACACCGCTTGCTCCACTTCAGCACGTCGTTGAAAGCGTAGTGCTTAGAAAATATACTTTCTTGAAAATTTAATAATTTTGTATCCGACTCCGTCCGCGTGGGACCTAATGTAAAAAAAAACCGTGACTAATAAAATAATCTAAATGTATTAAGTCCATTTACTTATCTACTGTTCTCTCGTACTTAAGCCGCGTCGTCATTAAAATTACAATAACTTTTGAAAGAGTGAATCGATTTTAATGAAACTAAGACTAAATGTTACTCGTGGATATGCTTTATAATTTTCCTGGTTTTATCGTGAACGCAGTACTTTAACAGTGATGCGAGTCCCTCAAACAGTCAGACATTTCTAAAAATTATTGAAATGTATTTTATTAGTTATTCCAAGACACCAGTAACAACTTTTTTTCACAAATGTCTAAAAAGTAGATGTTAGATTTACATTTTTATTATAAGTATAGATGAATATATCCTGATAATTTTATTTAGATAGTGATTAACTGTCTAAGCAGTAAAAGTAAAAAAAATTGAACGAAATCTATCCCAATAGTGTTCATCTATCCTTTTAGTTATATAGATGTATACATATATGTACATTGTACTAATGTGTTCATACACTAAGTAACGTAAGCACAGGAATAGATAACAACGCTTCATCGCATCGATAACAGAGTCACTAGCAAAACAATACTCCATTTAAAAAAATGAAAATATGTAATATAAGGTCTGTTGTAGTGGATACGGGAATTATTTCTAATATTTTCGGTTATAACTCTACTGAATATTCTTTAATAAATAAAATGGTATGACCCCTTTTATTTTTCTATTACATTAATATTCTATTCATTAATTATTTATTAATTCCTTATTATTAATTACTTATTCATTAATTTCTATTACATTGTATACCTACATTAAAAAAGAATTTAATTTTTTACCATTTTAAAAAAGAAGGTTATAAATTCGGTTGGATTTTTGAAATATTTGATACCTCAGTAATATGTCATATTTAAACCGATTTGGAATTTATTTTCATTATTGAAAAGAGAATATTTTCAAAGATGTCCCGTTTTCGTTCGCATTTGGCCTTTAATTTCGAAGATTAGTCGGAGAAATCCAACAAATGGAATAGGAAATGTATATTATTAATTGAGATATTTGTAATATTATGACAGTGCAAAGCTATGTACCTAACTATTATCAAAAACGTTCTCGTGAATTTTTAAAGGTAATCTACCCTTATTTAAGTAGGTCTTACTTTTTTTTTTATTTTTGTGATATACATCTATTAGTAACATCACTGATCATAAATATGATGATAAAATTGTTTTTGTCTGTTGTGTGACCGGATTATTTAACGCGAGAATTGTTTTAATGAAATTAATTCACTTTAGCCATTTTACAATTGAGACAGTATTATATAATTGTCAAAACTACTTTTAGAAATAGTAAAGTAATCAAATAATTATGTTTCGGTTTTTTTCAAACAATTGCCATGAAATTTTGTACATAAGATTTTGTATATGTCATCGCAAAATTAATATTGTATAAAAATTACAAATACCACTTTTGAAAAAAAAACATGTATATTACAAAAATACAATAACGATTTGAAAATAATCGTCACATAAAAGAATATGTGTGTGTGGAACTAGTATCATATAAGATAGGCCAAAAAAAGTTTAACTTTAAGATAGTATAACTACATTTGGCCTAGAATCAAACATACTATTGGAAGTTCTCTACTGTCTGACCAATTAAATATCTTCTGTATATAAATAGGCAGTGGGAAAACCGTTAAGAACATCTCGCTGCTCTATTTCTCAGTCGATTTTCTTCATTCTTTTTTATTTTGTAGCTATTGACGAGCTTTAGTGTTATCGATAAAAAAATGGTTTTTTTTTCTTTATGGTCGAAGTTTGAGCACTCGTAAGAATAAGAATTAAAATTTCGAGATAAACTTGAAATGTCGTTCATTGAGATTGAACTGAATGTTCGGTAACAAAAGGCATAGGTACCATGTGACCATTTTGTTTAACGAGGGTTGTGTATAGCCAGGTAACTTACACGCTGCGGTATACATTTTATTATATGTGGCAACGTACAATTCGGGTTAAATAAATTGAAAAACAAACATGTTTTGGTCTCAATTGTTCTCCTTTTAACAAAAAAACCAATCAACTTTCGTTGACGTCTGTATAACTCTACATCCAGTTGGTCATTTAGCTTCGAATTTATTGTTTTGTTTTCTAAGAACTGCTGAATAATGCTTGTTTCTTCCAGTAACATAAGTTTTGCAGGTTCGTTCGAATCGGTCTTATTTTTGTCTTTGAAACTACTATGGTATTTTAGTTATTCTTTTATTATAGGCATTATGGTCAGAGTTTCACAAAAAATGGTCACTGTTTTATTTTCTTTGAGAGAAAATTTTGATTTAAATAAGATTTTATAATCTTTTTTTGTAATTCTGTATAACCACATTTAGTGTTACCAGCGTTTAACTGGTCCAGATTATTATTTTTCCAGTATAACTTTATAATAGACCGGGATCAAAAGTAATTTAAATAGAAAAGCTTTGAATATGATGGTAGATTAATATAGGAGTAGCGGGAGACCGATAAAGGAATGGATGGACTGTGTGAAACATGATATGTGTGTAAAAGGTGTGAATACTTAGATGACATCTGATAGGCGAGAGTGGATAAGGAGAACATATTGTGCCTACTCTACAATAGGTGGGATAAGGGTAAGAAGATGATGATGAGCAAAAGCAATTGCCTTCCAAATTACTCACTCTAAACTTGGAAGTGTTGTTGGCTTAATTGCTAGCGTGTTCGGACATCGCGTCGATGGACGCAGGTTCGTTTTCTTGCTATAAACACGGAGCTTTCGCTGAGGGAAAACATCCTGATGAAACCATAGAATGGTGGTAGGGCTTTTTCCAAGTCTGCCTGGCTAGCTATTACCCTCAACTTGATAATTTGTCCCCAAGCACCTGTTGGTGTGTTCCGGCATCAGCACTTGAGATTCAGTCCCCTCTAAGCTTAACGTGTTTACCATCTGAGACCACATCGTCACTCGATATCAGATGAGATTATGGTCAAACTCTAAAAAATCTGTAAAGTATAAAAAATAAACTTTTTCGCAGTGACAAAGATTTTGAGAAAAACTAGATGAAGAGTTTGGAACAATCGTGAGATTTGATTTGGCTACATGTGTTTGTGAGCCTAATGTCAACGCTAGAAATACGTGTGAGGTTGTGTGTCTAATGTTGCCAAAATAATAAAGATAAATTCCACTATTTCTTATTGAACAGTTGTACCACTCCAGTAGTTCATCTGAAATCATGCACCTCGATAATTCCTATACGCTTATATTAAACCGGATCGTACCGAAATTTACAGTTTTCATGAAAAGTTTTTCTTTAGCAATGAATATTTCTTGGTTCCTGCTGCATTCATTGTTTCTTACTATACCTATCTCTAATGTTTCTGAAGTTTTAAGGGTTTGTAATTTTAACTGATCATCTTGGAATGGTTTTCCCTAAAACAATAAATTCTCCACGGCACTGTGTAATTTCTATTTTGGATCAATATCGTTATTTTTTTCAACCCTTGCAGTTCCTTATCAAGTAATCACATTTTTATGTAACGAAGATTATTCTCCTTTTGATTTCATCGTGTTCATGATGAAAAGGAAGTAATCTTGCAAGGCGCTATATGCATGTTTTACAATAACTTGAGGAGAAATGTTTCACTGTAACCTAGCAACATTGTTGACCTTTGTTATCAGTAACAAGACCACGGAAAATGATATCAAAATATCCATTGTTATCAAACGAACAACACTCTGTCTTCCTCTTTATTATTCCGACTGATTTTTGTAGTATACAAACTCATCATCACATCAACCTGTAATAGATCTACTGCAGGCCTGGTACGAACGAAGGTATTGGCATAATCACCACGCCAGCCCACGACATATTGACAATTTGAAACTTCCGAGAAATCTCTATATTTTCCCACATACGGTGGTACTCCAAGAACATTTTTCAGGTTCAGGATTCCTCACGACGTTTTCCTTCACCGTCAGCCGATAGTGCCACCAATTGAAATAAGTAATGTATCAAAGAATCGTGTCTAAGTATCAATCATCTATACAATTTGTTATGTTAGCTATTTAATTTTCATATTGGCTATTCTTAATTTGGAATGAAAAAGCCGCGTGTGAAATTTTACTAGTGGACCCGGCGGACGTTGTCCCGTCCTGATAATAGAAAAACCCTTGACAAACTATGTACCTAAACCTTTCTCACGAACCACTTTATCTACTGGTGAAAACCGCATGTAACCCCTTTCAGTAATTTTTCAATTTATCGCGAACAGACAGACTGACGTGGCAGAGGACTTTGTTTTATAATATGTAGTGATAATGCATGGTATTTATGTTTATTTTCAATGTATATTATTTTCTAAATGTCTTTGACTCGTGTTCTATATATTGCCTTGTTTTTAAATCAGTGATATTTGCGGATCTTAGATTTTTTGTGCCAACTCACATGAAGGACAATTTTGTACGTGAGCTTATACTTTACCATGATATGAATGTTTCGCATATGTTTTTCTAATAACGATTGGGGTCATATCTAACATCTATTTATTGACAATTGTCTTTATCAATTCGATTTGTGAGCAATTAAAACTATATCTGAAAATCGATCATATATCAACCCAATAATATATTAGTAAAATGTAAGATTTTAAAGTGAAACTTTTTTTCATAGCCTCAATTTTTTTCGTTCCTCTATCGCATGTCGGATTACAACCGGCCGCGGAGTAGGGGTAAAGTGAAAGGCGCTCGTCAGAGCAGTCAACGGCCCATGGCTCAATTCAAAATGATTTAAATGAATATTGTGCTCAGTTTTGAAAATACGTCTAACATCTGAACGATCGTATTTATTATGTATTTCGTACTCTATTACGCTGGTTGAAATTAATATGTATAGTTGGATATCTTGTCAACTATTGATTTCCCCTTATCATTCCCATTTTCCGATTACTAAGTTAAGTTTAAAAACACGATTTTAATACCCTAAATCGAATGATATTATGACAACTTTCAGTTAACGATCCCAAGAAAACTTTCACATGTGTCGTGGTTTCATAAATCTATACACCTTTTTATTTGATCAAATAATTAGTTAATAAACCCAATATAAATTTTTGGAATATTTCGTTTTAAAATTGTGGTGTTAATTGTAAGGTTTCCTAATAGACATTTACGATACTTGTTGGTTCAGATACGAAACAGCTGTGTAAGCATTACACCATTCGATCGAAACTCTTCCTTGAGTCAAATCGTTTCTTGTTCACATATAAAATATTTTAATTTCTTAACTGTAATACGTAAAAATTGTGAGATTATATTAAAGTTAATTTAAAACTAGGTATCATATGAGTCATTATGTTTCACAATGAGCTAAATCCAATGTTAATCGTTCATATAACATGTTCAATTCTTTTGAAATTTCTAGTTTTTATACACCGTGAACGAAGCTCAAATTTTGCCGTTCATAAGGTTTTTAAATTTCTCTATGATCTTCATATTTTATATGTACAAACTTTGGAAGATCTTGAAAAACAACGTAAAATGTTAGCAACAGTTAAAATTGGATTTTGCTTATTTTGAAATATGTACTCATGTGTTTTCATTGTGCTACAGGAGTTTGTGTCTTAGCTTAAAAGTTGCCTGATTTGGAATTTTGATTATTATTTTTAATGTTACCGTTCCCTTGCAATAGAGAACCGTATTTATATTTAGTCTAGATCCTTGTGGTCAGTTCTATATTTATCTCAAAATTAAATTAATATTTGTTCAGCAGATTTCGAATAGTACGCTCTTTGTGTACACGTGTATTTAGTTAATATCCAATAAATTAATCCTTACGTATTTTCAAGGCAGCGTACGTCTTTCTGTCTATTCATTAGTCTGTTACTCGAAAACCACTGAACCGAATTACATGATTATTATGTATGTATGTTGTGCCGTTCAAAATAAGTTAATGTCGAAAAAAAATGACCACTAGCACATTTGCGATATTTTATCTAAACTATAAGCCATTAACCATATTACCCAGTATAATGCAGTAAATGTTTACAATAGAAATCACTAATAAATCTAACTATTGCAATGGAGTGCTCCATTGTTTATTTACGTCACACGAACGGGGACGTGGGCATAGCTAGCTCAATAATAATTTAAGTTAGGAAGTACGAGCAAAATCGTATTGCAGGTACGGCAATGAAACGTGAGCAGAACGAAGTTTAAGGCAGGCTTTGTATGTATTCATAATGTGTATGTAGTAACGTACATCGTTCTTATTGATAAGTCCCCATTTCATTATGTATTGAAATAATAGGAATAACTCCGACGGATTTCTTATCGATAGTTGTATATCCTCTAGCGCATGATTATGCAAAATATGTTTTCTGACTCAACCTGCAACGAGATTTTGTCCCTAGTATGACATGTGTCCAAAGAGATTTTTAATTATGTAAGAAATATTTTTCCTAACGCATTACGTATCATATGGTAACTAATAACAATGTAATAAGCCTATGTTACGTAGGATAGGTTCCGAAAGTTCGTAGTTTTCAAAATAATAAGTGTTAAAAATCAAAATCTAACACACTTCATTCAATTTACGCCCTGAGAAAGTGCTTATACAAATGGAAATCTAAAATAATTTATTCAATTTACGCCCTGAGAAGGCGATTATGTAAACCGAAATCTAAAATATCTTATTCAATTTACGCCCTGAGAAGGCGCTTATGCAAATAGAAATCTAAAATAATTTATTCAATTTACGCCCTGAGAAGGCGCTTATGCAAATCGAAATCTAAAATACCTTATTCAATTTACACCCTGAGAAGGCGCTTATGCAAATGGAAATCTAAAATGATTTATTCAATTTACGCCCTGAGAAAGCGCTTAGGCAAATCGAAATCTAAAATATTTAATTCAATTTACGCCCTGAGAAGGCGCTTATGCAAATCGAAATCTAAAATACTTTATTCAATTTACGCCCTGAAAAAGCGCTTATGCAAATGGAAATCTAAAATGATATATTCAATTTACGCCCTAAGAAGGCGCTTATGCAAATCGAAATCTAAAAGACTTTATTCAATTTACGCCCTGAAAAATGCTTATGCAAATGGAATCAAAAATGATTTATTCAATTTACGCACTGAGAAGGCGCTTATGCAAATAAAAATCTAAAATAATTTATTAAATTAAAGTCATGAGAAGGCTCTCGTGAGTGCCAAAACTACCAGGACCAGGAACGAGTTCTAGATTAGGACCAATAGTTCCAGCGATTGGTTCTCTATATAACTTTACCTTTGTAAATATTATACCAGGTGACTGTTTAAAGTTTAACAGCCTTCAATCGTAGGGTTAGTTCATTGTCATATTTAACATATAAAATAATAATATCAAAACAAATACTAACAAACAACAAAAAGAATCTTAGTTAAAGTTTGTTCTAAAACTTTTAAAAGTATGGGAACGATACCTTTGAACGTAAAAAAATCATATGTAGCTTCAATGAACAAAATTCAAGGGGCGCTTTTCAAGGTTGATCATTACGTTACAAATCAATTACAAACGCCGCACGTTCGAACAATGGAAAACAGTGCGCGGCTCGAGGTGCGGGAGGTGGGTCGAACTGCGTGGCAGGGCGTGATTCATTTATTATACCAGTTCGTTTTTACGTAAATCAGCTGATGTTGAGTGTATATCAGTTTTGCGTTTCTCGAGATAATTAGGTAAAATATTAAGCACCTATGTTTTTAATTGATTTAGAAAGAGAAGCAAGTAATTGATAATCTGTGGGAGTATTGCAACTATTTAACCAGTCATGTTGTTTATTTATAATGTTTACTTATGTACCATTTATATTCAAGGTAATAATAATTTATATGTATACATATATAAAAAGCATAGCAAATATAGAACGACGTATTTTATTCTAATCAGAGCATTTAATTATTTATGGAAAAGAACCGGTGTAAAAGGTTAATCAATGCGATCTCTATATTCGTCCGTTCTATAATTGTATGTTTTATTTTGTATCAACGGATTTTATCGATTACTATGAATCTTACGAAGCCGTACCAACTGTAAAGTGTGCTGCTTGGTTGGCCTTTGAACTCGCCTACCTAGCTACCACACTCAAATTGAAAATCTATCTCCAAGCCCCTATAGATGTGTTCCAGTAGCTGAACTCTAGAGCCGGTCCTCCCGTAGGTTGAGCGTGCTTATGGTAAACATCTTAGATAACATCGTCATTTAAAATCAATTGATATTGTAGTTAAATGCGAAAACATATAAAGTACTAGCAGTGCCCGCGGCTCCGTCCGCGTGGAACCTAATGTAAAAAAAACAATGAGTAATAAAATCATCTGACTCTATTAAGTCAATTTACTTTTCTATTTTTTTTCTCGTACTTAAGTCGCGTCGTCATTAAAATTACAATAACTTTTGATAGAGTGAACCAATTTTAATGAAACCAAAACTAAACGTTACTCAAGAATATGCGTTATGAGGTTTAATCGTGAACGCAGTACTTTAGTAATGATACATGTCCATACAAACAGACATTTCTAAGAAACATTTTTTTTGACAAAAATTTAAAATGTACAGACACGTTAGATTTACATTCATATCATATGTATAGTTAAAAAAATATTTCTATGGTAGGTACTTTTTGTCCCTCTCCACAACTCAACCGCTGTCACGTTGCGCACGTTTGACGTATGCCACGTGCCAGAGAAAAACGCGTGCCGTGGTAAATATAAGCTAAATAAAGTTTTCTATAACGACTTCAAGGTTGAAGCGATGGTGGTTCCAATGGTTAGCATGTTTGGAAACTGTGTCGATCGATGTAGGCTCTAATCCTGCAAGGAGGCACAGCCTTCGTTGATGGAAAACGTGGTAAAAGCTTAGCATAAAGGTTGTTACTATCCTCAAGGTAAAATTCACCAAGCACCCATAGGTATGTTTTGGTATCCGTATTTGAGTACCAGTGTTCTAGGTTTAGGGCGTTACCGTTGCAGGGTACGTTCGGGCCAAGTACTTAACTATCAAGTATTTAAAAAATAGTGGACAAAAATATCACAGAATATTTACTATGCTTTGTTAAGATTTAAAATGACATCTCCGTTTAATACGTGTAAAAATAGATCTTCTAAAGAACTAGTAGCCGCCCGCGGCTTAGCCTGCGTGTGTATTTTTATAAATGATGAAATTGTACATTATCTTCATATATCAGCTTCACCGAAAGTTCCGGCTCAGTTGCTAGGATTCGAACCTACGTTCATTGACGCGGTGTCCGAATACCCTATCTAATAAGCCACAATCGCTTCATACAGGCTAATGTGATGTATAATTAATAAAACAAAAATTTTTTTTGCAAGGTTTTTATACTTTTAAATAGTTAAGCATTCAAGTCACTATTTATAAAAAAAAAGTTTTTCTACAGCTATTCTGTTTGGTTGTCCAATCGTGATATAACGTTTTAAACACTGTATTGGCTCGCTCAGGAGTCAGAGTACACAGACCCGTCGTCCTTTTCAAGGGTAAACCTATAAATACGAGATGTTTTTACAGTTACATTGACCTTTCCCATACCTCCTCGGTCTAGTCTGCCGCGCCGTCTCGCTTCATTATGTGCATATAGAAATTAAATAAGTTATCGATTTCCTGAATGAGATAAATAGTAATGGTTATTGTTGACTTAATTTGAAGCCAAGTTAATCTTGTAAAAACTGTTTCCGCTCGCGTCTAATTTTCGCGTAAAAGGTTGTTCGCGTCCCGTAGAATTACAACCCTCTTGGCTTTTCATTACATTCTTTCACACTTAAAATGTTTTCCAATAAATCAATGTTTAATATTCGTAGAACGAACTTAATATCCGAATTTAATAATTGAAATTATAATATGTTTAGCTGTTCGTTTGATACCTGGATTCGTATTTTATCAATCAACTAGCGGTCCAGGCAGACGTTGTCTCGCCCTCATTATAAAAAAATCATTGACAAATTATACACCCAAACCTTCCTCATAAATCACTTTTATCTACTGGTGAAAACCGCATGAAAATTCATGCAGTAGTTTTCGAGTTTATCGCGAACAGACAGGCGCTGTAGGGGACTTTGTTTTATACTATGTAATATAATAACAAATTCTTTTTGCGTCTGTATGTGTCTTTCCTTAGTTTTTTTAAACCACACAAATAATTTTGATACGGTTTTCAATATTATTTAGAGAATATTTCCCACAAGGTTTATATATATAATATGTGCATAGTATGTATGTGCAGTCTATAATAATATCTAACACAATATGAATAATATACTAGCGAGAACGGCAGACGTTAATAAAAACAATCCTGCCTTGATAATAAACTGAATTCACACAAAATATGTTATCAATATATGTCCGGCCGTTTAGGAGTTCAGTCACATACACACGGACAGAATTATATATAAAGATAAAAAAATATATTGTGAGATACATAAATAATGTACTACGGAATTATATACCTTTAAAAAAAACTACAGACAAGTACATGATGATATATTATGATTACCTCGTAAGAGTAACTCATAGTAATCATTTTTATTGCTTACATATTCTTTATCTGCAATGATTTATCTCCAGATATCTTTATTATCGATATTTAGATTAGTAATCGTTACCAATAAAACGTGTTCATTACCTTGTATTGGTTATTTACTGTAGATTAACCCCTCATAACGTAAAGTTACACGTAACAAAAAAAGGTACTTGTGTGAAGTGACATAATATGAAGCTTTCTTAACTTTTTTGAATGGTAAATTTCAAACTACCAAAACAATGGATTGGATAGAACACGTGTCTTAATTACTTGGACAATTATGACGTCACATTATAGTTAAAACGCCCGTTTGAAGCCGGGGTTTGTGGCTAGTATTTAGATAAATCGACCAAGTCGTGGTGGTCTAGTGGTTTGATTGATGGAATATCATTTCGATGTCCACAGTTTCGAAAACCAGCGAACTTTTCGGAATTTGGTAACATTATCGGCTGACGGTCAAGAAAACATCGTGAGGAAACTTGAACCTGAGAAATGATCTTGTAATACCACCGTATGTGGGAAAACACAGAACTGTGGATATCTCAGAGTTTGAAATCGCCAATACGTCGTGGGCTGACGTGCTGATTATGCCCATACCTTCCATCAGGGAGAGGCCTATGGCCGTGCATTGGTTATGTTACATGCTGATGAACCGTTGGTGACTCGATTGAACTTGGCGTGGGTTTTGGGACGTTTATCAATGAAAATAAACAGTTTCATGATATTTTAATCGAGTGAGGGATTGTCTTGTCAGACCAAAAATGTTTTTAGATTATTCAGAGAGAATTGTTTGGTTCCTTTTTTCCTTAGTCACTGTCTGAAGCAATGATAGCTTAGTTGAGAGCGTATTTCGATACGGTGTCAATGGATATAGGTTCGTTCGAATCCTTGCAACTGAGTTAAAGTTTTCACTGAAGGAAAGCATCGTGATGAAGCCATAGCATGCTGGTAGGGCCCTTTCTAAGTCCGCATAGCTAGCTATCACCTACCACAATCAAGCACCTGTTGATGTGTTCAGGTAGCTGCACTTCAGAGCCAGCCCTAGGTTTAGCGTGTTTGCTACCGTAGACCACATCATCATTTAACAAATGAGATAGTGGTCAAACGCTAATACCTATAGGTACACCTAAAGTATACGGCAAATTGCGTGAGAGACGCGGTTGGCGACTCGATAGCCGCGTAGTGCGTGCGGGCTTTCTTGTTTTTTAATGTGGTCTTTTAAAAGGGACTAGAAGGTATAAAATATTACATATACGTACAATATAACAAAGCACGCGATACTGGTAATTTTATAAACTTTTGTATGAGTCTTTCTAACTATACGATACATCTTATACTCTCCTTGACTTTTATTTTTATAAATAACTACCGACCGCTCGCGACTTTGTCTACATTTGTATCTTTACAATAGATGACTCTATTGATTAGTAAAGTATCAAATTAATTCGACAATGTTTCTAATATACTTGTCCAATTATTATACTTTTATCCGGGGGTTTATAATTAAAAAACCTTGACAAATTATACACCTAAATCTTCCTCGTGAATTACTTTATCTACTGTTGAAAACCGCATGAAAATTCGTTCAATAGTTTTTGAGTTTATCGCGAACAGACACAGACGTGGCAGAGGGCTTTGTTTGAATGGGTCGGCTCGTTCGAGATACTAGCACCCGACCCACAAAGACCCACGTGAAGTAACAGTGCTTGCATTGTTGCGTTTCGTTCGGTCAGTGAGAGTGTCGGAAACCCAACTCCCCTGCCCCAAAACACAGGCTGGCAACGCACTTGCGACTCCCCTGGTGTTGCTAATGTCTATGGACGGTGGTGATCACTTATCATCAGGTGACCCACCTGTTTGTTTGCCTCCTATGATATATACATATATATACTTACGAGTGTACGCTACTAATAAAGAAATGTTAAGTAGACCTTTTGTATATTTACTTCATTAAATTATTAAGGCTGATTGACACTTTCAATTACTCACTTTATGCATAACTATCTATTTCCCGCGGCCTCGCACGCGTTTTCTGTGCAGTAATTATTTCTCTCTTCGACTCTTTATTTTATATCGATATATTTAAAGAATAACTGATTGACTGATGGAAAAGTGACGGATTTTCATATAAATTTTCATGTCCTTTTGTCACGACCTAAGGTGTTGAATTTCCAACAACCCTTCTTTAGGAATTTCCAAAAATCTTCCTATAATGTAAAAGGAACTAGCAGGCAAATTTTCACGGTCCTAGGGCCAGTAGTCTGACTCATACGTAAATATGTCAGTCAGTCATCTTTTTCTTTTATATATAGATAATGTGCATATGGAAATATGTCACCAAGTACCTGTCTATAAGTTAAAAATGAGTGCACACTGATGTCTAATTCAGACGCCATGTCAATGTCTCTACAGTGAGTTTGAACTTTCGGTTAAGGAACATATCGCGGTGAAATCATAGCAGGTAGTATAGGACTCTATAATGCCCACAACCACTCTCAAGTTGGCAATATATCGTCAAGTAGATATGTTTCAGCAGATGTATTTAAGAGCGAGTTCTGTTTAGGCTTGAGAAGTTACTGTCTTTAAATACATAGTTCCTTATGATCAAGTGAGATTGTATCCAAATGTCAGTATAACGACAAATTTATTTTCTCAAATCTAAAATATACCTAAAGCATTTTCAATGTCTTGATAACCCTAGTAAGGAATTTTAAATATCACTAATGACACTAAAATTAACTCTACTGCATATTAGGGTCGTCGTCGTCAAGATAACGAATACTTACGAAATTCGACCATAATAGTACAAACTTTTTTCTTCACGTGTTAATTTTTATATATTATTATGTTTTGAGAATTGTACATTGTTACAAAACTTAACGAACAATCTCAATTTAATTTGGTATGTAGGTCGCCTGCGACATAAAGAAGGATTTACCAATTATAATACTGAATATTTATAATATACTTTTTTTTATTGCCAATTAATACCAAAAACACTTAATAAAGCTATTGTGAATTGGTAAACACAAGTATATACATAAGACTATGACGTGTTTAAATATTTTTTTACTAGAAAAAAGAAATACTTTATTAATGGAACAGCTATATAATTAAACTATACAAATTAATTAGACAAAAAAATCAAATGCATGTGAAAAATGAGAAGAAAGAATTTTGGCAAACCAATTTAGCAAATATCTTTTCGAACTGACCGAAATTTTCGATGGGAACCCATATATAATATATGGACGTTCAGTGTGGTCATATTAATATTACAAAATTAAAAGTACAAACAAATAACACAGAAACACATAACACGTCACAGATGATCACATTAAATAGGTAAATAGATTGTTGTGTTAACTGCTTTGAAAGTAATAATTTGATAATGGTAATGCTCCAAGCTTAGAAAGGAGATTGCTTAGCCACACATTTCTAACGTACCAACCTATATTACACACTATATTATCACTGCACTTTCCTTCCCCGTAACCTTATTCTATGATTCTTAATAATTTCATATCGTACTGTTATGTTTAGATAGATTTATCAGACAACTGATACCTATATCTCACAATTAATATTTACAATTGACTGATACCATCAACGTTTATACCGAAAACAGATTAAAAGATTTGATAACTTCGTTGTACATATAGATGTTAATTTTTATATATTGTAAAGTAGATATGAGTGTTTGCATCCCGTGGGCAGGGTTGGTCCCGAGTAGTTTGCCGACAAACCATGATAACAAGGAAAAAGTTAAACATTACTGAAAAACAATTATGTTATGTTTGTGCGAACTGGCTCAAAAACACTTGCTTTCAATTAATAATTGTAATTAACTTAGAAGCTACCTCTAGCAAATTCTATAAACTAGTTACTTTTGTACCACAACCTGAAATAAAATTACATTCAATCGTTAATATACAAGAGTCTAGAGTTCTATCAGGGTTCTTTTATATAATCTAAGTTATTGTTAACTAGCGGGCCCGGCGGACGTCGTCCCGCCCTAATAATAAAAAAAACCTTGACAAATTATATACCTAAATCTTCCTCATCAACTTTATCTACTGGTGAAAATCGCATAAAAATCTGTTGAATAGTTTTTGAGTTTATCGCGAACAAACAGACAGACGTGGCAGAGGACTTTGTTTTATAATATGTAGAGAGAAATACAAGCACATATTTTTAACTTTACGGTTTTCAGTTTTCTTTCCGAGATTATGTGGCTGACACGAGTACTCTGATTCCTTTAAAATTAGTTGATACTTGAACAATTCAATGAATACCTTCTTGATACTTCAGCCCTGGGAGTTTAGCAGGCATTTCCTTGTAACATAATTTTCAGAGCTGATCTGAAGACCATGTTTAATTGTTCTGACGACCTTAGTAATTACTTTCTGTAGTCTTAAATTACAAGTAAATTTATTGCAATTAAAACATCTGAGTTATGGTAAGGTTGGTTATTCGTTACTAAGCACCGGACAGTTGTTTTACAATAGTCATCCACGGATTTTCCACAATTATTGCATACATGATCGAAATATGATACAAACTGACAACTGAGACGGTATAAAATCCTGTGGATAAATTGGTTCTTAAATATTGGTAACAGGATTATAATCACGCATAACTAATTCTGTCAATTCCTATTCAAACTAAATTATAAATTATATTGACCTTACAACTCAATTTCCGCGATTTTATTCGTCCTCTATAACAGAGAGGTATTAAAATTTGTTTCGAGATAAAACAGAAGAAAAAAACATAAAAATATCTACTTAATTACGAAATTTATTA
Organism: Antheraea yamamai; assembly: GCA_036509395.1. Taxonomy (NCBI): domain Eukaryota; kingdom Metazoa; phylum Arthropoda; class Insecta; order Lepidoptera; family Saturniidae; genus Antheraea; species Antheraea yamamai. The sequence goes on from AP028441.1 coordinate 2,208,881, forward strand.
ACACAATGTAAGATAGCATGAATATAAAATTACGTACAAAGGTCAAGGCGAGTTGAGAGTTCAGGAAATTAAAAACTCGTTACGGCTAAGTTTATACAGTTTTGAGTGGCAACATTAGGTTTTAAATTAAAATTGCTTTTTAATTTAAAAGAAGTGTGGATTAATTATCTTCAATCATATTGAAGGTATGTCCTTGACAATATGTTTTTGTGTCGGTCGATATATATAATTTTGAACAACATACGAATTATGTAAACAAGTTCCTTATAATTAAAACGTGAACAATGTAAGATGGTTTAACGGATAAAAATAAATTCTCATTGATATTCTAAAAGCACGCACATGTTGTTAAACGTTGGCGCGAAATTTAATGCCCGTTTCTCAGCGCGGATTTGTTGTTACGAAACAATACGTTAGCTGGCTAGTCTCGCAGTATACGTCGTATTTTATGGTTATGTTATCTCTAAATAAATGAAGAATTACAAGGTACTACGCATAGAAAAAATAAAGATATCAAAATTTGCAAACCGAGGGCAAATGGCAAATTATCTTAGAATTAGGACCCAGGTCAGGTCAGAGAAAAAGCGTCCACCGGAAGTGTACCTCTCATTCTCCTGCACGTACTCCCCGGGTGCTGCTAAAGAGTAACACATTTTTGACCGCTGCTCTGTTGCCACTATGCACTGCGTCCGCGAGGAATCTTATGTAAAAAATCAGTGACTAATAAAAACATCTAAATATATTAAGTCCATTTACTTATCTAGTTTTTTTTCGTACTTAAATCACGTTGTAATTAAAATTACAATAACTTTTGATAGAGTGAACCTATCTTAATGAAATCAAGACTAGATGTTACTCGAGGATATGCTTTATGATTTTCTTGATGAGATTTTATTGTGACTGCTGTACTTTAGCAGTGATGCGTGTTCATACAAATAGACAGGTAGACAGACAGACATTTCTAAAAATCATTGAAATGTTTTATTACTTGTTCAAAGACACATGCAACAATTTTTTTTACAAAAAACTATAAAGTACAGACACGTTTGATTTACATTATTATTATATGTATAGATGAATACTTCACTCGAGGAGCTGTATCTATAGATTGGAGTATAGCTGCTGATCTCTAGTGCTTATCGGTATTTTCTGCTTGTAAGGTGTTACTCATGTGAAGCAATGGAAAAATGCATGTAGTTATTCTTAATATACAATTCTATCTTTTACCGAAATCGGTAGAGGAAAACAATAATCATATTTAATACCATCGTTAATAAAGATAGCATTATAAAACTCAGAACGTGACTTCAGATATGATTATTTACAATGTGAGTTGTTAGAATGAACCCCTTTGATGAATCGCCAGATGTACTGAAAGAGTTTGATACAATTGGCCGGGCGCCATGTCGATATTTTATTTATGGCGACAAGTCTTGATGAAAGAGAGGTGAATTCTAGAGCCTATTTTAGATCCGTTTGCGTAAACATTGTTGATATTTAGGGTAACTTACTAGAAATCAATGGAAATTATTGCAGTGAAAATTCTTTCGGGACGGTGTGAACTGGAATTTGTGTAACGAAGATAAAAAGAGAAGGCTATAAATGTATATATAGGTTTTAAGCTGTGAGAGAATGAGATAGTATATTCTTAACTAGCTTCTGCCCGCGACTTCGTATACGTAGAAGGTGAAAATATTTTTGAATAATACATACGTTCGAATCCCGATTATGAAACATTCTTCATTGGTGCTACGCTCCTATTGGTTTTTGCGTGATGCTATATAGCATATAGCCTTCTTCTATAAATTAGCTATCTAACACTGAAAGAATTTTTCAAATATGACGAGTGGTTCCTGATATTACCGCGTTCTAGCAAACAAACTCTTCAGCTTTATAATATTAAAGTACAGACTATATGACTAGTATAGAAGTATAGAATTAGTCGAAATATTTACAAAGAGAGAACTTCGAAACTTTGAAATATATACATATTATTTTCCGTTGGATCGTAGTGACTATCGCGCACTTTTAATAATTATGTGTTGCGTATTTATTAACTTTATTAATATATATTAAAATATTACAAAATAATGCCGAAAACTAATGTTTACCACCTCCGTAGAGTATACATCTCGTTCTCTTAAAAAATCAGAATACTAAATGTCACTTCTACCGCGTATGAATTCACATTCGTTAAGATTTGAAGGAAACGGAGATGAAACGAATATTGTAACACATAATAAACAAGAAATCGTCATAATACAACATAATGAAAGATTGAGATCAAATTGAAATTACTATGATCTTTAAATTTTTAAACAAGTATTAAGTCTGTATTCTCTAACATATTTATTTTACCATCTTCAAGCACTGACTATAATAAAAAAAAGACTTTTCCGAACTAGAGATTACAAGTCCTGTGTCACGGGAAACTTTATAAAGATAAGATAAAGTACGGCCAAGACTTTTGAAAAGTCATGTGCAGTTCACACAAATAATTATCCTGTATCGAAATCAAGCCACAACAATCAGTGTGGTGGCAGCCGTAAGGTAAAGTGGTTTAAGCCACTGCGTTATCCGTCCCATTTGCCATTCGTAGTTACAGTATAAAGAGTTAATGCCAATAACACCAGTACAGTACGAAACAACTGCAACAATAATAGTCCGCTGAAGCTGTTAAGGCCTTGCTAGGCCAATAGCGTAGTCAGTTCGAAAAAAAAGCATTAATAACATCCTTACCGACTGAAGATTCTCTTACTAATTTCTGATCGATTTTGGGTTGGAGCCCCATCTTCGATAATATCTCGTACTGTGAAAGTCATAAAAATCTTATTAACTGAGATCGTTTTGATAAAGTTTGTGTGTAAGAATATACATATCCATGCTGTCCTAAGGTCCAAATTTTAGTTATGCATATGATTATATCGTGTACAAAATAATTTAAGCAAATATTATACAACGCTATTAAACCAATGTTAAAAATGATGTGTAAGTGATAATAAAATATGTTGTTAATACATAAAATAATTCTATGGTGTTTGAACTCTGTCTACACCTTAACGAGAGAGTCGTGAGCTTGTTAAACATGAATTACGGTAATGAGCGCTGTACAGTCGCTTTTGAGAAAGTGTATACGATATATCATACTTTCATATAGTTCTAGTCCCGTTTGCTCTGCAATGTATAATTTATTCGCAGACATTTATTTCGGCGTAGTGAGCATTCAGTCTTTGGTCGTATCGACAAAGGTCGATGATAAGAATCGCACAAGCGCATTCATCTTTTTTGAAATCGCAATTGTTGAATAGACGTGGGTGGGTTAATTATAAATCCGCCTTCTCCACTTGTTCAAAATTAAAATCTTCATTTGGAGGTTTCTATAAAGAGTACCGCATACTTACAGGTAACAACTAAGATTCTTAATACAATATGAATCATTACATTTCAACTTGAGCTAAATCCAATTTTAATCGTTCGTACAACATGTTTAATTTTTTTAATATTTCCTGTTTTTATACACCGAGAGCGGAGTTCAAATGTATAAGGTTTTTACTTTTTTATGATCTTCATATTTTTCATGTACAAAATTTTAAAATCTTGAAAACAACGTAAAGTATTAGGAACGGCTAAAATTGGATTTATCTTATTGTGAAATATAACGACACATATAATCCTCAGGCACAAAAACATCTAGAAAATATTTTAAAAAATAATGCTATCCTAGACGAAAGGTAAAATTTAACTTACTATTTAAATAGTATACCAGGTTTTACCCGTGTTAATGTAGATTTTCAAAATAAAATATAGCCCGTGTTACTAGCTGACAATGTAGTCTTCTACAAGTTAACTAATTTAAAAAATGTGTTAAGTATTTTTGGAGTTTATCCATTAAAAATAAAAAATACGTGCGTGTATCAGTGTACACACGTAAGAAGTGAAACTTCTTTATGACATCATTTTTCGAAAAATGATCTACTATATTTACAACTTTACAGAAAAAAAAAACGGAATATGATCGTTGTGAGCGCACCTTTAGAAAAAAAAACGGAATCTGATCATTGTGAGCACACCTTTAGAAATAAACATGACGCGTAACGGAAAAATGTACAGAAATTAAGATGGCGCGTAACCGAAAAACGTTACATACGTTTTTACATGCTCTAAAATTCCTCCCTACGTCGATAAAGAAGTTTCACTTCAAAATAACAAATCTTTTCTCTTTATAATAGTTACTTGGACTCGTCTATAAATATCTCAATACTGTACAAAGGCCAGTTTTTTATTGACATACAATAGAATCGCCTTTACGACAGCCGAACTAAACCCTCGAAGCTTATTACATCGAGGCTTGACTTCGCTTTTTAGTAATGTTGTCGAAATGGACGGATAGCTAGTTTGGAGTACATTTAAAAATATATAGAATGAAAATACGTTACTACTTAAATTATTTATTCACTACATACAAAACAGATTACTTGTGGCCGCTGAAGAGGAAGCGTAATACTATTTATTACATATATTATCTAATATAAAATCTGGTTATGTATCGCTTAATGACCTCGCCTCAACTCTTTCTCTGAGTACTTCCGTTTAGGAATAGCGCACTACTTCCCTGGTCTTTGTGAAAAAAACGTTGTTTAATAAGGCCCACTCAAAATTGTCTTGTCTTCTCTAGCGACGGTAATGAGTATTTTCATTCATTTTGTGAGTTACAGCGTCTCATGGGCTTTAGTAAAAAATGATTCTACTCAATTAATAAAGGCATTGAGGAAATGTGTAATTATTGGATTTGTCATTTCATTTTCTACTCAACGAACGGATTGATTAAGCACAAAATTCATCAAGAATATTTAGTGTAAAAAGGATTAAAGTATGTTCACTTCATCATCTTAGGTAACATTCCATTGAGGATTAATTAAATAAAAAAATATTTTGACCAAAATTTATTATCTTATGTAAGCATGTAGTAAAAACATTATAAAGAATAAAATAGTTTTTGACGTGAATGTATACGTATATATGTAAAACGAAAATTAATTTGCTATCAATAGTTCCCTTTTCCATTCATAATTTCAATTCTTGTCTCAAACACATTCTAAATCTTACTGTTTTGTTTAGTATGATATAAATCACATAATATGTTCGAAAACGGACTGTGACGTGATCGCGTAGCGTTGACCTTAGCCATTAGGAAGCAATATTTTTTTTTATTATTAGCACGCTATAAACGTCACGTCTCAACAAAATATGTCGACAAGTCGTTCATCTTTGTACGCTGTCATCTCGCATGTGTCCAGTGTTTACTTTGAGTGTGATTTTGTTCTATCTTGCGGCACAATTATGTTGAGTCCAAAAACAATGATGATCGTTGAAGATACTTTCCATCGAGAGTGGTTGTCGTCATGAAACGTTGGCCAATTGTGTTATCATTGCAAAAAATCCTGTTTAATTTTTTTTTTTTTGATAAAGACAAGTGTGACATGTTTATAAATTACCGAGTATATTTATTATGACTTTAATATTTGTTTGCAATTACCGTTTTTCTATGATAACATTAATTATATATACAGCTATAACGAATTTATGAATAACACAAGAGTAAAGCGTTCATCCTTGATTGGATTTTGATAGTCTCACAAAGTGACTCATTATAGCGCATCGCGTTGCGAGGATTTAAAAATATATTCCTTTGCCACTTGGGAAACTCTATGATATTTGCAAGATAACATGTGATTAACATATTCTTTTTTATTTTATTTTAATTTTAATTAATTTACGGGCTTTTATTCCACAGAACATAGCCCCATTGTTCCTCAGTCCTTCTAGCTCTATCATGAGAGTTGCTGATGAGGTATCATTACTAGTTCATACAGCATCTTCACCCGAACAGGGTTCAGCCAAGAGCTGTGTCAAATATTAACGTATTCAAGTTTGATTATTTTGACCTATCTGTATAAAAAGTGAGTATATCTTAACTATAGTCATAGAAACAAAATAAGTCATTAGGCAGTTTGATGTCCATTCGCTCCGTACAATTGTAAAAGTAAACGAGTCAGCTTCAGTGACTGAGGTAAATTATGCTATCTAGAACGGTTAATTTGTTACCCAGCGTATATTGTTGTCGGAACAAACTAATCTCGTAGTCGTAAATAAAGTTGCAACTCTTCTTACAATGTAAAGCCTGACATTTTAAGTTATTCGAATCGCGAGTGACCTGAGATTAGTTAAATTTACTAAAAGCCATTCAGAATTACTACTACTATGTGCAAACTGATCAGAATATTATAGACATATACAGTAATTTATTTCATTTTAAATGACATTTGATTGTGTATTCAACTTGTCTTCGAACAGAAAACAATATAATCGTAAAATGCGTAAACCACAAAACGCGTATAGAAGTTACATTTCTTTGATCTTAAAAAAAAACGGTTTTATTGGCTTACAAAATTAGTTATACCTTACGCTCATGCGAATTGATACCTAAACGACGCGCATCAGAGTTCTTATTCGTTTTATGTATTTTGATGGACCACAAATTCCTTCGCCGCATGGACGAGCGTTAGGGTTGTCTGCGAAGAAAAATAATAAAATCCGCACATACCTTTAGAGAATGTGTACGTCTTTGTGAGTTCATTTAACGCTTTGTATCCTTGAATATGCCCAAACTTCTTCCTTATCGTAAAAAAAGTTATAGGGCGAAGGAGAATCCTTAAAAAAAAAAGAAATACTATGACGGGAGACGCGAGCATTATGTTAGAAAAAAGTACATGGCAGTGTAAAATTTACACTGGATTTTTGTCAATAGAATCTTAGAAATATTATTTTCATATTAAAGTATCAGACCTTTTAGAGCTTTATAAACGCATGAAATTCCTTATTACGAATTTATATTATAAAAAGAGTGAAGGAACTTCTCCAAAAATTTCCTCTTGCATTACATGCAAAGATATTTATCCAGACTAGGGTGTGCATGACAGCTATACTTGTTCAAGCAAAATCGTCAAGCATAACAGAAATACCAAAGTTATCACACATTTATTTCTTATGTAACTTCATGTACGGACCGTTGCCATTGTGAATGTATAGTAACATATTTGCATGATTATTTTGTAGTCATAAATGAAAATAATAACGTTTGATAAACATTGGTTCCATTAAATTAATACTGAAACTCCTTTTTTTTAAATGTATGTTTTTCAATCAAATAACATGTCTTACCTTAATGTAATATATGCTTAGTTTTAATATTTATAAAATAGATTATGATACACGTGAATCTGTAGTTATAGTGATAAACAAGTAGATTCGGAGCCTAAAGTGTTTGTTGAAAACATTAAAAAACTATATATATATATATATATTACTTAAATTGTGATATGGGTTAAAGTTATCATTCCATGAATAATGCATTTAATTCAAATGTTAAAACTGTATATGTAGATCCAGTATTATTATCAAATGTTTATTCGTTTACGAATGTTACGAAATAAGCGTTGTACATACACTTATAAAATGTCTAATAGTAACCAGATAGAAGTTTATATTCTGTATATATATCAGATATGTTTGCAACTATGAAGTTAGTTTCAGATATAAGAAAGTCGCAAATCACAAGTTATAATAAAATTACGCTGTGTATTAAACTACTTTATAGAAAATATTTACAAAATATATTCTATTAAATATTTTAAAAATAAACGTTCTGCAATCTGTCTCGTGGCTGACTTGAAACCAGCAAATTATTTAGCGGACAGTTTGTTACATTAGGTGCATACTTGTCAAGTAAATCAACTATTTTTGACAACTATACGTCCTGTCAAGCTAGCTACTTGTGTGTAGCCAGTTTAATATTGTATCAGGGTTTCGAATTAATCGTGTTATGTAGCCAGTTCTCGTCGTAATTTTGTATAAACGAAACATAGTTTCGATAATTTTATTAAGTATAAGTAAAATATCATCATACATGTAGTAAATTTGAACGTAAGAAAAAACGAATATGGATTAGATACATATATGAGAGCTCTATTTTAACCTAGCGAAAAATGTATTTAATATTGATAGATATTTTCTTTTATATAGATTATCGAATGATACTTGCAGTTGTAACTGACATGACACTTAAAAAGTTCTCTCAATTAGCGATTTTACTGAATGTTCATTAATAATAGTACATTATTAGTAAGTTAAGAAACATAGTATTAATATGTCATCTATACTTAATTATGTACATTATAATGACTCTTTAGCAGAAATGTATGATTCATTTTTGTTTTCAATATTTGACCAATTTAATATGTTTAATTTTCATATACTTTTCGAGCTGAGATATTAATATTGAAACAGTAAAAGAATAATTAGTAGAGTGGAATGAATCCTATTATAAAGTTATTATACAAATAATTGAAAAAAAATATGGCAGTTTTCGAGCTGTATATGAACGCAGACGCCGTAATAATTGTTTCAAAAACATCGCATTTTGTGTAGATAACGCCTGGAATGTTCCTGCAATCATATAAAGTTTTTTTTGTTCGTTACTTGAGTTTGACCACGGATTTATTTTGAATACATAGTTAATTAATATTTTTTTAAATAATTGGAGCATCCTTGGGGATCCATCCATGGAACATGTACTTTTTTTCATATTGCATAAATAGTGTTTAAACTTAATTTATAATTTCCATACTTATATTAAAACAAAATTAAAATTAATAACCGTAAGAGGTAAAATTGTGATTATTTGTTTTTAATGCACACTTTAGATAGATATAAGTATATTTACACACCAGTGATGTATGTATGATACGTATATAGTATTGAATAAAATGTTTTTATATATATTTATGTGGCTATCATTTATTCCCTTCATAAAATAATACCTGAGGATTGTCTAAAACCATACGGGTTTAAGCGCCATATAAACGAATTGTAAACCTTATGATGCACTGATCAACAGAGTGTTGCCAGCACAAAATTAAAAAAAATACTGCAATTATTACAAAAATTGAAAAACTTGATCAATAACAGTATAAAACGACAATTTAAAAAATTGTTTAGATATTTTTTTATTAAATGATCTACCATTTTGAGATCTGTGTCCTAAAAATTCAGCCAAGGGGTTTAGGAATATATCTTATTAAACCCAACGTTCTCTATAACCAGGTAACCCCAACATACCTTCGAAGCGCCAAATTTTAAGGTGTGACATTTTATAGCTTTTTAGCTATCAGTTTTAAAAATCATATATGGTTAGGTTACTGCTGAATCTTTTTCCACAATTTTTATTGCTCGAATATCAGTTTTATGTTTATTTTTAAATATATGATTTCATTAAAACCATAATCACTATATTTTCATTAAAGATGTAAAAAGTCCAGCTTCATTTAAAATATACATTGAGGGACATTTCGTCTTTTTATCCGAAATAACACCGATATATATGCTGTATTTAAATAATTAATAGTAGGTAATGAATGAACGGTTAGTATCAGACGTCAACTGAAATATTATCAAAACCGAAAAACTAAATTTCGATGTATTGTCAACAATTTGACAACTTCTAGAATTCAATGTTTTCAAAAATTAATGTCAGTTACTCGATGTTATGTTTGGGTTCCTTCTTGTATGTTTTTGTTATTTCATTATGTTTCTCACTTCAGGGCGACTATTTACCCCTTCGTGTAGTGTTATTATTTAAAAAAAATCTTAACTCATAAAAGCATTTTTATGAGACTGTGTAACACTCACCATATTTTTCGGTTCAATTTCCATTCAGAATCACTTTTTTTTCAACTTGATATTAGAATTTTCTAGAATAATACTTATAAAGGGTTAATCATAGGGATAATAATAAACCACAGAAAGCTTAATCTATTATTTATTTGTCGACTTCAACGTACAGACTTAAGGCATCCTCCTGTCTCATATTGGCACACAGAACCTTCACATCTCATACCCTCCAGCGAAAAACTCTTTTAAAATATAATGGAATGTAAAAAAATGGAATGCCCAAAGTATAAATTGTCATTCATAGTAGGTACGATCGCCAGTCGTTCTTTCAACATTCGTAATACTCGATTGCCCGAGGTAATCCGAACGGAAACGTTACCTGATCAACAGGTACCAAGATAAATTAAATCTAAAATTTCTTATTTGATTAGAGTATTATCTTGTGGATAAGTTATCGGGCTAATTTTAAATTTTAATGGGTTAAATAACTCTATTATTTTCAATGCTAAGTATAAAGATCTCATAATTTAGTGATTCTTTTATGTATTTATTAAATCATAAATTAAGAACTTAGATATAGCCATCCATTTAAACAGTTCTAGTCTGTTCACTTGAAAATAATATGCAAAAATATAAGGGTTACTAAGGTAGTAAAAACATTTTTTTTAATACTTTACAATGTCCGAAAGTGGAATTAAAAACTCATGTAAGGAAACACTAAAATCTCGTAGAGACGACAAAAAAATAGCTCTTTTACGTGTACCTAATTTTATTTCAAGTTAATTTACAAACTGAAAACTTTCATGGACAATAATGTTGCCAGTGTAAAGTTTCCATTCGAATCACCTCACTCAAAATTAAATTAAAAAAAAACATATATATTTATGTATATATAATCAGGACTAGAGTTTTAACATTTTAAGTAACCGCGCCTTTGAATCTTTTCACAATATTTACAAATGCCGTTTTGACTCGTAAATTTGTGACATCCGTTCGTTCGTCGAATACTTAACATTTCCATAGAGATTCTTAATAAAAAAATTTGGTTACGTTCTCGTTTGTACTAAGACGATAAACTGGTACCTACAGTGGACGAAACGACGACAACGCCATCTGTTCCGTAGCTAACTTCAATTATAAACTACACGTCCGATATACATTGTACAGATATAATTTTTCACAGAATACACAATACTGTATAAAATACTGCTATATTCACGATTCAATAAATAATATCATCATTAAGAATAAAAAAAATACAAAACAAAAAAGGAAAAATATATGGACGCAAAATAATTTCAAATATTGCACATAGAGATATAGAAATCATAGATAATTTTTTTCGATTTTTTTTTGCAAATAAAAAAGCGCGTTACTGGCCGTTGAGCGAATTTAAATAAATAATTTAACATAGAATACCGTATCCTTGATGTAAATCTCATATACCGTCCCTGCTGATCCTGCACATTAGGCACTGGTTAGGGCTAATAGTATCAAAGCTAAATTTTAATAATTTCGATATACACATCGTCTTATAATTTAAATATCAACGTCGTAAACTCGTCTATACAAATCGTTTTCTTTGTTAACCCAACAGATATAATTAACCAATGATCATAAATATTTAATCTACATTTGACCGTTCACAAATTGATAAATCTTGTATGTAAAGTCTATATTGAGATGATAAAAATATACTCTATATGGGTCATTCCACCAAATAAGAACATTTTTACGGGGCGATCCTCGCGGATTATGTTTAAAATTTATGGAGGTGTTCTCTATCATAAGACAAAAATTCCCTGAGAGTTTTAGCTCTTAATACGCAGCGGTCTTGAAGTTATGATTTTTTTTAAATTTTGGAAAAAAAATTATTCAACTTTTTCGTCAATTTTTCTGTTTGTGTTTCGTGTAATGACTGTGTACCTTTCACCGTTTCGATTGAATATATATATACTGAAACCACAAGATTTGTTTTCCTGGGGAACGAAAAATTTTACAAGCGTTGACTTTACTTTTATAGCTAATGACGATTATTTAATAAAAAAAATGTGTTAGACGTACGATATTCTCAATCGAAAACGGTGAAAGGTACACAGTCATTACACACTTTTGTGCCTTTAAAAGATGAAATTGGTTATGCTTTCATTAAAACTGTGTCCACATCTCAAAAAAGTTCAAAAATAAAAGTATTTTAATTATAATGAATTTGCGTTTAATTTAATTGTGACGAAACAAAAAATATGCACATCGGCAAAACGCTATATTTTGTGTAAAAAACTCTCAGCTATCAGAAAATAAAATTCAAATTTGAAGAATTTTGAGCTGCACACCAAAAAAAATCAATTTTTCCACTTTAATTCGATTTTTAAGAGTCTTCTGATGAGTTTATGAAAAAATAAATATTTTCATTCAAAAGCTGAGAATTTTTCCTACAAAATACAATGTTTGTCGATTTTGTTTAAAAATGTTTTTCATATCAGAAAAATTGACGAAAAAGTTGAAAAAATATTTTTTTCAAAATTTCAAAAAATCATAACTTCAAGACCGTTGCGTATTAAGAGCTAAAACTCTCAGGGAATTTTTGTCTTATGATAGAGAACACCTCCATAAATTTTAAACATAATCCGCGAGGGTCGCCCCGTAAAAATGTTCTTATTTGGTGGAATGACCCATATGTATTGATATCATACAATGTGTCAAATTTTGACAAATAACTCTGTACAAATTACAAACTATATAACCACACAATATGAATCACAGACGAGTGTCAGTGACATAAAACAAAATAGATAATCAAAATTTCACATCCGTTTCTTGAGGACTGAAATTAGCTGTTTTAGTCTGTTTTTTTTTCTTAATTCCAAAGACTAAAATGACATTACATGTGTTGCTAGCTAATTAGGTCTTGAAAATAGAGATATATATACATTTGAGTAATCGCAACACCGGACGAGATATACTACTCAAATTTTATTTTTTTTTTCTAAAAAAAAACCTCATGCTTTAACAGCGAAACTCGAATACGGCAAACAAAATCACGATCGTCACGAGACAATCTAAGCCTTATAATTTTGTTTTAATTACGTAATTAATTATCGGGTGTGTTGAATATAAAGCATTTCAAATAACGTATTGAAATAGTAGTGACATTCTGGAAAAATTAATGTGGCAACATTATTTTCAATTTTGACATTGTTGTCAATTTACTGGTTTAAAAAATGTAGATTATACAAACAAGTTTACGACGATGCGTACATTAATAATACGCTATAATAAACTCGCAAATGTTCCCAAATCTCCTAGGCCTTACACGAACATAAATATTTACTACAAATTCACAGACATTTTGTCCAGCAGTGTCCTTCGACAATGAAGCTTAATATCTACACCTTTAATATCAATTTTAGCTGCGACATGCAGTAACGTAGTGATCTTCTTTTTTTTTATTGTTTTTGCTGCAAACATTTTCAGACTAGTTTTATAACCTAATTACAACACGTGGGATATAAAAGCTGCTTCTACTACATCTAAATATAATGATATTTTTGTTTTAAGTAAAAAATATCTACTTTTATTTATCTTTGTACAAAATTCATACAATTTGTATGCTATGTACTGGTAAAATGTGAATTATGTAAAAAATATATACTTAGTATTAAATATCATGTGTTTAAATCTCTTTCAGTGTATGAAGAATAAAACTAATCGATTTATTCAGAGATCGAAAATTTAATCTTTTTGTATGAGACGAATGTTATAGTTTGTCTTCTTGTTTAATTCTTGCAAACTTTCTGTAACGACGTTATTGAACTATGGGAAGAAAATTGAAAAAAATATATAAAAATATAGAAAGACTTATTCCATATCACTTTTGTACTGCTTATAATTTATTATTTTGATAATTATTAACAATGAGTTGTATGAAACTGTATAATTATAAAATAATTATTTATCACATTCTATAAAATTAACCAATAATATAAGAGACTCTTGTTCCTGCATTAAAGATATAAATAACTCTTAAACGTGTAATTAAAACCGTAATTAGATAAGTCAATTAAGATTGTTATATACATTTCTGATAATTCATATTTCACCAGTACCCTCACACCCGACTCGACACATTTACGTTTATGTTAATTATATATTAGTTATATCAGAATGTACACTCGATTTACGTAAAATCATTATAACTTTCATAACAATTCAGTCATGAAACTAATATTCTTAATAATAACGTTTGTACTGTTTATAATAATTAAAACATTGAAATTATACTTTTCACTTACATTTTATAAAATATCGATACCGAAAAAAAAAATATCCCAAAAAGAAATTTCGATTTTGTAACGAAAAAAAAAAACAAACAAACATTAGGTTAATGTTGCTATTTACAATTTTTACACGAGGTATTTTTTGCAATTTTTTGTGCCTACATTTAAAAACTTTGTTTCTTTCGAAAAATGATAGCCTTCGAGTATTATTAGTCATTATCAATTCAAAATTATACCAGGTGAAAGGTTAAGCACTAGCATTATTCTAGGATATAATACTCCAAGGTATAATACTCTAACTTATAAAATAATAATATCAAATAAATATTTATAAATAACAAAGAGAACCTAAGTTAAAGTTTGTTCTAAGACTTTCAAAAGTATCAATACAAACGTAATAAACCTAGGTGCAATGACCGGTCCCGAAAGCTGTAAGGGGCGACCCGGAGTTAATAACCTCCGATAATAAAACGGACAATAAACCCTTTTGTTTTGTTCATGCCGTTCCCACGTTCACTTTCAAGTGAAAGTGAAATCACCCGACGGTCATTGACACTGCTCTTTAACATAGACGCGTAGAAGATTGCGTATAATTTCTGTATTTTTCTAGATAATTAGGTCAAATATTAAGCACCTATTTTGTTAATTGATTAGAACGAGAATCGAGTGCAGAGTATCTTCCATAAATATTGCTACTGTCTAAACTTTCAGCCTGTATATTAGTTTCTTTAAATTATTCCGAGGTGCTCGGCTCGACTCCAACCACTATATACATAGGAAAATCCAAGCACAGTGACTCGAGGCGACGCAATTAATATTTGTATCGATAAATGTATACATTCTTAAGGTACCTAATATAAATTTAATTATTTTATCGATAATCGATATAGATATTTTTTAACTTTGTCATTACATTGTTCTGAGAAAATAAATAATTTAAAAAAAAAAGTTTAAAAATACGAGATTTAAAATTAATATCAAATACAGGTCAGTACTTTTTTTATACAAGAAATTCATATTCCAAGAGAATTCGTATAACAAATCATGTTATTATACGGGTATATTTTTTTTTCTTTTGTTTATTCATATTACCATATTCAATAGGCACGTTAAATCATTTTTTTTTTGTGAGTTATTTTTAGATATATCCGCGGTCCACAAACACCTCATGTATGTGTAGTATAATTTATTTTACAAATGTACAATTAACTACGTGAAGGTTACATAATGAACACAATATGCGTTTATACATTAATGTTATAGCGTTAATATATTTTCCTTTCAAAAATATTTTCGTTCTATTATTGAAGCCGGCTGTGGCGATTTTTTTTTTGCCGATAAATGAGTACACTAGCGCAGGTTACGGATAAATGAAATATCGATAAAAAATATCGATAGCCATTATTGTAAACTAACTGACATCTCTAAATAAAACTATTCCATTTAACACTGTATTTGTTCCAGCATCGAGATTATCCATTGAAATTAATATTGTCAGACTAATTTCTGTAACTCGATTTTTTTGTTTTGATATGTAAACCTAAAAAGGGCACAGATATATGAGTTGTTACACTTCAAAATGAGTTAAATCCAATTTTAATCGTTTATGTAACATGTTATTTTTTTATATTTCCATATTTTATACACCCAGAACAAAGTTCAAATTTTACTCTTCATAAGGTTTTCAGTTTTTTTTTAAATCTTCATACTTTACATGTACAAACTTTGATGATCTTGAAAAATAACGTTAAATATTTGGAACGGCTAAAATTGTATTTATTTTGAAATATAACAATGTACGTACAATAACATAACCAGAACAGACTTCCAGAACAAGTTCCATTTGCAACTCCTTAAAATGAGTAGACAAATTGTCTTATCGATCTAAACCCGAATGGGAATTACAAAAATGGTTTAAATGTATTCGAGCAAGAGAGGAATTTGTCGTGTGTACTCTTTTTCATCATCGAGGTATGAACTGCAACATTAAAAGCAAATGTTCCACGTACCACCTCCTCCTGCCAGGGTCTGCAGATATGGAGATCAATCAGACGAGGTAGTCGTCGAACTTGCTGAGCCTTCGCTACGTGTGGCGCGAGGGTTTCCGCTCCTGCTCCCTCTCTTTCATCGTCTCCGGACTGAAGCGGACCCTCGATTGGGAGCCGCTGGAGCCATCCCTCGCAGACACGTAGGAACTATCCGTCTCGCTGGTGAGGCTTTCGGGGGGCGTGGGATTGGTGGGGGTGCCGCCCCCCGAGCTGCCCCCGGACGCGTTGCCCTTCTTGTACTTCTTCAGACTCGACCTGAGTTTAGTCGGCGCCAACTCCAGCCCCAAGTTCCCCGGTCGTTCCGGCTCCTTCTCCCTCTCCTCTAAGTACTCCCTCGGTAAGGAGTAATCCGACGGCTTCCTCGGATATTCCGTCTTCGATCTGTACTCCCTATCTCTACTCCTATCGCTTCTGTTGTACTGCCTCGAGGGGGAGAACTCTTCCGCGTGGGAGTTCGTCGTGGAGGAGTTCGAAGGCGTCCTCCTGTGAGTTAAATACTGGGACGAGGTCCTGTAATCTGGCGTCGGCTCCCTGTATTCAAAAGAGCATTCGTCGTAACCGTAATAGGGATGCTTCACGACGTAGTCTGCCGTCCTGTCGTAAGTGTACGGCTCGTTTCTGTAGAAATAATCTCTGTCTTGGGAGGGAGAAGGTTGGAAATTCTCTCTGTAGTTGTGATAGAGTTCGGCGAGGTGATCAGAAGTGGTGGAAGAAGTCCTTCGCGGTGAGGGTGTTGGTTGCGTGGAGGTGTAATTGGTGCCGAGGCCGGAAGTGCCGGATAACGGTTGTGCAGAGTGTCCGTATCCTGACGAAGACGACGGATGAGCATAGTGCACTGGTGAGTCGGTGAAACGTATAGGTTTCTGTTCTTCAGTCTGAAGGCTGGTTATCTGAAAAAAAAAAAAGGAAAAATTGTCACTGTCACAAACTGTCACTTGTTTTCTCTCATGGTCAGCACCCTGCACTAGGTTTCTCCCATCATGACCTTATGTTCGTTTCTTATACTCTTAAACCTCCGAAAAAAGAACCAAAAATATTGCTCATACGTTGCTTTGCACAAATGAATGTGGACAAGCTCTGTGCAGATGTTTCAGAAATAAATTGGGAACCTCTGATAAATGATAAAGTTTGTATTTTTGACAATTTTATCACAAACTTATATTATATTCATGCGACCATAAAACAAGTTAAATTAAGGCGACCTCCGGCACCCTGGATGACAACCGAGATCCGAATGGCGATGAGACACAGAGACTGTGCTTTTCGTAAATTTAAAAGAAACCGTGTCGAGATGAACTGGAACTTATTTAAGTCCGCTAGAAACCGATGTAACCAGATCATATGCAATGCCAAACGTCAGTATATCCTTAATAATATCTCTGTTTGTTCTTCCTCGGCTGATATATGGAAGTTCCTTGGGACTCTTGGCTTTGGTAAATCTCAACATCTAGATCTACCTAATACAATAAAGTTAGATGATATCAATAACAATTTCACAACCTCCGATAAAATGAGTGATCTAACTAAAAGTAAGACAACTCACTACATAGCCGCATTGCCTCGTATGGACATGGTCCCATTCAAGTTTTCCATGGTTACATGTGATCAGATTAAAAAGTCCGTTCTTTCAATAAAATCTAATGCTACGGGTTGTGACAATTTGAGTAGAAAAATGTTTATTCCTATTCTTGACCAGATTCTTCCTATTATATCTCATCTCATAAACTTTTCTCTATCCTTTGGACAGTTTCCATCCATATGGAGTAAAGCCTATGTCCGTCCTCTCCCTAAAACTGCAAATCCTTCTCTTCCCAGTCACTTTCGACCTATATCTATACTTCCATTTCTTTCTAAAGTACTCGAAGCATGTGTGCACAATCAACTATCTATATCATTGCAACAATATCTTGAGTCCACTACAATCCGGTTTCAGGCCAGGTCACAGTACAGTTACAGCTTTGCTTAAAGTGACTGGTGATTTGAGAAATGGAGTGGAGAATAAAATGATTACAGTGCTGTTTCTAGTAGATTTTTCCAATGCCTTTAATACTGTTAGTCACGACATTCTCCTGGCTATTCTCTCTCATTATAATATCTCATTAGAGGCACTGGCATGGTTCGCTTCATATCTAAAGGGACGGGAACAATCGGTTCGTATAGACGGGGCTACGTCTAATTGATGTGAGCTTGGTGCTGGCGTCCCTCAGGGTGGTATACTTACCTTAACCTTTTAACTCATGAACTGCGATGTACGTATCATCTGTATGCTGATGACCTGCAATTATACACACAGGCCCAGTAGATTCTCTATCAGCTGCAATTTATACTATTAACCGGGATTTAAATGCCTTAAGGGATTGGTCTGAGAGATTTGGTTTATCAGTTAATCCTTCCAAATGTCAAGCAATTGTAATAGGGAGCTCTCGTATGATTACCAGAATAGACTTCAGCTCGCTGCCTCCAATTATATTCAGTAGTCTTGTCATACCGTTTAGTACGGATGTAAAGGACCTTAGTTTACACATTGATGCCAAATTGGATTGGAGAACTCATATTTCCAAGGTTAGTCAGAAAGTGATCGGTACTCTAAAGTCTTTTCATCGCCTGAAAAATTTTCTCCCAGTTAAAACGAAAACCATGCTAGTGCAATCTATAATATTTCCTATAATTGACTATGGTGATGTGTGCTTTTACGATCTGAACGCTGACCTTCTTAACAAACTTGACAGATTACTCAACAATTGCATTCGATTTGTTTTTAATCTTCGTAAGTATGACCGTGTATCGAGCCATCGTTCAGAGCTTAATTGTTTGCCCATACGCCAGCGTCGGAGTTTGGGGGCTCTGACAACTCTGTATTCTATTCTATTTTCTCCCAATACTCCCTCTTACTTAACTCCACATTTTCAGTTTTTATGCTCTAATCATGACCTTAACCTTCGCTCTTCTAATAATCTTATTCTTTGCTGTCCTGTCCATACTTCCGGTCTAGTACATTCATCTTTCTATATCCAATCTATTCTCCTATGGAATGCGCTTTCTTATGAAATCAGGATGTCATCTAACCGTTTCAGTTTTAAAGTCGGGGTACGTCGGCTTTACCAGTGTCATTTAGCAGAATTATCTGGTTAATGCTGTATTTAGTACTTGATGTTGACTAATTATACTTTTATTTATTGTATTGATATTTATGTATAATGTTGTTATGTGTATGTATTGTATGTGTGTAGTATATATGTATTATATATGTAGTATATTGGTGTTGATATTTTATTTATATATTGTGATATTAAATAGGTTAAACATAATTTCATAAAAACCTCATCTTTTACACCTACCAACATTTATCTCTGCATCACCTAATGGTTGACTGGCAGAGAATGCCTTAGGCATTAAGTCCGCCATTGCGTATTTAACGCATAACGTGTAAATAAATAAACAAAATATCTATAAATCGAAAATTTACCGAACATAAAGACCATGATATAACATTGACCTTTACCTAGTGGATTCAGAGGGCATATTAATTGTACAAGACAACTACAAAAATTATAAAAAGTGTCTCGTAGAAAATAACATAACATCTTAGTTAAAGTCATCACTTTGGAGAGTTAGAAATATATAGTCCAAAATTTAATTTAATATCATTAAATCATCAATTCGAAGTACAAAGTAATCGATAGCATTATTAAACTTATATCCTTAAGTAGCACATCACTATTTTGAAAAGTACAAATAATTAGGTACGCTGATAAGAATATAGCACAATTATTTGCTATAAAAATACTTCACAACAGATTTAACAGATGGCGGTGTTTTTTCTACGATGCTAACTAATAGATAAAAAACACTTCGCTACAGATATAAAAGATGGTGGTGTTGCAAGGTTCATAGTAATTAGAAAAAATATATTATCATATTACTTCACTTTTTTTTCTAAGAATACTTATGGATATCGAAGTTAGACGTTAAAATTAAGTAGAGTTGGAGCAGTTATTTTTATAAAAACATACATAATTTCCGCTGTGTATTTAGTAGTAACTTCACACATCTCTTAATAAAAAAGGCATTTTTATATCACTATGTTTGTAAAAATTGTATATAAACGCTATACTATCTAGAAAAAACTGTTATACCGGTGATCCAGTAATGGCATTGAGTGGAGCCCTCAAGTGTCGCGTGGGTCCATGGTATGTGTTATGTTGCGTGAAACCGTACACCTCGTACATCGAAGACCCCGACGGTTCAGGTTCGATTTCTTGTCTGAAAACGTTTTTATACACTGACGGAGATTATATTAATTTAATTATTCAGTCATTTGTAAAATTACATTGTGATACAAAACGGCAATTTAATCAACAGCAGAATAACTGATAAAGGTCCTTGGAAAAAACAATTGAGCCGTCACGGGACGCCGGACAGATGTGAAACATCGAAATTGTTTTGTATAAGTTATATGCCTAAAAGAACAGATTACGACAGAAATCAGCTATGGCATAATAAAAAGATAAAGCATTACAGATTTGTTCTATAAAATAATGACTGTTTATTTATTTTAATACATAAATATTAATTTTTATTAATAAAATACATAATACAAACATTCAACTATGTCCAGGCGCGGTGTGTTTGGCTCATACTTTCCTTCGCGAAGAGGTCTATGTCTCTCCAATGGGTCTCTTACAGGCTGATGAGGAGATACTAAAATATTCACAAGAAAAGAAATCCCACCTGTGGGGCTGGAGCGTCGGATGCAGAGGACTGACATTGGACACTCTGACGTCATATCCCGCAGCTACACCGCCCAAGAGAGCCGCCATGTTGTACAAAACCAATTCAATTATACTCGGCTTTTTGTATCTGTAACCTGAAATAAAAACCGATGGAGCGATTTGCAGAGTTCTTAACCGGATATTAATACCTTGTTTGCTGTGGGAAACAGCAGTTAAGGTAGACACCATATTCCTACTACAAAAACGGTCTGTTCAAGCAATTTATAATATGAGGTATCGCGAATCATTAAAGGTTAAGCTTCAGGAATTTGGTATCTTAACTCTGCCCTCCCAATACATACCTACTAGTTTAATGTACGTCCGTAGAAACTTATATAAGCTGGATTCAATAATTTTAATTCTAGAAACATTGAAAAACTGGTCATTCCATGTTTTAGGTTCACTAAGACCAACAATTTTTAGGTAATAGGGTTAGGTTTTATAACAAAGCACATTACAGATTTACCAGATAAGTTCAAGCAGCATGTCAAGTGGGTTTTTAAAGGGTATTTATAGAGTGGGTCAAATGTGAACGATGGTGACGTTTGAAAATGACGCCCCTCGCTGTGCATCCACCAAAAACGAATGTAACTACTATAAGTATGTATGCGTGCAAATTCAGTTTCTTGCCGGTTCTTGGTTGTTTTCCGAACCGGTGATAGTTTTGACGTTCATAAGTGCTTTCTCAGGGCCTTAAATTGAATATGTGATTTTGAAAGGAGTGGATCGTCTCGGGCGAGTTTATCGTTTCCTTCCCCTGATTATGGCATCCCTAACATAAATCCTTATAAAACTTAGCGTGGAAGTTTTTGGCGGGAACTTCGTCTATAATGTGGTGATTTTAATATTCTATTAGTAATCTTGTGTTATTTGATTCTACATTTTATATTATTGATGGCATTTTACATAGTTTTGAGTGAATAAATTCAGTGTGTGTGGGTGTGTGAATTTTGAGATGCCTCAAACACTCCCTGGAAAGTTTTAACAAGACGGCGACCATCTTGAATAGTACATTGAAATTATCGTAACTCTTGTAATATTATTACTTACTCGACAATAGCAGTAATAAGCTGGAAGATTTGTTGCCAATTTTTTTTATTAGCTTCCTTGTACCATTCCCCTTCAAAGCCAAGTATAGAATCATACAAAACCTTTGCTAAATCCCACGGCTGGGATTGCATTGCAATATTTGTTTGTAAATCATGTGTAAAATTGAGTCGCACATGTTACGGGCGAACTTCAAAGCTGTCGTGAGTAGTGAATAAAATAGTGACTTAAGTCAGGCCTCAGTTCCTCGCACGTACCTCGTCAATCTTTTTGACCGTTCTGAATATAGTCATAAGTTCACACAATATAGTTAAGAGTTTAATACAAAGTTAAAATATTATGATAGGAACATAAAGTTGACATCTTTTTTCCTTAGGTTGACTCGATATTATACATATAATGTAAAACATATTTAGCATTTATACACAAATTTGTGTAGTGCGCAGCTATTTGCAGAGCAGACATAAGTTTTGCGAGATCTGCAATTAGCCCCTTTTCTAGACAAAATATAACGGAAATACTTTTTTGTTTGCTTGCTCAGAAAATCATGAATTCCTGAGGCGTTTTGTTTTCATATAAAAAAAAATCGGATAATATTACATAAATATTTTCGTTCACTTAAAAAACAATATCAAAGGCTAACGATTCAGTTTTTTTTATCGATGTTTACAAAAAATATTTATCAATTAACTAACAATCGTCATTTTTCGCGTATAAAATTAGCAAAGACATACAGGTGGATTTTAAGACGGGGCATTAAAATCAAGTTGGACCTACAAAAAAGCATCCTTAGTAGTCAGTCTGTAACGTTAACAGATTTTGAAACTAGCATTCACATTTTTTGTGAAAATTTTGTACAGTCAACAAAAATGTTGGTAATCTACGAACACATTTTTTTAAACTGATCGATCAAGTTTAATAAACCTCTAAACCTTAGAAATTACAATAAAAATCACAATATATTTCGTGGGAAATGTTCGAGGATTCGATAAACTTAATGGCACACGTCAAAAAGGTAGGTGGTTTTAGGTGGTAGAGCCACGCTCAAGCTATTACTGGTTTCGGAATGAATGGGCCGGCTCGTCCGGGGTAGTACTACCCTCTCACAGAAAACCGACGTGAAGTAACAGTGCTTGCATTGCTGCGTTTCGTTCGGTCAGTGAGATCGCCGGAGGCCCACTTCCCTTCCCCCTTCCCCGTCCCCTCTCCCCCTTCTCCCTCCCCCCACCCCCCAAACACAGACTGGCAACGCACTTGCGACTCCTCTGGCGTTGCAAGTGCCTATGGATGGTGGTGATCACTTAACATCAGGTGACCCACCTGTTCGTTTGCCTCCCATGATATAAAAAAAATTAACTTTTATATATGTCGATATGTTAAAAACTTACCTTCAGTGCTGTATAAAGTCGGCATCGGTATCGTGTACCTAGAGGAGGTGCTTAGCGGATACTCGGGCCCCCATTCCTCCGGACTGAAGTCTGTGTAAGGAAGAAAACAACCTATATGAATAGAAAACGTATGCGTTAGTGTGTACACGTGGATTCCCTCGCAGTGTATTCGTTTAAACATTCCCATGTGAATCTAATCGATTTAAAAAAATATTAAAAAAAAAAAACAAAATATTTATATTATGTCGTTCACATAGAAAACGTTATAGAAGAATATCGTGTTGACTGTACATTGTTAAAAACAACAAACAATAATAAGCCTGACTTTAAAACACAGATATCGAATTTTGCCTTCCTCACGAAAAGAGAATTTCTCTCTGTACCACGACGCTTATAAGTCGATATTAATTATAATAAAATTTAAAATCGATATAAATTATTCATACATTCTAGAATTATAATTAAAATTAGCGGACCCGGTAGCAAATTCTGCATTCTGCAAATTCAAATGCACAAACAAACAAACAATAATACTTCATTAATATAAATAAATAATTAAATTTAAAAAATCCAAAAGAAAATTATACGCTCGAAAAAGAAATTCTTGCACTCGACAAAAATGCCATCTACCGAGTCATCTAAGAACTATCCAGATGACCTAAGTAAAAAAAAAATATCAGAATCGATCAAGATCTTTAAGAGGACAAGAACACTCCTCGTAGACCGAAATTTTGTATATATATAGATTATATCGAAATTTTAATATTTGTTTTACAATTTAAATTTTGTAAATATGTAAGTTGTAATTGTAAATGTTTTTACATGCAAAATCAACATGTAACTACATACATACATATATTTTATCACTACACATGCCGCACAGTTCATTCGAAAAACTTAAAAAAAGCCAAAATTAAATTGTGAACATAAAATAAAATATCTATATACTTACATGTTCAAATAATTTGTGATATAGCCACTTTTGATCATAGATTGTGTTAATTTATAGATAATAATTAAAAAACAAAGTTAAGGTTTTCTGAACCTCACCCGAATTAGAGATAGCCATAGTGAAAGCTAAGCTGAATTCACAAGACCTTCCACCTTTTTCGTTTTTATTTTGTTGTCTCATATTGTCTATGGCTCGTTTTGTGATTGGTTAAAAGGGGTTATGTTAGTAACTATCCAATTAGTAGACCCATGTTAAAAGAATACACCATAGTTGATTTTATGGAAAAGGTTTATTTTGATATATAAAAAAGAAATCGTAATAAACTAAAGAACCAGATCACCGAAGAATCGTAATTATCGATTTTGTTTAAATTTAACAAAAATAAAACTTAATTTTTGCATAGTTTAGTTTAATGTTATTGGCGGCGGGCTATTTTATGTACTTATTCCTCACTAGTATACACTTATTTTATTCTTAGTAATACCCGGAATTTATTGTCAATTATATAACAAAGCGAACAATGTTGTTATATCTGTGCTTCCAGAATTGTACCAAAAACTGACCATAAAAAAAGGTCAAAATCTCAAAGATATCATTAAATATAGTGCATTATCTCCCAAAATATTAATAGTATATCGAATCTGTAAAAATATATGTAGAAAATATATCTCACAAATGATTTTTTAACTATCGATAAATTTTAAAAAACATCGAATACTAACCACAACTGTAAAGTACACGAATCTATATCCGCCGCCAATATTAACCTGATTTCTGTATAAACACAGGAGCCTCTCATTTATATATCGTATTGCTATTCCACCACCATTACCAGGAACTGTTACTGTCGGATGTTACAGCGGACATGTTTTTTTTTTGTACTATACATATAGTTTTAACTACGTATCTCTAAAGTTTTGGAAGCCTGTATGACTTTTGACAGAAAAATAACCTAAAAAAATTAAACATCAGCGTTAATTAAAAATTAATTCTAATTTTTTTTTTTTAATTTGGAAAATAACAGATCGGTGTTGCCAATAAATTTAGCTTAAATTTTTTAATACGAGAGTATTAAAAATAATATCCTTGAATATCATATCGACTTCCAAATACACTGTTATTAGATATCTAATAATGTCATTGTAAACATTTGAAAGCGTGCCATAAAATGACGTGGTGAAAAATAATAAAAAAAAAACCAAGCGAAATAATAGTTATAATAACTAACAAATAAGTAAGTACAACAAATACATATATAGATCTTAAACTGAACTGTATATAGCGTATTATATGAACTGCTAAGCATGCATAGTAGCTTATAAAAACCTGGCTGAAAGCAAACAAATGCTTACAATTTACAAAAGGAACAAAAAGTAAAATGACATAAAATGTTGCTACAAGTAAAAAATAAACATAACACGCACTGAGTATCACACGAATAAAACATTTTTTTTTTGCATGATCAATTTTCTCGTTACATTAAATTCCGTTTTTTTTTTTTTTATTACAAACTAAACAAAGACTCTATTCACTTAAATCTATAAATGTTCCCTAAAGACCTGTCACATTTAACATTACAAATGCGGATTCGAGATTAAACTTTGTGACGACGGTCCATTTCTAATATGTCCTCATAACAAGTCATAAAAACGAAATACTTAGAGACCTTGAAGTCGCCTAATGAAAATGGCTGATTGTAAAATTACAACGGATTATTTCTGGAATGATCGGCAGAGCTTCTGTAGGGGCAAGTACATTAAGTGTTAACTTAAGCAGAACTTAACTACTTAAGAGTATATTTACTTAATGTGCATAAAACTAACAACAGATAACAACGTCATCAATTAAGTGACGAAGTGGTCTATGATACAACTGTTCCTACTAACCATGATTTAACTCACAAAAGTCAACCATCACAAGGAACGGACAAATGAAAAACTTATAGTATGAAAATAGATAAACATGGAACTTTTATAAATGAGTTTTCAATCTTCAGATAACATAACTAACAACTACCAAATGAATGAAGGTATTTGGTTGTTTATCGGGCAAATAGGTTGTCTATTTTTCAATAGTAATTTATTCCATCTATTCTCCATTGTCGGTGCTGTTTGTTAATTTCAGGGAGGTGAAACAAACGTATTTTATAAATAAATACTAGAGCGGGACATGCTTTTACCAAATGAAAAGAACGCTGCCAGTTCAGATTATGTTTAGTTCAACAAGTTGACATAATTAAACTTCGTTTTATATATTCCAATACTGCCGAGATTCAAGCGACTGTGAGATTAGTTGAAAGACAAACACACAGTGTAGAAAATGAATTTTTCTAAGTTTTGTGCCGAGTTGTGTTAAGAGGTAAAATTGTAATTGGACATAATTCACATCTTAGATTATTCTTCTTAATATCCAAATTATGTAAATTACCATTGAAAAATCACTTCTAATAACAAAAAACTACGAAATATGAACACTAAAAACGAAAGTCTACTTTACCTGAATAGTCATTATGAGTGTCGAAGGGACAAAGTTGTTTCTCAGTTAATAGAGCTATTAGTCGATTACTTTGATTTTATAATTATCTGAGGACTGAATAATCAGAGTATAATGAGAATAAAGGATAATATAGATAATATTGAGAAAAAAAAGTATAAATATAAAAGTTTATTTTTCTAATTTATCGATATGTAATCAATATGAGATAATTATTAAATTTCATACTCACAAGGATAGAGCAAGTTGTCCTGAGATGTTCCTTTTAGTGCAGCATAAAGAAAATAGGAAATTATGGCTGATGTTAATAGAAAAAAATCTCTAATTTATAATTTGCATACATAACTACAGGCAGTGAATTCATGTAGTCCTCCAGAAGAGTACAAGAACAAATGGTCACACAAATATTTTTTTTTATTGATTTGTACTCACTATTGCTATGACTTTTAGTATAATAACAAATTTATACCTCGAAACATAGCTTTCATAGAAAAGGAATAATTATGGTAAGATTAAACTTAGCGTTTTGTAATATTTGCAATAAATTATAATTCAAATAACTCTTTACTTTCCACATTTATCTATTTATGATTGAAAAAAAAAAAACAAATCGCTTTAGAAAAAAAAAACGAAACGTTAAACTTTTTTTTTGGATTTTTTAAAATTATTTTCATAACGTTTCATTTTTCCTTTCTCATTGCGAACAATTTTCCTATATTTTCATCGTTTTTTTTAAATAAAAATTTGGCAAGATCCTAAACGTTTTTCAGTCGCAAATGAATAGCAGTCAAAGTCTTTTCAGAAATGTCTATAATAACGATAAAGCCTAACTAAACATTTTAAATTATTAATTTTGTCTGCCATTATAATTAATTCACGGTGACAGCTATTAATTTCAAATGTTTTACATGTTGCTAATGAAATTAAAAATCTATACTTACATATAGAATTGTTAATAAGCTAAATACTTTTTTGAATCTATTCTCATTTGAAATATTTCTAGAGTGTACGTATGACAGACAAACTAATCCCACTTCTAATAATTTATATCTAAAAATAAGTCTTTTTTAAATTCATCATTACGAACTAAAGCCTTAAAATGTAGTATCAAATCCTTGGAATTTTTTATAGCTAAGTAATAGCGTTATTTACAAACAACATACAAGCCAAGAATTACCATAATATAGTTCAATTTGAATAATATACATCAAATTGGAACTTTATTGTCGTAACGATATCGTAGGTAAGAATCGAAATGATGTCGTACATTTTCGTTAAATCGAGTTCGTGTTAAAATTCTGATAGCATAATATATTATATCAAAACGGACAAATGCAAGAGGAATGTGTTAGTAGAGATTGATATGTCTACAGTATGGCAACATTATTTGTACGCTGTCCACATTCGTTCGTACAATAAATGGGACAATATCGGATGGGAATAATACTGTTGCAGGTGATATGCAGCAAGTACTAAAGGCGACGACATAATTTTACTAAACATTCACGGTAGCCCGACTAGTGACACGGTATTGGTCGATAGATGTCGATATTCCATGATATTGATATTAAGGCCTCGATGACGTTTTACTCCGATAAGGCAAATAACAGCTTATCGGATTGGAATAAATACATTGTTAGAGAAATCTTTAACGTATCGAATCTATCGTTTGAAGGCTCTTCTAAACGGCAATATTAGTAAATCTTTAATTGATATATTGATCTCAATATCGATGTATAGGTAACATCGACAAGTTCCGACTATGATGAAACAATTGAAAAGGTCGTTTCAACGCTATTCTAAACTGCAGTAATAGTGAATCTGTTGTCGATATATCGATGTATTGACATGTTTCGACCGCGATGAAACAATTTCAAAAGACTAATAAGACGTATTAGTCGAGGAAAGAGTTCGATCGAGGCCGGACAGTGGTGTGGGTGTGGGGGCGAGTAGGTCGGCGGAGGAGGAAAGGGTTGGGGGCGACCTAGTCGTCGGCGAGCAGGTCGGCGGTGTCGGCCGTGTCGGCGGAGAGCGCGAGCACGCCGGCGAGGCTGTTGGAGCGGAGCGCGCTGAAGAGGCCGTGCGAGGGCTTGCGGCGGCGGCGGCCCGCGTCTATGGGCACCTCGAAGACGGTGTCGTAGTGGTGCGGGATGTCCGCCGTCGAGGTGAACATCGGGCAGAGCAGGAAGCGATTGCGCCTCGGCTCCGCGTTCTCGTAGAGCAGGTCGTCGTGGCTGCCGCTGCGCTTGGGGGCGGGCGCGCGGTGCGGGGCGCGGGGCGCGCGGGGCGCGGGCGGGTTACCTGGGTGTCGCGTGGCGGGAGGCAGGTCGGGCGCGGAGCAGCTGAAGCGGGGGCGGGGGCGCGGCGGGGCGAGGGGCGCGAGGGACGCGCCGGAGAGCGGCAGGTGCGTGCGCGAGCGCTGGTGCACGGTCGAGGGGCCCCACGTCTTGCCCTTCACTCCGTCGGCCGGTACTGTACAGAACAAATCATCATTTTATATGTACACTAGCTTGTGTTAACTTGTGTTATTTGATTCTATATTTTGTAATATTGATGGTATTTTACGTAATATACTCCAGCAATGCAAGCATTGTTACTTCACGTCGGTTTTCTGTGAGAGGGTGGTACTATCCCGGGTGAGCCGGAAAACAAAACACTTGATTACCTACTCAACAATGGCAATAATAATCTAGAAGAATGATTGCCAAAAAAATACGGTAAGCTAAATACTGGTTGGGCTAAAATGAGTAGATATCATTCTAAGACACAACTGTACATTATCCGTCCCTATTTTAATCTATTTAGTGCCTTTCACGAACGAACCTTCTCACCGCATACACACGATATTTTATGTTTTGAATTACACCACACGTCTCGGTGATTGCGAAATCTATATCTATACTAATATTATAAAACTGGAAGGTTTGTTATTTGTTTGGTTGGTTGAACGAGTTAATCTCAGCAACTACGGGTCCGCTTCGAAAAATTCTTTCAGTTAGATAGTTCATTTATAGAGGAAGGCTATAGGCTATATGGAGGGCATAAGCAGTTCGGTTGGATGACTCCCCTAGAGCAAGTAGTTATCCCATCAGTTGGACGCTAACAGGCGATAGCGCGCATGATGGCGGGCACAAGCAGTATGGTGAATGGCCCCCCTAGAGCATCTGGTTATACCATCAAATGGATGCTAACAGGCGATAGCTCGCCTGATGGCGGGCACAAGCAGTATGGTGAATGGCCCCCCTAGAGCATCTGGTTATACCATCAAATGGATGCTAACAGGCGATAGCTCGCCTGATGGCGGGCACAAGCAGTATGGTGAATGGCCCCCCTAGAGCATCTGGTTATACCATCAAATGGATGCTAATAGGCGATAGCTCGCCTGATGGCGGGCACAAGCAGTATGGTGAATGGCCCCCCTAGAGCATCTGGTTATACCATCAAATGGATGCTAACAGGCGATAGCTCGCCTGATGGCGGGCACAAGCAGTATGGTGAATGGCCCCCCTAGAGCATCTGGTTATACCATCAAATGGATGCTAACAGGCGATAGCCCGCATGATGGCGGGCACAAGCAGTATGGTGAATGGCCCCCCTAGAGCATCTGGTTATACCATCAAATGGATGCTAACAGGCGATAGCGCGCATGATGGCGGGCACAAGCAGTATGGTGAATGGCCCCCCTAGAGCATCTGGTTATACCATCAAATGGATGCTAACAGGCGATAGCTCGCCTGATGGCGGGCACAAGCAGTATGGTGAATGGCCCCCCTAGAGCATCTGGTTATACCATCAAATGGATGCTAATAGGCGATAGCTCGCCTGATGGCGGGCACAAGCAGTATGGTGAATGGCCCCCCTAGAGCATCTGGTTATACCATCAAATGGATGCTAACAGGCGATAGCTCGCCTGATGGCGGGCACAAGCAGTATGGTGAATGGCCCCCCTAGAGCATCTGGTTATACCATCAAATGGATGCTAACAGGCGATGGCCCTCCGTGATGGCGGGCATAAGCAGTGCGGTTGGATGGCCCCCCGAGAGCAAGTGGTTATCCCATCGGGTAGATACTAACAGGCGATGGCCCGCATGATGGCGGGGGAGCCGGGCGGCGTGTCCTTGGCGACGGCGACGAGCTGCTTCACGCTGGACTCGTCCTCGGTGGGCCGCACCGTCAGCGTATGCCTGAAGTCCAGCGGGGATGATATCGTGTCCTTCTTCAGGAGCTTTATCTTGCTGAATTTGCCTGGAACAAATTATCTATCATTCAAATTCTACTTCACAAACTACAAATTTGGTTAACATGTTCTGAGCCACATGTACCACCAGTGGTACATCTTACACTTTATCTTTAGGCCACATGTACCACCAGTGCCACACGTCAGACTTGGTCTTTAGGCCACGTGTACCACCGGTGTTACGTACACGTTAGACTTGATACTTATGCCACGTGTACCACCGGTGGTACAAGATTAGATAAATATTAAAAATGAATTAATTGATAAAGGAATAAGCCAATGTTACCTTTCCGTTTATTAGGCTGTGGCGGCTGGTTGTGCGACATGTTGCTCGCGAATATCAAGATGTGCAACTCCCGCGCGACCAGATCGATCTCCCTCATCTCGAGCTCGCGTTCCTTCTGCGCCAGATTCTGTTCCAGGAGCCGCTGCTGCAGCTGCGCCCGGGTCAGCTCCTCCTCCCGGCATCGGAGCTCCTGGAAACCAATATTAACCATTCAACCGATAACAACTCCGAAACAGTCTTTAATAATGGATCTAAAGTCACCAGCATCTTTAAAAAAATTGAGTTAAAGGGAGTTAAATACAAGATAGACGCTCGAAGAGACATTGATTAATTTAAAATATTTTAGCAAAATACAGTACTACTATAAGGATTAAAAAAAAAGATTAAGCTAAAATTAATTGATGTATAATTAACATATTATATACCTGAACTTAAAAAGCATAACTACAAGACCCGACGTAAAATGTATGCAAAGAACATCATGCGTACATGATAAAAATCACGAAAATATATTATAATATCTATGATTATTTTAACATTTTCCATCTGATATGTTTGCTTAACTCTTCGTTTAATATAAGATAATTTTGCGTATATTCCGGTTATTTTTGACAAAAAATAATCTTTTAATCTTGATTTATAATATGGCTTGATTTTGACCTTTACATTCTATATTAGATTCTAAATTTTATTAGACATAACTGTTGGAGAATACACGGTTGGACCGAATATTTTACTCATAAGGTTAATAAAATAAAATAATCATATCTGTATATCCATAGGTTGTCTCTATAAAAATACAAGAGGAAGCGATGCGTGTAAAGTCGTCATGCGTTTCTCAAAAACCTAGACGACATTTGTCTAGGGCCCTTCAAGAAGCGGCCCGTGTAAGAAAGTGCTTTTGGAACTTTATTTAATAATCTTGTATTTCATAAAGTAAGGTAAATTCGAAATTATATCAAAAACATATATACAATATATTAATATACAAAGCGTCCACTAAAATATTTGCAAAACATCACAAACATAAAATTAACAACAACAATCACACTGACCTCTTCAATAGTTTTGCATTCCTATATGATAGATAGCATTACAAAAAAAATTCTATAGTTAGTAACAATGCAAGTTAGATATTATTCTAATAACAAACAGATCACTGTTTTGGATATTTTAAATAGGTTAATCGCTTGTTAAAATACCTATTCATTTCATCATGCCTAACATAAAATGTCAGATATTTAGTAAATTTCATGTTTCCGTGGATAATTACGCATATGTGTCTATCAGTGGCGAAGAGTTCATATCGATTCCCATCGGCTTCCTTTTAAGAATTGGCATATAACGTAAGTAAAAAGCGATCTTCCCTAGGAAGCGAATGAGGACAGTCTCGCTCTACGGGTGACCAATAAGGAGCCACCAATTTAATCTGGTCCAGTAGCGAATACGAATTTGCAAGAAAATAGCAACTCTAACAGGTCAGAAAAATTTGACGTTCATAACTCAGTGATCACCGGCTTATGAAAGTGTTAGAATATACGTATTTTAAAAGAGTAAACGAGACGGATAACCCCCAAATAAAAATTCGAATGATAGCACTATTGAAGGGTGGTTTAATACATTTGTTTGAGTGCTCGACTTTAAACTTTAGTGATTGTTTTATTGTGATATAATAAATTGATGTTATCGATTATTAACTAATAAGTGTAAGTTAACGGTAATTTAGTTTCATTTTGGTAAGTCAATATCAGAAATGGCATTAATTCACATAGATTGGTAATCTTTTGATTGTTGTTTTCAATAGCCATAGAAACATCAATGACGATGGTAAAGAGTTGATATTCTGTTAGGTAAGAACTCATTTTTGTTCCGGCTTCCCTTTTTCAGATTTCCACCCTTCGCCACTGCTGTCCATGATTTACCTTCTCTTTCCTTCTAAGGTCCCGCAGCACCTCCTCGATTTCTAGCCTCCAGCCGTCCTGCATCGTGTGGAAGGACTCGTGCGGAGCGCGCGTGAACTCCGACTGCCTTATCTGTTCCAGCTGATCCAATATCTCGGGGAAGAGTGGTCGTTCGCGTGGATTCGAATGCCAACACGCTGCGGTCAAGTAGTACATTGTATGGACACAGTGACTGAGAAGCGATGATGGGTTAGTTCGTACCGTGTTCGGACACTGTATCGATCGATTTAGGTTCGGACCATTGTGAAATGTGAATGAATTTGAGCTTTCGGTGAAGGAACACATCGTGGTGAAACCATAGTTTGGTAGTAGGGTTTTCTCTAAACCAGTCTGGCTAGCTGGCAACCTTGAGTTGAAAATCTGTCGCGCCAAGTACCCGCTGGTGCCATCCGGTATTGGTGTTTGACCGCCAGATCTCCACTAAGTTTGCGTGTTTACTATCTTAGACCACATCGACATTTAACATCAAAGGGCATTGTGCCCAAATGTCAAAATCTATAAAGTATTTAAAAAAATGTTTAACCATCCAAATAATTTACTACAACAAGAAAATCCGATAGCTGTACCTAAAATGCTCCCCTCGTTGATGGGGCACTACGTACACCTATCAGTTAAAAGTGTTATAGAGATGGATATAGCTGCCTGTGTGGGTTGTTAGTAAAACCGGGCACCAATTAAATATATTTGAAGAAAATATAAAATAATCTTTACTATGTTCAACAATTTCGACTTCTACGTATAATGAGATTGAAGAATTGTTAAAATCAAATATTCTGATAAAATCATAGATTGGTAGGATTTTCTTCTAACTAAATAAAAAAATATGGTACCAGAGAAAAGATACATTGAAAACATTGATTTATTTTTGTCCTTTACATATATATTTTATTTTCGAAATAAGCTTTTTATAAATATTTCATGTCTTTTTGGAGTCCACTTAAACTCAAACAATTTTATTCTAGCAAACATAAACCTTACAGATTTTTTAGAAATATTACGAATTAATTCCAAAGTCTCTGGAATCATTATTAGTTTAGATATGATTTCTCATTCAGTGCTCGTCTGGTTGATGAGTTCTATCAGTGGCATATGAAAGCCAGTCAGTCAACCTTCTTTATTGTGAGTAAAATGTAGAATATTAATCTAACGAACCTTCCATCAGCTTCCTCCATGGTTCAGGGCAGGTACTCGGTATGGGCAGGGTAAGCTTGTTGACCGCGACTCCATAAGCCACAGCTAACGCGTCGATGCCCTTGTACGGTGTCTCTCCAGTAAGCAGTTCCCATAACAGGACGCCATAGGACCACACGTCGGACGCGTGAGAGAACGTCGAGTGTTTTATCACCTTACAACAAAATCGTAAATCGACTTTTATACATCTGTCAAATGTTTAGATGAGTTTTTCTAGTAATATGTGGTGACATTTTACGTATTATAGTTGGGTTATTATGCACAAGTCAAATGGATATAAAATAAGATCACGGAGCAAGAATTCTGGGATGCCACAAAAACTCCATGGAAAATTCTAATAAGGGGCCACCATCTTGTTAGAATATTGAAATTGTCACAAGACACTTGTACTATATTACCTATTCGATAATATTAGTAATAATCTAATAGATTGATTGTCAAAATTTAGAACGTACGAAACAAACAAACAACTAGGTACTTAAAATATTCAACGCCAAAAAGGCCATCAAAATATTAAGTTTGAAAATGTCCATGGTGCCCAAAAGGAGTATCAAGAAGCCCGACCGTGTATTTGCTATAACATGTCAGAACTAATTAATATTCATCTTAATATATAAAACTAGCTTTTGCTCGTGTTATTAATGTGGATTTGATTTATCCCTTGGCAACAGTTTTTTTTTTTCTGGATGAATGGTAAGTACGCAAAAAATATAACATATCATATTCCCTATTATCCCCATATCCCCTCCCCTTCCACTTTCCCCTTCCTCCCCCCGCCCCACACAGGTTGGCAACGCACTTGCAACTCCCCTGGTGTTGCAAGTGTCTATGGACGGTGGTGATCACTTACATCAGGTGACCCACCTGTTCGTTTGCCTCCTATGATATATAAAAAAAAACGTTTTTATTAATATTTGTGTTTTCTTTTGTTACATTGTTATTCCCATTAATGAGCTTCAAAGTGTAAGTACTATCCTAGAACATTGGTAGTCGCTAAAATGAACTATCAACGGACCGTTCTTTATCGCAATGCCAGTCGATATTATCAAGGCGAAACAAAAAAAATTACGAAAACTATAAAAAAAAAGTTGGAGCAGACATAGGGACTGCCGGCAGAAGTGAAAACTGAAAACAATGAAATAAATGTGCTTTTTCTTTTGAATTTCCATATCAATTATACTGTGGATGACAATATGAAATTTTAGAATTTGTTTATTGAAATTGGTATGTTTTTCATATCTATTGGTACTCGCAACAATGATTACATACATTTTTATAAAGTCTATTAATCAATCAAACGTACGATGAGCTACAAAAAAACAATATTACATGTACACAGACTCCTATAATACGCGTCGCTGGGCTGACGCACGCCACGCAAGCGCAATCCGGTAATGCTGACGTAGGATGTCATGACGCGAAATTACAAATTTACCTCCTGCCAAAAATACTGTTCAACGCGTCTAAAGAAGTTTTCACTTCAAAAATCAACAAGAATGCGGCATGTTGCTGGCAAAATGATCGGTTTTAGAATAAATTGTACCAGTGGTCGAAATCCGACCATACTAGTGTATCATAAGACCGGCATGATTTAAAAACCTTTAGAAACTGCGACAAACTCATCGTACCATTTTTCATAATTAGTAATACCAGTAACGGTTTTTAGGTATTAGTCTTGGTTTTTACAACAAAGTCGGTAGTCCGGTGAAGCTGTTAAGAACTTGGTAGGTCAACAGCGTAGTCAGTTCAAAAAAAAAATTTACAACAAAGTCCCAAAACACATTACCGATGAGTTTAAGCGTCGTGTCAAGCTGGTTTTGGTGTCAAATGGCTATTATAGAATGGATCAATATGTGAACGGTGATGCATCCACTAAATACGATTGTAAAGATAATGTATTTTAAATATATGTATTTTTTGCTTAATAAATAAAAAAATCGAAGAAAATTGGCTAACAAACACAGGAGCGAAATGTTCATAAATGTTTTCCTTCTACCTATTTACATATAGAAGGATATTCCATAAAATGCAAGAAGATTTTGTCTAATCAAAATCATGTAGGATTACAGGCATAATATTATAATTTAATTTTTCAATATTATTAATAGTGTAAGTGTTGTATCGATGTGACGAAACGTTGTAAGTTTTCAGTCTAGTATGCATTTTCTTCTTATTATTATCGGTCTGTTGACTATTGCACTATTCAAAATTGTGAAGAAATCGACGAAATAAAATAACACTTACTAGTTCAAGACCTATACTTTTGCTATAACTATATACTGTTAAATCGTGTGTTTGTACCTCAGGTGGCATCCAAGCGTACGTCCCAGCGGCGGACATCCTCGTCGTCTTGTAGACCTCCCTGGCTAAGCCGAAGTCCGTGATTTTGAGCGTCTTGTTTTCAAGTGTATCGTCCGACAGGATTGTCTCACTCAGTAAAACTAGAATGGAAATGATAGAAACGTTTTAATAAAATATTCCAACAGAGTACTCGGCATGCTACCACCTTATTTCGGGGTAGTTTTCTGGTTCGCTGCTACCAATGCGCAATCTCAACACGTTACTTACATTTTAAAAAGTTTTTATTAATATCGCGATATCTCTAAAACTAAAGATCTTATTTATGTTGCATATTTTTTGTGATAATTACTTCTTTTATATATTAAAACGATGTTTTATGTATATTACACTATTTTGAAGTGAAACTTCTAATGCGACTTCCAACAAGGTTGCGTTAAACGTTCAACGCTACTGGGGAGGGGGAATAGAAAGAGACAGAGCGTGAAAAATAATCAAACATTTCGTATCTTACTTTAGTTATCATAATCCCATTGTAAATGTTATAGATTTGGATATTTCTGCACTAGAAAATGATAATTAAAAGATGCGATCAATTGTGAATTGTAAGCAATGTTAATAAAGTGTGTCTTAAAGAAACAATACGATTTCACTGAAAATCAATTTCTATTTCCATTTCTAGATTACGAATTTTCACTTCTTCCGCGCGGAGAGACTCCACGCACAATTTTTTTTAACCGACTTCAAAAAAAGGAGGAGGTTATCAATTCGACTGTATTTTTTTTTTTTTTTTTTTTTTATGTTTGTTACCTCATAACTTTGGACTGGGTGTACCGATTTTGATGATTCTTTTTTTATTTGAAAGCTGGTGCTTCCCGTGTGGTCCCATTTTAATTTGTTCCAGTTCCGACAACGGCATCCAGTGCAAAACCGTATAAGTTTTAAATTTGCATTAATTATGTAAACGACAAATAGACGAATAACTCAATATCACGCTAACCGATTTCGATGGTTCATTTTTTATTGGAAAGGATGCAGTTCAAGGGTAGTTTGATGAGAATTTGGTTAGGTTCTGATCATGGGATCCGTGACAAAGTAAGAAAACTTTCATGAAACGAGCCTACTCCTTTCTTAAGGGCCGGCAACGCATCTGTGTTTCCTCTCGTGTCGCAGGTGTCCATGGGCGGCCGTGATCACTTACCATCAGGTGACCCGTATGTTCGTTTGCCACCAATATTATAAAAAAAACTCTTCAATTCTTAGGAGCCTTTGTGCTTATGTTCGTTGCTGTGTTGCAACATGACGCAAGCATTGTAATTACATTACTTAAGGTGTAATATGTGTGAAGCGATGGTAGCCGAGTTGGTGGTAGAAACTATCGCGGATTATTGATAAGGTTGCGTTCGTACCAAACGTTACTTATTGTACAACCAATTGAAACCATATAGCATACCATACCGATAGATACCATACCACAAAAATGCGCATATTTTAATATACTTAAGGCGGAACGGAGTTCGCGGGCACTGCTAGTAAAATATATTTATGTACACTAAAAATGGAAAAATAAAGTAAATTTTCAAAAAAAAGTATTAACCGACTTCAATATCAATCAAAAACCCATAAGGCACTGAAAAGCGGAAAATAAATAGTTTATCAAATTAACCAAATTAAATAAAACATATGAATATGTGTGCTACCTAGAGATGTATTGGAAGTCGGTGCGAACTGAAAATCATATCATCTACATAGGTACAAAGTTTAAGTCCACTCTCGCGTCTGGAACAAATTTGAAATTTCGGTTGGCACCGACTTCCAATACATCTCTAGGTAGCACACATATTCATATGTTTTATTTAATTTGGTTAATTTGATAAACTATTTATTTTCCGCTTTTCAGTGCCTTATGGGTTTTTGATTGATATTGAGGTCGGTTAATACTTTTTTTTGAAAATTTACTTTTTAACTTATTTATTTCCCCTATATGCATTATGTACTTATATTACAATTAACAGTTTTTTTATTGATATTTTATTTATTAATAGCGGGCCCGTTGGATGTTGTCCAGTCTTCTACTCTATCTACAATCTCTCTCTTGTCGATGTTTGAAAAGATATATAAAATATTTTAAAAACAAATTACAAACGTTTTAATAGGCTCGATATACGGAACAAAATCTCCACTTCCATACTGTGTTACCTATGTAGGTATTTACTAATTACCGGCTATATCCAAAGTACCGTATTTATTACATGGGCATCATTTTCGTATCATCATTTTTTACTTACATTTTATGATTGCTAATTATAAAATAACATACACTCTGTACAAGAAGTCTCATATGAAACGAGTAAACTGTCTTTGATTCACATTTAGACATAGAAAATGACAAGCAGATAGATAAAAAATGTATAGTCATAATTGTAATCAATGTCTTTTAAACCAGGCGCTTATAAGCCACACAATTTGGATTTTTTTTTAATACTTTTACCCATGATCTCATGTCATGTTAAATAACTATGTCGTTTAACATCGTAAACACGTTAGATTTAGTGGGGGATTGGCTCTCAAGTGTAGCTGCCGAAACACACCAGCAGGTGTTTAGCGCCAGAATCGAGGGCGTTAGCAAGTCAGGCGGTCTTAGTAAACACCATACGATGTTTTCCTTCATCGAAAACTAGCATTGACGTGGTATCCGAACACGCTATCAAGTAAGCTATCACCGCTTCAGATATATACATATATTTTTATTTAATAACTAGCTGTGTCAGCGACTTCATTCACGTGGGACCTATGTAAATAAACACTGATTAATAAAATCACCTGAATGTATGGAATACATTTACTTATCTACTTTTCTCTCGTACTTAACTCGACCCCGCATTCAAATTACAATAATTTCTGATAGAGTAAACCGATTTTAATAAAACAGAAACTAAATGTTACTCGAGGATATGCTTTATGATTTTCTTGGTGAGGTTTTGTCGTGAACGCAATACATTAGCAGTGAGACGTGTTCAAACAAACAGACAGACATATAGACAGACAGAGATTTCTAAAAATGATTGGAATGTATTTTATTATTTATTCCAAGACACCGGCAATTTTTTTTTTCACAAAAATCTAAGAGTACATATGCGTTAGATTTACATTTTATGTATAGATATCGCGTGCTAGTATTGGAATACACGTAGGTGAGAGATACCGGTTGGTATGTATCGTGCGTAATATACCGAGGTAGGAATTTCGCACTCACATGTGAGAAGCGTACGAACTATTCCACTGGCGAACATAATACGGACCCTTATATAGATCGGGCGCCCCAATTTCTAGAATACTCTAAGCCGTCGTGCAATCCTAAAGGTTATAAAATCGATTCCACTATTGAGGTCACAGGTCGACGCGACGCGACTGCACAAAAACCAACCGAGTCAAACTATAAACACTTTTAGAGTTCACTCTAGACGGGGTGTCATTCTGAAATGTTAATGATTTTCGTAGGTCAAATATTCTATTATGGCGCTGACGCCGCACATTTAGTACCCCTGGAATTCGATAATCAATCGCGACTGCATTTATTAACGTAATTATTTCCATTTATTTAATCGTAAATAGTGTATTCATCTTTTATTTTTATTATTACTCTATACGTCGTTGCGAGGTTCAAGTTATGCGGCACAGTGTAGCGGACAAAAATTTGTTACTCTTTCGCAGCACCGGGGAGCACGTGCAGGGGAATGAG
Organism: Antheraea yamamai; assembly: GCA_036509395.1. Classification (NCBI taxonomy): domain Eukaryota; kingdom Metazoa; phylum Arthropoda; class Insecta; order Lepidoptera; family Saturniidae; genus Antheraea; species Antheraea yamamai. The sequence continues at coordinate 2,249,302 of AP028441.1, forward strand.
AGGTACACTGCCTGTGGACGAGAATAACATCAGCCCAATTAGCCAGTCATTCAGTAAGAATAACATAAGAATAGTATTATATCTAATAAATAAGAGTACTAGCTGTTACTCACTGCTTTGCTTGTGTTAAAGTTTATTAATCAGTTGAGTAGGTAAGTCGTGACGTGAAGTGTAGTAAACAATCAAAAATACACTGATAATAATTAATATAATCGTATTTATAATACTAGCTATACCCGCAGCTCCGCACGCGTTTTTTTTAAATTGTATTAAAGAAATTTAAAATTCTGAGAGCATTCACAGTTATAGAAATGCTATTTAAAAACAATTATAAGTACGACACGCGCGTCACTGACAGTAACATGTAACGTATACATTAGATATATAAATACTAACAGTGTGTGAAATGAGGGTTATCATCAGCAACATATTTGGAACCTTAACCCACCATATAACTACCTCAGTGCTCACTTATACATTATACGGAACTAATGAAACAATGACTTTAAGATATTATTATAATGATATAAATGTCCATTTTGTCAATAAGTAATACGTTTATGATCTAATGTCTTATTAGAAAGACCCCTTCTATCTTCAAAATTACTATTAATGATTGTAATGTTGAATTGAAAACAACGAATGAGCTGACTGACGTCTTGAAATCTTGCATAAAAATAAATCAAGATATGATACTTGATATATGTCTAAGCAGTTTTTAATATTATTATTTAATATTGAACTCGATATAATAGTCTTATATGTTACTACTAGCCGTTACCCGCCCGCTTCGCTTGGCATAAAATACATGCCAAGTGAAAGAAATATTAAATTGTGTTATCTAGCTGCCTAATTATTTATCATGAACGGATTTTACGAAATTAACACACCCTTAACTACTTAGGGTCTTATCGATTTATATGAGTTAAAATAATAAATAACACAGCTTTCCACATCCCCATGGAGGTACTGTGTAGTAAATTCAAACATACCAAAAAAATATTCTGGTCAAGTTTCTAAGTTTTAAATCTACAGATTAAAAGATACAATTTTTTTTAATTTTTAACGCCCTGCACAACCCTCTTGAAGTTTCATATCATAAAATTAGTTCTTGATAAACTCAAACATAGCAAAAAAAATATTTTGGCGAAGTTTCAAAGTTCTAACAGCATTAGAGTGGAAGATACAAATTTTTAATATTTTTAACGCCCCCACACAACTCTCTTAGGGTTGAATATCATAAAATTAGTTCTTAGTAAATTCAAACATGACAAAAGAAATATTCTGGCCAAGTTTCGGAGTTCCAAAAGCTATAGATTGGAAGATAAATTTTTTTTTTTAATTTTCAACGCCCCCGCACAGCCCTCTGGGGGGAATATCATAAAATTATTTTTTAGTAAATTCAAACATGCCAAAAAGAATATCCTGACTAAGTTTCATACCTATAAGAGCTGTAGTTTTAAAATGTGATTTTTTTTTAATTAACACCCCCGTAACCCTTCTTGGGGGTTGAATTTCGTAAAATCCGTTCTTAGCTGACCTCTACTCGGTGAAAAGAATATTCCTACCAAATTTCAAGTCTTTAGCTCTAATGGTTCCAGCGATATCGTGATGAGTGACTATATACGTGGAAATCTTTTATATAGATTAGTATGGTTATTGAGTTATGAAGACGAAACCACGATAATTAAAAAAAATGGCAGCCAAAATGTCCAAAAAAAAAATATAATTCAAATTACATACATAGATACAGATATATGAATTTCAATTATATTTATTCTTGGAGTCCAGTACAGCGCACGTCTTACGTACATGTTTACAGTGAACGACATAACATATTTTGTATTAAATTTCATGCGGACGAAGTCGCAGGTTACAGCTTATCTAAAATAGAATAACCTAAATTACTTCTTATAATGTCCGCTATCTGTCGGTGAAAGTCCCGTAAGAATCGGTCAAACCGTTTCGGAGATAGCACTGCGGGCGAAGCCACGGTTAACAGCTAGTCTAAATTGAAATAGACTAAATGACTTCTTATAATGTCCGCTATTTATCGGTGAAAGTCCCGTAAAATCGGTCGAACCGTTTCGGAGATAGCACCGCGGGCGAAGACACGATTAACAGCTAGTCTAAATTAAAGTAGACTAAATTACTTCTTATAATGTCCGCTATCTGTCGGTGAAAGTCCCGAAAAATCGGTCGAATCGTTTCGGAGATAGCACTGCGGGCGAAGCCACGGTTAACAGCTAGTCTAAATTACTTCTTATAATGTCCGCTATCTGTCGGTAAAAGTCACGTAAAAATCGGCGGAACCGTTTCGGAGATAACACCGCGGGCGAAGCCACGGTTAACAGCTAATCTAAATTAAAATAGACTAAATTACTTCTTATAATGTCTGCTATCTGTTAGTGAAAGTTCCGTAAAAATCGGTCGAACTGTTTCGGAGATAGCACTGGGGGCGAAGCCGCGATTAATAGCTAGTCTAATTTAAAGTAGCCTAAGTAACCCGCTGTAATTTTAGCTATCTGGCAGTGAAATTGACTGTGAGTGAGTGAGTTGACCCCGATTTTGAAGTCTTTATTGGTGCTCCGCTCCTATTGGTCTTATCGTAATGACATATATTACCTATAGCCTTCCTCAATAAATGAACTATTTAACACTGAACAATTTTTTCAAATCGAACCAGTAGTTGTTGAGATTAGCACGTTCAATCAAATAAACTCTGCTTATAATATTAGTATAGATATTATCGATTAAAAACACATAATCGACAATCATCCTAATTCAGTAAAACTCAGTTATTTACGCAGAATGAACTTAATAGCTATTCTACCATTGAGTTACTAGGCCTGGTCAATAAATTCACATTTAATTTTAATTAAATTCCGATTAAATATAACTTCTGTTTCTCGGTACAGGAAAACATCGGTACTGCCTTTTCCACTTCCTGCCTGATAGGTTACCAACCGCAAATCGAATATGTGTCGCAAACACCTACTATATTCCGGTAACTCTGTATCATATATTCCAGTAAAATCATTAGCGTCTATGTTCAGACTTTAAATAGAAAACCGTCTTCATATTGAAACCGGACTCGTAGCCGTGGAGTCCGAAAACAGACAGACGACCTTCTGAACCGGCGCGGCGACCAACGTATTTCCCATCCCGTACCGTAAGATTACGTGAGCAGCCTACACAAAGAGTTTTACGATCAGCCCGGCACGGCGGCTACATAATACAGTGGGTTTGTCGACAATTAGGAGCTCACACGATGCCATATTGATGTTATGAATTCTGGTGCTCACATGTTTTTTTTATGTATAAGAATATTCCGATTTTAATATAATCCGCTATTAGTACAAATTAGGCAACTACTGAAAGGATTTTACAAATAAATAACTACGATCCACATGGCGCACAACTTTCAAGGAAAAAAGGATTGTTTCTAATCTGATTGGTTAATCTCAATTAAATTACAATTATGATTGCAATAACCATTTTACTTAGAGATTATAGTCCGCGTCAAACTTTTTAACCGCTCTGAAGTACATGCGCAGAACACAAATTTAGGTATCAGAGGGACGTAGTGAGGTAAAAGGGGAGCAACCTCGCCCGCGCGCGTACCTCGCCCCCTATTTTTCACCCACGTTGACACATGTGTACTGTCATTATTAGTTGCAGTACAGTTGAATTCAGAATTCAATTTAGTTTTGTTGTGGGTAATTAATTACATGTTATTGCTATTTTCGTTGTTTTCTTTTTCTTGTATATTTGTCATTAATAGAAGACCCATCCACTTCGAAAAATGATGTTTCTATGGAAGGCGTTGTTCATTACAAATTATTTATTCATTATGAATATATTTTATTTACAGTAACGGTATTGTAACACGCATAATACCAGCATATTATATGCTACAAGATATAATCCATAGATAGAAACAAATGCTGCATAAGGGGGATCATTCAATTAAAGTACGCGATCACCCAAAACTCACCAACCAGGTGATTAAACGTTATTTGGATTTAATTATAACTGACAAATAAATAATGTGGCAAACCGTTAATCTTCTAGTTCTGTCTATTGTTCAGCTACTATTGTCCATTTCTAGTTTTTAATGTTAGTAATGATTCAATTTTTATTATCTGTTCGTTTTTATCTCTAATATTTTGCAAATCTTAATATATATATTTCTTGTGTGGGTGTGTATGTGACTGAACTCCTCCTAAACGACTGGACCGATTTTGATGAAATTTTGTGTGCGTGTTCGAGTGGATCCGAGAATGGTTTAGATTCACAATTGGACCCGGTAGGTGGCGCTGCGGTCGACTTTTAGGATTTTTTTGTTTTCAAGGCAGGACAACGTCCGCCCGGTCCGCTAGTAGTATATATGTATGTAAAATAAAGAGGTTTACGTAAATTAGCTGTCAAAGCATTTACAAGATGACACAATCGAAGTCGTATCTTTATTCTACAAAATCTTTTGAAAGTTGTAATGTGGTCGTTGTATTGCCACATTCTTATTACTTAATGTAATAGGCAAATGTCTCCTAGAATCATAATTGATTAAAAACGTACTACTGTACGTATAATATCGTAACAAAGATGAATAAATGTCAATGTTAAATTCTTATGGTAATATTTTGAATTTGTTTTATATTAACTTCTTGACAAAGCCGAATTCAAAGCTATATTCAGAGCGGCCATAACATTTGACGCGGACTATACAAAATAACGAGTAATTTTTAATTGTGAATTAAACCTTAATGTTTGTTACCTTTTCAGAAATAAATTTTTGAACAGATTACAATTTAATCTGTGGTAGAGGACATAAAGACGAAGTAATGGAAAATTAGTAGGTTATAAAAATATATGCAAAAAAAGTACATTTAGATTGCATGAAAGATGAAATAAATATACGAGAACGTACAACGGTGTGCTTAGAGGAATTGAAAGCTTTGAATGATTTCACAGATATATAAAAAGTATACTGGTCTTTTCAGTCTGCACCAATAGGGATGCGGTGTTATGATAGGTAGATTAAAATGTTGAAATATAACGTAGAATTTTAAAACCAAGATTTTCGCGAGCCGGACCTTAATATCGTTCAAGAGGGCTCCTTTAAAAGTTAATTATTACATAGTATAAAACAAAGTCCCCCACCGCGTCTGTCTGTCTGTCTGTTCGCAATAAACTCAAAAACTACTGAACGGATTTTCATGCGGTTTTCACCAGTGGATACAGTAGTTCATGGGGAAGGTTTTAGTGTATAATTTGTCAAGGTTTTTTTTTATAGTCAGGGCGAGACAGCGTCTGCCGGGTCCGCTAGTCAAATTATAAATGTCATTCAACCATGTTCACAAAACCAGACGCGGGCAAAAGTTCACCAAGTTATAAAAGCCATTCAATCGCCCGGGTTCGCACAGCTAGGCTATAGGCAAAGTTCACCAAGTTATAAATGGCATTCAACCGCCCGGGTTCACACAGCTAGCTATGGGCAAAGTTCACCAAGTTATAAATGGCATTCAACCGCCCGGGTTCACACAGCTAGCTATGGGCAAAGTTCACCAAGTTATAAATGGCATTCAACCGCCCGGGTTCACACAGCTGGCTATGGGCAAAGTTCACCAAGTTATAAATGGCATTCAACCGCCCGGGTTCACACAGCTAGCTATGGGCAAAGTTCACCAAGTTATAAATGGCATTCAATCGCGTTTACAGACCTAACCGCGGTCAAAAGTGCACCAAATTTTAAATTGCATTCAAACGCTTCCATACAGCAAGCCGTGGGCAAACCATCATTAAAATAAAGTTTAATTACATATTAATTTACCCACAACACAACTCAATTACAGATCTGCGTAAATAATAAGTGACAAACCGAAAAACGATATGTTCATTTCTCATTTAATTGGTATTTGAGTTCTCCTTAACAAGTCGATGCCATGTTTGTTTATCTGAGATCAGTTGTGCAGTTTAATCGTCCAACGTTGCGAAACGTATCCACGTTATTAATTATTTAATTATACCATATACACAAACGTGTACTCGATATGTTGTTAGGCGGCAATTTAAAATTTCGTTCGCTCGTAAATAAAACGTTGACTGTATTCAGTTATTCACGGTATCCATTATATAGGTATTATTAGCTCAGTTTCAAATATACATCTTTAAATCCAATTGTAGGTATATATCTTGTCCGAGATCACCAAAATGGTTGTACCCCGAGTACATTTGGTATACGTGATGCTAAAGCTGCGTTTTTATTAGTGAGTTTACAAAAATGTTGCTGTTTGTTATTCCATTGTACAATATAATATTATATTTTTCGCCTAGTAACATCGTTACTGTGAGAAAATGTAGATAAGGTAATATATCTTACTCCAGATTCAGTAATATTTTTTCACCTATAATTCACTATAAAAATCGGCGGCATATGGTACAAACTTTTTGTTAATAGGTGGCATCGAATGGGTTAACATTATATGGGATATAATGGAGTCCAAGAATTGTGATCACTATACAGAAATAAGGTTTTAAGGTCAGTAGCGATATAAGATAACTGGTGACCGGCCAGTCGTTGATAAAATTAAAACACGTTAATGACTACTAAACAAAAAAGGATTAAAGAAAAACGACTGAGAAACAGAGTGGAAGATATTCTTAACTCTTTTGCTTCCGCCCATCTATAAATACAAGGTTCAGCCGTAAAGGTTCGAACGCTTTTTTTTATTAATTTGGGGAAATCCTCATGGACACGCCACCTTCTCCCCTCTCGGAGTAGGTAGTGTAAGACTCGTACTCAATAAAACCCCACGGTGTACCGGCCGCCGATTTGGTTCGGATCAGCGCAGCAAAACACCGTGATGACTCTTAGATAGTAAGGAGGTACCAGAGCTTATCTAAGGCTCGTGTGGCCACATACCACCCACAATTTAATAACCTGTCGCCAAACACCTACCTATAGTATAGGTGTGAGAGTTAGTCCTCTTCTAGATTGACCGTGCTAAAATTAAAGCTATTATTATGTGAACGATGGTCATGTCTAGAATTCACTCCTCTATGTGCATCCATTAAAAACGATTGTGACGTCTAATGTAATCTATCTGTATATATAAATTTCTTCTGTATGTGTGTATGTCACTAATCTCCTCCTAAACGGCTGGACCGATTTTGATGAAATTTTGTGATAGTATATATATACTAGCGGTTCAGGCAAACATTATCTTGCCTTGATAATAAAAAAAACCTAAAAATCAACCGCAGCGCCACTTACCAGGTTCAATTGTGAATCTAAACCATTCTCGGATCCACTGGAACACGCACACAAAATTTAATCGAAATCGGTCCAGCCTTTTAGGAGGAGTTCAGTGACATACACACGTACAGAAGAAATTTATATATAAAGATATGTTAAAAAGATAAACCCGATCGAGTTTCTTGTCGGTTCTTCTCGATGACTGGGTTATTTTTGCGAACCGGTGGATTGATTTGATTTGACTTTAAAAATCTTAGCCCGCAATCGTCATTTACTATTAGGTAAGATTGTGGTCAAAAAAATTGCCAATGACAACTACAAATAAATCCTCCACGAGGAAAGTCACAACGCCCGATTTTGAAACTGGAAAATTCAATTTCGCGGTTCATTCGATTCACGATAAACATCTTTAAACTGCTCTTGTGGCTTTGTTTTTTTTATAAAATTTAGTTTTAGTGTTTCCACGGTATCAAATCGTTGTTAAGTTAAATCTCATTAAAATTAACTCAAGAAATAAATACAACAGATGACGTTGCAACAATTCGAGGTGCAGGTTTCAAAATGTAATTAAAATATAATTTACATCGGACAAAGTCGTCGCCTCACGATAGAAGATAGAATTTTTTTTATTTATTTGAGGAAACTTATTCAAATTGATCTAATAATTGTATGTACAGTTTTCGCCAAACTTTTTGACCACTCTAAATAGAAATGCGTTGATCACAAATTTAGTTATAAATACGTATCATTACATATTATAAAACAAAAACCTCCGCCGCGTCTGTCTGTTCGCGATAAACTCAAAATATACTGAGCGGATCTTCATGACGATCTTACTAGATAGAGTAAATCACGAGGAAGATTTAGGTATATAAGTCTATTTTTTTTTTGTAAATTCATTCAAATATAACGATAAATGTTGGAAATGTCAGAAAAAGTCAAGCCGGCTGGGAACTTGCGTCGAAAATGATGCCTAATTAATCCCTTTAAAATATAATAAAATAATAAACAAGCAGACGAAGTCGCGGAAATAACATCGAGATAGCTTCACGATAAATAAATTCCAATTTTAGATTCCCATAATAATATTTTAACTTTGTTCTATATAATATTAGTCTCGTTCGACACATCCGTAACGAGATGAGAATGAGACAGTCCCAATTCAAACGTCCATCATAGCCGCATATAAAGTGACAAGTCGTTTCGCCAGTACAGCTTCTCACCGGCGCGACAGCCGATTGTAGTTGCCGGCTTAAGAAATGATAATACCGTGGTTTTTTAAGGATGATTTGAATGATATTAAGTTACTGGTAACTCCTCCTGTGGAATATATACTTGAAACGTTTGAAGGTAATTGTAACCTACAATAATTTACAAAAAAACTGTTGTGTTAATAACTAATGCTTGCTTGCATGGTGGTAGGGCTTTTTTAAGTCCGCCTGGCTAGCTACCATCCTCAAGTTGGAAATCTATCGCCAAGCACCTGTATTTGGGAGCCAGTTTCCCCATGTTTTAGCGTGTTTACCATTTTAGAAATCATCGTTATTTAAAATCTTCTATGCTTACGAACACATTTATATAAGTATTTCTTTAATTTGTTCTGGTTTCCTTATTGATTCAGGGGAGCAGTTAACAAGTATTGAAATAAAGAGTTTATAGTCTATAACGGAATTAACTTATTATGGTGATTCACTACCAGAGTGATGATAATAGCCTAGTGGATAAGACCGTGCGCCTCTCACTTCAGACCTACACATCCAGATAACTTTATGTCATCAAAAATAAGCGAATCAAAGACTACACCTCAGCAAATGTAAGCAAAGCTCTCACTCGCCCTCCTATTTTTTTTTCTCGAACTGACTACGCTATTGACCTAGCAAGGTCTTAACGGCTTCACCGGACTACAAACTCGCCCTCCCGTGCTTACGTACACATTTATATAAGTACTTTTTGATCTATTCTGGTTTCTTCATATATTCATGAATTCTAGAAATAGGCAATTTATAGTCTATAACGGAATTAACTTATAGTGATTCACTACCAGGGTGAGACAATAGCCTAGTGGATAAGACCGTGCGCCTCACACTTCAGACCTACACATCCAGATACCTTTATGTCATCAAAAATAAGCAAATCAAAGACTACACCTCAGCAAAAGTAAGCAAAGCTCTCACTCGCCCTCCCATGCTTACGTACACATTTATATAAGTATACTTTTTTATCTATTCTGGTTTTTTCATATATTCATGAATTCTAGAAATAGGCAATTTAAAGTCTATAACGGAATTAACTTATAGTCATTCACTACCAGGGTGATAATAATAGCCTAGTGGCTAAGACCGTGCACCTCACACTTCAGACCTACACATCCAAATACCTTTATGTCATCAAAAACAAGCAAATCAAAGACCTCTCCACCCCCCTCAGAGCTTACGTAATACTTGAAGAGCCCCTTATGTTAGTGAATCCTATTATGGGAATTTCTTCCAATGTTCTAGTAATAACAAACTAGCAGAAAGAATAAACTAACTGACATACTGATTTTGATATTTTAAATTCGAGTTCCTATCTTAGTAATAGCAACGTATTACAACTGACCTTGAGACTATGGTCTTCTTTAGATTGATTATACATCCCTAAAGGCCACTGTGACCAATTAAGATTACGTGAACTGCATACATGATTGCTAATGACATAAAAAGAACATACCGTAAACATCCAAGTAACCAAATCTTGGGACTCAATATGGAAGAATGAAATATATAGGTATTAAATAATTCGGTATTTAATAATCCTAAACTTTTCTCGTGTTCTCTTATAAAGCCGGTATATAATGTTATTTAAACCTAAGGTCCTCTTTTTGATGTCTGTTCCAGTAAAATAAAAAAAACGTAATTCCACTTGTTGTGTATGCATAATAAAAATGTTAAAACATTTGTGCACTTTTATGTATGATAAATATTAAAAATGCTACAAAAATATTAAATAACTAAAATAAAATACATTACAACACAAAGGAAATGAGAATAGTTTTTTTTGTCGCGTTGACTTTGTTATGACAAGAAGCTTACTAAGAATTAATTGATGTTAATAGACAAATTCAGTCTTCAAATAAAGGGAAACGAATTCAGGATAATATTCGGGAGCATTGATTCGACATTCGCATGCATCAACGTCATGTAATGTCATTCAGTCTGGAGTGCAACGGTAATCGGTTCCAACGACTCGGTTTAAGCGAACAAGCGGCGACCGCATCACGACATGCGCACGCGTCTTGCACCACGCCCTATTAATAAATTATTATTCATAGCGGACACCGTCGGGAACCACAAACCGACAGGATATAAATCCGGTTCCTCTCTAGCTTTTGTCTCTATAAAGCAAATTAAAACGTATCTATCCATTCCTCTTTTTTTATACTACATCGGTAAAATAACAACACAATCAATACCTGATGGAACGTACGGTACAGTCTAAAAACATCGGCGACTGTCTGTATTAAATAGTATAGGTAGTTGTCATCATGCCGACCTGCAAAAATACTTCTTCACGCCTAGTTTGTACGACCCGATATCCATAAGAGTAAGGAAACACACTAGGCCAGGAGGCGATTCCACATCTTCACAGTACGATAGAGATGAAATTAAAATTTTACGCTACAAAAAAGTAAAAGCTTTATCTTTAATATATATATTTCTTGTGTGCGTGTGTATGTGACTGAACTCCTCCTAAACGACTGGACCGATTTTGATGAAATTTTTTGTGTGTGTTCGTGGAGATTCGAGAATGGTTTAGATTCACAATTGGACCCGGCAGGTGGCGCTGCGATCAACTTTTAGGATTTTTTTTTGTTTTCAAGGCAGGACAACGTCCGCCCGGTCCGCTAGTATATTGAGAAATATCTATCTTACAGATTTCATTTAAAAGACTTTTTTGTAGAAAATTAAATTTTCCACAAACGGTAACATTTTCATTGTAGGTTTAGCCATTAGTAAAATAACAAAAAAAAATCTACAAAATTTGATTTTAGTGACCGGTATTGCCTCACCGGTGGGAATCGCAATAGGCACTATTGCAGAGCGCTCAATCCCGAGTAATTACTGAATTCGAACGATATCATTACATAGTATAAAACAAAGTGCCCTACCGCGTCTGTAGTGTTTCGAGCGGACAAATATACAATTACTGGCTAGTTAAATATTTGGCTATTTAACCGGTAAAATATATTTTGAAAGCATAATTAACTACCCAAGCGGCACAAAAATTTTACGAAACTCATGATTTATTGATGTTGCTAAAGTAAGTATTAGGAATATTGACAGAATTATACACATAAGCTGGGTATTTGAAGAGCTTCATAATTAATTATTATCAATATTAATTAACATAATAATTATTTTTTAATAATTATATATAATTTATAACTTTTTATTTGTTAATTAATATATTTATAGTGTATATAAGGTAAATTCTTATTAGCCTGTACTATATTCTCAATCACGTATCAACTCCACCATGAGGCAAAAAAATTCTTTGGTTAATTATTCGGTAAATTACCGATTGCACGTTGGTAAAATAAGTAAAATGTGTATTTTATCGGTAAATTTTCTTCCCTACGCGTCTGTCTGTCTCAAAAACTAATGAACGGATTTTTATGCGGTTTTCACCAGTGGATAAAGTGATTCTTGAGGAAGGTTTTTTTAGTATATAATTTGTCAAGGATTTTTTTTATAATTAGGACGGGACAACATCTGCCGGGCCCGCTAGTAATATATAAATATAAAAATGACGAGTTATAAAAATAAAAAACACCAAAGTTTACCTGTATTTTATATGGGAAACCTCGCACTCTTGGAGTGAACTTAGAGTTTATATTCAAATTTTCAGGCCATTTTTTTTACATATTTTTGAAAATTTTGTTGCGGGACCGAAACAAATAGTCGTTTAAAAAAGAGCATCCTGTTATATACCCCAAAAATAATACCGAAAATGAATATAGGAACGACCTCTTTTTTTTTTCTCGAACTGACTACGCTATTGACCTGGCAAGGTCTTTACAGCTTCACCGGACTACAGAATATAGAAACGAGCAATTTAGTGTTAACCCTTTAGCTGTGTCTATATGAAATCCGAAACAGAAGTATAGTCCTAAGCTCAGTAAATGATAACTTTTGCTATCATTTGGGACTGACAGAACGGCTCGAGTGACAATCAGTGTTGCTAATTTCAATCTTCAAACAGGAACACATTAGGGAGGAATCTATTCTTGCAAGAATAGATCTGGTCGCAAGTATACTCGTATTTTCAATACAGTTATTGAAAAATCTCTCCGGAACAACTGATACATTTCTTATTACGTTACTCATATCTTCATTATGTTAATAATTATTCAATTCAACGTTTACTTTATACATAAAAAGTTAATATTTCACAGGTGAGTATACATACGAAATTGGTTACGGTTAATGTATTGTTTTAGAAAAATAACAATTCGTGGAACCATTCAATGTTACACACAAATTGTATGCTAATGTGCATGTCATTTCAATGCAGATTCGTAAAAACCCGAGAAGACATGCTTACGTATATAAAAGTTTTTGTATCTTCCGCCACTAATCAAGTACTATGAAGTTTAACAAAAAACATTTATATCCAGAACCTGTTAGTTAGTAAATACTGGAAGACATTTGAAATTTTTCAAAAGGCTATTATAGAGTGGATCAATATGCGAACGATGGTAATGTGATATCTGGAATTGATTCCTCTCTGTGCATGCACTAAAATCTATTGTGATATGTAATGTATCTAAATCATTACATAGTATAAAACAAAGTCCCCTACCGCGTCTGTCTGTCTGTCTGTTCGCGATAAACTCAAAAACTACTGAACGGATCTTTATGCGGTTTTCACCAGTGGATAAAATGATTCACGAGGAACGTTTTTGTATATAATTTGTCCAGGATTTTTTTTATAATCAGGGCGGGACAACGTCTGCCGGGCCCGCTAGTATTATATAAATTAGGACGTTTAAGAAAAAAAATGTTCTCGGAACCAGGCTCAAAAGTTTCGTTTAGATGCCAAAATAGGCCTCTCAAAATATGAGTCCTTAATATTAATATTAAGGTTATCCGCATCGCACTTTTCGAATTCTCATAAGAATGACACAGGAAAACATTTTTTTCTTCTTTATTTTATTTAGCTATTTTCTTTATAATACTCCGAAATGTATTAGTTTCAAGGTTTTAAAACGAACTGAAAGTTTATTTCTAAACTCTTACGGTTTTATTACTAAAAAGTTAAATACGTATTGAATACTTGCTTTAAAAAGGTCTCGTATTAAATGCACCGCGGTCGCTAAATGTTCGCCATCTTGCTCTTTTGTCTCGCTTTGGTTACGTTAGGTTAGACTTGCGAAAAAGGATAACGCGAACATACCTCGGGCGAACGCGGTGTATGTAATACGAAACCTTTTTAAAACAAGTATTCAATGCGTATTTAACTTTTTTTGTAATAACACTGTTAGAGTTTAAAAAAATAAAACTAATATCTTTTGTCATCAAAGATTACTGTAATCTTATTAAAAATTATTTTTAAATAGATTGCGCATAAAAATAAGTGAAATCTTATTCATGAACTGAAGATTTATTCGTGTCTCTGCGTTTTCATAATCCAGACCAACAGACAAGTGATTTTATTCAACATATATATATTCATGACTAACAAATATTACAAATTAATCATTTAAAACTTATAACAAATTAAAAATGTATTACTTCTAATAAATTCGATTTTTTTCTTATTCTAAAAACAATATTTTTGCCAAATCATTCAGAAAAACGGCAGAAAAATGTTATAAATAGGTTATAAACTAACGATTTGAACGATGCCCAAGTCAAACAGTCAACTCAGTAAATAATGAAACCATGATAGATACGTACAGCATAAACCACCCAGATATAGACAATGTCACTTCGAGCTATCCTCTGATCTGAATCTACTCTATTGTAAGCGACGACGCAGCTAATGATGGTTATTATACGCTATACTAAAAACGACGTGTCTTTCAAATTCAAGACGCTAATACGTTCTTTGGCCATCGACTCTCAACAGTGATGATAGTGGGAGCTAGCTATGTATAATAGGCTGGTCGTTAAAAATTAAATTTTTTGCGACGCCCCCTGAAAAGCTTCCTTTTGATGAGAAAACACTGGGAATTTTTTTTTTTTTTTTTAATTCAAAAGAACACGTGCCTCTAGACGATCTAAGTTAATTTTTGAGTATAATCATTTTTGCTCTGAAAGTATCTTATTAAATTTGAAATAAATATTATTTTAGATTTGAAAATAGTTAACAATGAAACTCCTTCATTTTTGGGCTTTTTATACTTCTGTGAGCAGTCACGTATGAATTATTTTCATAAAAAGATCTTAAAAAAATATCAGATGCGCATGCCCTGGACGTCTTTTAATATACCAAACAACTGGGAAAATTTTTGAATTTAGATTTTTGTTTATTGTTAATTTGATCAAATATTGTTATTTTTATTGATTTGAGTTCTATAATTTTTTATATTTCGAATAAAATTGTATTTTTCCTGAAAAATTCCCAAAAAAAATGATTATACCCAAAAATTAACTTAGATCGTCTAGAGGCACGTGTTCTTTTGAATTAAAAAAAAAAAAAAAAATTTCCCAGTGTTTTTTCATCAAAAGGAAGCTTTTCAGGGGGCGTCGCAAAAAATTTAATTTTTAACGACCAGCCTAATGTATAAGCATTATAAATACTCCACCACTAACTAAGCTATGATACCATCATAATATTTTCCTCAAACCGTACTAGTATTGAGTTTCGTTAACATAGAGCAACGATTGTTTGCAAAATAATAGACGTTTTAATTAAAAATTACCTATCTCATTGGAATTAACTTTATTCAGTATTCGATTTATTTTATAATAACTATAATTTAATCAGACAATTAAGTGATGATGGCTCAGTGATTAGCGTGTTTCATCATAGCATCGATTGATGTAGTATCGAATTCTTACAAATAGAATTTTCGTTGAAGGAAAACATGGTGATGAAACGACAACATAACGCTACGGTGCTGCTATCAAGTTGAAAATCTGTCGCCAAACATCTAGAAACGTGTTTCGGTAATCGCACTCACTAGTCTCTCTATAGGTGCAGTAGTTTTACCATCTTAGATCACATTAGATCTTAGAGGTGGAAGTGCCACGCTTAAGCTATTACTGATACTGGTAGTATCACGCTCTCACAGAAAACCGACGTGAAGTAATAGTGCTTGCACTGTTGCGTTTCGTCCCGTCAGTGAGAGCGCCGGAGGCCCACCTCCCCTCCCTTCGCATCCCTTTCCTCGTCCCCTCCCCCAAACACAGGCCGGCAACGCATTAGCGACTCCCCTGATGTTGTTAGTATCTATGGACGTCGATGATCACTTAACATCAGGTGACCCGCCTGTTCGTTTGCCTCCTATGATATAAAAAATACATTATCATATAACATCAGGTGAGATTTTAAAGTATTTAACAAAGATACATTATATGCTTATAGCTAGGTATCCGTAATCCTAAAAAGATCATTCAGCTAGTTCAGTTCACAAATTGAAATGATTATTAAAAGTCGCGTGGTCCACAAATACAAGCTATCATTCAAATACTATATATTTTAAGTTGTTATATATGTACATAGGATTGTATTTTATTAAGTACTAGCGGGCCCGGCAGACGTTGTCCCGCCCTGATTATGAAAAAATCCTTGACAAATTATATACTAAAACGTTCCTCATCAATCACTCTATCCACCGGTGAAAACCGCATGAAAATCCGTTCGGTAGTTTTTGAGTTTATCGCGAACAGACAGACAGACAGACGCGGTAGGGAACTTTGTTTTATACTATGTAATGATTTGTGTATAAGCATTAATTTGAATAATAAAATAGACAAAACAGTACTAATAATAATAGTGAAACTTACAATTTATAACATTATTATTTGTAATGTGCCTTACTAAACAATTTAAAAAAATGTATCAAAATTTACTAAACTCACTCAAAAATTTTATATTAAATATAAAAATTATAATAAGAAATGAATATAACAGTATTTTACATTAGTAAATATACCTACATATAATCAAATAAATTATAGTATAAATGGCGTATACCTAAATAATAGAATCTCACCCATTCATTGATTACAAAATATTTTTTTAAATATGCTATAAAATATAAAAATAAGTCAAATTTTAAGTACAAAAGTGAGGAGGTAAACTCTAAAGCCACTAATCAGATTCGTCAAATTCGGTCACTAATAAGAAGCAATACTATTTGTAAAGTTTACTTTTTCTATTGCTAATATAAAAATATAACATAACACGATAACTAGTTCTATTATATTTATAGTATAAAAGACAGGAACACATTCGAGGCAACACAAAAAAAGCTTGATAATTTCACCGACCATATCGGGTGTATCCGAGAATCGCTCCTGACTCATGATCGAGGAAACCAGGATCATGAATTCTTAGATGATACATATATATAAAGGTTTTTAATACATCCCGGGAATGTTTTACTCCCATGGGATATTATTATAATATCATTATAGTTTGTAATGGTTCGGTTTCGGACACATGAAGTGATTAATCATCTAAACGCAGGGTTACAAACATGATAATACGACTGACCCGTCCCGGCTATTTATGGCAGCAATGTATTAACGTGGCGTTATAAATCTCTTTAGATATATAGATAGAAATATTAAATTTATATAGAATAGAGATAAATCCAAGTATTCCAATGAAGTACTAGGGAGTTTTTGCGCGGCTTACATTGAAAAACCTGTCTAAACTTATTAAATACTAACGAGCGCGGCGGACGTTACCCCGCACTGATAATAAAGAAAACCTTGACAGATTATATATCCAAACCTTCCTCAAGAATCACTTTACTTTACTGGTGAAAACCGCATGAAAATATGTTCAGTAATTTTTTATCGCGAACAGACAGACAGACGTGGCAGAGGACTTTGTTTTATAATATGTAGTGACATCAAAACAATGTACAACAGTATTGTACATCCCAAAAATAATAATGTTATTTAGGGCGTTATTTTGGGTAATCTAGTATTATTTTTTATTCATTTTAATATATTAGTTATATTCGCAATGTAACATAGATTAAAATTGTCATTTAAATGAAATCTAATAAATAAATAGATCTAAATTAAAGAATTTAGATCTGTTTTTTGCCTCTTTGACATTTCCAATTCATCAAAGTCACAAGAAGTGCGTTACAAATACAATTTTTTTGTGTGTTATTTTAAATCTGTGATTTCTTCTAAGACATTCATTGAAATTATATACTGTAAATAGCAATTTAAATCTACATAAAATGCCGAAAATTTCGAATATATTCAATTGAATAAAAACGAATACTATATTAGTCAAAATGACGTTCCAAATAATCAAGTATTTTTAAAATGTAAATACAGTATCGTTGTACATTATTCTGATAGTTCCTATAAGGTTTTATCAGGTTTTCCAATGTAAGCGCGCAAAAATACCTTACAACTTCATTAAAGTACCTCGATTTATCATCGATCATCGACGACGTTATTTCGCAGAAGGAGGCGGCGGAGAGGGTACGCGAAGATAACCGTCTGAGTGGCCCTCTCCGTCAACGGAGGACCGGAGGGAGGAGGCGGCGATTTGCCCTTCTCCTCCCTCCACCGTAGCCGGACCTAAGGGGATGGGCCGGGGGACCCATCTCCACACGCAGGTTCGGTAGACGAGGGGAGGCAACTGGTGTGTACCCAGTCTGTCTCCCTATTAGGACGGAGCCCGGCGACCACCTTCCGCAGGGCGGACCATTGGGGCGGCTATCCAAGGGGAATAGCGTAGATCGAGCCCATGCCGCCCCAACAATACGGTCGGATGGTACACCGTGGGGTATTAGTCCGTGCGAGTCGGACATAACCCATCCTCTCCCCCGAGAGAGTGGCGTATCCATAAGGGATTTCCCCACGTTAATAAAAAAAAAAGTTTAATATACACATATTATAGATAAAAACCTCCTTCCGGAAAGTATCGACTAAATTATAGTAAACACCGTATAAAGTGTAATTTACAAGAAATAAATGTAGTCCGGTGAAGTTGTTAAGACCTTGCTAGGTCAATAGCGTGGTCAGTTCGAAAAACAAGAAATAAATTAACACATAGACAGGCACGAAGAGTGACATTATTTCATAACACTTGTATATAAAAAAACACATTACTAATAGAGTAATTTTACTTGACCGAGATTCACAATAATAACCTTTGTACTCCACGCAACTAGACATGAATTTAGATTTTGTCATCTATCTCGACTGTACTATCATGTTATATATTTATCCAAGTATTACGACTATAACACAAACCGATAGCGAATGTGACTTAACTAAAAAAGAATCGCACAAATACTGAGCAAAATCACGCTCCGAGTGTGCCGTACTTGTCTTACATAAATACTCGAAGCATCAAATAAACTATAACATTGTAGAGTATTAATTCCACACCGAATTTCCTACCCCACAATTACGCATTTCGGAAGAGCAAGGGCGCCGTTAGCAGGAGTAACTAAATATGGAGGTTCAAAATGAGAGGATAAGAGCACTGCTTACTTTTTCTGATCATGAGGAGAGCGCTGTCAGAAATTACAAAAATTATGCCTACGTACTATTTGAACGATCCCTAAATTGAATTTAGGTACCATTTTGAAATAAGTATTTAACTAGTTCTTCCAACGCATGGCTCTTGTGAAATACGTAATTACGGAGTCGGTTTACTAATCACTTGAAATGTTTTTAAAGAAAAAAAAACTTACATTATATGAGAATGAACGTAACGAAACCATATTATGTAGGTTCAAAAGAGTACCATCTTATAGCAATGCTATTTTGTTACAACGATATGATTAACGCTTCCAAGGTGCGTATAATGGAAAGAAATATACAAAAAATGTTTATTTAATAGGGTAATTGAAAGGGTGAGGGTTTATATTTACATGAACGTTATTTTATTATCTTGTTTGTACAGTTTCCATGAAACGCGTGAGACTTAGGGGTGAAAACGTCGCAAGGGTCGAATGTTTAAAAATATATATACTCCAGTACTCGGCATTTGTTTGGCATGTCGGCGAGAGTGAGACGTCCAGCTAATATCACCTTACATCGGTTTTTTAAAGCGTTCTCTCTATCGTACAGCGCAGTGCCTTCACTGCGACATACTAATATAAGGCTATACGAAACTTATCTTAGCAGACTATCTCGATCTTTTTCCTGTCCAATTAAAACAAAAGCCAGGTATCCGATCCTGTATATCCGATGTACTCTGTATTAGCCCTTCAGTGTATACTAATTATTTCTAATTAGGGGTGTGCGAATAATTCGAACTTACGGATTATTCGTTCCGAATCGAATGTTAATATTCGATTCGAGTTTCGTTAGTAGTGTAGTAAAGTAGCGTCATCAAAGTGAAGATCAAAACTAACTTACATATATTGCCGATAAATGTCTTCCCAGTACCCCTTGTGACTTCATCACGTAACATACTGTAAAAGTTGAACTTTATCTACATTAAATTTCCATTTTGTTTTAGTTGTTCGTTTTATAAGAATTTGTAAAGTATACGTGAAATCTGCATTCAATTTTATTTTGGTCATATTTATTTTACTTTTGACATACAAACCACCTTTTTTACTGAGATACTGAACTTGGGATAATATACCTTTCTAACAGTGAAAGAATTTTTGAAATCGGAACAGTAGTAGGTACCAAGCATTCCTCGAAAACAAAACTTTACCACTCATTATAATAGTATAAATACAACATAGTAACTGCAAACAGTAGTCGGGTGAAGCTGTTAAGACCTTGCTAGGTCAATAGCGTGGTCAGTTCGAGAAAAAAAAAATAACTGCATATACCTCAACTGATTTATTTTAATCTTAGATTCACAAACCTGAACCCAACTACTTCAAGACTCAACAACATTTAGAAAACTAATTTTATCAAATATCGAAACAACACACGTACTGATAGAACTCTAGTTGAGATTCATCTTCTACAATGCAATGTAACTATTATCTAGGTTTATGTTTTAGGAAAAAATCTCGTCACCTTTGTTTAGCAAACATTTTTTATACAATAAAATAAATGTAACAACATATAAGTGACAGTTTCGTTTACACATATTTTTTTCATATGAGGTTGATAATTACGCATAGAAACGTCATATAGCCGTAGCTCAGTTGTAACGTACTGGACATTATATGGTCCGCCGGAGCCGACGGTTCGAATCCCGTGGATCTTTTTTTTTGGTATTTTTTTTAAAGTAGCTTAGGGAAATGTAGCTTATCTTGTTAGCTAATCTGTCTGCTATATATAGCACAATGAAAATTTACCAAAATCCGTCAAAAATTTCATTAACTACAAATCCCTTGCGTTTTATGAGATAAAAAGTATTCTAGATGTAACCTTGTAATATTAGTTATCACTGCGCCAAATTTCGTCAAAATTGGTTCAGTACTTTCAGTGGTACGTGTTCAAAAGGGCAGACAAACAGGCAGATCCTGGAGAATCCCTTGCGTTTTATGAGATAAAAAGTATCCTAGATGTAATCTCGTAATATTAGTTATCACTGTGCCAAGTTTCGTCAAAATCGGTTCAGTACTTTCAGAGTGATGCGTGTTCACAGGGACAGACAGACAGACAGACAAAAATTGTAAAAAGATTATTTTTGGCTTCTATATCGATAACAAAGTCTACCCCGATAAAAATTTTCAAAAAATATTTAATGTACAGATTTGACCTTGCTACAGTTAGTTTTATTATAGTATAGATTGAAAATGAGCAATTGTATTCTCTGGGTAATTGATTTTTAAACGAAAAGTATATTATTCGTTAGTAGATTATTTCGATACACGATTTAAATGAATTTAAATAGAAAC
This sequence comes from Antheraea yamamai, assembly GCA_036509395.1. NCBI lineage: Eukaryota > Metazoa > Arthropoda > Insecta > Lepidoptera > Saturniidae > Antheraea > Antheraea yamamai. The sequence goes on from AP028441.1 coordinate 2,270,565, forward strand.
AATTGAAAATCCAGAGGTATTTCATTAATTCGCGAATTATTCGTGGAATTTCGAATAATTCGAAAATTCGATTCGAACGTTATTCGCATACCCCTATTTCTAATTATATCAGTAATACCATGAGCCGACGGTGAAGGAAAATTTGAGGAAACGTATAATACCTAATGAGGAAAGTTCTCGTAAGACTCTGTAAGAAAGAGAGAATTATAAACTACTTGAAAACGAGTGCTTTGGCAAGATTACCATGTAATACGTTAATCTTGACTTTTTTATTTTAATTAAATTTACCAACAATTCCGAAAAAAAATCATATATCTATTTTGATAGATAGATATTTTTCCGTATATTTACATTCAATAATATCGTTAACACCCAATATACTTTTATAATGCATATTTACTACATTTTTGTCCTGACTTTTGTAATAGTAAAATTAATAGAATTAGATACAGTTTTGCAATTGGCTCAGTATGGTGGCGGGATAAATGAAAACGTTAATAACAGAACGACTTTTTTCTATTGCAACCTTGTAAATAAGAAAAACCTTGAAAACATTTTCATAACCGCAAAAAGTTCGATAACAAGACCAGAAAATGTTTTCTTAAAGTTACCGGCTTCTCGAAACCTAACAAAACGAAATAAGTAACAAAGTTTTTTCTCTTTACAGTCAAAACTTCTGGGGAAAATATTTGCCACAAAGTTAGCGTGAAAATTTATTAAACAATTGAAGTGTAACCTTCGTTGTTTCCATTTCCCAGTACATAAACTCGTATACCTCGGAAAAACTCGTTGAAAAGGAAAATATTATAAAAAACTAGTTTCTGCCGACGGTTTCGCTTTAAGGAATACTTACTCCTCGGATACAGTACTCTTATTCTGGATGTTAAGTACCCTATGTCCTTTTCTGTAACCCTTACAACGTGTATGCTAAATGATTATCGATTGAATAATTAAGTCAAGAATTCATTACAAACAGACTTACATTCACATTTTATAATATTAGTGATCGGGTTCTAGGTTTATTTAAGGTTTTTCGCATACTAACTAGGTATTTTTTTGAATGGGTCCCTGGATAGTTTGGATTAACAATTGGACCCGGTATGTAATATCGCGATCGGGTTCTAGGTTTTTTTTTTAATTTTCCGCATTTTGAAATACGATTGGAACCGGTAATCAGTTCCGATTGCGCGGATTACGATTAGCGCGGGTCAGCTAGTTATATTTTAATATATAAGGAAATCTAAGTTTTAATATTCCCCACTAAACGACTTTGTACTACATATTCGCAATGTATACAATATATTTGTAAAAATTAGGCAATATGTATCGTGTTACATTATCATTAGAGTAGACAATGTAAAAACCTGGTAATCTCGCAAGTCTGACGAGAGAGCAATATATATCGGATGGTAACATATGTCTTGCTAAATAGAAGTCACGTTATAGGAATTTTCCTGTAATCCAAATGCAATTTCTACGCAAGCAATAATTCCGGTTCCTTTACACAAACTATTAGTATAAGGAAAAAATAGTGGCTAACATTCTTTCGCAAAATATAATCATTTACATATCCTAGATCACTATAAAATAGTTTTTACAAATGTTATTAATACTTATGAATGAGAGATATTTTCAAATAAACTCAAGTAGACTGAAAGAAGCTAATTCTTTTCCTTCCTTATTTCTATACACACTATTGGTCCTAACCTTTGTTCCGCTTTCGTTTATTTTATTAATCATGTTAATAATCGTTTTAAATGTAACCAACTATTATTATTATTTTACTTAACTATCATACATCGGTTTTTTAATTGAGATTATTGCGGCTTCATTAGGATCTTCTATAGCCATTTTTTTTTGGTTTCTAGGAATAAGTAATAAAATACATTTTTAGAAATGTCTGTCTGTTTCTTTGGACACGCATCACTGCTGAAGTACTGCGGTCATGATAAAACCCCATCAAGAAAATCATAAAGCATAACGAGTAACATTTAGCCTTTGTTTCATTAAAATCAGTTCACTCTATCAAAAGTAAATGGAATTAATATATTCAATCATTGTTTTTACATAAGGTTCCACGCAGACGAATTCGCGTGCACAGCTAGTACCTAATAAAAATACGGAATAATGTCTTACCTGCGAATCTGTTTTAATCAATATCCTAATTAAACATGTCAGTTACCTTGCAGATTTAATATACGTCAATATTACCTTAACAGAAGATTACAATTTTTTTACTACAATTAAACTTCATCCTGCAAATTTAATTATGATAAAGACGGACGTACTATTTTCCACTTTATTAAAAATTCAAAGCAAACAGCACACCAAAGTTTCGTAATTTCAATTTCCCAGAACTTTAGTAAGAAGATATGTGGAATGTACCGAACACTGACCTAAATATCTACCTACAACATGTAACCTTTATGTTATAAAGTATATGCTTTTACAGCGTAAAACCCTACGGGCTACGCTGGCTCCATATTTACGACGGCAGTTATGTTTGCGAAATGAGAAAAGGCGTGTTTATACAACTCTTGTACCGTAATTTTTCCACTCGTTCCTCAATAAACATAGACGCTATTTACAATATTATTTTTCAATTTATTGGTATTTTCCTGTATATTTTATTAAGGCATAAAATGTACTTGCAATTAATTAAAATAATATCCTCATGTCTGTCGTGAAAATCTGTTGATAAGATGAAAGAACTATGAATGATGTCCTTTTTTCGTTCATTAAATTTAAAAATAATAACAGTTTACTTCAATAAATAAAAGTGGTATTTGTCATTATCACATTAATTTTTTTTTTAATTTAAATATCGTGTGTATTATTTTATATACACTAGTGGTTTTGAAGTCGTCAAAATTCGGTCGTAATTAGATGTCCTAAGGTTTTTCTTTTCGCTATGGATATTTTTTTTAGTATAAATGTAAATGATATTATAAGTAACAGCTTTTTACTTATAAAATCATTGTATAAATGTTGTAGAATGTAGATTGGAGACGTAAGGAACGAAAAGTATTACGAAAGTGCGAACTGTTTCTAATTTTTAGCCGCGTTGAGCAATTTTTGCTACGGGAAAAACTTATGGGTTCGCATCACCGATGATCTCTACATGCTCGTGACGTATTGCGGTTGTACCGGACTAGCGGCGCGTGTGTACATGTAACATTGATATCTTGTATTGAACTTATGCAGCCATCATGTGTTTGATTAATTAATAATTTGTATAAAAATTAATATAATTATTGCTTAGAGTACCACTAGATATGAAAATTTATATTTAGACTCATTAGACATATTTGAACATCGAGCTTGGCAATCCAAAAGGACAGTTAAACACATTTTATACCAGTGACTATTTAAACAACATTCAGTAAATTATATTTCAAAATTCTTGATTATATTTGTCATCTTGTTGTCTTTTCCATAGGTAAATTTTAGTTTTTATAAATGAATTAGCGGGCCCAGCAGACGTTGTCCCGCCCTGATTATGAAAAAACCCTTGACAATTTATATGCTAAAACGTTCCTCAACAATCACTCTATCCACCGGTGAAAACCGCATGAAAATTCGTTGGGTTGTTTTTGAGTTTATCGCGAACAGACAGACAGACAGACGCGGTAGGGGACTTTGTTTTATACTATGTAATGGTTGACTTTCACATTTTTTCTGGTTATTTTTTTCCCTTTTCAAATGTTTATCAATACTAGTGGGCGTCCAGTGGTTGACATTCGACCATAGTTCATTGATTTTTTTAAAGTTCGAACTTTATTGGGGTTCTTTTGTCAATAATCTATAATCAAGGATTTTCATCATGGCTACTCAGTTATTTGCCACTTTTTTTTAATTATACAAATATTAAACGAAATCAAAATTGAAATTAATTATAAATTTAAAATAAAATAAAAAAAAAACTAAGTAAATATAAGTTTACGAAAATAAAGAATTTTATCTCAACTTACGACACAGTTTTCAATTAATTTTACACGACACCATGGGTGGGTGGGTGTTATTTCTGGATGATATTGAATTAAATGTAGTCTGTATCTTTGAACAAACCCTCAATAAAAATAAAGAGAAATAAAAAAAAAATTAGTCTATATTATGAGGAACAGTGATATGCCCAGTATCATCGTTTAGAAAAGTAATGGACACATAATAGAATCAAATGATGAATCCAAAACAAAGATGTTAATTTTTGAAAATGAATTAATTTTTGTTCAAAATTCACCATCAACTGTACTAAATATAATTGCTGCATCAGGTTGAACTGCATCATTGTAACCGCGGAGATCTAAGTCATAGGATTGCTTTCATGACTAAATAATTTTTTTTGATTTTGATTTTACATAGTATTTTTTGGCTCATTTTTTATTGAATCATCATTTGAAGTGAGTTCCCCATATAAAAATACTAAACATTAAAATATTGACATTGACTTTGGTAATATTGCTTTACTCTTATGACAACATGAAGTGAAAGCAGTCATGTCACCTAAAAATGTTTACCTAAACCTAAACCTAAACTCGGTTACCATTAGGTATAGTGACGTCACTTATGCCCGGTTTCTGAGATACTTTAATTGTAGTTTATCTGCTCAATAGCGTTATCGGTTCGATAACTTGTCAAAGTGCGTTTCTGAACACAAAATCATACGCTAAATGTCAGTAAAACTCAACGGGCCATTTGACAGTTTATCTTATGGATAACTTTGTTGAGTCAATAACTATTGGTAGTTTAACCGAGTATCTCAGAAACCGGGCATTAGTATTACTATATAGAAAAATAAACAAGACCCCGAAGGCCATACATTTTTAACAGCGAACAACCTCCATGTAATATTAAACTCTTCGAAGGTCGAAGCTTTTCTTCGCTATTAAACTTTAATCAATTCTACACTACGTTAGAAAGGGACGGAGGATGCTTTACACAAAAGAATCACTGTATTAACATTCATCGTGCCCGACAAAAGAATTGGTACATCGCAAAAATCCTCTTCATTTCGCTGTTCAAGATTTTTTTGTAACACGATCCAGCGAGATTTGATGAGTATAATTTAGCAAGCCCCGAAATTTGTTACGCGTAACAAAAGATATTTCGTAAATCGTGGTAGAAACGGAAAACTTTGCCTATTAATTTAAACCAAACATTGAACACATTTTTTTTTACTTTGTAAGGTCCTACAAATTTGCTGTGAATATACTTGAAAAAATTAAAGAGACTTTAATCTTCACCCAGAAATATGTTATTTTTAACTGTACCCGACTCTCCGCACGCGTTTATTTTTTATTATTTACTACCTACCCGCCCGGCTTTGCATGGGTGTACTAAAGATGAAAATTATACAAAAACTTCTATGGTATAGAACTATAGTATAGTATATTCTATAGTAAGATTACGTAATAAAATAAAATCACAACTCAAGAGCTAAACGTTAATTTCTCAATTCTGTCAATGTTTTAAAGATCTCTCTAATATCTTCTACCTAATTCACTCATTATTTTTTTATATTATATAAATTTTCACTCTTCCGTACGAATGTCCTTCATATAAATCTGGTCCTTACAATTACACACGTAATAAAAAAATAATTAGCCAAAAATGTGCACCCGTTGTGAAGTGATACGCTTACATATATTCGATAACTGATTTTTATTCATATACATATATTGTAAAATGAATATTATTAAAAATTCCTCGTATACAAATATGTTCAGATATTACTACCATGGCGATCGTTTGAACGGCAGTTCATTTCCTGCAACGCCATCTGGTAACGAGTTACAGTCAAACGGCATAAAAATCTTTACCACGGAAAAACACTTGTGCGAACTTTCACCTCAAATATTTGGTATGGGTATATGGGGATTGGTATATGGGTTATGTAGGTACGTTTATATATATTAACTTACCAACGACTCCATGCAATAACATCCCTTATAACTCGCTGCTACGACGTAAACAGACTCGAGACACTCTTGTTCCCTGAGAGGACAGTCTATGTTAATTATACCACAGCGAGACATCCTGAAAGGCGTGTTTGTCTTATGAGACAACAAAAACACGGAGGGAGCCTCGCCGTATTCCAATTAGACAAGAGAGCGAATGTTTCAGCGAACGAGTGCACTGGTATTGTTAGATAACGACACGCGCCACACTTGCACCGCCATTAATTCGGACGGGATGGAGTTGAGTAAGTACCCACTTTTCTTTATTAAGCTCTACCACATTTTTTATATTGTAAAGCTCAAAAAGTAGTTATCTCTGTCACACAGGGCAGTTATGACTACGACAGACAAAAATAACGCTATATGAAACCGATCATAACCGACATTCTCGGACTTCTCCCCGACACCGTCGTGTCAAATCAAAAGCCGGGTACTGACTGTACGTATATCCATACGTCGAGTGGTTAAACCGGTGGAATATCGATTCGACGTCCACAAATACGATCTCGCGCGTTTTTTGGAGTGTACGTAAATTTACCAATCTAAATTGATGGCACTGTAGAGTCACGGCGAAGAAAAATATCGCGAGGAAACCTGAATCTGAGAAATCTTGTGGTACCACAATTTATACGCAAAATTATAGAGCTGTGGATTTTACTATATTTGAAATCGCCAATACCTCGCGCACTGGCTTGGTGATAGTGTTCACATTCTTCTTTGGCAAGAGGCCTTTGGCCCAACCGTTGCTTGTAGGCTGACATTATAGTTCCGTCTTAAATTGTAATACGACGAATGCAATGAACACATTTTTTACACAGCTCTTAGTACCTAAATCATATTATAAATGCGAATATGAATTTGTTTGTTTGTTATACTTTCACGCTTTAATTACTTAATCGGTCATTATTACATTTTGTGTTACACGTTGTCTTGTATGCAGAAAAGGACTTATGATATCTTTGATTTAGAAAGTATTGTTCGCAAGGCGTAGATGAAATCGACATTAACGCGAGCGAGGCCGCGGGCAAATGTTAGTATCTATATAAATAAATATGATTTTTCATCATTTATATTTGTGTATTTGTCAATTGATGTCTTCAAATAATATAACATCAGCCCTATATATGTTAGTTGATACATACGTATATGCTTATAAATATCAATTCCTCTTTGACTGAAACGTTAACCATTCTCGGACAACGTTAAATACCGTTTATTATCTCTTTCACTCGTTATAGCTGAAATATGACACATTTAACATAATTCATTAATTTTTCTCAGCGCTCTAAAGAGTCTGTCAGAAGTTGTGGTCATCGGAAATTGTCTAGCGATACTTACTGGATACTACTTTAGAGTGATATTTTACAAAACATATGTAATAAATCAGCCATTTAAATTTAAGTAGGTCTTGATTTTAGTCACCTTTCTCATCTGGTACCTGTACATTTGTCACAGACTCAAACTCAGTGAGTGCACAAGCGTTCTAACAGTGAGTGCACAATACTCAGAACGTAAGGTTTCATATATTTAAAAACAAGTTGTATCTAATGGTTCTGGGATCTTAATATATACCAGATGACTGCTAAGACACTAGCAATACTTCTGTATTAGGTAGCTATACTTTTAAAACTCTTAGAACAAACTTTAACTTAGGTTTTCTTGGTTGTTTATTACTATTTGTTTTAACATTATTATTTTATATGTTAAATGTGACCACGAAGTGTTATATCCTAGAATACTGCGAGTGTCTAAACAGTCACCTTGTCTTTCAAATTAACAAGAAGTACTTATCAAATAAAGGGATGCTCGTCTTTACATCTTTCTTGAAAACTAGTTGTATTGCACATTTTTTATACATACGGTTTTATTTTAGTCTTTTTATAAAGTCTTTTTATGTAAAATATATTGAGATAGTAAAGAGTATAAAAAATACATATTTAAAACAATTTCGTCACACTCTTCGATGTAGCAATGACATGAAATTAAACAAACACAACAGGATATCAACCGGTCGATACAAAAAGTCGCAACTACCGGTTTGACAGGTGGGTTACATAATGAAATAAAAAAAAAAGAATTATTTTTATTTACCGACTTAACTACACTATAGTTCATATCGCCTATCAAATGAACTTAAATTATTGTGGGAAACTAGGAATAGAGTAAACGTATTTAAATTAATCACGAAGTAGAAAAGTGATTTATATCGAGTGGTTAACATCGACAGAATTTCGAAGCGAAAACTTCTTTAAGCGCGTTCTGCGGTATTTTTAGCAGGAGATAAATTCGTAATTTCGCGTCATGACATGCTGCGTCAGCATGACCGACGATATTCACCGAGCGATAATATCAATTGCGAATTTAATGTCACATTTTTAATGAAAATAGAATTCAACGGTTACTATATAAGCTATAATACATGATGATACTATAATGAAAATTTGGCCACAAGTTCACCCGATGTGAAGCTATCAGCGTAGATTCGAATCTTTACAATGAACCGAAGCTATCGGTGAAGCAAAACATCGTGACGAAACCATAGAATGACGGCTAATGCTTGCCTGCATAGTTACCACTTTGAAGTTGAAAATCTATTCCCAATCATGTATAGTACCTGTATTTGGAAGTCAGTCTCACTCTACGTTTAGCGTGACTACAATCCTAGACTATATCGTTATTTAACATCAGATAAAAGTGAAAATATAGCCCAAAAGAAAGTAAAAAGGGAGATGGAGCCACGCATAACAAAATGTTCTACTACCATAATATGCCGTGCTTCAAAATCAAAATACTCTTTATTCAATTTAGGCACTTATGTACGTCATAAACTACCACCGGTTCGGAAAACAACCCAGTCACCGAGAAGAACCGGCAAGAAACTCGATGTAGTTTATCTTTTCATAATATATAACATATTTTTTGATTATTAAAACATAACGACATATAAAGTTACATTCGTTTTTGGTGGATGCACAGAGAGAGGCGTCACTTCCAGACATCGCCATCGTTCACATATTGATCCACCCTGTAATAGCCTTTATGTATTAAGACCCGCTCGACATAACACTTGAACTTACTATCTGGCAAATCAGTAATGTGTTTTGGGACTTTATTATAAAATCTAACACTATTACCTAAAAAACTGTTACTGGTTTTAGAGTGCCTGAAATATGGAGTGGCCAGTTCGTTATTGTTCCTAGTATTTACATTATGTCGGTCTTTGACTTGTAACAATGTATTCCTTAACATAAAATCCAACTTATGACAGTATTTGAATATAGACAGATCGCTCGGTACCACTTAACGATAATCGCTTTTAAATATAAAGGATGTCATAAAAAAGGGCTTTGTTTAGCAATGGGCGCGTCGCATATGCGCCGGCGGCTCGGCCACCGCCACCGTCTGGGTGCACATCATTATCATAGTAAATATAAAATGCAATAGACTAATCACTGACACGAACGGAAATATAGTACAAACGTACATATACTTACAAAAACCTACTCTATTATAATCATAACAACACGGTTAATGGAAAGATCAACTGAAATAATAGTATATGCATAGAAACGTACAATAATAAAAAATTGACACTGTGACACTAAAGTAAGTGTGTACAGTAATGTATTCGAACGTTTATTTTTTTTAAATGAAAGGTTCCACATACGAATACCTAGTATTTGACTTAGGTTTTCACGTATGTACTAGGGTGTCCGTTGTCTACCAAGTTTTTTTTTAATATTATTGGAGGCAAACGAACAGGCGGGTCACCTGATGGTACGTGATCACCGCCATCCATAGACACTAGCAACACCTAGGGAATCGCAAGTGCATAGCGCAACCTGTGTTCTGGCGTGGGGAAGGTGGGTAGGGGGAAGGGGAGGTGGACCTCCGGCGCTCTCACTGACCGAACGAAACACAACAATGCAAGCACTGTTAGTTCACGTGGGTGTTTCTGTGTGTCGGGTGGTAGTACCCCGGGCGAGCCGACCCATATGCTGAAACCAGTAATAGCTTCAGCGTGCCTCTACCACCTAGGAAGTTGATTTTTTGACTTGAGTGTCGTTCAAACAGTTAGTTTATAGGTTAAAACCATTTCAGAAGAAATAATTCTGATGCTGTTTAACTGTGCCTAAATGATGATACTTATCCTATCCATTAACCATGGGTTTTCTTTTTCACTCTTTAGTAATTAATTTTTTTATTGAATAACTTACCACTTTTTATTATTAATTCTCCATCTACTATGATCCCTTCGGATGCAGAAATGTTGATATGAGCGTCCAAAATTAAATTTGTATATCTGGATAAGGTCAACATTTATTTTTACCGCTTTTTCTTATAAATTAAATAAATTTGTTTCTGGAAAATATTCACTAGTCCCGATAATCCATTTAAAATAACTATTAATGTGATATAAATGTTCCTATTCTCAGTTACAGTTGTAAATTATTTTAAGCATTTTTTAATCATAAGAGGGAATACCGCTGGCAACAGTTTAATCAATCGATTTATTATCGTGACTAAGTTTTATATTGTGTAATTTAACGCGGACGAATACTACTACCGGTATAGTTCGCACTGATATTAAACACAATCAAATGTCACACCATACACGTAATAAATGACAAATGCTACAATTATAAATAGCTATAATACAACTACAGCGACAAGTCGATAACACTGCTTTGCACTGACATAGCATATGCCGCACAAGAAGCCCGTTTATCTGTATGGGGCGCGAGTGGCGCCAGATTATGCCTATATTTAACCACAGAGCCAAAGCACGCGACGAGAAAAAACCGTTCCGTTAGTCTCGCCTTATGTGTTTACTTTGTGTAATACTTATATAGTGATGCGAGTTAGTAACAACTCCTGGTAGGTCTGTATACTTCGAGCATTTTCTATACTATATACCTATAATAAGAATGTAAATCTAACGGGATTGTACTTTTTTAGATCTTTATGAAAAACATTGTTGGAGGCGTCTAGGAATAAGAAATAAAAGACATTTCAATCATGTTTAGAAATGTCTGTTTGTTTAGACACGTATCTCTGCTAAAGTGCCTACTAATTCCACGGTAAATCATAAACCATGCCCTCGAGTTTTCAACATTCAGTCTTTGTTTCATTAAAATCAGTTCACTTTATCAAAAGTTATTGTAATTTTAATAACGACGCGACTTAAGTACAAGAAAAAAGTAGATAAGTAAATAGGCTTATTATTAACCACTCAACTTAATTTATTAACCATTGTTTTTGACATATTAGGTTCAACGCAAACGAAGTCGCGAGCACAGCTAGTATACAATGTGGGGCCTCGTGAATCGGATCACTAAAGACCAAGTTTCAGGAATTCGATATCTTAACTCTACCCTCCCAATACATTCTTGATAATTTAATGTGTGTCCGCAAAAAACCGCAAAAAGCTAGATTTCGTCAAAGAGATTTTCATAATCATTAGACGTTCAGCTAGATGTTTTGTTTGTCGTGAAGGATTGGGGCAAGAGGTGTGGTACGTTTGCGCAGGAGAGAAGAAGTAAACGGATAACATTGTTTCCAAAGGAATATTGTAAACAAAGTATACTTACTACTTACTATCAGATAGTAGCTTCATAATATCAATTACGAGATTCATCTTTCATTTTTAATAAAAACTATACATATAATAAAACTGTCACAAGGCCAAATCTGTATATTAAATATTTTTTGAAAATTATAATTGGGGTAGACTTTGTTATCAATATAGAAGCCAAAAATAATCTTTTTACAATTTTTGACTGTCTATCTGTCCCTGTGAACACGTATCACTCTGAAAGTACTAAACCAATTTTGACGAAACTTAACTCAGTGATAACTAATATTACAATGTTACATCTAGGATACTTTTTACCCCATAAAACGCAAAGGATTCTCTAAGATAAAGGACGAAAGTCAAAAATTTGTAGTTAATATTTTCTTTGTGCTATATATAGCAGACAGATGAGCTAAACCTTTAAGCTATATTTCATATCTTCATGCTTCTTAAAAAAAAACGATCTCTTGGTTCCGAACCGACATCTTTGGTCCGTATATAATGTAATGTACGTTATAATTGCGCTACGGCAACATGACGTTTCATTGCGTAATTATTAATCAGTTAGAGAATTAGAAGCATAAAATCTAATAAGTAGGTTAAAAGTGTTTATCTTTTTGTCATGAACCATTTTCTTTCCATCGATTTTGAAACAACAAAGTTGAAAAATATGTATAAACGAAACTGTCACTAATATGTTGTTACATCTATTTTATTTTATAAAAATGTGTCCTTATATATTTTATGTACTAAAAGCTATGCATTTATAAACTTGAAATACAACTTCTCATCTTCATATTTCATGTTCTTGACATATAGTAACAAAATAATCTGTATGGTGCACAACGAATTTACGTCAAGCTATGTTTCATTTCAAAAATGTAACTAGAGATGGCGTTGATAAACAAAGGTGACGACAAGATTTTTCCGAAAACATAAACCTAGACAGTTACATTCCATTAAGAAAGATGAATCTCAATTAGAGTTCTGTCAGTACGTGTGTTGTTTCGATATTTGATAAAATTAGTTTTCTAAATATTGTTGAGTCTAGGAATAGTTGGGTTCAGGTTTGTGAATCTACGTTTAAAATAATTAGTAGAGGTGTTTGCAATTACCATGTTATGTCTATATATGCATACTCATATTTTAAAGAGAGGTGAAGTTTTATGTTCGGGGAATCCCTGACACTACTGATTCGATTTTGAAAATTCGTTCACTGTTAGAAAGGTATATTATCCGTCACGCTATAGACATTTTTTTATTTTAACAAACATCTATAATATCTTAGCCAAAAGATGGTTTAAACGTTAAAAGTAAAATAAATTTTGTTTAATTAAGTTTGGATGCAGTTTTTGACGTATATTTTACAAATTCTTATAAAAAAAACTATAAGCCGGCAAAATTATTGCGTTGTCGCTGCTGCTGATTCTACGCGGATTTTGAACGAGCGCAGAGGTAAGTAGCGCAGGAGCAACCCAAGGGGTACTGGGAAGATATTTATTGCCAATATATGTAGGTTAGTTTTTATCTCAATTGGATCCGGTAGGTGATGCTGCGAACAGGTTCTAGGCTTATTTTAAAAGTATTCTCACATACCAACTGGGTATATGTTTGAATGAGTCCCTGGATAGTTTGGATTCACAATTAGAAACGGTAGATGTCCAATCGGGTTTTAGGTTTTCTTTAGAGTTTTCGCGTTTAAAAATACAAGTGAAACTGGTAGTAACCAATTTGGTGCACACGAAGTTGCACGGGTTAGCTAGTTTTTAATAAAAATAGAATTCAACGTAATCTCAATAGTAAAGAACAAATTGTCATTCTCTTAGTAAATTGACGTCTCCGGTTATACGAAACCGAATACAGAACCGTATATATTAAGAAAAGGTGTGTGTAATTAAGGGCCGATGGACCCAATTTCGTCATTATCCCGCCCACGAGCACGTCAGATTGCTAATGACTCGAATTTAAAAACGTTTGCGGGGGAGATGTAATTCCTGCAAAATTTCGATCATTAATTTTGAAAAATCGTGCGATTTTAAAACCTATTTATGCATATATTATTTAATCAAAATGGATAACATTTACAGTAAGAAAAAAAAATTGCATATTGCTTCACATTAAATCTTACTTTCTCGTACGTGCAAACAAACGCGTTAAAATTCAAATGCACGAGACGCTTTTTATACCTATATGTGGTACATATGATTACACTGATCTGCTTATTTGTTGCATTCATTTTAGTACATTTAGTACCAAATCCGTTTTACTCAAGATAATTTACTGGCAGACAGTTTACTTTACAGAATATTATCTAGGCTATATTATACATCATTGGGCATTTCTATAGTGGTTAAGCAGTAACGAATAAACTGTACATATGTAACTTAAAATTGCTAAGTAAGAAAAAAACAAAATCAACAAAATTACAAACATAAAGCAAATCCTCGAGTAACACTTAGTCTCTGTTTTATTAAAATCGGTTCACTCTATCAAGAGTTATTGTAATTTTAATGACGACACGACTTAAATACGAGAGAAAGGGAAATGGGCTTAACACATTCAGATGATTTTATTAGTCATTGATTTTTTTTATATTAGGTTCCACGCGGACGTAGTCCCGGGCACAGCTAGAAAAAAATATCGCTATATTATTATTCCGTCATTCGGCTACCGACGTACCATGTGGGGCACTAGTCGCCTCGGCTTTTACCCCATCGCGTCACTCGAAAAACGTAAACAATATTCGCACCTGCGAATCCCAAACCTAACACCATAGGCTTTAAGATCACATTCGGCTGTCGAGCCGAAAATGGTATATGACGAAACGACACGCATTCTTATCGATCCTTGCGCTGTTGTGGAATTATTATATCTTACGAGTATTGGGGATCAGAGTACAGCTCGTTCGCTGTATAGATGAACCTAAATCACCTCCACGGTAGGGTTGGCGCGGCATACTCATTGCTATACTTTTAGATGTTGTATGTCATGCTGGGAAGGGTTAAGTAACTGCTGAAGTCCTTAACACGTTCCGTGTCACCTTTACTACCGGTGGTACACGTTAAACTTGATATGTAGGCCACATGTACCACCGGTGGTACACGGTTTAATAACTATTGAAAACGAAAAAATTAATTAAGTCATGTTATGGGGCCATTCAAGTATAACGTAAGCACTGATGGGGGGTTCTTGATTTGCTTATTTTTGATGACGTAGGGGTTAGGATGTCTGGCTAGTGATTATGTCAGCAATATTTCTTTATTAAACCGGAACAGATTAAGATAAATGTTTGTTGAACGTGAAGAAAAATGTTGTTTGCTATATAAGAGCATTACTTACTTTTTTTTTTTTTTTTATCGTAGCTCGGCAAAATGACTGTACTGTGCCTGATGGTAAGCACAGTACAATCCAAAAACAATGGCGACTACCGAGAGACATACTATCCCTCGCCGGTCGCCGCTGTCATGCCGGCCTGCGTAAGTATCTCTTCACGTTGCGCTTGAAGGACCCCATGTCATAGGAAGGAGGAAACACACTGGCCGGGAGATTGTTCCATAGCTTCACGGCACGGCAAAGATAAGATGTTGCGAACTTTTTAGTTCGTGCCCAGATAGGATTTACCGTAAAACTGTGGCTCCGAAGACCAGCGCGCGTGGTGCGGTTATGAAATGGAGAGGAAGGGATCAAGTTGAATAACTCTTCAGAACACTCGCCATGATACAGACTTTTGCTGACCAGGGGGAGGGGGGTGGTCAGAAATTACAAAATTTTGCTTACGTAATACTTATGGTCCCTATAAAGTTGTAACGTAATATTGTATGATAATACGTGATGTAGTCCGGTGAAGCTCTGAAGACATGTCAGGCCAATAACGTAAACAGTTCGAAAAAGAAGGATGAAAATACATCTCTCTTTTGTCAAATATCAAATGGCCAGAAGGATATGTCAGGCAAAGATGGCTTGACATGGAACGTGTTAACCGACCTCATTATGAATTCCTGTCTTCCGAAGTTATATGACAGATAGTATACTAGTAATAATAACTAAGAGAAAGTATACGTATTTCAGATTCTTAGTAACATACGCATTGTGTTATTATTTGGCAATGTTTGCAGCATAAAAACATTTTTATATAGTTCAGTCTCTATTTATAAACTCTCAGTAAAAAGTGAGAGATTTCCGTGAACGAATCACGCTAAAAATCAAGTATAATCCAGAGCACCACCCGAAAACATCGAATAACTCTTAGACAATAATACCATAGGTCGCGAATTTAAATCTCGAGTTTAATTTTTTTTTTACAAATCCCATAAATAGAAAGACGAGACGCTTAAATCATCAAAGTTACGAAATGAAAAAATACCAAAGTGAATTTTGTATTGATCGCGACTATCGCGGTAAGCTGCAACAAGAGTGACTTTCAAACATAATCACATCTCTTTCGTTCTAGGCAATACTAAACATATTACCTTCCTCAATTTGACCACCCACTTTCATTAAAATTGGCTAATTGACAGATCGATTTCATAATAAACAATGTAGCAATAACATTCAACGAACGGCCAGTGTATGTGTACTGTACATCGTACATCGGTATATACCGAATGTTCCATCTGTTGTATCTAACGTGTGGTATTTTGTAAGACTAATTATTTGTAGGGCAAGGTTCGTTGCTCAATAGCGCTAAGTAACTTTAACAATTATTACGTAACAAACGAATGGTCCTTTTAACTGATAACAAATCTTAAGGCGTGTAAATGGACTAAGATAATTGAATACATTTCATATTTAAAGTTTCGAAATGCAGTCAGTTGTAGAGTGAACGTGTATAGAAATACTGTGAGATTAAATTCTAAATTATATTATTATTATGATTTATTGAACTTAATTATCAATAAATTATAGTTTTTTTTTTTTTTTTATATCATAGGAGGCAAACGAACAGGTGGGTCACCTGATGTAAGTGATCACCACCGTCCATAGACACTTGCAACACCAGGGGAGTCACAAGTGCGTTGCCAGCCTGTGTAGGGGAGGGGGGAGGAAGGGAAGAGGAAGGGGAAAGTGGAAAGGGAGGGGAGGTGGGTCTCCGGCGCTCTCACTGACCGAACGAAACGCAACAATGCAAGCACTGTTACTTCACGTCGGTTTTCTATGAGAGGGTGGTACTACCCCGGGAGAGCCGACCCATTCATGCTGAAACCAGTAATAGCTTCAACGTGGCTCTACCGCCTATCATAGTTTACATGGTATTTTAAGTAAATCTCGTTTTTCTATAACTCTTACCACGTTATCAACGCCAAGTGTCGTGACACTGAACTTACCTGAAACAAAATAATGCTGAACATTAATCAATTGACATATGACAAAGAAGATATTGTTCTTTTTTGCTAATCAACGATGTTCTTTATTCATAAAAATATTACATTCATAGTTATATTAATTCTCGTATTATTAGTCCCGTGTACGCATTCAAAAAGTATCTTTTCCTCAGCTACATTTCTATATTTCAAGTAAATTATAATGTGTAAAAGCTCCAATTAACAATAACTAGATAAAGGGTCACGTACAAAATCGAAGCTAACTGCTGTACGCGTAAATATATACTTATGTAGCTATTTGTTTACTAAGAAAGGGAGAGAAAAAGTTTTAAGTCAACCTAATTACAACCATGACACCTAGTAATAAAGTCACAAATGTTCAAAATATTATCTAATACTTACAATAAAACGAGCAAAGCAATAAATTACTCCCGTCACATACAAATGAAAAGACAACATAAACAACATTTAGTGTGAATTCAACCTTAACACGCAATGAATAAAGTACTTTTTCCCGTTATTGTGCATGTTTGTGAGTGGTTGACGAGCCTTGGCCAAACATTTGTACCACAGGTTTAAAATCGGTAATTTTGTTCAAAACTTGATATTATTTTATAGTTTAAAGCTTAAAATATAACTTATTCAACATGTATTTAGCGAAATTAATATACTCCGGCCGTTAAATCGCCTTTTCGGGTATTATTTTTGCATCTTTTGAATACACTGCGCCATTGTGAAACGTGTTTACATTGGCTGTGTTTCAAACAACTTAAACAAAATAAAAGCTCACATTTCAAGTGAGCTGTTATTTAACGAGACGTATTTTTCGAGCGGACCCGATATCTAGTTATAGTTGATCGATGTGTAAAAGGTATAAAATTAGTTCATGTAACCGAGAGTTCGTGAATATAAAAACAAAAGAACATCAATCACTTCGAAAATTACCCCCGAAACTTACTGAATCTATTCACTCTTTGTAAATGTGAGTTTTAAAGTTGGCAACCCTAATGGCATATAATGGTGCGGTTGACATTTTCACATGGCTGTCTGTAATACCGGCTCGGGGCTGCGGCTCTGCGCGGGTTGTGCCGGCCCGAGCTTGGCACGGAGTGGCGCGGCCAAGGTTACATCGAGCCGCAATGGCTGCACGCACAACAAATGTTACATAGGTATTGGATTTAGACGTTGACTGCCGGAACACTTTATACATATATATAATTATTTATTTTCTAGCTGTGCCCGCAACTCCATGCGCGTGGAACCTAATGTAAAAGCAGTTACTAATAACGTCATCCGAATGTATTAAGTCCATTTACTTATATTCTTTTCTTTCGTACTTAAGTTGCGTCGTCATTCAAATTACAATAATTTTTGATAGACCGAATCGATTTTAATGAAACAAAAACTGAATATTACTCGAAGATATGCTTTATGATTTTCTTGAAAAAGTTTTATCATGAACGCAGTACTTTAGCAGTGATGCGTGTTCAAACAATGTAGTCCGGTGAAGCTGTGAAGGCCTTACAAGGCCAATAGCGTAGTCAGTTCGAAAAAAAAGTGTTCAAACAAACAGACATTTCTAAAAATCATTGAAATGTATTCCATTACTTATGCGAAGGCACCTGCAATATTTTTTTATACAAAAATCTAAAAAGTACAGATACGATATATTTACAATCTTATTATATGTATTGAAGATGGAAAACAACAAGTATTTATTGACTAGAGATCAAAGTACAATTAAAATTACTGAAGACGATGGATAGATATTTAAATGATTTTAATTTCCATTGATCTACAATCCATTGTCATTCTCTCTCGATAGGTGGGCATCACAGGGTGATGTAAAAATGCAACAGACTAAAAGAAAGTCACTATAGCTGGTGTTATACCTGGTTGAAGTCGTCGGTTCAGGCATCTGCTCTCCATTACCTCATTTTGATGACGCACAACGATGAAAAACGACAGCCTTGCCTAGTATAAACGTACGTCAACTATTTTTTATACAAACACGGCAAAACATAACACTTAACAGTAAAATTAAAGGAGTAGTAACGATTATAGGAAGACCTATTAACAATTTTAACATGGCTAGACATGTTTTTGCACTCGAGATAACTATGTATAAGCTTACATTAAGCATTAAATCTTACATCTGCAGGATTCCAGGATAAGTTCAGAAAAGAGTTTTTGGCGGGATCTTGGTCTGTCATGTAGTGGATTTTATTTTTTATTCATAATCTTGTGTTACTTGACTCTATATTGTGCAAAATTGGTGGTGTTTTAGGTAATATAGTTTGTTTATTGTGCATAAGTGAAGTGAATGGAAAATAATACCACGGACCATGAATTCTGAGATGCCACAAAAATTCCATGGAAAGTTCTAACAAGAGGGCCACCATCTTGTTAGGTCATTGAAATTATATCAAGAAACTTGTAATATCGATACTCACTTGACAATGGCAGTGATGGTCTACTAGAAGACTGGTTGCCAAAATGGAATGGAAGAAGAACTTGAAATACGATTAACTACTCGACAATGGCATTCATTGAAATTATATCAAGAATCTTGTAATATCGATACTCACTTGACAATGCAGCAATAGTCCACTAGAAGACTGGTTGCCGAAAATGGAATAGAAGAAGAACTTGTAATACTATTAAATACTTGACAATGGCAGTAATAATCTAAAAGATTGGTTGCCAAAAATAAAGATAAAAAAAAAGTTCAGAAAATGGACAACTATAATGTTCTCAGTACAGCAGCTTTTTCATTTTCAAATCGAAACAAATAGAATATCTTAGACTAGGACACAAGAAATTATACCATCAATTTCCAAGAACAACATATAGAATGCTAAATTAACCATAAAACAACATTTACAGTTACTTGTTAAATCAATATTAGAGATGTATTGAGTGTGTATCAATGCTTTATAGTGGAACAGACATTCCAGCCTTTAATGATTAGTAGTAGTCATAATATTTTATACTTCCTTTTAATTCATTTCTTTTCTTTGTTAATTTTGCGACTGAACGGCTACTCTAAAATTTCAAATTATTTACTTTAAACTGTATGTGTTGTAATAATGTAGGTAGGGCAAGCTTTATCCAATACTATATTTTGCTCGCGACCTCGCTCGTATTAATGTAGTGTTGATTTATCTATAGGCAACAATTTCACCGTGAAAACATCTATAAAAAAACCAGGACATATTTTCTAAAAGATACTGGCTTCTCGAAACCCAACAAAATGTAATAAGCAACAAAGTTCCTTCTTTATAGTCAGGACTCGGGATTTGTGGAGAAAAAGTACTTCAGAAAAGTTACCTTGTAAATTTATTTTCCAAATAATTGAAATGTAACCTTCGTTATTTTCATTTCCCGGCACATAAACACGTATAACTCGGAATAAACTCGTTAAAAAGGAAAATATTATAATAAACTAGTTTGTGCCAACGGTTCGTTCGCGTTATTGTAAGATTTGACGTATCCCTTGAAAACAGTACATTTTTTTAAAATGAAAACTACCCTACATACCTTTGTATAGCCCTTGATAAAATATATGCAAAATTTAATGATCTGTTGAATAATTGAGGGGAGGTGAGCCACCGGCGCTCCCACTGACCGAACGAAACGCAACAATACAGGCACTGTTACTTCACGGCGGTATTTCTGTGTGTCGGGTGGTAGTACCCCGGGCGAGCCTGTAACCAGTAATAGCTTCAGCGTGGCTCTACCAGCTACAGGATATTTAAATATGCGTACGACTGATTTTATACGTGTCTTCTCTCCTGGCATGAACTTAGAAAAGATAGGGTACAACAGGGATTATAAGTTCGTCACGCACAAAGCCCTTAGAAAAGTTAAAAAAATTGTTCAGTGGCCTGCATAATATATTTGCTTGTGTAAATTCATTGCGTCCATGACAACTGCACGTGCACTATCATATAAAAGACACGACTATTATAGTATATTTATGCAAAATATTTGAATATGCAAGTGCTCGAGTATGCAGTTACGTGTGTAGCCGGCTTAATATTATTAACATGTGCATACATAACATTGTTTTATAATAAAAATAAATACACTTTTTTTTGTGTGTCGCATGTCAGGCAAGAATGGGGTCACGGAACTCAAATGACGTGATTTTTCACGTCGTCCGCTTGCGTTAATAATAATATTTCACGTAATCTGACTCTTTTATTAGATTACGTAGAGGAAAAACATGTGCGACCTAAAAAATAAAGTGTTAGTTTATAAAATATTCAAAGTTCCTAGGGTTTATAAATATACCATGTTTATACATATTATACGAGTTCAAAATTTGTTCAAATTACATTTATTCTCATATAAGGAGGGACTCGGCTAAGAGCTTCTAACATTTTACCTAGAATTATTTTGAAATAATATTAATTGTTATGCAAAATAGCACTTTCCGAAATGCCACATTCAATGCTATCACTAGCTGATATCGGTTAATTCTTGTAAAAATCTTTTTAACTGAACTCACTAGCTTTTTATAATTTCCTCATTACTAATACCCCCTTTACCAATTGTTAGTTACTTCCATTAAATATTAAAATTACAGCTCAGCCTAACAAACATAAATAATACAATGAGAAGTCTTCCATCTGCTATTCAAAGTCTTATCAAATCTAGTTCAGCCGTCTCAGAGATTAGTCGGGAAAAACAATAGATACTTCAATTTTATTTTATTATTATTTTTTACACTTTATAAGTTTGATCGTTTGACCAAATTCTCATTTGATGTTACATGACGATGTGCTCGAGATGGTAAACACGCTAAACATAGAGGCGACTGGCACTCAAGTGTAGCTGCCGTAACACTAACCGCTTCTTGGCGACAGATATCCAACTTGTGGGTGGTAATTAGACTTAGAAAACACCCGACGACCGTGCTATGAATTCATCGCGATATTTTCCTTCACCGAAAGCTCCGACTCAGTAGCTGGGAGTCGCACCAACGTCCATCGGTGTCCGAACATGCTATCAACTGAGCCATCATCGTATAAACTCATTAATATGTAGGGATGTGCCATCCCCAGTTGAAGTGCGGTCACATTGTACGCATGAGTGATTCCAGGTTGCTTAAGTCTGTGTTTTATTCACAGCTGAAACATGGAAAGCGCAAGCCTGGGGGCCAGTACTTCCGCTACAGAGATGTGATTAAGCTACTCTGTTAAAAAGGCAGTAAAAGCTTTCGAAGAACATCGACTAAACAATCTTCATGCAAAACCCTCTTCGCAAAGAACCGTCCCAAGCTTTTCTATATTTACGCTCTAAATTGCTTCGGTCAGTTACACTGTGCGCCTTGTATCCGTACCTTCAAGACAAAATCTGGTTTCACGAGCCTCATTCGCAATCACTCCCGAAAATAACAAGGTTCGCTGCTGATGGATAGCTCAAGGAGGGCATCATCATCATCATCATCATGTAGAGACGTATGTACTACACACGTGTAAAATAATTATTGCGAATATGATTTTAGAATTACCTGGAGACCAGACGAGCTGGGAAATGCCATTTTATCGGCTTAGCAATCCAAGAATCGATATTTATCCTCGTATGTATCTAGTACGAAAGTGATGACTTCCGCACCGCGTGATTCACATTGACAATCAACGAAAACATCGCTTTCTGTGTGACTCATCCGCCTAATGGACAGGTCAGTTCGTAGAATATTCGGACCACTTGTGTACGGGAACAGTTGCGGTCATCATTCTTAGTTGGGTCGTATTTATAGCAATATTGCTCAGTCGAAACACCATTGGCTGAAACTAGACTCCTAACTAGAGTCAAATTTAACTTCTCAGTATATTCATCCTAACTAATATTATAAAAGTGAATGTGAGTTTGTTTGTTACGCTTTCAAACTCTGACTACTCAATCGATCATTATGAAACTTGTCACCTATAAAAAAAAGTTTTGTTCCCGTAATATACGTACAAGGAGTAATCTACATTAATCAGAGTGAAGCTGCTTTCAAAAGTTCGTTTATAAATATAAATTAAAACGTTTGTTGTTTGTAGGTGTGTTTAAGAGTAAATAAAGAACTTTCTCTGGTTCGTTTATAATTAATATTTTTCATAGGGATTAAGCAGTAATGAAAAATGTTTATATGTGACCCATTTCATTCCCATTTCCAAACGGACTACTTTTGACACAGACCAATAGTGTTTGTGTTGAGTAAAAACATAAAAACATGGTTTATTTTTTATATCATAGGAGGCAAACGAACGGGTGGGTCACCTGATGTTAAGTGATCACCACCGTCCATAGACACCAGCAACACCAGAGGAGTCGCAAGTGCGTTGCCAGCCGGTGTTAGTGGGGCAGGGGGAGCGGTAAGGTGGAGGGAGTTTCATGCTGAAACCAGTTATAGCTTCAGCGTGGCTCTACCACCTACCAAAAAAAGGAGATATATATAAGTAAATAAATATTATCATAATATAGTGTAAATACAGAACTATAGATATTTCGATATATCTAATAGCCAACGCGCAATTACTTTTGTTAATTAAGGTCTCCTATGCCATCTATATTCACATTCTTCTAAAATTACTTATCCCCATTCAGTTATGAAACTAGCATACTTTAATTTATATCTTTTCTTTGGATGACATTTATTTACAAGTAAATATATTAACATATGCGCATATTATACTTTACAGTTAAACAAGCGCCCGATATTCAAGTCTAGTCATTAGTAGTCTGTGCTTAATACGGATCTTTCTTAATCCGACATACTCGAATTATTACATAAATAAAATAGGGCTGTCACACTTAATAATCTATACTAATAATAATAATAATATTATAAAGAGGTTACATTTGTGACGTTGTGGCGTTGTAGGGGGTAATCTCAGGAACTACTAGTCCGATTTTAATAATTCTTTCAGTGTTATATAGCTCATTCATCGAGAATGGTTATAGGCTATATATCATCACGCTAAAGCCAATAGGATCACAGCACAGATGAAAAATGTTTCAAAATCGAGATGTTTTTTTCTTTTTGAGAGCTTCTGCTGCGTGTCAGCGTTGGCCCAGAGTAGTAACTATTACTACGCGGACGAAGTCGCGGACAGGGGCTAGTCATTTAATAATTTAATTGAAGATAAAACTTTATGCTTTGTTTTTCAATCACACAGCAGCGCGCACGAAGTAGTGTAATATTTGAATAGTTTAACTTCGTATGAAGAAAGAGTGTAGAAAAATATTGCTTCGGAGAGCGAGTCATTTGCCAAAGATTTATTAACTTGATAAACTCTGATCGGTACAAGAACAGGATAGAGTGTAATGGAAATTGTGATACAATAGAATCTGATAAGTTAATAAGACACGATAGACCTACAGAAAATTCTAGAAGGCGGTTTATGATAGGAGATACCCAGAGGTTATTAGACAAGAAACCACAAGGAAAATCTACGGGCAACGGCTCTACGAGCGAGGAGTCAACGAGCCACAATGACAAATTGTACTGTACAATCGGGACCTATTGTACAACTAGAACGAATATAGATACTACGGGTAGAGCTGATTTATAAACACCTCACAATAGTTACAATGTATGTATTATATTTTACTAATGATCGCCCACTAGTCGAAATTCAACTGTAAATAATAAATTTTTCAAATTTGAATATAAGGGAAAAAATATACTTTTTCAAAATTTTCTTAATAACACTAAAGCTCGTCAATATTTACTAAATACAATCATTAAGAAAAAAAACGGTTGAAAAACAAGAGGAAATATATTCTTATCTGGTTTCCTTCTACCTAATTATTTTAGGATGGTCAACTTGACGATACACTAGTAAATATAATTAAAAAAAGTATTGATTCATTATAAATGCAGTGATATTTAAAGACAACCACGGCATGTATATAGAAGATTAAAAATAATACTGTGAATCTTTTTGGCCGTTCTATATATGTTCGGGCTTGCATATAATAAAGTCAAAAGTTTAATACAAAACAAAGTTAATATGTTATTATAACATATGAGTCAAAACACGTCAAGTGGACCCCCCTTTTACCACTTGATCATAGAAAACTTATTAAAATATAATTATCGAAAGTAGTCATACCTAAAAATCATCCCTCAAAACAGTTTTTGAGTTTCGTATAATAATTGTGTAATTTGTAGCGATCTACAGTCTTAACGGCTGAGCTGAGTAGCGCGCGGCACTTGTACCGCTCGCCGCTGCGTCACATAAAAATTCATATTATTTAAAGTAATACCGGGCAGTGAAATTTTATTTCGAAATATAGAACTTAAATGTATAATGCTTATTACTAAAAAAAAAAAATTCGATTATCGGACTGAGAAGTCATTAAAATTTCTATTTGTTTATTTAAAAGTTAATAAAAAATATGATAATTAACAAATAAAATTTGCAAAAAAATCTTATGTGAAAATATAGATATTTTACTATAATCACTGAAAATTTCGTTAAGTTATCTTCAATAGCTTTTTCACAATTAATTTTTTAATTAAAAGTACCGAAAATTTTTATTGTTAAAAAAATTGTTGTTAAATTCAAAATTTTCAAAAACTGTTTTGAGGGATGATTTTTAGGTATGACTACTTTCGATAATTATATTTTAATAAGTTTTCTATGATCAAGTGGTAAAAGGGGGGTCCACTTGACGTGTTTTGACCCATATTAATATATTATTATATTATAGCATTTATTTATCCTTAAGTTGTCTCGAGGCTATACATATAATATAACACGTATTTATACCTAAATTTGTGTTCTACGCATCTACGTATACCGAGTGGTCAAAAAATTTGACGAGGGCTGTACAATACATAATATATATAGATGTTTTTTTTTTTTCTGCAGACTCTCGGTCCGCACCATTTTTTTGCTATCGCTTTTTAAATGTAAGTTAAGTTAAAAATCGTATCTGTGAGCATCTATTGGGTGTTTTTTTTTTTATATATTTATTTTTATTGTTATTGTTTTTTTTTTATTTATTTATATAAAGACGTTATTGCCTTTATGGCAGTTTCATTCCGGTCCTCTATCGCCATCTTTAAATTATAATCCACAATATGCCGCGCCGGAGCGTCCATGGCCCGACGGATAAACCTACTAACCGCGTCATCAGTCACGTCGGTATAGTAGACACAGGTGTGGGTGTGTCTGGATACTGCCACTATAGCATGTGAAACACTATCGTGAATTTGCATCCTTCTGCTCTTTGTTTGCAGGATCACCACCGATTTGAAGGTCAATCCCTGGGATTCGTGGACTGTCAGAACGCGCGATCCTTCCCCTACCCCGTAGCCCTTGTTTATCAGGGCTTTTTTCTCTTCTTGTGTGTGTACCAGGAAGAGAGTGTCGGGGGTATGGGAGGATATTTGTTCGCCCTGATAGCCCCTGATGCTCAGAGATCTCACTATCGGTTTCGGTGAGTATATACCGTCGTATACTTGACTCAGCGCATAGGCTACATCCATCGGGTTCCTGTATGTGCAAGTGAGCTGTTGGTCAATACCAGCTACGGCCGTTGGTCTGCTGTAAACCATCCGAAATAAGTTTTCTCGATCAATGTAGGGTAGTTGGTTGAAATCTCCGATGAGGAGAATTTCGCTTGCTTCCGCCAGCCGGCCGGCAGTCAGGATGGTCCCGAAATGGTTCATGAGAGCTTCATCCACGATTAACCTTGGACGCTTATCGTGCTCTCTGAAACCATTTACTAGTATGGACGCCATGGTGCGCACCCGCTTTTCGGCTTTTTTGCCGTGTGCCTGCACCAGTTTCTCTTGTAAGTCTTTTGCCGCCTCGGTTGTGGTGGTCGCCACAGCGTCCCTCTCCACATCGAAGTTTTTAATTAACCACGTAGTCTTTCCACAGCCTGGGACCCCGTTCGTCCATTTGATCTCGGGTGTCAACTTGGTGCTTTCCGCCACTGCTAGATTTAGAACCCTCGAGGTGGTTTTTACCCTCTCGAGAATCTTTTCTTCAAGCATGATTCTTGTGCACCGAGCGACTACTACGATTGGACCCTCCGGGGGCGCTTCGAACTTCTGAGGTTGAGTTGTTTCTCGTGTCTCATTTTCTTTCCCTAGTACGAAACCGCTGGTGGAATTGTTAGCGGTCATGTAGCTGCCCGTCATTACTCCTGCTATGACTTGGGCAGTGTCGTTGTTATAGATGGCCGCTTCCGCTTCCTCTAGTCTAGCATCTCTCAAGTCCACGATTCCCAGATGGTGGGCCTCTAGGATTTGTGTACACGTCAGTGTGTTGACTTTAATCGTGGCTTCGAGTATGGCTTTGAACTCGAGTATAGCATTTTCCATATGATCCAGTGGTCCCGTGACAGGAATTTGGACGGGTGGGATGACTTGCCCCATGTCCGCTCTGGTTTTCTGTGACTGCGGTTTAAATTTTGCCTTTGGGACTCTCCTCCGAAGACGGTTTATTGCTTCCTGTTGTGTATTTCTGGTATGTCTATGGGTTTGGGACATCATTATTTGTGTTATTGCTGAGGATGAACCTCTGTCGGGTTTTCCTTCTGCGGATGTATTTGCGGCCTCTGCTCGTTCGGCTGTTATTTATAGATATATATAGATGTTAGTCTATGACGTTATATATTACTATTTATCTCTATACTAAAAACATTCGTATTTTTAAATTAAAATTAATTCATACCGACATATTTGCGCACGTTCGCAGCTGATGTAATAGTACAAAGTTCACAAAAAATGCAATAAACATGAAACAATCTCAATAAACGTTCAAAGTTTTAAAAAAATATTACGTTTGAATTTCGATCACTAAAGATATTACACAACAAAGACATGTAACATGTGTAACACTTAGAACCTTCTGGAATAAAGTTCAGCAGACTCTGTAATACATTAAGGTAAGCTATTTAAAATCACAATATAGTTTGACTACTCTATGAAAACGAATCACTAATGGAATATTAATTTTAAAGATCAAAGAGTGAGCGACAGCCCTTTTACAATATCGTTGGTCGTTCATACATATTCATTCACATCTCCGAATGCTAATCCGATTAGGTTTGCTGTTCATAGCAGTTTATACCTTGTATCCCACGGCACCTTGCTCGCACAGCGTCCTACAATCAACGGGTCAATCACTTTTATCTAATCAATTTATATATTTTAAACACTGGCTCCTTTTGGTTTTATCCTTTGAGCACGATCTCAATGTTAAATGGTAATGTGGTTAAATGGTAAACACGCTAAGCCTAGAGAGGGATTGATTATCAAGTGCTACTGCCGGAACACACTAACAGGACGTTGGCAATAGACTTTCAACTTGAGGATAGCCAGTCAGGCTGGTCTAGGAAAAGTCCCTACTACAATGCTTGGATTTCATCGTGAAAATAAAAAAAATAAAAAGATATATACAAAAGTAGATACTGCGAGAGGGTGTCTTTACGCAGCATCTGCTAAAGTATGATATATGCACTCATTCACCGGCTCATAAGCAAAAATTCGAACCCACGTCGATCAACACGGTGTCCGTACACGCTACCCCACCGACCCATCATCGTTTCATACTGATTACGGAGAAAATTAAAAAGATATAATATTAATACTTATCCAAAGTTTTTATAGTAACACAACAGAGACTTGTTGATAAACACGATACAATCTAAAAACGGTGACCACAGAAAGATATAAAATACATAATCAGTTGTCAATGTCACGTCTGTCTGCCAGCCTCTTCTTATAAACTGGATATAAGCAGACTGTTCCCAAAACACGACAAACTAAAAGAGGTCACTGTGGTAGGTGCAGACTCGGCAAACACAAATCATTCAGTACTAAAATTGTAAGAAAATTTAAATGGTATAATTAAAAAATTCGTTTACGGTGTCCGCCCACTATCAGCTCTATACGTTATCACCGCTGTTCGGCAGTGGACCATTTGTATAGTGTTCCCTTCATAATAACTATATTATCACGTGGTAATTAGCACTAATATCTATATACTAATACATATCTACTATCTTTTTTTGTGACAAACGAAGCTGGAGGGAATAGCTAATCTTTATATCTTCTGTACGTGTGTATGTCACTGAACTCCTCCTAAACTTTGATTGATTCCTAAATTTTGATGAAATTTTGTGTACGTGTTCCAGTGGATCCGAAAATGGTTTAGATTCACAATTGGATACGATAGGTGGCGCTGCGGTCGAATTTTAGTTTTTTTTTAAATATCAATGCAGGACAACGTCCGCCCGGCCCGCTAGTATATTATAATACAATAACTTTGCGTTTCTTATAAGAAAAACTGTATCATCCAATTGCGTAATGTGTGGATCGATCGAAGATTTTCAACACTTACCGATAGAACGTGACCGAAACAAAGCTCAACGAAGAGCTGTTATAGATCACTTAAAGATTAATGCACTAGAGATCAAGGCATCTTCCATAGAAACTTGTCTACACTTGCAAGTGAAGGAGCCAAGATTTTATAGAAGTTTGTGATTAATTCTACGAAATGTTTGTGAATATGTTAAGGTTAGGGTACAATGACACTGATGTATTCTTTGTGGACCTAAGCAGATAAATGAAAAAAGATTAAAAAAAAAGGTATGTAATATAAATAAAAGAAAAACGTTTTATACTATATATAAATACCTCGAAATATTTAATCGTATGTATCATAAAAAAAATGAAATAATTAATTACACGTACGTCATTTTATGTGAAAATAAATTACGAAAGTATAGATCCCATGTGGCCCTGCAGTGGGTCTCGTATAGGCTGATGATGATTCATTTATATGACAGCCGCCAGTCCACGGAGACACAAAAACCAATATTCTCATTTACTATTCAGAAACTAGTACCGTGTAAAAAAACATCTAGCTGGATTGTCTCCAAATATTATTATTTAATCATTTATACCATCTCCGAGAAGACAATAGCGTCTAATTGAAGCTGTCCAATCATATACCGAGCTAATCAGTATGAAGTATTCACATAATAATTGAAAACAATAAAAACGGAATATTTATTACCAGACCTCGTAAAATATCGAGGTCAAGATTTGCATTAACAATGACCTTTAAATCTCCGTTACGAAAGTATTACATCCTTATTACACTATGTTGAGTTTGCCAAATCGTAACGAAATGGACCACAAAAAGACCAATGGAATAATGATTTCTTTATTTTTGTATCTTAGTTTTACTGATTTCATTGTTTCTAGTACGCACCGGATGGAATATGGGATTATATATTTTACAACGTATATATATGTAGGTTACATTAATTACACCATGTATTAATGTGTTATAAATGTTGTGTTATTAATACCATCCTAGGACCGATCGTGATTAGATGCGCTACTTATTGCTTATGCACAACCACCGAATACTTATTCATTTTGGACCTAATCTTTAATTTATCTATACTAATATTATAAAGAGGTAAAGTTTGTGAGTTTGTAATGTTGTAGGGGGTAATCTCAGAGACTACTGGTCCTATTTGAAAAATTATTTCAGTTTTATATAGCTCATTTATCGAGGTTATAGGCTATTCATCATGCTAAGAACAATAGGAGTGGAGCACTAATGAAGAGTGTTTCAAAATCGGGTTTTTTTTTCCTCTTGAGAGCTTCCGCTGCGTGTTAACGTTAGCCCAAAGTAGGTATTCCACGCGAACGAAGTCGCGGGCAGAGGCTAGTAATGAAATAAATCTATTCATTAGTCTATAATTATCGACTATCTGACTCGGCCATGCGTTGCTTGCTGTAGCTCAGTTATTACATGTTGAATTAAAATTATAACGTGGCGCCATCTAGCATATATCTATAACAGTCGGTCCTACAGTTTTCTGTTAACAAACTTATTTAAAGAGCCATCTGTTCAAGACTGATGAAACTTACAATTAACAGGAATAATCAACATTGACAATCATTTAGTTTGTAATTAATCAAAAAAATAAAATAAACATCATGACACTGGATTTTTATATATTTAGATATGTATATTAATAGATATATAGTTCTTATCTGGACATTTATTTTAATATAGATTTACGAATATGACATTAAAATTTCTCCGTCTGTCTTTCTGTTTTATATGGGTGCATATAATTATACCAATTTTTATGAACTCTCTACTCAGGCGGAATATATCACTCCTTAATTCACATGAAATAATAATTAATAATAATTCTTTCACAAATCATATACACAGCCTAAAGACTTCGCTTTTATCATAATATTTGTAAGCAAATATGACGACGTTTACTTTCTATGAACACTTGTTAGTGATCAACGCTTATATATTTCATGGCATATCAATTAAGTTAATATTAGAGCGCAGTTGACATATAAAATGGCTCTATGTAAAAGAAACGTTAATGTTCTCATAATTAGAACTATAGTAACCGATCAGCGTGACATTAAGGACAGTCACCCACCATTGGGCTCGTGTGGGAGCGGGAACAGATTATTATTAAACTGTGTGGGAGAAAAGTATACACAAAACTATGATTAGCTTATGAACTGGTAGGCAATTACTTCTGAAATTATATTTGCTCCAAAATTAATAACCTTTGTTATTAACGCTGGTTTTGTTCAAAACTAACGAGTTTAATTTGTATTTTAAAACTTTGGCAATGTATGTAACGGTGCAGAAATTAAAATTACCAGTATAGAAAATGATACATTTAATTATATACGAAAATAATTCGAAACCGCGTAGTTTCATAATAGCCTTTTTTTACATGGGAAAATCCTGCATAAGATTCCCACCCCAACACCAGGAAGCTGAGAAGAGGTGTAAGACAGTGTTCTTCTCACACTTTTTTAGCTGTGGAGCGTGAACTGCCTTAAAGACATTGTGTCTGCTCGATCCGACAAGTGTTGATCCCTATTGCGGTTTGAGGGGTCAAAATGTTAGACCCCTTAAAATTGGGAAAGGCTCTTAAGCTCTCCCCCTGACCAAACGGTGGAAGGCTCATTGAATAATAATGCGCCTCGTCCCTTAACAGCTGTTTGGGTATTGAGCTGACTTATAGAATCGTCGACACAATTTTGTTTATATTTCTAGACTTGACTTTTATTATAACAGTCTAACGATATCGACTGGGCGATAGAAACCCTTATGAACTGGGTGCAGAAACCCCCTAGCAGTTGCGAAGTAGAAGTCAGAAAGTGTCAACAAGCACCGGTAAGGTCATTAATTTGGCGTTCCCCTTGATACCGCGATAAAACTGTAACAAGAAATTTTACAGCGCCATCTATGGGTGGTAAACGAGTTACGAATAAACTTAACCAACCGGAATATAAACTTGGTTGTTCTAAACGGGAGGCCCATGATTTTAAGCGGAGAACCCGACCGATTACATTTCTCTCCTATATCATTTTCTTATATGTTATAGGTTTCCGAGTTTGTAAATAGATGAGTGCTTGGTTTAATAATTTAAACTCAAGGGTAATAGAAAATGCTACGATTACATCACGATGTTTTTCTTTATAGATCGAATCAGTATCAGTTCTGTCGGATTTGAACCTATGCTGATTCGACGCGGTATTCAAAAACACTATTAAGCAATTCTCGGTTAACAATCACGCAATAAAGTAATCAATTGGTTTTATCATGTTTATTGCTGAAATAAATTTTACTGGTTTCTTTTTACTCAATGACAGAGTAATATTTTATTCTTTAGATATCAATAAGGAGCCGACGACACTGTATTATGTATCTCGTATCACGTACGGCGCCTTCTTGTCTATTCACATGTCCTTACTAGCTCCGAGATCTTATCTAGTGAATAAATGTATAAGTATTCATAATTGCATAGTTCTGTCTGTGCATGTGTCTTTTTTATTTAAAATGTAATAGAATTTTAAGTTATCCGTTTGTTTCGATTTCACTCAATTAAGATTTTAAGTTACAAATATTATTTTATGAAATACACGGGATCTATATCTCATACACATTTACACAGCTTTAACAATATAAATCATATTTCCTATATTCAATCATTTGCTTAATGACATAAAAAGACTTGTGTAAAAAAATTCATAAAAATCGACCAAGCCGTGTTGACTTATCCAGACGTATATATAGACAGACTTTCTATATTTCTAGTATAAAAGATTTCTATCACAAATTTTAGAAAAACAGTACATGTATCGACAGAACTACAAATTTATTAATTAACTAATCACTACATATTATAAAACAAAGTCCTCTGCCACCTCTATCTGTTTGTCTGTCTGTCTGTACGCGATATACTCAAAATCTACAGAACGGATTTTCATGCGGTTTTCGCCAGTAGATAGAGTGTTTCATGAGGAAGGTTTAGGTGCATAATTTGTTAAGGTATTTCTTATTACCAGGGCGGGACAACGTCCGCGGGGTCCGCTAGTAATAATATAACTGCATATGTGAGTTTGTTTGTTATATTTTTACGTCTTAACAATTCAACCGATTATGATGAAATTTTGCAAACACCTAGTCAAGGATACAAAAAAGGACATAGAGCACTTTCATCCAGAAAAGTACTGTTGTAGAGGGATAGGTCAAATCTACATTTACACGAGCGAAGCCGCTAGCAAAAGTTAGGAAAAATATAGTTCAATATTGTATTATTATTGATAATTAATTAAAGTACCTGCTGATAATACTGCCAATTTGAAGAAAGCTAAAGAGGTTTTGTTTGTGAGAGGGAAGTGGCTATTCATACTTCAATATACAGATGAAGCGAATAACAGTATAACCTAGTATTTACGTTTATTGCGCGTTGAGAGGTATTTTTGGCAGGAGATAAATTTATAATTTCACGTCATGACATGCTACGTAAGCATGAGCGGCCGTATTACGCTTGCGCGGCTTACGTCACACTGGCGACGCGTAGTACAAGGGCCTATGCACATGTAATATTGATATTTGATACGTTTGATTGGTTATTAGGCTTTATATAAAAATAATTATTGTTCGGAGTGCCAATAGTTATGAAACCACACTAATGTTAAATTAGTTTCAATAAAAAAAATCTGAAATTTAAATATTGTCATCCACACTACAATTACTATGAAAATTCAAAATAGAACACATTTATTTCAGTTTTGAGTTTTCACTTCTGTCGGCAGTCCTCGAGTTTTTTTTGCATTTCCTTTGATATTCAAGCTATAGAGATTTCACTTGTAGTCCGGTGAAGCAGTTAAGACCTTGCTAGGTCAATAACGTAATCAGTTCGAGAAAAAAAAAGATTTCACTATATTAGATTATACACTTGTGTTATCATCTACCTCCGGTACCGCTATATCACATCCAAGACGCGACGGGAATATTAACCTAGCGCCACCCTATCAGAGAGCTCGGCCTATATAAGGATGGATGTCGTTGATCTGCATGCACTTCTATGTCAAAGTTATTGTAAGGCGAAGTTCTGCCCAGATAAATAGTCACAGTGCTTACAGAGTATTAATTGGTTTTCGTGATACGACTTTACGTTTGTAACATTTGTCATAGTTTACCAAATACAAAGGATCAGCCCTAATGAGCACCTGAGTCGGCGATGCAACGTGACGTCACGTGACAACGACCAACCGCTCGCGACTGCTCAACGAACGTTAAAATCAATTAATCACAATCGCCGTCCGAGCCAACAACCATTAAATACATCGAATTACACTTAACACTCAAAGGGCCGTGGGAATAAACCACCTATTCACAGTATTGTCTGTAATTTTCCCTTTAGCAGAACAGCGTCAAAGTGGCAAGTTCGATGATAAGTGCACCCCTGGTCAAGCAACTAATATTGCACCATTATTTGTTGCCATATATTGATATATCTTTATATACAAAACTAGTTTCTGCCCGCGACTTTGTCCACGAGGAATAGTTACTTTAGGCTAACGCTAACACGCAGCGGAATCTCTCAAAAGGAACGAAAAATCTCGACTTTGAAACAATCTTCATTGGTGTTGCGCTCCTATTTGTATTAGAATGATAGTGTATATAGCCTATAGCCTTCCTCGATAAATGAGCTATATAACACTGAGAGAATTTTTCTAATCGAACCAGTAGTTCCAGAGATTAACACGTTCAACCAAACAAAAAAAAACCCCCCCAATTTTATAATATACTAGCGGGCCCGGCAGATGTTGTCCTACCCTGATTATAAAAAAAATCCTTGGCAAATTACATATCAAAACGTTCCCCATTAATCACTTTATCCACTGGTGAAAACCGCATAAAAATCTGTTCAGTAGTTTTCGAGTTTATCGCGAACAGACAGACAGACAGACGCGGTTGGGGACTTTGTTTTATACTATGTAATGAAGTATAGATTCAGGTGTGTGTACGTGTGTTCGGTTATTATTCTTCTTAACAGTTTGACGATTCTTTTTGTACTTCATACGGTCACTTGAATAGTCCTTAAGCATAGGTGGACTCAGTAGGGGAGTGATGTCAAGATTTTTTTGTTTGCGACAAAATCTCTTTACTTATTATATTTTATTGACTTCTCACATAAATAATAGTCGCGATGTCAAATGTTTAAGCTCTCTGGATTTTTGAATATTTTTTATATATTTTTGACTTTATAAGACCTGTACTGGAATCTGACAATCTTCATTACATAGTATAAAACAAAGTCCTCTACCGCGTCTGTCTGTTCGCGATAAACTCAAAAACTACTGAACAGGTTTTCTTGCTGTTTTAACCAGTAGATAAAGTGATTCATGAGGAAGGTTTTGGTAAATAATTTGTGAAGGATTTTTTTTTATAATCAGAGCAGGACAACGTCTGCCTGGCCCGCTAGTTATATATAAAGTTAAAACGTTGGTTGTTTGTACAGAACTCCG
The DNA here is from genome assembly GCA_036509395.1 of Antheraea yamamai. Taxonomy (NCBI): domain Eukaryota; kingdom Metazoa; phylum Arthropoda; class Insecta; order Lepidoptera; family Saturniidae; genus Antheraea; species Antheraea yamamai. Next base: position 2,306,262 of record AP028441.1, read on the forward strand.
AAACGGCTGAACAATTCTTACGAGACTTTTACGTGATCAGAAACGCAATTTGACAAGTTATTGAACCGATAACGCTGTTGAACACATAAACTACAATTGAAGTACCTCATAAACCGGACATTAGTGGTTTATAAGGTAACCGTAATATTATTAAACAGTTAAGTTCTGCATTTTTAAATCGTCGTTGATCTGACGTGATTATAATATCCGTACGTTCCATTGCGGAGAGCCATTTAGTCCAGAAATTGGCAAAACCTCTTTTTTTTTCTAATCATACTGTACAATTATATGCAACATATAGAGGCCACTCAGAAGAACAGTTCGTGCTCAATCGTCTCAAATAAAATGTAGATTTCAATGTCACTGGACTCGTTACGAGTTGCTGCTATATGTTTAAGTTGTAAAGCTATTAGGAATACATTATGATGTGACCATAAGGTCATTATGATTCGTATATTGATTTCTGTACGCTACGATGACGTAAACTATGGTAATTTACATCAGTAACCTTAATCTGTGTCTAAAACGTAGGATAATACTAATAATGTAAAGCGTTATATAACGACGTAGTTAAAGATATCACACCATAGATATATATCTGGTAACTCACTTTTACATTTCAAAACTAAAATTAGCAAATTAATAGCTTCGTGTTATTTTTTCATGGTTTATAAAAAATCATATAGACAGCTCTTTTACATATTTTAATATCTTTGATAATACCATATCCTCTCCTCCAATAAATAAAACTATATTTGCGTTTAATGACATAAATAATCTCAGATAAATATGTTAATTAAATACTTCTCGATGTTTTCAATAATGTACAAAATATAATCTAATGTATCATTTCTTTGTGATATATAATCTAATTTTTTAATCTACATTCATATAGAACAGCCATACTCAACTTGCGGCCCGCCGGCTCGTTGTATTCGACCCACCCGATTATACATTATTTTCAACTATTTTAAATTTCGTTCCCATCAGAAAAACTATGAGCACGCTGACTAAATTAAATAGATCCCAGATAACCCGACCGCAATGAGTTCCTTATGATATAAGGGTTATACCAAGCTTGATTTATTGGACAACCATTTTTCACTACATTAATACTTTGTTAATTGAAAATAACTTTTTGTATTTAATACCTTTAATATTTGTAGTTTGTAGCCCGCGACACCATGAGGGAAACGTGTTTGTGGTCAGTTTAAAAAAAAAGGTTGAGTACCACTGATATTAAACTACAACCTGTGCCCTGCGGTTTCGTTTTATCTTTCTCGCGCTGCAGCCCATGTTCTTCCTCAAGACGTAAACTAAAGTACTAACTAAAGTCGTGATGGTCTGGTGGTTTGACCGGTGGAATATTCTTCCGAAGTCCGTAGGTTTGAACCAAATATACCAACGTGTTACGTATAATTACGTACATTTACTAATTGAAATTTGTAACACTAACGGCTGACGGTGAAGGAAAACGTTGTGAGGCAGAGAAATGTTCTTGTAGTACTAATGTATGTGGGAAAACATAGAACTGTGGGTTTCTCAGATTAAAATCGCCAATAGGTACGTCGTGGACTCGTGTGGTGATTATGCCTATGCCTTCATGATGATGAGGATGACGAATACATAAACTAAATAATTTTTAAATATATATATGTATATATCATCGATAATTACAGCGATTTGAAGTACAACAAACAGAAAACAATCTTTTGAGTTTTATAGTTTTAATATAGAGTATTATTTACATAGCATTCTTAGAACAAAGCCATGTACATTACTTTTAATAATTAAAATTTCACTATTTTAATAATATAATATTTCCCTATAAAACCATTAATTGCCAATTAAAGATTGACATTAACTGTCAATTATTTTCGGTTGCCATTTTAAATAACAACCTAAAAGCATTTTCTAATCTATCCAATCTGAATCTGTTATTCAAGCCACGTGCAGTTGTTCTAGAAAGCTGTTACAATTTACAACGTAAACTAATTTTAGTTCACGACAGCGCCCTAATTAGGTATCCAAGGAGATAACGGCGGCTCATAAAATCATATTTTATGTTTTAAGTTTTGATATAACATTTATTCAGATTAATCCAGTTTGTATTTACATACATAAGAACGAATGGTGGTATATAATATAACATTATCTGTATTTATACATATAATAAGAATGTAAATCAAATGCGGCTATACTTCTTAGTTTTGTGAAATAAAATTATTGCAGGTGTCTAGGAATAAGAAATAAAATACATTTCAATCATTTTTAGTAATGTCTGTCTATCTATCTATCCGTATGTCTGTCTATATGTGTTTGCAGAAGCGTCACTACTAAAGTACTGCGTTCACGATAAAATCTCTATCAACCTATCACTATCAAATATCATCATCAAGTTATCACGATACTGTAAGACACCCTACACTAGGAATAATTAATAAAATACATTTCAATCATTTTTAGAAATGTCTGTTTGTTTGGACACTCATCGCTGTTAAAGCACGACGTCTATGATAAAATCCATAAAGCATATCCTCAAGTAACATTTAGTCTTTGATTCATTGAAATCGGTCCACTCTATCAAAAGTTATTGTAGTTTGAATGACGGTTCGATTTAAGTACGAGAGAAGAGTGTAGGTAAGTAAATGCAATTCAATCTGTTACAAAAATAAGGATATTATATAATGTATAAATATTGTCTAAGGCACGGTAAACGAATAACTGTTGTTGTATTCAGTTCCACGTGGACAAAGTCGCGGGCACAGCTATTAACTATTTAACAGACTAGAATGTTAGTTGAAACACATAAGCCTATATCTGGCAGTAATTCTTCTCAAAATGCGTTTAAACGTTTCGGACAAACAATTTTATTTATATGTATAGGTGTCATTGCATTGATGTAGACCATAAGTAACCAAAAAATTTAAAAAAAATTGTTTACTAATTTGTAAACCTGAAAAACTGAAATTTTTAAAACTCACGATAATTTCGATTTTTTTATTACTATTTCTTTTACTATTACATCTAATTTTTATCGATAAATTTAACGAAATACATAGTTACAGTATCATAAACCAATGTGAAAGAAAAAAAATCCTCTCTCCAAAGTAACGTAGAGCAGTGTTTTTCAAAGTGTGGGCCGTGACTCCCTTGGAGGTGGCGAAGCCTCTTTATGGGGGTCGCGAAGCTTCTATAGCGGAGTTGCAAAAGGTTAGAAAAGCTACTGCAGTAAAAAAAAACAATAAAGCTTTATAAGATTTATTAAGAAAAATATTAGCTAAGTAAAGGACATAATCATTTGTATTAAATAAACAAAAAACTGAGGAGAATTCTTATGTATTTATTCGAACCCTAATTATGAAAATGAATAAATATGTTAAATTGAATATTTATCACAAAATAAAATACATGAAAGAAAAATAACGGGCAGGGGGTCGCGAAATATATTTTCATACAAAAGGGGCCGTGTCAAGAAAAAGTTTGAAAAACACTGACGTAGAGGACATTTATGAAGAGCATAAATCAGATCTCAAACTGTATTTAAACCAAATATAGCGTATTCTAGTGTAATAAAGAAGCCCACTTGACTTGATAGTAGTATAATCTTTTACAATGATGCACTAAATCGTCACTTATCTATACTATAATAAAACTGTAGCAAGGTCAAATCTGTACATTAAATATTTTTTGAAAATTTTTATCGGGGTAGACTTTGTTATCGATATAGAAGCCAAAAATAATCTTTTTACAATTTTTGTCTGTCTGTCTGTCTGTCTGTCTGTCTGTCTGTCTGTCTGTCCCTGTGAACACGCATCACTCTGAAAGTACTGAACCGATTTTGACGAAACTTGGCACAGTGATAACTAATATTACGAGATTACATCTAGGATACTTTTTATCTCATAAAACGCAAGGGATTCTCCAGGATCTGCCTGTTTGTCTGTCCCTTTGAACACGTACCACTCTGAAAGTACTGAACCAATTTTGACGAAATTTGGCACTGTGATAACTAATATTACAAGGTTACATCTAGAATACTTTTTATCTCATAAAACGCAAGGGATTCTCCAGGATAACGGACGAAAGTCAAAAAATTGTAGTTAATGAAATTTTTGACGGATTTTGGTAAATTTTCATTGTGCTATATATAGCAGACAGATTAGCTAAAAAGATAAGCTATATTTCCCTAAGCTACTTTAAAAAAAATACCAAAAAAAAATCGCCGGGATTCGAACCGTCGGCTCCGGCGAACCATATAATGTCCAGTACGTTATAACTGAGCTACGGCTATATGACATTTCTATGCGTAATTATCGACCTCATATGAAAAAAATACGTATAAACGAAACTGTCACTTATATGTTGTTACATTTATTTTATTGTATAAAAAATGTTTGCTAAACAAAGGTGACAAGATTTTTTCCTAAAACATAAACCTATATAATAGTTACATTGCATTGTAGAAGATGAATCTCAACTAGAGTTCTATCAGTACGTGTGTTGTTTCGATATTTGATAAAATTAGTTTTCTAAATGTTATTGAGTCTTGAAGTAGTTGGGTTTACGTTTGTGAATCTAAGATTAAAATAAATCAGTTGAGGTGTATGCAGTTACTTTTTTTTTTCTTGAACTGACCACGCTATTGACCTAGCAAGGTCTTAACAGCTTCACCGGATTACTGTTTGCAGTTACTATGTTGTATTTATACTAAAATTATAATGAGTGGTAAAGTTTTGTTTTCGAGGAATGCTTGGTACCTACTACTGGTCCGATTTCAAAAATTCTTTCACTGTTAGAAAGGTATATTATCCCAAGTTCAGTATCTCAGTAAAAAAGGTGGTTTGTATGTCAAAAGTAAAATAAATGTGACCAAATTAAAATTGAATGCAGATTTCACGTATACTTTACAAATTCTTATAAAACAAACAACTAAAACAAAATGGAAATTTAATGTAGATAAAGTTCAACTTTTACAGTATGTTACATGATGAAGTTACAAGGGATACTGGGAAGACATTTATCGGTAATATATGTAAGTTAGTTTTGATCTTCACTTTGATGACACTTCTTTAGGTAATGCTGCGAACAGAGTCTAGGCTTATTTTAAAAGATTTCTCACATACCAACTGGGTATATGTTTGAGTGAGTCCCTGGATAGTTTGGATTCACGATTGGAAGTGCTAGGTAACGCTGCAATAGGGTTTTAGGGTTTTTAAGATTATTTGCGTTTAAAAATACAATTGAAACCGGTAATAACCGATTTGGTGCAGACGAAGTTGCACGGGTCAGCTAGTTAGTGAATAAACTCGCTTGTTTCGTCATTTATTACGGCTAAAAATCGTGACAAAATCAGGTATATTTTATAACACAGTTTTATTAATATAGAAGTATCCTGTACCTATAAAAAGAGTATGTTCCTCGGTTATATATGAGTTTGATCGATGTTCGAAGAGAAAAAAGTAAAAGGAAAAAAGAAAGATATAAGAAACAAATAACGATATCCTTATCAGTATAAGAAATGCAAAATTGAGTTTGTCTTTTTTTATTGTAGCACAGCAAAGTGACTGTCAGACACTGTGCCTGATGGTAAGCACAGTATAATCCAAAAACAACGGCGACCAGCGAGAGATACGCCCTCCTCCGTCAGTCGTCGCTGTCATGCCTGCCTGTGTAAAAGCTTCTTCACGTTACCATTGAAGGACTCCGTGTTTTATATATGAACACACTGCCCGGGAGATTGTTCCACAGCTTCGCCATACGGCAAAGATAAGATGTTGCGAACTTTTTAGTTCGTGCCCAAATAGGAGTTACCGTAATACTGTGGCTCCGAAGACCAGCGCGCGTGGTTCGATTGTGAAAAGGAGAGGAAAGGATTAATTTGAATAACTCTTCAAAATACTCGCCATGATACAGACGATATCTCTCTTATATTTTGATCCTAAATTGCTCAACACATCATAATGACATTTTGCATACACGCTATGCAAAATGTTATAGAATAAATTGAATACAATTACCCACATCAAACTGGTTAGAATCTGTTTTTCGTATTAATATTCCAATAACTTCGATCACAGAGTTGTAATTTTCGCGTGCGGTACTATTTGGTCTTAACGAACATTCGTAGATGCTATCTTGCAGGCAAATATTTACATAAATTAAAATCCTTTCAAAGCAATGTCTACATAACCAACCTTATAGAGGAGTTGTATCAACTTTGCCCAAAGTTGTTATCGGAGACCGAAAAGTAAACCTCTTTTAACTTTGGGACATGATTATGCTAAAACAACACTCGTGCAATGTAGCGAACATTTAGAAACGTTCTCATTAAACACCTGGGTAAAGAATGTGTAGCAAAGCGCATATAGGGTGTATTAATTAATAAGGCAAAAGCTAGTTATAATGTTAGCATATTAAAACAGTTATGTGAAAATGTTCTTTCATGATTATAGAGATTATTACAAACTTTTTACCGATGGATCTAAAAACAAGAAAGTGTTGGAATGGCTTGGTTTGATCCTCAATCAGAAAATTATGGTAAATTGAATATCGAAACGTCTATATCAATTATGCAGGCAGAATTAATTGCGATTGCTGAAGCACTAGCTTATATTGAGTCTTTAAAAGATAGGAATTATATTATTTACACGGATTCACAGGGTGCACTCTAACATGTAGATCGGTGTACCTCGCGAGTTCAAGGAACACCGATAGCATACAAAATTATAAAATTATTGGACGATTTGAATTCGAAAAACAAACACTTCATTTTGCAACGGACACCGTCTCATATAGGTTTGATAGGAAATCAGAAAGCGGATCAGTTGGCAAGAGAGGCTCTTACCAATGGTTATACCATTCTATTATATACCTTTTTACGCTGATCATTTGTATGTTATAAGAAAACATTGTCGTGAAATGTGAAAGGAATACAGCGATGAGCGATCGGTTAACAAAGGTATATGGTACAAAACCTTGCAACCTACCTTGCTGCGCTCGCTATACCTGGTTGGAAAAACTTAAAATCAGTCGAACTCAATTGAGTACTTACTGCCTTTCGACTCCGTTCAGGGAACATTCCACTGAATAATTTTTTACATTTAATGACATTGAAGTCATCACCAAATTGTGGTATATGTAATATTGTAGAAGATGTGTACCACATAATGATTGCATGCACACGTAACCAACCCCTAAGACTAGCACTGGAGAATAAAATGAATGACACATTGAGATCTGTGGGATTTTATAATGCCATTCTTGCTTTCCCGACATCCGTGGAAGCAAGAATGCTGTACAGGCTGGTTATGTCTGGCATTAAAAACTGGTAAATTATTGACCATGTACTTACTTTATTTTGTTGGTAATCGTTGGGGTGACATGGTAAATTTGTGACCAAACCCCATTTACAAATAAAGAAAAAAAGACGATTATGTTGACTGTAGGAGGTGGTATAACTCGCAATGGACTAAGGGGTTTGGACTTCAGGTCTTGTTATGTTTCCTAACATGTTATTTATACCTACATATATGTAAACAGAATATTACAATTATAAAGTTTTCTTTAAAGTGAATACTTCTTTAGGCGCGAGGAGCTGAATGTGACAGGAGACAAAAAATTATGGTTTCGCGTCAGCAACACGCTACTAAAACGTGACTGACATGCTCGTGACGTATTGCGCTTGCGTCAGACTAGTAACGAATAGTATAAAGACCTGTGTACATGTAATACAGATGTTTTGTATTGAGCTTGTGCAGACCATCATATGTTTAATCAAGTAATAGACTGCATAAAAATGTATTTATTGTATTTAGTGTAATTATTGTTCGGAGTGCCAATAGCTTTGAAAACAGGACTAATATTAATAATTACAATTCACAAATTATGAAATTTCAATACTTCATACCATAATTGATTTAATTTTTTTAAAGAGAACACGGTTATTATATTGTTTTCAGTTTTCACTTCAGTCGGCAGTCCTCAATTTTTTTTTTTACTTCAATTTATCCAGTCATGAATATATTAAACAAGTTAATAAGTTTAGGAACACTAAACATTACTACAGAATTTTAACTTCCAATGAATTTCTAAATATCTACTCAGAGAGACATCTAGGGCAACTTTCACCGTCATAAATCTCTGCGATAGCATTGTTAAAGGGCTGCGTAGCAACCAGCCCGTTTGTTTTACGTTTCGGATAACAATCAGGCGCGGTTTTACGATGGACCTTAGCTTAATTTTATGGCGCGTTATCAGCACTATTTCACTCGGTAGTTTTTCTTCTGACGGTCCCCTTTACTGTTAATATAAATCGTTGCGTGTCCTGGTTTATGATTTATTTTTCTAAGTAATTATGAAATACGTAGTTTCATTTCATGACTTATATTCGTTAGAACAACTCAACTATGTAGTAGACAGCGCCCTACAATATTATGATGAAATTTATTGCTGGTAGTGTATATTGATATCATTACATAGTATACAACAAAGTCCTCTACTGCGTCTGTCTGTCTGTCTGTTCGCGATAAACTGAAAAACTACTGAACAGATTTTTATGCGGTTTTCACCAGTGGATAAAGTGACTCACGAGGAAGGTTTTGGTATATAATTTGTCAAGGATTTTTTGTAATCAGGGCGGGACAACGTCTGCCGGTCCCGCTAGTAAATGATATATGCATTAGTGAAATGAAACAACCAAATCCGCCGAGTGCTTGATGTTCACTACTTTATTTTCGTTGAAAATTATCTATACTAATATAATAAAGCTGAAGAGTTTGTTTGCTTGAACGCTCTAATCTCAGGAACTACTAGTCTGATTTGAATAATTCTTTCAATGTTACATAGTTCATTTATCGAGGAAGGCTGTAGTCATCACACTAAGACCCATAGGCACGGAGCACCAATGACGAATGTTTCAAAATCGAGTTTTTTTTTTCCTTTTGAGAGCATCCGCTGCGTGTTAGCGTTAGCCCAAAGTAACTATTCCACGCGGACGAAGCTAGTTACTTATAAAATTATATTGCTCACTACATAAATATGTACGAATGTTTGAAAATGTTACTTGAAATTTAGTTACACCTAAATAAGAGAGGGACTCATGGATCTGAAGGGACTAGTAAATCTTACAACAGCTAAACATCATTCGAGAAAGACGCCCAATAAAGCATCAGGCATATAAAGGATTGTCGCGTCCTTTAGACTTGAAAAAATATTTTCACGGTCTTATAATTTAAAAAAAAGATCAAAATATATATAAAAGCGAAAACTTAGCAAACGAAAATGGCGAAGATATTCGTAATAATTTCCATAGCCACGGAACCGTACTATCTTAATATATATGTTTCTTGTGTGCGTGTGTATGTGACTGAACTCCTCCTAAACGACTGGTCCGATTTTGATGAAATTTTTTGTGCGTGTTCGAGTGGATCCGAGAATGGTTTAGATTCACAATTGGACCCGGTAGGTGGCGCTGCGGTTGACTTTTGGGACTTCTATTTTTTATTATCAAGGCAGGACAACGTCCGCCAGGTCCGCTAGTTTTTCTGTAAAATCTCGTAACTATACCGGTAAATCATAGAAACGATACATGAAACACGTGTTTTAAGAGGAACATCAAAGGTACAAGTAACAAAATACATAAAATATGCACAATCCACGTAACACAATAGTTATTATAATTCAAGGACATGAAGTCCGATAAGAGAAATACATCCTCAGGTAACAACTAATAACAAAGAGAAGTGTTATCACACGATACGGATTCCTAAAACAATGACACAACGAATCAGTTTCCTGCTCTCTTTCCTTACATCGCTTTGTAAAACAGAGACTACAGCCGATAAGGACGGTCTACAATTGGCAAGTTGGTTCAAAATATGTTTCCAAAGTTTCTGGATAGAAGGCATGGGCGGAACCAATGATGTAATAACTAAAATCCTGTAGATACGTCATAAACGCTTCGACAGCGCCCTGTTCAAACTTGGCTAGCTAGCTTATTTTTGACGGCTGTCCCGTCAACCCGTCCGTATCTAAGCAACATACAACAATTTCTTTTTTACCACCGATATTGATAATGACATTTTATCTAAGACAGTGTGGCGTTACTATATTATTTTACGTATGTGTGCGTTATCGTGCCATTTGTTTTGACAAAATATCATGTAGGTAACGTTTCTACAGCTTTTTAGATATAACTAGCGGGACCGGCAGACGTTGTCCCGCCCTTATTATAAAAAAAAACCTTGAAAAATTATATACCAAAACGTTTCTCATGAATCACTTTATCCACTGGTGAAAACCGCTTGAAAATTCGTTCAGTAGTTTTTGAGTTTATCGCGAACAGACAGACAGACAGACGCGGTAGGGGACATTGTTTTATACTATGTAATGATATCATTGGACGGATCCAAATTTTTATGCTTTCAAATATCGTACAGGCATGCAGCATCTTGTAATGTTAAATTATCAATATGGGATCCATCAAGTGCAGACATAAGCAGAGTTTTTGTAATTTCTGATCACCACCTCCCTCCTGGACAGCAAAAGTAGGCAATTCTCTTACTCGCGCGTACGTAAATATTTACATAAATATTTTTAATATATTCTGGTCCCCTTACAGATTCATGGACAACAAGTAACAAGTCTGGAAATAAGGGATGCATAGTCTATAGCGGAATTGACATGTGGCGCCTATCCCAGGTAACAGATGGATAACAACCATAACATTGTGACACAGGCATCACGAATATAGAAGTAGAGGCAGGCCAAAAGCCCGATGGAAAGACGAACTGCAATCTATAGCAGGTAGGAGCTGGATGGACGTTGCAAGAGGACACACGAAAAATAATATTACATAAATTGTATGTTAATAATGTAACAATTAGTGGAATAAACAGGCTTTTTTATTTTTATGTTTTTATTTATTTATTTTACAGCGGAATTAACTTACAGCGTTTCACTACTAGGGCAATGGTAGCACAGAGGATAAGACTGCGCGCCTCATATATAAAAAACACATATCCAGACCTACATATACCTTCATGACATCAAAAATAAGGAAACTTGAATGCTCCCTGTTATATATAATCGAAAACAAAAAGAACCACAACTATGAATTCATTCTAAATAGATTATTGCTCTTGAGACAAACAAATATGAAAAAAATATCACCAATCGAAAGGCTAACTCAATGGACATCAATTTTTTCTAAAAAAGCATGCCGATTCGAATAGCAACAAAAACGTTAAAATAACCCGACTAAAATCGGCTTAACACAAATTATTCCACCATTAAGCATATGACGCAGGTCCTCCCACGGGTTAAGTAATCGTTTAACGACCATTTAAATCTTTTGAAATAATTATATACGCTCAGTGAGGCGCGCGCTACGGTAACGAGGGTCGCTCTGCGGGTGAAAATCTAAAATTAGTTATGTTTTAAACACGAGAACCAAACATTTCACTCGAATGTAGTAACACTTTAAATGCGATACGTGGCGTGAACAACTAAATTATGAGGGTGTCCATTACGTGAGGGTTTTTTGTAGATTTTTTGACTCCCCCTCCCACTCTGGTGAGATGTCGTGAGATTTATCTCAACCGTCTCCGCCCCTTCCTAATCACACGTGAGATCTTTAAAAATATGTATTTTGAGTATAAATATATTGGATTTATTCAAAAAAAGTCATTTTTTTTATTACTTTTACTTTTTTACTATTATATTTACTTTACATCTATTCAAGGATTTTTGTATAATATAGCTGAATTGTGCCAGATTACATAATAACTAGTTATTTTAGTGCAGAAACACGTTTCACTTTAAATTAATCTGATTTTCTCGATTTTTTGGCCCAAAAAAATATGTGATGTTTTTCGAAATTCTTTCTCTCCCCCGCGTAAGAGATGGCATGTCCCTTCCTCCTCTGAAACCCTCACGTAATTCATGGACACTCCCTAATAGATCGTCTTAATATTTGGAATATCTTCAAGGTATTTTATCATCCTCGTATCAAAAATGATGTCAGGACAAGGCTTGAAATTATAATTCATCCATCGATACTATTTATCATATAAAATAATTTGAGATGAAGTAACTATGGTAAGAAAAATAACCTACATAAAATTACCATATGTATGGCTGCTAATTTTCCTATTATATTATGTATTCAAGTGGCCGTAAACTACATAATTCGCAGAAATGTTACATATTAGACCGAAAAGCTTATTTACATGAAAATGATTTACCTATGTAATCGCTCTTTTTATTTGTACAAGCCGAGGAGTTAAAACGAGGTCGTTTGCAGTAATACTTATTTTTCAAAGCCAGAAACTGTTGCAGCTTTGTATCATCGCATAGTACAAAACAAAGTTAAATGCCACGTCTGTCTGTCTGTCTGTTCGCGATAAACTCGATAACTACTGAACGGATTTTCATGCTATATATTTTACCAATCGATAAAGTAATTCATGAGGAATGTTTTGGTATATAATTTGTCAAGGTTTTGTGTAAATCGGTTGTATACAACGATAATTGTTAGAAATGTCGGAAAAAGTCAAGCCGCCTGGGCGTTTTCATCGAAAACGCTACCTAATCCTTTTGAGATATAACAAAATAATGTATGTTGGGATATTTCATTTTTATAGATCTACAAAGCAGTCTGTCAAGATATATATATCTATCGCCCACTATACTCATCAGATGTTCTAAAAAAAAACGAACACTTCGAAAGCAATTCAGACGGATAAAATATTAATAACTATCAATTTAAATACGTTAGTTCCGAGTACATTATGCATTTCATGTACATTTATCTTTATGTATAGGTAGGTAGGTTATATATAATTTTACTGTTCGAGTGTATGTGACTGAACTCCTCCTAGGCTTCAGTAGTTGTTTCAATTTTACCACCCTATTCTTTTTTAAATTGTCAGTTAAGAAATGACCAGTACGTATCTTATAGGCTGCAAGTCCAAAGTCATCTTTTAAAATATGCGACATGGTTCTAGGTGCTATATTCAACTCCCGAGATAAAATCTTTTACTTTCGGACAGCATTTCTTCGAATTCTTTCCCTTACTGCTTTGACCACCTTTTTCGTACGAACACTACGTGGACGGCCAGATCTTTTTCTGTCACAAACAGAGGAGGTCTCATTGTACCTATTAATAGCCCGGTACACAAACATTTTACTAATACCAAGCGTATGGAGAATTTTAAATATTGCATTTGGCTTCATACCTACTTTGTGTAATGCAATCACAGCGATTCGGTTCTTTTCATCACCCCACTCCATTTTAATATCGCAAAATATTGTACAATGTTTTGACGTCAAAATGAGAAAACTCAATGCTATGACTCAATGAATAAAAATGACAGATTCCAAATTCAAATGTAATATTTTGTTTATTTTTAATTGTAACAGTATTTATGGCCAGACTAAGTATAGACAATATGGTTCTACAATTGAGTCGTTACATTTCAAAATGATCTAAATCCAGTGTTATACGTTTCTAATATGTTACGTTATTTTTCAAGATCTTCAAATCGATCAAAGATCTTTATGAACGGCAATATTTGAACTCCGCTCTCGGTGTATAAAAACTAGAAATCTTAAAAATATTAAACATGTTATATGAACGATTCAAATTGGGTTTGGCTCATTTTGAAATGTACAACATAATTTAATTATAATGTAGACAGAAGATAGATTAGGTTATCGACCCAAGTCAACATATATATATATATATATTAAATTCCCGTATTGTCGTAACTATTTAAGTGTTACAATAAAACATTTGATGCGTGTGTCAACGTCGGCGCGTGCGCAATACAGACCGTGTCTCGAATATCCGCTTTGTTTCTGTACCGCACGCATACTGATTTTTAATGCATACAAAGTTCAATTGATACGCTAAATAAACTCTGTTGCCACCTTCTATATTTGCAGTTGTTTTTATCGTTTTAATAAAAACCAATCAATCTGTACTTGAGAATCTATCGGAGTGATACAAAAACTCGATGCGTGTTACCATTCTTGAGAAACTCATCTAATTAATAACCCATAGCAATATAGAAAAAACACCAGGGGGTAAGTTAAACAAAATAGAAAGAAAAAAATACTTTTTATAATGTCGTTATTGTATCAACAAGAGAAATGTATAAGGCAGAATCGCGACGATCATACACCAAGTGGAACACTCGCGGGATGATAACAAAAAAGTTTTGTTTTTGTCTCGTGCTTTTACAATATATTTCATTAATATTCTTTTACTTGCGGTCTTTTTTTCCAATAGGAAACAACATTTTAATGCATTATAGAATTTATTGACAGACATCTAAACATATAAGAATGTAACGTATCTATGCTTTTTAAATTTTTGGGTAAAAAATTGTTGCAGGTCTCTTGAAACAAATAATAAGAAACATTTCAATCATTTTTAGAAATGTGTGTCTGTCTGTCTATTTAAACACGCATCACTGCTAAAGTACTGCTTACACGATAAAACGTCACCAAGAATATTATAAAACATACTCTTGAGTAACATTTAGTCTTACTTTCTTCGTTCAAATCGGTTGACTCTATCAAAAGTTATTGTAATTTTAATGACGACGCGACCTAAGTACGAGAGAATAGTAAATAAGTAAATGGACTTAATACATTCAGATGATTTTATTAAACACTGCTTTTTTTACATTAGGTTCCGAGGACGGTGTCGCGGGCACGGCTAATAACGAAAATGGGGATTTAAAAAGGGGGTTTTATTTTTCGAACTAACTACGCCATTGGCATGACTGGCGTTCACAGCATCATCGGATTACTAAGGCGAACGCTTAAGGCACTTCGCCGCTTGGCAACACGGTCAAGGGTGCCAGAGTGGCCGAAACTCGGCCTGGGTTGGCCTTGAATGCTACGCCGTGAATCTGTCTAAGCTAGCTTTCATACATATAAGAATTCGTGAGATACACTTGTGCTTGAACCTCACGAATTCAAACGTGTATTTCGTGTCTGACAACTAGGCTAACCTGAACTAACCAACTAAATAAAGGTTTAGTTTATAATAGCTTTTGGCTGCGGCTTCTTTCACTTTAATGAAGATTTGACTTGCCCCTTGGAAACATTTTTTTTCTAGATTATGTATCCTATATCCCTTTCTGTACTCCAAACAATGTGTATACTAGTTCATGTTGTTGTAGTAAGTTCACGATGATCGATTGATTTGTTAAGACGTGAAAGCATAAACTCACAATCACATTCATAATGTTATAGGATAAGATTCATTATTTATCTAAAACAGAGGACAAGTTATTGAGGACAGAGTTATTGAATATAAATTATACGCTAATAAAACTGACAATTATGCTCATCACAAAAGCCGACATGCACACGTGCAGTGATCGAAACTGTGACCCCTTGGCTCAATATCAAAATTTACTACCACCACTCCAAGAGGTCAGTCAGACAAAACAAACTTATAATTACAACAACCCGTGAATATCATGTTAATTATTAAGAATAAAATACCAGAATGAACACTGGACAGATAACTCATGACGTACTAAAGATTTTAAAGCAAATAGATATTAACATTCGTGATAATATCTCCACGTAGTATTTACTATTAAGTTTTTTTTTATTTTTTTATTTTACACTGGTTCAGCAAAATGACTGCACTGTACCTGATGGAAAGTCCAGTACAGTCCATAAACAACGGCGACTGTCAATGTTAAATAGCAATGGCAGTCATCGCTATCATGCCGACCTGCAAAAGTGCTTCTTCACGCAGATTAAGTTTTATCTCACGCATTTCAGTTACATTAGCTTAGTTCAGTGGCTACAACACAGTTGCTAACTATACCAGTTACTATCGTTCATATAATTACCTTTTTAACAATAATAACATAACTATACTAAATAGAATGAAATCGAAACCCATCCTTTTTTGTATATATATTTGCATTTATATTTATTATAAATAAGATGATTTTCTTTCATTTACAGCTGATATCATCACAAAATACAGTCCAATTTATTACGAAACAACGTATAGTCGATCAGTCAGGAAAACCAATTAACACTCTATAGGCACTCTGACTATTTAATCGGACAGAGCTTCGCCCTACAACAACTCTAACATAGAAGTGCCCGTCGATAGGCAAAACTGAAATAAATCAGTGTGATTGGCTAGCGTAGTAGTACTGAAAAGTATCTTCAGTGTCAAATAATTTGTGTGATCGTATTATCGAAATAATGGACGTCGAATCACCCGGTACAAACTGGTACCGTCAGTTAGGAAAGGGTTAACATCAGGTGATCCACCTGTTTGTTTGCCTTCTATGATATAAAAAAATAATATGTAAGACATGAAACATTAACATAATGTCAACCGTCCACCACCAGTTTCAGTATTTCCATACGACCATTAAACCTAATCCGTTAATCATTCTAACATGAAATACATTTATTTCAGATACAGAATGTATTTCAATGAGAATTAAAATAATATTTATATTTATTTCGTATAAACGATTTTCCTGTTTTGTACAATGTATTAAACGGTTTATTACGAGTACAAAGTTCACATTTATAAACAATTATAATGAAAACTAAAATGTCTTAAATTAAATGAAGTTTCCCTGTGAATTTACAGAAGACAAAAAAAAGAATGTAGTGACAAAAATAGATATTTATTTTTACATCTAACATTACGTATACTAATTTTTCTATGAGTATCATTACATAGTATAAAACAAAGTCCCCTACCGCGTCTGTCTGTCTGTCTGTTCGCGATAAACTCAAAAACTACTGAACGGATCTTTATGCGGTTTTCACCAGTGGATAAAGTGATTCACGAGGAACGTTTTGGCATATAATTTGTCCAAGATTTTTTTTTTATAATCAGGGCGGGACAACGTCTGCCGGGCCCGCTAGTAAACAAATAAAACGTCATATTATTAAAATTATATCGTAAAGTTGTTTGTAGTATTGTTTATAGAAAGAAATTACTTTTTTTTCGATTGCGATAAGTATAATTATTGTTCTCATTGTTACTGTCTTTGTTACAAAAAAAAAAAACGTTTTACGAATATTTTTCAATATATAATTAGAAAACCTTAGTACTTAATATACAATATTTGAGAGACACACTGTCTTGTAATACCGATTTTTAAAATATATTAAAACACTCAGTAAACATCGATAAAAAGCATATAAAATATATATCCCCATATACAAGAGCATAAAAATTGGTATTAATTGTACAGTAGTGTAACGGTACGCAATACACACACTTAATATAAGTAATTTCGAATTTAATAAAATTATTGTTCAGGAGAGATTACATAAATGACAAAAAAGCGATTTTATATTATACCGAATTGAATCTTTGTTTGTAGCCATTGTCACTAGAAATAAATGAATATTAAGTTTTTTTTTATAATAAGCAAATGATAAAAGCTGTAAATCGTGATGGTCGTGTGGTTTGACAGGTGGAATATCAATCCGATGTCCGCAGTTTCAAACCCCAATATATGAATTCGTATACGTGTACCGATTTAAATTGTTAACACCATCGACTGATGGTGAAGAAAAAACATCGCGAGGAAACCTGCGAAATATTCTTGTAGTAGCACCGTATGTAGGAAAATACAGAAATGTGGATTTCTCAGTGTTTGAATTCGGCAATACATCACGGGCTGGCGCGACGTGATGATTATACCCATACCTTCTTTCTGGAAGAGGTCAATGACCCTGCAGTGGCTCTTTTACAAGCTGATAATGAAATGAATTTATTCTGACGTTTTCAATTTCTCATAACATCTATTGACAATAATCGAAACCATAAATAATACTCCTTTGTCCCAAATTTTTTACATTTTAAAAGTTTTCGTTATGGGATGCATATTAGTCAAGTCTGTCCACTATTATATTCCAAAGCGTTGTAACTTAGAAAGAAAAAAAAACGAACATAATATATATATATATATTTCTTTTAAGCAGTTGAGAAAAATAAACTTGGCCTGAGAAGAGATGAAAGTCATTTAGTGTCAACTAGGAAAGTGGACGGATATAGGAGAAGAGGAAGGCCGAAAAAGTTATAGATGGATTGTATGAAGAATGATGTGTGTAAAAGGGGTGAATACTGAGATGACATCTGATAGAGAAGAATACAAGAGCAAACATACTGTGTCAACTGTACTTAGGAGAGACGAACATAACATGATAAATAAATTTTACTATTATTTCTATCACTAACAGAAAGCTAACTGATCCCTAAATTATATAGGCTATTTTAATTTTCGTACATATTTGTTAATATTTTCACTATTTCTTCTTATACCGTATAAAACCACGAGCGGTCACTAGTTTCGTATTAGTCAAAATGTTACTATAATTTTTCGTAGAAAAAGATTTTTGCAACACAAACTTCTTAATGAAAGGTACAAAAGTAAATATATTATATCATTTTTCATTATGTATATGTTTATTTTTTAATTTTTGGTGTGAATGTAGCAAATTAGATATACGGTAAATAAAGTCAGCAACCGGCAATACTGCTGGTCTGCCACAATATAAATTAACTCATCAATTCCTTTTAAATTCAAAAGGATAATTAAACACATTTAATATCCTTGATTATTTAAATAACACTCAGTATTAAATGTAATGATACATTCAGTATATATTTAAATATTCTTGATTATATCTGCCATCTTGTTTTCTTTTCCATAGGTTAATTTTAGTTTTTATAGATGGATTCACTATCTTGATGTTTTTTTTCTCTTTTATATGTTTATCAATATTTAATGTTACATAATTTAAATATTCAACATTCTTAATAGTGGAAATTGTATACGTCTAATAAAGCGTTGTAGGTTTTCAGTCTGGTATACTCCTTCCTATTATTCATCGGATTGGTGACTGTTGCATTATCCACAATTGTAAATAAATATAACGTAACAGTAACGACCGTCTGAGTGGTCCATTTCAAAAGCAACCTTGAAAAAACCACATAAGTTTTTTCTATTATTTTTTAAATAGAACAGAATTCCTTGAATGTTTCATAACTGACCAAAAGTGGTATAAAATATTGTTTCTTATAATAGCGGGCCCGGTGGACGTTGTCCCGCCCTGATAATAAAAAAAACCTCGACAATTTATATACCTTTCTCAAGAATCACTTTGTTGACTGATGAAAACAACATGAAAATCCGTTCAGTAGTTTTTGAGTTTATCGCGAACAGACAGACAGACACGCGGTTAGGGACTTTGTTTTATAATATGTAGTGATATTGAAAAATTTGTACATGAATGACGAATCGTTGATAGCTCAGTGGTAAAATGCTGTACACCGCATCGGTCAATATATCTAGATTTGAATCATGCAGTGAGTCGGAACTTTTCAGTGAAGGAAAATGTTGTAATAAAATCGATTCCAATACCCGCTAGGATAGTTACCATGCTACCAACCTCATGATTAAATATCTGTCATTAAGCAAATGTTTGATAGATGTGTTTCGATAACTGTACTACTGCACTTAACAGCCAGTCCTTAAAGTCCAGTAAGATTTTTGAATATTAGTTCTTTTTTAAGATTGTCGCTCATCACTATGTCTTAAGCCTTATTGCCACAAAGCAAAAAAAGTCATGATTCTGAAATGTTCCATGTAAGGCGACGTTGCATTAATATTAATTTGATCGAATCAGTACCTTTCGTATCTTGTCAGAGAGCCGTTAAATTAACACCTTGATTTAAAAAATATATATTTGTATTACAAGAGGACAGTATTAACTTTGCTAATTTTCAACGATGAAATTTAACAACAGTAATTAAATCAAGCATATGTACAGTCCGCACCCAATTTTTTTAACGCTCTAAATGTTTACATGTACATGTCATAAAGCGCTATCGAGAAAAACAAGGTACAGTTAAAAATGTAAATCAATATTGTTATTTCTACTAAACATAGTTACATAGTAAAATTGAGTCCAGAATACATTTCTCATAATAAGCTTTCCAAATATGCAGCTAATACATCACTGACAGAATGCTTTCAACATATTGCATGGTGAAAAGGGTGAGGAGCCCTAAAAGGAACGCTCCGAAACGGGGAGTCAAATATGGGGGGGTACTGAACTTCGCGTAATCTGTGCCAAATTGAAAATAGCAATTCCAAGTTATAAAGCTTTAACACCTCTGATTCTATAGAGGTATTATAAAAAAATACTAAAATACGACCGCAACGCCAACTACCGGAACCAATTGTAAATCTGAACTATTCTTAAATCCACCTGAACAGTCCCAAAAATTTTTATCAAAATTTATTCTGCCGTTTAGGAGCAGTTTAGTCACATACACACGGACAGTAGAATTATATGTATAAAGATATGAGGTCGTCAGTTGACAAGTGACCTAAACCAGACGGTTCTGGATTGCTATATACCTATGGCGAATAATTTCAGAGATATTGTACTCTATGTCAGTAAACTAATGACTAATCCATTATCGATGCCTGTCCATAGAACTACCGCTTTCAGAGGGTCTTTCAAATATGCCGCCACTCGTTGTTGGAACAATATCCCACCACCATGTCGATCCAAAAATAGTAGAGTTACCTTTAAACACTCATATAAGCATTATAATTGCAACTTCAAACTCAGTAATTATATTGACGTAAAATCTATTCTCGCAGCTCTATTTTAAACTCTGTTTTATTGGTGTGTATTTGTTTTTCTAAATTTATATTTGTTTAGTCTTGAATTTGTAGTTACAGTAGCTATACCTATTTAATGTGAACATCTGTGACGTGTTATGTATGTCTGTGGTACTTATTTGTACTTATTAGGTTTGGTCTTCAATTTTTCTAATATTAATTGTAACCGACTGAACGTTCCTTTATTATCACAAAGGCTCCCATCGAAAATCAGCGCTGCAGTAATACTGCTGTACTGCACATATTGGCTGAATAGGTTTGCCGATTGTTGGACTTTTTTTTCACATGTATTTCATTTTTTTTAATCTAATTTGTGTTTAATTTAAGGTAATTGTATAATTTGTTCCAACAATAAACAATTTTTTCTTTCTTTCTAAATGTAAGATTTCTGTTAATGGTAAATTTAAATTTCATTTTTACATCTATATCTAACTAGCTTATGCCCGCGATTTCGTCCGCGTTGAATAGTTTCTTTGGGCTAGCACTAACACGCAGCGGAAGCTCTTATTAGTACGAAACGTAAAATAATAGGAATGTGCTTTGTTTTTCAATGTAGATACAATTAAACGTTCTAAGGGTATAAAAAATAGTCGCGACATTAATATCTATCAGGACAATCTTGTAGAGTTAAAACTAGGACTTATTTAATCTACGATGATGCAATTTCTTATTCTTATATGGTACAAACCAAATATTTATCTCGAATACTTTTTCATAAAACGCATCTCTCGTATCCTCTATCCGAGCATATTAATTCTTGGCAACCCTAGACGTAAGACGTAATATTGTATTACAGACTAACACCGTAAAGGACACATAGAAAATCTATAATTACCTACCACGGTTGTTATCCGCCAACGTAAACAAATTAACTGCACGCTTAACGACTTTAAAGACTGACATTAAAAAAAAATAGTTGAAATATTAGTATTATAAAACTGAGCTATCAGTTGAAAAGATTAAATCGCTTAATACACTAGAAGGATGAAGAAGATACATATAAACATATATAACTGCAAGCAAAAAGATCGATGATTTGAAAACCCTAAAAAGTAAGCGAGTCTACACTATTCATAAAACTCATGGCCTACTTTTATGTGGATAATAAAGAAATGAATAAGCGTATTTAATGAAAACCGCTTAATAATGAATAATTGCGTAACCAATATGAAAATACTTATACTTCTAGTATTTTAATTTATACGTAATCATCACTAGTGTATACTGGGAACGAAAATATTTATTGCAGGGACATTTTATCAATAAAGCAATTAGGGGGATTTTGTCATGTTTCTTTTAGACCCAGCGTCCTATTTTTATTAAATAATCAACAACTCTGAGAATGTCACGCAAGTTCTTTGCTAATACAAATGAACAACCAATGAGACACTTGAACAGTTGGAAGCTGAAAAAACTTAAATTGAGATTAGACTAGTTTTAAGCAACCAACAATTTTTTTAAACAAAAGGATAAAGAAGCTACACAATTGGATTTCATGAATTTACTACATAATAGTTAACGAATAATGCGTCCTTGTCACATATAGTCACATTTGTATGACTTCAAATATTTTCCAATTTGAAATTAAAAAATTCAAAAATATTTAACATATCATCATTACATAGTATAAAACAAAGTCCCCTACCGCGTCTGTCTGTCTGTCTGTTCGCGATAAACTCAAAAACTACTAAACGGATTTTCAAGCGGTTTTCACCTGTCGATAAAGTGATTCGTGAGGAATGTTTTGGTATTTAATTTGTCACGGTTTTTTTTATAATCAGGGCGGGACAACGTTTGCCGGGCCCGCTAGTTTACTTCATAAAATCGACAATAAATCAAACATTTAAGGTATTATAATTCTTCACTGCTGTTGAGATTTAGAGATTGTCTGCTTTGACTTCACAAAGTTTATGACCCATTCTCCCACAACTTGTCACACTTTGTTATAAATCAAAAATATTTCATTCAATTTAGGCCCTAACAAAGTGCTCATGAATGTAAAAATTACAACCTGTTCGCAAAATAACTCGGTCATTGAGAAGAACCGGCAAGCAACTTGATTGAGTTTATCTTTTTAACATATATTTAAAACACATTACACTTTACAATCGTATTTAATGGATGGACAGAGAGGAGTCAGTTGAGATATAACCATTGTTCACATATTGATTGACGCTATAAAAGCCTCTTGACACCAAAACCCACTTGACATGGTGCTTAAACATACAGTCTGGCAAATTGGTAATATGTTATCGGACTTTATTGTAGAACCTAACACTGTTACCTAAAAAACTGTTACTGTTGAACTAACTAACATGAGACATTATTTATGGATGACATCTTATGATTGACGGTTGAGAGAAATCTGCTGATATAAGAGTTTATCCTAATTTAATCATTCATGCTTTTAATGTAGGCAGTGTTATTTTTATATAGTACTCAATTAAAAAACAATAATTGCATAAAAATTACATTTTTAAATTACAATTTATAATTACTTTGGTTAATTACTTTGGTAACCTTTTTTTTCCTCCATAAAATATAATTTGCCTTCATAATCAAACACTGGATAATTACATACAAACAGACAGAAAAATAAGTACTTATCAAAAATTGCTTGTCAAGTTTGCATTGAACTTTACATGTGGGCGATCTGATGGATTGTGGATGTGTGGGTTCAACAGAGCAACAATACATTTTTTATGAGGGCCTTTAATGTTACTTATGAACTTTTGTATTTAGTATTGTAACATTGTAATAAAATGTACATAGAGATGGCAAACAGAAGCCATGACCTATGTAAAATATGTATACATTTATAATTAGTGTTTGTATAAAATATGTTATCTATTTTCAATATCAGGGGTGCTCAAAGGGTGAGCTTTTTGAGTAAATTTCCAGAAAAAATTGTCAATATACAACTATCCATACATTTTGTTTCAGTATGTAGGTAACTAACACAAAATATAAATTCAAATTCAAATTCAAAACACTTTATTCAATTTAGGCCCTAAGAAGGCACTCATGAACGTCAAAACTACCACCGGTTCGGAAAACAACCCAGTCATCGAGAAGAACCGGCAAGAAACTCGATCTGGTTTATCTTTTTAACAAATATATATAATATTTAGAATAATAATATATTCTATATAAAAGTAAATTTCACAAACGTTTTTAATGGATGCACAGAGATGAGTCAATTCCAGACATCACCATCGTTCACATATTGATCCACTCTATAATAGCCTTTTGACACCAAAACCCGCTTGACATGGCGCTTAAATTCACAATCCGGCAAATCGGTAATATCCTTTGGAACTTTGTTGTAAAATCTAACACTATTTCCCAAAAAACTGTTACTGGTTTTACTAAGTCTAAAACGTGGGACAACCAGTTTGTCACAGTTTCTAGTATTTAGATTGTGCCGGTATTTTACGAAATCTAGCTTTTCTAGGTTCTTACGGACATACATTAAATTGTCAAGAATGTATTGGGAGGGCAGAGTTAAGATACCGTACTCCTTGAACTTGGTCTTTAAGGATTCGCGAGGTCTCATATTGTAGATTGCTCGAACTGCTCGTTTTTGTAATAAAAATATGGTGTCTACCTCAGCTGCTGTCCCCCACAACAGAATGCCATAAGACATTAGGCTATGGAAGTAGGCGAAGTAGACTAACCTAGCAGTGGCAATATCAGTTAGCTGGCGAATCTTACGTACTGCAAATGCAGCAGAACTTAATTTGCTTGCCAATTGTTTAATTTGAGGACCCCATTGTAATTTTGAATCTAGTGTGATACCCAAAAATACAGTATTATCAACTAACCCTACAAAATTCCCTTCGATCTTAATGCTACTATCAATCTGTGGCACGTTAGGCAAAATAAATCTCATACATTTTGTTTTACCTGTATTAAGTACTAAGTTATTTAATGCAAACCAATGAGAAATTTCGTTTAAAGTATTATTTACGTGCCCAACCTCTGAATCTGTCCTTTTTACTTTAAATATAATTGAAGTATCGTCTGCAAAAAGCACCATGTCAGCACAGTTATTGACCAAGAATAAACAACTAAAATTTATTTGTACCACAATTAGGCCAGAATAAGCCACTCATAACTTTCTTTTATTGTTTTTAGCGGGAGCTACCTACACCTATGAGTACCTAGATGACAATCCTGCATTAGACATACTTGCAGCCTTCCAGAATCGATCGATCATTGTCTAACAATATTGAGGTGTCTCGCCAGCAGCTCAAGTTTGGGCACCCCTGTTCTATATACACGTATAAAAAGTGATGTTGGTATATCTAAGAATAATAAACTTGAAGACCATTTAACCCATCCCTAAGAAAACTGACACACTATATTTTCATGTAGAAGGTTCTATCACTGTCAATTCACTATAACTCAAAAAATAGGTTGCACTATGCTATATTTTATTATTATTCAGCTTTATATTACAATTCAACATAGATATGTTGACGTTCATGCAGACTGTTTCTAATGTTAAGGAAATGAATTTCTTTAACAATGTTAAGGACAAATGTAAAGTATTTTTTATTTTATTTCTTGTTACCTAAAACATATCTGACAAAATTAGAAGATGTGTGATAGTACTGTTGTTAATTTACCAAACCTAGAAGTTCTAAAACCACTTACAATTTTTATTTAAACTGATTGAATAATGTAGTAGTATAGAGTTAATGTAAAGGGTCAAATATTTTTTTGTATATATTATTAAGTAAATTTAAGTGCGGGGTGGTAGGGTGTCTGTACCCGACTGGATCGCGACCACCGTACACCAGGTGGAACGCCCGCCATAGTGACACGTTTGGGTGTCGCGTTCCGGGATCAGCCGGTGTATATCCAGCAACCGGGGGGGGGGCTGTCCCTGACTGGGTCGCTTTCAGACCGGCATGACAGCGGCGACCGGCGATAGATAGTATGTCTTTCGGTGGTCGCCATTGTTTTTGGATTGTACTGTGCTTACCATCAGGCACAGTACAGTCACTTTGCCGAGCTACAATAAAAAAAAAATAAAAAAAAAGTAATGAATGTTGTTGAACTATGATGTTAGTAACCAAAAATACAACAAAAAAACGAATATAAGTTTAATTTATTGTACTGCCAATTCTTAAATGCAATACCATTCAATAAAATCAATTTTCTAATAGATATATACAGTTATCAATTGTGTCTGACCAAAAAATAATTAAATGAAACTTTTTTATAGACATCAAATTGGTTTTAAAAAAACCATTCTAACAATTTCAATGCAACTTTGTGCTACATTAGTGTTTTAGTTTCTAAGTTTACCCGGATAGGTGTTGTCTAAGACACCGGGTGAAGCTTGGTCACTCAGATTTTATTGCATTAATTTCTGTAACTGTCTACTTTGTCCAATTACATCTAAAGCAGTGACAATTTCATAACACAAAGTCATGTCGTCACTTAATGACCTATATCATAGTATTACACTTGATTACTGTTTTTTTGTGAAGTGTATGGTATTGCAATCATACATAATACACAATATTCATTTGAAAAACATTAAATGACAACAAACACAACAATAATAATTAAAAAACTTATATTACAGTGGATTCATAGCAAATCATTCATTACATGCATAGCACAATTATCTCAACTCTAGCACCACATTGATTATTCTGGGTTCGAGTCCCACACCAAACAATTACTCATGTGGTCCCATTGATATACAAAAACTCAAGGAGCACACTTAACGTTTTACAGCCGGCACACAAAAATGAGTGCATAATTTTGGATTATGCAGCCATTTCAAATAGTCTCATCATGCTTATGTCCTTGTAAAACAACTTAAAATATTCAGGTACAGTTGAATTTGCAAAATCATAAGTTTATCCCATAACTATAACCACCCACATATATTGGGGAGTTTTTGCAGTCTGTTTTGAGCACTACTTTTATTCGAGACTGTGCATCTTGGATTTTTATATGTGAATGTGAGGTCCACCAATAACTAAGTACTTGTGTCTGTAAATTTAGATAAAGTTCCGGTGACATAGAACTTGTTTTCTAGTGAGCAAGTTGTCTTTAAATATATATATACGAGTTGTTACATCTACAAGCTAAATCCATTTATAGTCTTTTCTAATACTTTACTTTATTTTTCAAGATATTCAAATTTTGTACATGAAAAATATGAAGATCACAAAAAAACCTAAACTTTGCTCTCGGTGTATAAAAACTGGAAATATTAAAGAAATTAAACATATTATATAAGGGATTAAAATTGGATTTAGCTCACTTTGAAATGTAAGGACTCATATAATTAGTAGCATAACAAATTTATTCTTACTAAAAATACATATAATACAGTCTTACTGGAACATGAAGAAAACCTAAATCTTGGGAATTGAGGCAATAAAGTTTAGTATTTTGTAATAGATAAATGTAAAGAGTCAAAACTATAATAAACTGTCAAGTAAACAACAAATAACCTGATACAGATAAAGGTAAAGAAATATAGGCAGTGCTGTTATCAAGTATGTTATCATTCATTGGAATTTCGTATGTTTAATATGATAACATTCCAAAGTGTATGGCCTTGTTGGGTCATTTAAACTATCAAGGGTATTCCATGTATAAGATAACATTCAACTCGGGTTATTCACCCCGGTAAGTCTCAAAATAATAAAAACAATGAAACTGGTAACATTTTTTAGCTTAAACATGTAAAACTGATGTGTTTATTTTGAATGAAACATTTGGCAGTTTTAAGTGGTTAATGGAAGTTATAAGTAATATAATAAACTTATAACTGTTTTTTCGTCAATCGTATCATGTGTGACATGTGACTGCACTTTACTTGATGTTTAAGCACAGCTTAATCCAACATCAATCAACAAGAGATATGTGATCTTTGACAAGCCATCATAGTTATGTGAATCTGTAAGCATTTTGGCCAAACCAAAAAAAAATTAGAAACACTGACAGGTTTATCAACTCTGACCATCAGATCAACTTTTTTTTCTTTTTTATATCTTAGGAGGCAAACAAACAGGTGGGTCACCTAATGTTAAGTAATGACCACCATCCATAGACAATTGCAACACCAGAAGCGTTGCCAGTACGTTGCCACCTTGTGTTTGGGGGAGACTCACTGACGGAACTAAAAGTAACAATGCATGGACTGTTACTTGACATCGGTGTTTCTGTGGGTCGGGTCGTACTAACCCGGGCAAGCCGACACATTAATACTCAAACCAGTAATAGCTTCAGCATGGCTCTACCACCTCTAGTAGGTTTTCATTAAAAATCATCAATCATCAACAATTAAAAATGTTATCACTGTGTACCTTGAACCAGTATACAAAGTCTGCTACATAATTTTCATTGAATATAAATAATAAAAATAAAGATATTTAACAGAAATAAATTTTAAAAGTTAAAAATGATATGTAAATCCGATCAATAGGAAACAAATCTTTATTTCATAGATAGTCAACCAAAACAGACCTACAAAATTAATATGTTAGTGCTGTAAGTCAGACAACTGGAATGAGAAAAATAAAAAAAGTATAACTTTCAACACTGTGATATAGGAATATCAGACTCATGCCGATATCAACTCTAAAAGTGATTACTCAATATGCAAGCATATAAAATAGTATTCATAAGTACTTGACTCACCATTAGAGCTTTTGAGATCCCGATGTATGAGCGACATGGGGGCTCCGACGTGCAGGTAGGCCATACCCTGCGCGACCTGTATCGCCCAGTCGACTAATATACCCGGTCGAATTTTCCTTCCGCTCAGAACCCGGTTGAGCGGCCCGCCGCGCGCGTACTCCATCACTAAACATAGGTTTGGCTCTTCCAAACACACACCCTTTAGAGACACTATATTTTCGTGTTGCAGCACCCAAAACAGTCGCGCCTCTTGCAGAACACTCTCTTTTATCACATCGATGTCATCGTTCGCGTCCTGCCGCGCGGCCTTCACCGCTACGACCTCGTCGTTCCAATAACCGCGGTAAACTTTCCCAAAACCACCGACGCCGATCACTTCCTCCAGCTTCAACTCGGAGAACGAAACCCGCGGTGGTTCAACGGCTAGTGGGTCCTCCTCCGTCACATACACGGACGGAAAGATACCGACGCGGTCGCCTATCTTCCCCGTCCACCATCCTTCGTCACCTGATATATTCGCATCTTTAGAGAGGACCTCGACAATTTCCCCGCGACGGAGCGACAGCTCGTCCTCTCCTTGTGCAACATAGTCGTATACAGCGGTGAAGAGAGCGAGCGGCGGACGTTCTTCATCGGCCGCCATGGCCTCACGGGCGGCCGGCGGCATCACCCTGGCCGCGCCCACATCGCACTTCTCCTCTTCTCTCACGCGCTCCGACACTGCTGCAGCCGCCACCCACCACCGCACATAACGCTATGCACTGCAAAACAATTTGGTTATGATCACCGTATTATTCCGCCATCTTTGTTTCTCACATCGATCATGGCGGTTGTCGAGGAGTGTGCACTGTTCGCTATCACTTGTTCGTTGTAACACACGCGGCGTTATGTTTCGATACGATTCGTTCGATGTCGTCGCTGCGATAAAGTTAATTATTTCCCATTCATCTATCACGTTACTTGATAGACAGACGAAATGACAACCATACCGTAGCGAAGTCAGTGACAAACTGACATCTAGTGTTGCTAGTGATTAATTTGAAAAATCTTTTCAAATGTACGTGTAGATTATGGACAATATGACATAATAATAAGTTATTATTTCAACAACATTTCGTTTAATTCATATTAATATCAATTAGTATTTACTACATTAAATAGCCATTTGAAATGTTATTAATTTCTATTTCTACTGCTTCAAATCAAATTTAGATAAACGTTTATGATATAATTATGTAACACTATCTACTGTTCGTAATAATAATATACATATTACATTTACAAATTACAGCAATTGATTTAAGAAAGTTAATACATACAATAATAGTTTTTAAAGTAAGCTCACTTCAACTTTAGTTTTACAACTGTTTCACAGATGGCGACAACATTAAATTTAAATGTTGACTTACCGAACAACGACATCTATTAACAGTTAACTACATAATTGCATAAGATTATGACTTTGAGTTTCTATATGTATTTAGACTATGGTCTTGAGTCTGATATCAATTAGAATTAATTTCATAAGAAATATTATACAAATTAAAGAATAAAAATATACATGGAACTAAAAGTTAATGCTATATTTCATAGAGCAATATTGTACATTTTGTTTTTTAAACGTTGTTCAGACGGTCCCATGGTGTAATGGTTAGCACTCTGGACTTTGAATCCAGCGATCCGAGTTCAAATCTCGGTGGGACCTTTCGCTTTTTGCTGTTTTTTTACTCACTCAAAATATAATAACTCATATTTTTGTAATTTTCAAATCTAGATTATTAAAAAAAACAACGTAAAATTAATCCAAATTGAAAAGTGCTTTATTCACTGAACTAGAATGTTAGTCTGTGGGAGGCTGAAGGGATGCTGGTAGGGGAGCATTATTGATCGCGTGAAAATGGGATAGTCTTATTCGCGGCGAACACCTAGCCCGCGGACGTGGGACCGCTTCTCAAAAACACGCTTTATTATTTAAAAGAATAAACCGAAAACGCTTATCTATTTTAATTTAAAAGCGCTAAGCTTAAATATATAATGTGTATTGTGACAAAGCAATAATAAAGTGCCATATAAGTGACCAACAAAACATTGTAACCTAAAACATGACAGGGAGAAAATGAACACCGTAAACCATAAATCGTATCTTATAAAATATGTGAAAATGAGCTAATATATAGTGATAAATTTAATTAATCTGACATAAAATAAGCCGATCCTGATTAATTATTAAGTGAACTTTGTAATCATGTGCGTATTCATAGCCGATGTAGTATTTCCGCCGGGGTAATATTATTTAAAAAAAGAACGAAATAGATCACAATGTTTTGCGTGTTCAAACGCAAATTTGGATTGAAATGGTGCTGGAGGAAACGCTGGCCGGAAAGGATAACATTTATTAAGCGTACAAATAAAACATTCTCGTAGTTTACGACCATAGCAATAACTAAATATAAGCAGTAAAAATGAATACGTTCAACGCACCGACAACGCAAATCAACGTTCTGGACAAAATGACCACAGTCAAAAGTAAATCGGTAGATCTTGAAGGCTACGTCATCATAGTTGTACAGACTAAAGATAATAAAGTGAAGCTTTACGGTGAGTTTTTGTATTTGGACTATTTTTTTAAATTAAAAAGCTTTATAGTCTACACAAATCATTTTTGTCTGCGTTACATAGATATAGTTTAAACAAAAAGTAAGGTTTCTTAAAAAAAAATGAGCCCACATATTTTTCGTTACGTGAATAAAATAAAATTTAATTACTATAATTGTTTTATTACATTCGTGTAATACCATAATTTAATTTTTATTCTTGAAAAAAAAATTACACTCGATTTTATAAAGTATGTGCACAAATATTACAATATGAAATATGGTTGCAATAATTTGGAAATACATATTTTTTATTAATCAATAACACAAGTTAGATTCAAGTTATTGAATTCTATATAACATTAGTTGTGCTCGTGATTTATTATTATTTGAGGCTATTAATATTTGGTGTAATTATGCAATTAATTGTTTATTTATAGAAAAATCGATAATGTGTAATAATTTTTATATTGTTGTATTTGCTATAAGGGTCGCTTGAACGTCTATACATGCAATAAGAAAGTAAATCTAAGGTTTGTACTTTTTAAATGTATGTGAAAAAACTGTTGTTTGTGTATTGGAATAAGTAATAAAATACATTCCAATCATTTTTAGAAATATGTGTCTGTCTGTCTGTTCGTTTCTTTGCTGGTATACACCTAAAGATATTTGCCAACAAATTTGCAATTAAGAATGGTATCTAATCAGGCTCTTAGAGAAATCTTCCAAATCATGCAAATTTTCTCTACGCCATTCCAATTCGTGGAGAAAGACCACCAGTGGCCCGATGTTGTTATTTCAGGGTCTATTATTGTTGTCAGAAGCTATCGTAAGGGATAAACACTTTTTTCTTCACTCTTTTATATGTAGACATCATTATAAGATAACTAACGGACCCGGCGGAGTTTGTCCCGCTTTATTAATAAAAAAAACTTCGACAAAATATATACCTAAATCTTTCTCATGAATCACTTTAACCACTAGTGAAAACCGGATGAAAACCCGTTCAATAGTTTTTGAGTATATCGCGAACAAACAGACAGACAGACGTGGCATAGGATTTTGTTTTACAATATGTAGGGATGATAAGCCTTGACGAGAACTGTACTTCCAATATACGCTATATGAACGCCTAAACGGCATGTATCAGGCAACAGCCCAAGCCGAGGTGTGCCATGCACCCCTGAGCTAGCTGCCAAATAAAATCGGCTGAGTGCCTTAAGCGCTCGCCTTAGTAGTCCGGTGAAGCACTTAAGACCTTGCTATGTCAATAGCGTAGACAGTTCGAAAAAAAAAACTCCTAAGGTAATTTTCAATTTTCAACAGTAATAACTCCATTTGTAATACATACTTGCTATTGGATTTCAGAAAACAAGGTTATATTAATGTAGATGGTTGTATATAATTATTTATTTTTTTGTTAGGTCACGAGCGTAATCATAGTTTCATCGTTTAAAACCTCCTACGCATATAAAACAGACAGTTATGTACTCAGGCAAGCGAGTCGGGGTCTTAAATAATACTGTTTTATAAATACTCTATAATCTTTATATATATAATTATTTTGTCCGTGTGTATGTGACTAAACTCCTTCTAAACGGCTGGACATATTTTGATAAAAACAGTTGTGAGTGTTCAGGTGGATACAAGAGAGGTTTAGATACACAAATGGACCCGCTAGGTGACGCAGCGCTTATATTTAAGGATTTTTTTCATTATCAAGGCAGGACAACGTCCGCCGAGCCCTTTAGTAATATGTAAATAATCATTATGAAATTGACATTTGACAAATTTTTATTAAAGTACACCTTATGATTCCAGAACTGCTATCGTAGATATATAACTTTTTTATTATTGTCAACAAAGTGCACTATCATTACATAGTATGAAACAAAGTCCCCTACCGCGTCTGTCTGTCTGTCTGCTCGCGATAAACTCAAAAACTACCGAACGGATTTTCATGCGGTTTTCACCAGTGGATAGAGTGATTCATGAGGAAGGTTTAGGTATATAATTTTCAGTTGTTTTTTTTTATCAGGGCGGAATAACGTCCGCTGGTCCCGCTAGTATTATAGAAAACAAACAGTCAAAGAAATAATAAGTTACCTGAGAGATCAGGGTCAATATAATCGTTTTGATAAAATCAGTGTTAACGTATCGTAGTTTTGAGTTTTTACTATTGCGTATTACATTTTTTAATTTGATTTAATTATATACCAGGTGACTATTTAAAGGTTAAAACCCAACAATCGTGGGGTAGTTCATGGTCACGTTTAACATATATAATAATAATATAAAAACAAATACTGATAAACAACAAAGAGAAACTTAGTTAAAGTTTGTTCTAAAACTTTATAAATAATGGGAACAATACCTTTAAACGTAAAAAAAAATCACTCCTAGTTTCAACGTAACGTAACTAGCGCACGGTCAAACAATGGAAAGCGGGGCGCGGATCGAGGTTCGCGACGCGGTCCGGAGTACGTGACAGGGCATGATTCATTTATTACACCAGTTCGTTTTTGCGTAAATCACCTGATGTTGAGTGTATATTAATTAGTTTTGCGTTTCTCGAGATAATTAGGTCAAATGTTAAGCACCTATTTTTTAAATTAGTTTAGAACGAGAAGCCAGTAATGAGTAACCTGTGAGAGTATTGCAACTATTTAACCAGTCATGTTGTATAGCTAATCTATGTAGTATATACATAAGTAATCCTTAATGTTCTTTAATTGCTAATATCACAAATGTGAGTATGAGTTTGTTTGTTTTACGTTTTCACGTCTTAAACACTCAAGCTATCATTATGACATTTTGCTGAGACGTTTTCAGGAGTACACTACAGGAATACCTTTCATCCAGAAAATAGTACTGATTCTGAGGGATAATTCAAATCTACATCAATAAGAACAAAGCCGCGAGCAAAATCTAGTCTAATTATTATAATAGACTAGTTGTGCCTGCGACTCCGTCCGCGTGAAAACTTATGTAAAAAAACAGCGATCCATAAAGTCATCTGAATGTATTATGTCCATTTACTATCTACTTTTCTCTCGTACTTACGTCGCGTCGTCATTAAAATTACAATTTAGATCGAACCGATTTTAATGAAACAAAGACTTAATGTTACTCGAAAGTATGCTTTATCATGAAAGAGGTTTTGACATGGCCGCAATATTTTAGCAGTGATACGTGTCCAACCAAACAGACATTTCTAAAAATAATTGAAATGTATTTTATTACTTATTCCTAGACGTCTCCAACAATTTTTTTCACAAAAATCAAAAAGTACGTTACATTTACATGCTTATTATGTGTATATATAGGTAATTTAATATTAGAATTGTCTAATATGTGTTAATGGTTACGAAAAATGTTATTCAGATTTGAACTCATGAATCATCAAGAAAGTTGGTTCACCTAAATATTTTTCACGGAATTCTTTATATAATCCAGTTTACTATAAATTGCCACACTGTAATTTATTATGATAAATGATAATTAATTTTTTAATTTGTTTCCCCCTAGGATCACCTTCTGCCGGGAACTGGGATAACTTGGAACTGGCCGACGAGATCTTGGATGTGAATGAGACGAGGCTTGAAGATATGTCCAGGACAGAAGTTCTAGGCCATATTCATGAGGTATGCGTTATTTTTATACTTTAATGACTTCTGTCATTACTTATTGTATAACGGAAATTGGGAATTGGATATCCATTTTTATAACTGTAGTAAATTGGATGGCGATCACCAAGCAAAGTAATAGAAACAATTGATATCATTTCGTATATCGAGATTTATTGAGATAGAACCTCAGTTATTCGATTTTAAGGGGAGGCTTAAAATTCACAATAAACACTGGTTAATTCAGCATACATAAGTCAGTTTTCCCCCGGTTACGAGGCAAAATTTACGATGATGATTATTCATACAACTCACCTGTTTTTAGTAGGTAAAATCAACATAAAATCGTTGAATAAATCTGCAGATTGTTTCTAATTAACTTTT
Source organism: Antheraea yamamai (assembly GCA_036509395.1). NCBI lineage: Eukaryota > Metazoa > Arthropoda > Insecta > Lepidoptera > Saturniidae > Antheraea > Antheraea yamamai. Next base: position 2,341,251 of record AP028441.1, read on the forward strand.
TTTTATATATCATAAGATACAAACGAACAGGCGGGTCACCTGATGTTAAGTGATCACCACCGTCCATAGACACTTGCAGCATCAGGAGAGTCGCAAGTGCGTTGCCAGCCTGTGTTTGGGGGAGGGGGGACAGGGAAGGGGGAAAGGCAAGTGGGCCTCCGGCGCTCTCACTGACCGAAAGAAACGCAATAATGCAAGCACTGTTACTTGACGCCGGTGTTTCTGTGGGTCGGGTGGTACTACCCCGGGCGAGCCGACCCATTCATGCAGAAACCAGTAATAGCTTCAGCGTGGCGCTACCACCTACAAAAACTTTGACTACCTACACTTATCGCATATACTGACATATATCGATAAATAACACTTTTTGGACTATTTAGGCAGACGACCATGTGGCGGAAGTTGTAGCGTGTCACTGTTTATGATTGGCATGACATTATAGTCCGTGTCAAGCGTTTTGGCAGCTCTGAATATAGCTTTGAATTCGGCTTTGCGCATAGTACAGTCAAGAAGTTAATACGATACAGATTCAAAATATTATTATAGGAATTTAACATTAACATTTATTAATGTACTTATGTCTCGATGTTATACGTACGATATATTACGTTTTTAATCAATTATGACTGAAGTAGATATTCACTTATTACATTAAGTAATAAAATTGTGGCAGTACAACGACCGCGTTACTACTTTCAGAAGATTTTGTAGCATAAAGATACGACTTTGATTGTGTATTCGCTTTAACACCTAATTTACTTAAACTTTTATTTGAATTGAGCAGACATATACATACGTCCGAGAATACATACATATAGAATATTTGCAAAATATTAAAGATAAAAATGAACAATCAATAAAAATTGAATCATTACTGAGGTAATAAAACACCAGTGAAAACTAGAAATGGAGAATAGTAGCCGAACAATATAGTAATAGGCAAACCTAGAATATTAACAGTTCGCCACATCATGTATTTGTCAGTTATAATTAAATCCAAATAACATGTAATCACCTTTGTGAGTTATGGGTGATCGCTTACTTTAATTGAATGATCCACCTTATGCACTATTTCTTTCGATCTGTAGGATATATCTTGTAGCATATATTGTGCAACTATTATGCGTGGTACAATACCATTAATGTAAATAAAATACATTCATAATAAATAAATAATATGTAATAAACAACGCCCTTCATAGAAACATCATTTTCCGAAGTGCATGGGTCTTCTAATAATAACAAATATAAACAAGAAATAGAAAACAATAAAATAGCAATAACGTGTAATTAACAACAACAAAACTATTCTGAATTCGTCTGTACTGCAACTAGTAATGACAGGACACATGTGTCAACGTGGGTACAATAGGAGGCGAGGTACGCGCGCGGTCGAGCCTTCTCTCCTTTCACCTCATGTGCGTCGCTCTGGTACCTAAATTTGTGTTTTGCGAATCTACTTCAGAGCGGTTAAAAAGTTTGACGCGGACTATACTTTCATTTAACATTATACTGTCACTAGTGCCATTTAGGGATAAACAATCAAACCATATACATGAAACTATCTGAGACAAAATTTGGACCTTTTCTGAAACGGAGGGAGCGATAAAAGAGTTTTTTAATTCTTTTGAGCTATGACACTATTTGAGAGGAAATTCGTATACTAACACACAAGGTATTGTAACTCAGTCTTCAATAGTAGAATAGTCGTCTAAATATAAATTCTGAATAGTAGTGTGCCTATTAATACTGGATATAGTAAGCTATAGCTTACAATGTTGCCTATAAACTACAGTGATCACTCATTGCTAGTATTTGTGTAAAATATGAGATAGCTTTATTTAAGGGGGAGTTTTTACAAAATAACAAAGTGAACAATAGTTTTTGATCTAGGCAATATTTTGGAAGTCAAGTAAGAGGTCATATAAAAATGTAGTGTAATTAAAGGAAGCCTATGATTACATTCATGAATTATCACAACATATTCGATCACCTGTATCGTCTGAATAATTATTTGATTCTCATCTTTTGCAGTGTATTTCATCGTGCGTCATAAAGCTGCGTGTCAAAAGGCGAAGTGAAACGAAATTGCGTAAGTATTGTTGTAGTTTTTAGTAATTACACAAGTAATTAAACTTAATTTTAAATTGAATAATATTTCTAAACTTTACTTTATGTGATCAGTCGATAGAAGCCGGTATTTATTTAATTGTATGTGTAGGGATGAAGAGCAAGTCCTTGCCTTACATATGTTCTTGGGGTGCCCATCTGTGGAAATAAAGTTACAATTATTTTATTTGATGTGTTACAATGGTGTTGTAGTGCAACATAACTGAATGCTTGAACGCGACTAACAATCCAAATATTAATCAAATATAATTTTTATTCAACTGTGCTGACGCACTCATAATAAGTAGGGCGACATGGAATGAACGTAACCGTACAGTATGGCTCATTACACCTTAGGACCAATTTGACAAACTCTATTTTTTGCTAGATTCAGTCAATATAGTGAATAGTTAATTGATCTATCCGGGAAACATGTAGGGTACTAAGGTAGGGAAAGTCACCTAATGTTCCACCAGTCGCTAGTAATATGAAACGATCTATTTGTATGTATAAAATTCAATTTCCAAATGTATTTAAACGCATCACATAAGAACAGATACACCTGTTTGGTTAATTATTTTTTATCGTTTCTCTAATTATCAGGACAATGGTTGTATGAAAGAAAATATTTAAAAAATCATAGGGTAAAAGTAAATATTTTAAGGGTTTAAAAATCTCCATATGCATGAGTTCGACAAAAGGGAGTAGGGTAATTTGACAGTCTGACGTTCAGTTTTTAGCTGTCAGTTTATTTTATTACATTGTCGTAACGTAAAAGGAAAGATTTTGTCTTTTTTTTCTCAGTTAGTACTCCTGTAAGAAGACAGTTTCTCATGCGCTCAATTCAGCCGAATTCAGCAGATAGTGTTACCAATTTAAATCAGTGAACGTACGCGAATTCCGAAAAATTGGTACATGCCCAGTTTCGAACCTGCGGACTCGAAATCGATATTCCTCCGGTCAAACCCTGATTATTAAAAAGAAACTACTAGTATTACTGAATATAAAAAACGTACAAGTGTAATACTTGAGCTAGTTGTCAAAATAAAATCGGCTGAGTGCATTAAGTGCTCGCCTTAGTAGTCCGGTGAAGTTGTTAAGGCCTTGCTAGGCCAATATCGTAGTTAGTTTCAAAAAAAATAAATACAAGTGTAATAAAATACGTAGAGTGAGTACTTGGCGTGCCTGGATTATTAAAGCCGTCGATGTCTCTCGCAATCCTCGCAAGCTGTCGCACACACTACCGAGTAACTTTGAGACAGCTGTCAAAAAAACTTTCCTTCGCAACGCCGGTTCGCGGCAAATTGCATTGGCTGATTTCGTTTCTCCTCCGGGAGTGAAGCGGTGTTATTGTAGTTTCAAAAGATTTTTCCTTGTTTTGTCTATCTACAGCATTATTAATAAGTATGTTGTCGCTAAACACTAAATCGAATGACGCTATGAGTTATACTGAGTATTAAAAGTGCTTGAAACTTAAAGACGTAGAACAAGAATAAAGCTTGAAAAGATTTCGTAAAGAAAAGAATAGTATTTTAAAAGAAATCTTCATTAGTTGACGCATGAAGTATTAAAGATAAAGCATATGGTATATGTATATTATACAGTAGCTTAGAGAGTAAACGATGGTATCTGTTGAACACTAATAAAGAATATTACGCATATAAAAATAAAATTGAAGTATAGATTGTATCCAGGATAATTTTCGAAACAGCTGCATCAATTTTGACAAGGTATCTATAGAAAGATAGAGGAGTTGTCGAAATATTGTCCAGGCTACAAGGACATCAGATAGCTCCCAGAGTTTGGCCTCTAAACGATAGAAAGTATACTATCTATTTTATTCCACTTAAGGGTTAAGGTAAAATCTGGTCAAATACTAACGCATGTGACTTGGTATTTATGTCATAGCAGGCAAACGAACATGTGGGTCACCTGATGTTAAGTGATCACCACCGTCCATAGACACTAACAACATCAGCGGAGTCGAAAATTCGTTGCCAGCCTGTGTTTGGGAGAAAGGGAGGGAAGGGGGAGAGGAGAGGGAAGGTGGGCCTCCAGCGCTCTCACTGACCTAACGAAACGCAACAATGCAAACACTGTTACTTCACATCGGTTTCCTATGTGAGGGTGGTAGTACCGCGGGCGAGCCGACTCATTCATGCTGAAACCAGTAATAGCTTCAACGTGGCTCTACCACCTACAAAGAGTAAGCACGAGCGACCGTATTGCGTTTGCGCTGCTTGTGTCAGACTAGCGACGCGTAGTATTGATATTTTGCAGCACATCATACGTTTGATTGATTAGTAGACTTTATAGAAATGTATATAATTATTGCTCCGAGTGTCAATACATACCATACTAATGTTAATAATTTCAATAAACATATTCTGAAATAGAAATATTGTCATTCACACTATAATGTGTGTTGGTGAAATGGTCTAAGATGATAAATACGCTAAACTTAGAGGGTGACCGGCTATGAAGTGCATGCCGGAACGCACCTTTAAGTTTGACGACAAGCTTCGAACTTGAGGGTGGTAGCTAGCCAGGCGGGCTTAGAAAAAACCTATCATCATGGTATGGCTTTATCATGATGTTTTCCTTTAGCGACAGCTTTAAGCACAAGGATTCAAACCCACGTTCTAACCAAGCCAAACCAGCATTGCTTAAAAAACATACAATTTCAAGTGTCAAGCTTCAATGATGAAATAATAAACTCATTATTTTATGTTGTGAACAATTTAGTTGTGCGTGAAACAACAGATATAATGACGGCGGTTGTGCCATAAGAGATTTATTTTCCAATTCTACTTGTGATGTTCCATTTACAGTAATACAATTATATTTGATGGATTCTTCTTACCAAAATATAACTGTTAGTATTAAATCATAACCCCCATACCTTATTATCAGTGACATAAAGTTGAAAATCGATAAGTAACTGTATTGTCTGTAGGCAGTAAATTTTCAGCACACATTAAACTGCGCCTTCAATATCACCTAAGTGTAATTATTGTGATATAGTTCTAGAATTGTTACGTTGTAAATCTGATATAACTTTGTCACTGTGTACATATAATACGTACAGGCTTATTCGCGCCTTTGTATGCGCCTGCGACGTTTCGATCGGACATAGCAGCCTTTGAGGTTATATTTTTAGTGTTGTCATGTTTTAATAATTTACAGGAATCTGAGATTTTTACACAGCTATAAAGAAATGTATTTTATCAAACATAGTACTGACTTTTCTGAATTAAATTTTATTCTTAGTATTTGTATTAATATCTTCATAATATATTAAAAATGTAATAAAGCCAAGATATTGATTTTATTTACAATTATTTGTAGATTATGTAATTGTAAAGTGTTGATGATCATATAAACAATTGCCTAATTTATAAAAATAATACAAGTGTTGTCTTAGTGAATATTAATATCTTTCGATATTTCTCAATAGGTAATTTAGAAAAATGTTATTGTAATCAGAATCATAAATTACTTTTTTATTGATTGTTATAATATTCTATCTAATAACAATGTGCAAGGTTATATTATGCGCAGCATGGCTCTTTACTGGTTCTTATCGATTTATAGCTTTTAACCACATTAATTATATTGTAGCCAAAGGCTAACTAATTAAGATAGAGAAGAGTAGTTGTCCCTTGATTGCAGCTGGTGGAACATATTAATCTGTCCTGAGAAAAGATATTCAGCATAAGGGTAGGAACTAATCAAACTTTTCTAGAATATGACCTAGCCCCATGATATGATTTCACCATAATGTTTTTCTTAACATCATTTTCATCTGATCTTATTTCCATTCTGGTTTTATTTATCTTTTTCGAGTTATTTATTTCTTATTTACCTGCATTAAATCTTTGTGCCAATTATATGTGACATTTTATTTTTCAACCATCTAATTTGAAACCAGCTTTAAGTTCTGTAATTAACAAGATTTTCTCCCAGTATTTAGTGCATGTTGCCTACGTCCAAAAAATCACTATATATATGTGCAAATGTTGCTGTCTTACGAGATAATATAACTTAAATAGACTACCGAATATCAAAATAAGACGCATTCAAGCGTAAAAATATAATGAGATCTTCACCATTTGTACCCTACCATTGTCAAATGCCTGATACAAGAGTTGGTCCCCTTGTTAACTTACTATATTTGAATTTTGTTGTGGATTTAAGGTTACTTATTCTGTATTAATAATAATCGGTTGCCGTGTATTAATAATAATTTTACGTGATAACGTCATAAAAAACATTGATGAAAAATTGCATACTTTGATGAATTGAATTGAATTATTATCGCTGAATTATCATTATTTTGTATAATATAAAGAAGGAATAAATTTAATATTATAATTTTTTCGATAAATTAACATTCATTTGCATTCGTTAATTTAATTTTTTTTACTTACATTATATAGATTAATTACAAGTAACAATATGCTATTAACAATTTATTTACAATTTATATATATGTGTGATATTTAAGATCCTCCAATCTGCGTTATTCTGGAACGCTTAGTCTGATCGTGAATCTCTATCGCTTTTTCCGCGCTCTCACTTGCACGCTCGGCTCAGGCGGAACGTGACAATGAGTCATGCTTATTCGTTTTTTTTTTATATTATAGGAGGCAAACGAATAGACGGGTCACCTGATGGTAAGTGATTACTGCCGTCCATAGACACTAGCAACACCAGGGGAGTTGCAAGTTCATTGCCAGCCTGTGTTTGGGGGGAGGGAGGAGTGGGGAAGGGGGAGGGGGGAGGAGGAGATGGGCCTCCGGCGCTCTCACTGACCGAACGAATGCAACAATGCAAGTACTGTTACTTCACGTCTGTTTTCTGTGAGCGGGTGGTACTACCCCGGGCGAGCCAACCCATTCATGCTGAAACCAGTAGTAGCTTCAGCGTGGCTCTATCACCTCCTTTCGTACGTGTAGCCGGTGTTCATCGATTTATGAGACGTTATCAAGTTAATAAGATAAGTAGTGAGTCGAACTACATAAGTGTTGATAAAAAATAAGTAAGTAGAACTTAGTAAGAAAGGCGAAATTCTTTTCTTTTTCGTGGTTATGCTGAGAGACCTTAGTATTCGTTATTAATTTTAACTTCATACCTCAAGTCGTTTTTGAGAAAAAGTTAGTTGACACACGCACATACAGACAGATGGATAACCAAGCGATCCTCTAAAGGTTGTGTTGTTTTATTATAAGTCTAGCTGACCCGTGCAGCTTCGTCTGCACCAAATCGGTTATCACCGGTTTCAATTGTATTTTTAAACGCGAAAAATTTTTATAAACCTAAAATCCGATTGCAGCCACACCTACGGTTTCCAATTGTGAATCCAAACTATCAAGGGACTCACTGAAACATATACCCAGATGGTATGTGAGAAATCTTTTAAAATAAGCCTACAACCCGTTCGTAGCATCATCTACCGGGTTCAATTGAAATAAAAACTAACCTACATATATTGGCGGTAATGTAAAAAAAAAGCTTGACAGGTCCATGGACCCCCAGGTGGAACGAATTTCCTTTCCCCTTTTTTGTAGACGTTTACTATACAGTCAGTATAGTTTACATTATAAAATATCAAGTTGATAGAGTTAAATTGTAAATTAGACGATAAAATATATTCAGCAAATAAATAATGATAAATTAAACACTGAATGATGTCATAAATATATTCAACTTGTATTAAAACTTTTTCACACTCTATTGTATTAACGAAAAATATAAATATTAAACATATATGAGCACGGCGCGTCAACTGTCACTTGCCTGTAACTATTCGTCTAAGAGCTAGCAACGGTTTCGAAAAAGAATTTCAATAAGCCAGTTTTTTTATATATCTTTATGTTCTTCCGAATAGCGTGCGGGCTACCTGGCTACCGGTAAACGTTGCGTTTATTAGTGCACATCGCACCTTTACAGGAAAAAATATTGATTTTTATATAATTTTTTGAATGTTTTGTTTTTCACTAACTTTGAAACGCTACTAAAACATGAAATTATTATTGCCAGACATTTTTTTATTAACAAAAATGTGCCCGATGCTATTTTTTGTAAATAAAAAAAGTATGTTTAAACCATGTTAAGATAGCTGTAATTTTAATATTATTTTATTTAGACATAAAAGAGGGTAAATTAAAAATAATATGTATAGCTATAGTTTAGCGCGACACTGGCTGTATGATAAAGATAGCGATAATTGTGGCAGCGCCTGTTATAAATGCATGTATTCAAGATGGCGTCCGTCCCAAGTCATATGTTTATCGTTTATGTATTATAAAATGGTTTGAAATGAATTATTTTTATTTATAAGGAATATTGTCAATAACAAATTTACACACATTATTGTCAATAACAAAATTGTCTCGCAGTGATAAATTCATGTTTTTAATAACGTTTGAGAAGAAAGATTTACTGAAAAAAAGTTTCCTAAAATTATTTATAAATCAAAATTTTGACCTGTAAAGGTGTGATGCGTATTAAAAAACACAACATTAACCGGCTACCAGGTATCCTGAACCTTGTTTGGAAGGGCATAATATATCTTCATATTAAAGAACCAGCTTTTCTAAAATTCTCGTTCTTCCAACGTTGCTGGCTCTTGTACTAACGTGTCGCAAAAAAGTCTAATTACATTAACTACAATTTTTTGTCTTTCGTTATCCTGGAGAACCTCTTGCGTTTTGTGGGACAAAAAGTATCCTAAATGTAACCTTGTAATATTAGTTATCACTGTGTCAAGTTTCGTCAAAATTGTTTCAGTACTTTCAGAGTGATACGTGTTCACAGGGACAGACAGACAGACAGACAGACAGATAGACAGACAGACAGACAAAATTGTAAAAGGATTATTTTTGGCTTCTATATCGATAACAGAGTCTACCCTGATCAAAATTTTCAAAAAATATTTAATGTACAGATTTGGCTTTGTTACAGTTTTATTATAGTATAGAAAGAATAGAAAATATGAAACCCTAATAAGTTCTTTTTATATTCGCCGTGCATCATTTTCTGAATAATAAAATTATTCTAAATGACTTAAATAAGGTAGACCAACAACCATTAAGCAATATTAAAAAAGTTTGGATATACGACAACTATCTTACGTCACGTCTGACTTGGTCTTTTCTTGTATATGACATTGGTAAAACGCTGCTGGCAAAACTAGATGCAAATGTCATAAAGATATTGAAGCTATGGCTCGGAATTGCACATTCAGCTGACCGCTCAACTCTATTTAGGGATCAAAACAGTTTTGGGATGAAGTTAAAGAAACCATCGGAACTCTATAAACACCTCAGAGTGACCAAAATGCATCTCTTGGGACAATCCCAGGACGAAATAGTCTCATCACTCCCAAAAGATAAATGTGTTACAGAGCTTGAGTCAAGACTTCAATTCCACAAACAATTTATGGCAGGAGCACAATTTAATAGAGTCGGACTGGGTTCTGCAAAGAGAAAGGAAGACCGAGAAATAATAAAATCCTTTCTACAACAAGATGAAAATGATAATTATAAAGTGCACGCAATGAATTTAGAAATGCAAAGTGAGTGGTTAACCTTAGGTGAGTTCTGCATCCCGTTAGCCCTGAAATGGCGCACCCTACTTTATGATTGGTCTCCTGCCCTATTAAAATTTTATTTTAATGCCTTCCAAATGACCCTCCCAGATCAAAGTAACCTAGTAAGATGGGAGAAAACCTCTGAAAAATCTTGCTTTACTTGTGGTGAGGCAGTAGGTACTGCTAGGCACTTATTGGTAGGTTGCAAGGTGCTGCTTGATAGGGGTTATTACTCACGCCGACATGATAGAGTACTTGAAATCATACGTGAAGCAGTAAGTCTTTCAGTAGCTAGAGCCCAAAAAGGATTGACCACAAATGAACGACAAATTAACTTTGTAAAGGATGGCTCAACTGTAAACTCTAAAAGCAAGCCTTTCTCAATCCTAGGTATTGCACCTGACTGGACTATTTTAATGGATACGTATGACAAGCACTATAAAATCCCAGAGGATGTTGGTGTTTCGTCATCCAGACCGGACATATTCCTCTTCTCTAGACACATAAAACATATAATACTAGTAGAGCTTACTGTACCGTGGGAAACCAACATTCCTAAAGACCACACAATCAAATTAAATAAATATTACGAACTAACAAATGAACTAAGTAAAAATGGCTATGTGGTTAAGTTATACGCGGTAGAAGTAGGAGCGAGAGGTATACCAGCAAAATCTCTCTACAACCTTCTGAAGGACCTTGGCCTGTCGAGAACTGCAGTAAGTTCTATTTTAGAACGAGTATCAAAGGCTGCACTAACAGGCTGTAACAAAGGGGGCCTCCTTAAACCCACACCTGGGTCGCAAGTCCTGGGAACTGCTCTGAGTTTCTCCCTCTGCCACACAATGGACCCGGCACCCGCACGGTGAATCCATGGAAGGCTAAGAAGTTCGTCTCTCTCTCTTACTTAAGAAAATAATTAATGAGACTTGGCATTACAAAATTTAATATAAACGGAAAACTATAGCGAAACACGTACATTTTTATAAAGTATTTATTCTACTTTTGTAATTTTTGTAAATTGCAAATTGTAGCAAATCTTAAATTTAATATTATTTTGTCAAATGAGATATTAAGTATTTTATATTTATGTCTGACAGGTATTCTTGAATTAATTGTTACCTCTTTCGTTTCATCCACGTCAAATACTTCCGGGATCCGCCTTCCGTTGAAACTATCATAGCCCTTTGAGGCGAAAAGGCTATTGTGCTTTTGGACAATACAACAATGTTACAAGACTGCTTTATTCTCCATCAATTTAATGTAGCGTATAGTAATTTTTGTTATATTTTTTCTTTTTAGTAAAATACAAAATTTTCACTTTTCTTGTGTGTATTTACGACACATTCTGTTTTTTTTTGTATTGTACAGTAGTTTAAAGTCAAGTCCCCGTAAAGTTAAATAACTATAGGGTAGCTGAACATTAGCATAACGTACAATGACTAGAACCTATTAGTATGTATTGTAACAACTAAAATTATCCTTCTAATATCATGCGGTTAAGATCCACCATTCTCCATCATCAAAACATTTAGCTCATTGAAATCTATTGAAATTTATGTTCCTAGAAGTTACTTTCTACCGCACTACTGTTATCCATCACTACTTTAAATGCCTTGTCATTTTTATAAGAATATATTTCCTTTTTTTATCTTTTCTATTTGGCAACCAATCTTTTAATAGATTATTACTGACATTATTGAGTAGGTAATGATATCACAAGTTTCTTGCGACCATTTCGATGAACTAACTAGATGGTTGCCGTCTTATTAGAACTTCACAGGGAGTTTTTGTGGCAAGTCAGAATCCATGCTCCGTGGCACTATTACCAATCCACTATACAATAATCAAAGTGTCAAATAACACAAGATCATGAATAAAATATAAAATCCACTACATGTCATACCAAGATCCCGCCAAAAACTCATATATTTCCTTTATTAGAATCCAATTAGAAAAATTATAACATTTACGTGGCAACATCGAATAAAATTCAGTGTGAGAGAGAGGGAAACAGGTTTGCGAGTTTCGTTCCGCGAACGTTTTGTATATGACGTTACTGTTTTCAACAAAGTCGATAATATTTAACAACAATTACCACTGTTTTGCAAAACGAAAATTCTGTTTAAACAACAAACGAGTCGTTTCGTGTCGACCTTTACATGTTTTCGCGTAGTGCAGTGCGATAGAAAGAAGCCGGTCAGTTAGTTCTTTTGAGGTGAGTGACCTTTCCCGTTTAAGGCTTTTGCCCTTCTATGTCTGGACTCTTTGGTCCATCAAGGATTTTACCGGTTCTTTTGGTGATTTATCGGTTTTTAAAATACAATATTAATATGGGTTTACGTAATTATGAGTCATACGCGTAATGTTGATTGTGCAAACAATTTACGAATCGGAACTGTTCAATCGTCGTGTCTAAGAGAGAAAACCTGATTTCAAATTTAGCTGTATAGTTTTGCAAAATATGATATCAGATATCTGTCTTTTAGGGCATTACGCTACAGTAGACGTTTGATTGAACTTAATGTTTGTAGGAAATCCTGTGCTAATATATTTTAGTAATGTTTTCGTGAATATATTATCCATTAAAATGTACATCAATTTTAATGACCGCGAATTAACGACAACTGGTTATGTTTTGGACGGATACCAAGTGTTGCCACTTAAGTTATTATATTAAAAAATACATATATAACTACTTTAGAAATAGCGAATTGTTGTAACTTTAGATTGATTTTGACTATAACAACATTGTCAAGTTATAATAATCAGGTTTTAGTGTTTCCAAACACGTCGTATGAAACAAATCTCACGGTACCGTTTGTTGACCCTGTGTTTTAGGATTTGAAAGAGGCTTGGGTTTGTGTAAATTTTTGCGCGAGTTTCAAAATTATTCGTGACTTGTTATTATCAAAAACATTTTTTAAAAAAGTCGATGAATGTCAGCGACTGCTGAGAAGTGCTGTGAGACATTAGTCGTTACCACAATGGAGTTTACCAGTTCTTTGAATGTATATGTTCTAGTGCTAAAAATGTTTTCGTAAGTGAACCTTAATGAAAAGTTTTTAATATATGTATGAAGTTCACTATCTTTTACCTATCAGTTCTCACAATTGCCTCAATCAGTACCATGTTATCTGATACCAATGACGAACTATCAGGCTTAGAAATATCATCCGCAATCCTTCATATGTGGTGATAAAAACACGATGCCAGCACCCGCCTGCGATCTCGTCCCTGATAATTAACAATGTAAAGCTTAACAATCAACCGCCTGGTACCACCTAGTCGCGAGTTATAGTAATAAGGATTTAATAAACCTTTCCCGTGACAAATACTTAGCTGTACCAAGGTGCAGTTTTTTTTTTGGCGGGATATTGGAATATCTTTAGTATATAGGATATAGTTTAGTTTTTACTGCATGTTAATTGATGAAGTTAGTCAGAATATAGTGCGAAATAAAAACTATAAGCCGGTAAAATTATTGTGTTGTCCCTGCCGCTGACCCTACGGAAATAGTCAATGGGTGCGGAGGTGAGTTATATAGTTTAGTGGATATATAGTTTAGTTTTTATCTCAACTGGAACCGACAGTTGGTGCTGGTAACGGGTTTTAGGTTTATTTAAGAAGATTTTTCACATACCAACTAGGTGTGTGTTTGAGTGAATTCCTAGATAGTTTGGATCCACAATTGGAATTGGAAATGTCGGTGCACTCGGGTTCTAGGTTGTTATTTTTCACGTTAGGAAATACAATTGAAACCGGTAGTAACCGATACGGCGCAGACGAAGTTGCGTGGGTCAGCTAGTATAAAGATATTAAAGATTGTGTGTCAATACTAATAACGTAAAATTATATATAGTTAAACAGGATCACAGATTTTTATCTCCAATGTTTGGGTCCCAACGAGTTGTCAACTATAATAGCTTATACAAAATACAAGCATTGCGATGAAGTGTTGTAATTCTTTGATCAAAATATTAAAATTATGATAAATGTAATCATTTCCGTATTGGTTCCATACTTATAGGATAGGATGGTAGGTATTTGTACCCGATAGTGTCGTGACTACCATACACTCTGTGACTCTTTTTATCTGTTTGTATCCAGCAGTCAAGATGGCCACAGGCTAATTTGACGGCGACGATTGCCGTTGAAATTTACATTTCTCGATGGTCGCCGTTACCTTTACCATTTTATTAGACATTTTGCTGTTACTTTGTGTCCCAGTTTGAGCTGCAATAAAAAATAATGATGTACTATCGATTCATTCAAATAACTAGGTATTATATAAATTATTATTATAGGTATATATATAAATTATGTAGGTGGTAGAGCCACGCCGAAGCTATCACTGGTTTCAGCATGAATGGGTTGGCTCGCCCGGGGTAGTACCACCCTCTCACAGAAAACCGACGTGAAGTAACAGTGCTTGCATTGTTGCGTTTCGTTCGGTCAGTGAGAATGCCGGATACCCATCTTTCTTCCCCTCCTCTCTTCCCCACTCCCCCTTCTCCCAAACACAGGCTGGCAACGCACTTGCGACTCCTCTGGTGTTGCAAGTGTCTATGGACGGTGGTGATCACTTAACGTCACGTGACCCACCTGTTCGTTTGCCACCTATGATATAAAAAAAAAAAAAAAACTAGAAGTAACATAGAGGCGTCCATTAATTACGTGAGGGGATTGGAGGGGGGATCAAGCCGAATCTAACTAAAACACACGAGGAAACGGAGAGTTTTAGCAAATATCACGTTTTTTTTTTCAAGCAAAAATGTGAGAAAATCAGATTAATCAAGAGTAAAACATGTTTCTACATTAAAATATGCCGAGTGTGACACAATTTTTCTTGTATTAAAATCAATGAATAGATCTGTTATTGTGTTTCGATATATTGGAATGTAAATAAATGTACAGGTTTAGCACGAAGAGACTAGAGCACGTATTGCTTTGTGATAATTTTCGTACGTGTCCATTCGATATTTTGGGCTTGATGCAGAAAGAGTCTGCAATCAAATCGTTCGATAATTTTGCTAAGCATGTGATCGCTAATCTTAAAACATTTAACAGACCTTGAAATTACCACGACTCTCTGAATTGTATCTATATGAGGACTAACAAATATTGGTGAATTTAATATTACAACACGTCAAGGGAGTGAATAGTGAATTGTATCAAATTGCGATCACTCCTCTCTCCCTTTATATTGCCAATTTCAATTAACCTCTGTGCGAAACAAACAAGTTTGAAAAAAAAAATGTAAATGTAATAATAACAAAAAAGTAAAAATAACAATTTTAGGCAAATTGTCGTTTTTTGAATAAATCCAACGTAAACACTCAAAATACAAATTTTGAAAGATCTCGCGTGAGATTAGGGGAGGGGGAGAAGAAACGAGACGAATCTCACGACATCTCACCGGGAGGGCGGGGCGTTAAAAAAATCCTAAAAAATGCCTCACGTAATTAATGGACGACCCCGTAGTAATGATATATCTAACAAAAGCAATACAACGGCAAAATTCACTTTCACAATTCACAGTTAGAGATTGAAGTTAAGTAAAATTCATAACCAAGTAATAGTTAATTATTGTTACAGGTAATTTAATGCAATGCACATTTTATTTTACACTAGTTGACACCCTCCACGACTTCGTTCGGGTAGTCCGGTGAAGCTGTTAAGACCTTGCTAGGTCAATAGCGTATTCAATTCGAGAAAAAAAAAGATTTCCTTCGGTTTGTTTATTATTTTAACAATACTTATGCACATTTAGCGTATTCGAACACAGCATGTATGGTTGTAGTCCGGTGAAGCTGCCGAAAAAAAAAAAAAAAAACAGCATGTATGGACGCAGGTTAGAAGTCTTTAGGAAACGGGGTTGGAGTTTACAGTGAAGGAAAGAATCGTGATGAAACCATTGCATGGTGATAAGGATATTCTAAGTCCGCTACTAGCTAGTCTAACTGCCACCCTCAAAAAGAAAATCTATCGCCAAGTACCTGATTAGGTTTAGCGCGTTTAGCATCTTAGATCACATCACCATTTAACATCAGATGGGATTTTGGAAATGCTAAAACTTATACAGTATAAAAAAGAGGTAAAACAAAAAAAAAGCAAAAATATGATTTACTCCCAAAATCATCTTTTGTAGTGCTTGCAAAACCCGTAGTTTCTTAAAAAATATATGACTCTAATTTATCCTGGTATTTTTCATTCATTATTTATTACATAGTATAAAACAAAGTCCCCTACCGCGTCTATTTGTCTGTCTGTTCGCGATAAACTCAAAAACTACTGAACGGATCTTTATGCGGTTTTCACTAGTGGATGAAGTAATTCACGAGGAACGTTTTGATATATAATTTGTCCAGGATTTTTTTATAATCAGGGCGGGACAACGTCTGCCGGGCCCGCTAGTTTTAGATAAAAACCAAATAGTCGTTTTTTTAGTGATGAATGACAGACCTCTATTATTTTGTTTATATACATCATAACAGATGTATTATTTGAATTCGGCATGTTAATGTAATATTTCGACATTATTGCTATCGTTTTACTTTTGCGAAACACAAAATCAGGCGGATTACGCTAATTTTTATACATCTCTTCGATCGGTACACTACACTTTGGAGTAAGGATAATTTTTGTGTAGAAATATATTAATAACTATTCTATATCTGTATATGTAATGAGAGAGTAAATTGCCCGTGTCTGTATTTTTAAATTTTTGTGAAAAACAATTGTGGCAGGTGTCTAGGAGTAAGTAATAAAGTACATTTCAATCATTTTTAGAAATGTCTGTCTGTCTGTCTATGTTACTGTTTGTTTGAATACGCATCACTGCTAAAGTACTGCGTCCATGATAAAAGCTCTCCGACAAATTTATCCTCGAGATATTTAGTCTCTGTTTCAATAAAATCGGTTCAGACTATCATAAGTTATAATTTTAATGACGACGCGAGTTCAGTACGAAAGAAAGTAGATAAGTAAATAGACTTAATAAGTTCAGATGACTTTATTAATCACAATTTTTTACATAAGGTTCCATGCGGTCGAAGATACAGGTACGGCTAGTGTTTAATTTATTTCGTAAGACTTAAGTAAGTATACTCATGTTGTACATAAGTTGGGTTTGCGAAAGATATAACTTGATATGTATAGTAAAAAACTGGACAGGGCGACCTTGGTGTTATGGCATCTTAGTCGTGACTGCAAACACCGTTGCTCGCCGCGTTCTCGGAAACTTTTGTTTTTCTACTTTGTTCAAAAATGTACTATTATAAAGAGAGACGTTTGTGGGTGTAGATGTATATCTGTTACTCTTTTATACAAATACTACACGGATTTTGATTAAACTTTTCAATAATATAGCTTCATCAACAGCCTTTAAGAGCTCACCGCATGGTCCATAGGCCTCTTCGCGAAGGAAGGTATAGGCACAATAATCACTACACCAGTCCACGACGTATTAGACCGGCAACGCTCTTGTGACTCCCCCGGTGTTGCTAGTGTCTATGGACGGCGGTGATCGCTTACCATCGGTTGACCCGTTTGTTCGTTTGCCTCCTATAAAATAAAAAAAAATAGCGATTTTACACTCCCAGATATCCACGATTTTATAGTTTCCCATATAGGTGCAGTGGTACTATTATACAAGAACATTTCTCAGGTTCAGGTTTCCTCACGATGTTTTCCTTCACCCTTGGCTGTTAGTGTATAATTAGTAAGGTACGTAAATTCCGAAAGTTCGTTGGTTGGTATTCCACAGTTCAAACCTCTCGACCACGGGTTCCTAAACTTTAAAGATAACGGAACACCAACCAAATACCTTTTATTTTATGGAACCCCATATCGAATGATTAAAAATCAACACTAAAATTATAATATGATTCTTATATAGAACATTTTAGTTTTAAGAAATGTGTAACATAATTGAAACACATTATTCTTAATTTAAAACTTTAATGGGACGAATGAAATTGTTTTACTGTTTTATGAATAGTTGTTTTATGGTGCGGTATTATGTCCGACAATTGTATGCGTATATCTGGGCTAACATCTAATCTTGACCTGTATTTGTTTTTTGTATAAACGTAGGCTGAAAAGCCTATTTCACAACGATACGTTGTGACGAACGGGAGCAATGTTAAGTTAGCCTTTTTGGCTATTTCAGGGTATTTACTCCTAACACCAATCCAAAACTCATTCAGAGATACAGATTCAAATGTGTATTTTAAGGTGGATGAACTTTGAAGACTTATGAATGTTTCATAATCCAGGACGGTTAGCACCGCTGGTTGACTTTTTATAATAAATGGATTTTGTATCCATTCAATAGATACAAATATAATTTTCAGGAAAGTAATCTGACAACGATTTCAGGATATTTACCAAATCTTTAGTTATAATAGTTTTAATTTCATTTGGTCATTCCAACGTGTTTTCTCGTAGAAAGTTATACACAAGTGGAAAACATTTAGTCTAGTCCTTTTCCACACAGGCAATTCAGATATTTAAAAGCTGTTAATTTATCTCTTGCCATAAATATACATAGTTGATAATTTTCCCTACAAGAGTGTAGTTGTTTCATTGATATTTCCAAAAATTTCGGAAAGATAAACTAGTTTTATGAGCCATTGTTCATCATGCAAAATATTAGAAATATTAAAGGCCTCAGACTTCATTGCATCATTGCGAAAACCTTTAGATCGTCATAAAATTCATATAACCTGGCTAGAACTTTGCATCTTGAAAGCTATCGAATTCCCGTATGCAAGAGAAGTGATTCGTATTGACTTCCCATTTCTTCACACACCTTTTTTAACAATCTTGACTGGAGGGATCAACTTTTCAAGTAATGGACGATATTAACAGCTTCATCAAGGACTTACTTTAAATCAGTTGGCATTCTTTTTACTACAAGTGCGGGTGGAGGACGAAGCGCGCCGCGCGCCAACGCACAACTTCGCGCCTTGTCTCTTGCGTGCGCTGCTGGGCCATACATAGTCCGTGCAGAATGCTTGCTAACTGCCTACCTATTTACATAAAAGTACCTAATGAATCCTTCTCATCACATATTTTGCGCTATATCAGAATAATATTTGTAACCGTGGTATTATTTAATATCAAATAATTTTGGCGGAACCCTGATGACTATTCTACGGAATCCCTAGGTTCCGCGGAACCCAGTTTGGGAATCCCTGCTCTAGACCACCACGACACGAATATAGGTTATAAATCAGAATAACAGATAGGCTATAATTTATAATGATATCGTTTACAATGGCCAAAGTATAACATTAAATATCAAGTTAGTTTAACAAAATCATGCCATTTGCGAACTACCACGGCGCAGCCTGCGCTGTTTCAACTCTTAGAATTACACGAAAATAATGTATAGTGTCATCATTTAAAAAGGTACTCACGGAGATGAATCCACGGGTGACTGCTAGTATTAATATGTGTTCAGTGTATTATAATAAGTTTTCTAATAAAGCGTTTGACCACAACCTTAAGTGATATTAAATGACGATTCAGTTTATAAGGTCAACACGCTAAATCTAGAAATCTAGCTCTCAAGTGTAGCTGCCCGGATACATCTATAGTTGGCTGGCGAAGGATTTTTAACTTGAAGATGGTAGATAGACAGGCGGACTTAGAAAAAACCCTACAGCGATGCTATGGTTTCATCATAATAATCTATTTCACGGAAAGCTCAGACTCAGCTCAGGATTTGAACCTGTGCGCGCGATGTCCCAGCACACTAAACACTGAACCATCATCGCTTTTGTAATGAAAAAATTGATTCTCTCTCTTGCAGTTTCACTACAATTTTATTTACATTTTATAACCATATTTATACATAATATCAAAAAACGACGAGTCAGTAGAGAAATGTACGAAGAGTTCAAAACTTGAGGTCAAGCTACAACGTAACTAACTTACTTGAGTATGTATAATTTTATTGTTACCAAAACAAAACGCTACAGAAATTACAGTTACCAGCAAATCGGTGTGGATAATGTCAATACAATGTGCGCACAAGCTAGTTGTATTGAGAAGGTTCACAGCGCATTTATAGTTTTAATTTATAAATCAATGTACAATTACAATTATGTTATTGCTTTAGTCTTGTTAAACCTGTTATATCATTTATTTAACTTAATTGTGACTATGAAGCGATGAGTATTTTAGAAATTTTTTGATAATATTATTTTGTAGGCTTTTGTATTCAATATTAGTGCCAATATTGAGGTCGAAAATAAGTCGTCGCAAATTAAAATGAAATATATTTTAAGGTAGTTACAAACGTTAAAATACTACTATCAGTTCGGAAAACATCCCATTTATCGAAGAAATCTGCAAAAATGGTTTTAGACTTATTTTATTTTTGAATTTTAAAAAAGTGATTATCGTTTATAGACAGGATTTATTAATTAATAATCGATTTTGAGACGTATTTACTTTACCATGACTAGAGTAATATGTTGAAAACTAAAGCTAGGTACTAGTGCATAACAAGTCATTTACTATGAAAGTTCCCGATTCATAATACTGTCTCATTTTTTGTTAGGTATGTTTTATTCGGAAGGATTAATAAACTATCGGCTGCCTGTATTTACAAACAACACAAGTTCTTAGGAAATATCTGACGAATTACGATAAGTCCATTTAAGGTCATATAACATCTATACAATTTGGGCGCCGTTTCTTTGTGTTCTTTTATACTAGGAGAAAATATAAAGAAACAAATAATAACGTGCAATTAGGGTACTTTCAATTGTAGTCATGGCACATCTGCACACCAGACTGACGTCTGTTTGTTTTTTAAGAAACTTTCCGACCCTCTAGAGTAGCTTTTGCTCGCAAATTCACCGGTATAAATGTAACTTTGGATTTTAGAATTTAAAGATTATTATTATTATTATCTTTTGGAAACATCACATTTTTTCTAGATGAAAATTCCCTGTTCTTTTCTGTACCATGACGATGTGTATATAAAATTTCACTCACACTCGAATTCATAATAATTCGTAGTAATAGTAAGTAATTCATACTACTATTATAAATACGAAAGGGAATTAATTTTTGCTTATTACGCTTTCACGCCGTAACTACTCAACCCACCATGGTGAAATTTTGTAAAAGACGACGTTTTGTTTTTAGAGGTACAGAAAAGGACGTATGGCAACTTCCACTCAGATTAATGTACTGGGATACATGAAATCTACATTAACGCGAGTAAATTTGAGAGGAAAAACTAGTTAATATTGTTAGTTAGGATTTATATATTTATATAAATCAACATATTCTTGTAGGTGGTAGAGCAACGCTGAATCTATTACTGGTTTCAGCATGAATGGGTCGGCTTGCTCGAGGTAGTAGCACCCTCTCATAGAAACACCGACGTGAAGTAACAGTGCTTGCATTGTTGCGTTTCGTTCAGTCAGTGAGAGCGCCAGTGGCTCACCTCCCCTCCCTTTCCCCCAAACAAAGGTGTATATGGACAGCTGTGATCACTTAACATCAAGTAACCCACTAGTTGGTTTGCCTTCTATGATATAAAAAAATCTATTCTAACTAAAACATCAGGAAAAGAGACGCTACCGTTGATAAAACTGTTTGGTAAAATTTAAAATATCGTATGTAAAATAAAATTCAACAACACATTGAAGTTGCCAACAACCAACCAGCCTAGTGACGTATATTTCTAAGAAATTAAATAAATACAAAGTGAACTGCTACTTGTTCACTGTATATTGGCAAGTAGCATAGGACTTATCGGTATACGATAAATATTAACTTGTTGTATTCATTAGCAATTAAAACAAATGTTTTTACATTTATTTACATTATTAAATTACCTAAAATTTATTAAAAGTATAGTGAGAGCTCATGTATTATTTAGAACTATTATCTAACAAGTTTAGTGCTGCAGACACCTACCTACACGGTTCGCAATACATTATTGTTTCTATATATATTTATTATTATTATTACATATCTTTCCTTTATTCTGCAAAATGTCAGTTTGCTTTAAAATTGTATGACCAGTGCAAAGTAGTCGTTCAGTGCAACATATATTTTATAATAGATTAATATATTTAAGCCCCAATTGTTCTAGATTATTCGGTGGTCATGAATGTAGTGCGACTTTGTTAACCTTTGAGTGTCACTAACTATAGGCTGTGTCTTCTGTTGTCGAGTTTTTTTGTGTTGTTTAAATGCGACTGTGACATCACGACGAGTGACTCACGCCATAGATACGGTGTTTCTCAACAAACGCACGTTTTAGTTCACCTCATAAATTTTTATTAAGATTTTCTGCTAATAATTTACAATTTCCGACACGTTTGGGACAAATTAATCTTTTGTTATGAAACTACAGTACACACTACAGCATAGGTAAAAATTAATACAATTTTTCTTTTCATTTTAACTGTGTTTGTGACAGAAAATTTATGATACAAGAAAACGCTTTTGGTGTATTCTTTATACCACGAATTATCTACTATTAAAAATAAAATGCTGTCTTTATATAACAAAAATTATAACTAATAATCATAACTCATTCTGACTTGATTCAATTTAAAAAATAAAACAAATCCAACACTATTTTTGGCACTGACTTCGACTGAATATTTATTGGCCTGACGGGCATTCATACATTCATCGGACTGGCTAATTCCATCATAAGGGATCATGTCATGCGTCCAGATTTACAAATATAAATTTACAAAAAAAATGAGTGCGTTTATCTAACCGTCACACGCGATTGAAGTAAAACTTCTTTGGTGTTACAAAAGATGGCGGTAAGTTAAAAATAAATACTTCATATGAGAATTTAAAAAGGCATTTATTGATGACGTAACACTAGTAATATATACATTTATTATCGTCGACCACTATACATTTCAAAACAACGATTTAGACTATCATACTTCAAATATGATATGATTGGTTTATGATAACTCAAATGAGGAATATAAATTCTACTCTGTAAATTTTCTAAATTTCTTGAGAAAACTGCATCAATAGTCGTGCCATATATTGTTGTTGATTGAACTGGAGAATTATTCATCGTTAAATTTAGTTTATCATTAACATTGAAATCTTCAGCAAGAATTAATGGTAATTAATGTTCAAAAGACATGAACTCTGTTCGTACTTTTCTATATTTTATTTACTTTATAACAAAGAGTTGCTAATAATATTTCCTGTATTATTTAAGTTCCGAATTAACTGATAGATGGCACTACAGATAATAAAGCTTTGATTTAATTTGTTACTTACTTACATTTAAACCAGATGGCAGCCTGGTCGCGCGCCCATATATATATAATTAATTCTATTGTATGATTTTTATTATTATTCAATTTAATGTATTTTATTATTTATTTTTTCCAAAAGTTTTTGATAGATCTTATTTATAAACTATTTTTTGACAAAATTAAAAATATTTAAAAACCGGCTGGTACAGAAACTTGATGTCATATTACCGTAACGGACTTCTGTTGCATTGTCGTCCAATTACCTCATAGTCGCACCTAAAGAAGTTTTACTTCAAAAATATATTGAAAGGATAAAAATTAAGGGATAAAACGTACACTCAGCGACAGAATAAATGACTATGAATCAAACATTTACTTATCCTGTGTGGAATCCGAACCTACAACACTCAGTGCAAAAGCAGCGGTGAGATGGTGGTCACCTGACTGAATCGTTTTTTTGTGGAAAAATTGTATATATAAAGTAAAATTTGGTCGATTATCTTCTGTAACAAGAAAAGTGGGTAAAAATTCGCATCACAAAATGACATCTGAATAGCATGAAACACGAGGCTAGGCTTGACTCGTTCCTATGAAGTGGACAAGAGGCGGACGTCGCGAAAAAACTTTAATAAAGGCCAGGTGTTCACCCAACATTGGGACATAAAAATGTTGATTACTGACTACTATATAAAAATGAATATTTTTGAAATAACATTTTAACCCTCTGTACTTTTTTGCTTATAAAATATCAAAACGTGAGCTGTTTACCGTGTTTTTCTTCATTTGAACTTGAAATACAGTCTAAAATGCACATTAAACTGGCAGACGTATGGTCTAACTTAACAAAGTGATATCGGTGTTACATTTTACGTTTCAAATGCTTTCTGGTAGTAGCCATTAAAACAGGGAGATTATATTTTTAAGAACGCTGGAATTTCTCCGGTTTGTAATTTTATTCCGTACTTTATAGAACTAGTTTTGATATTAGCACTGATAGCAGCGACGTAGCCACCACCGTTTCCGTTGTATCAATTATACGAGACTCCTTAATCAAAGCCGTGATTTGTATAGAACATTTTAAATTAAATTACGTTTATATTAATTTTCGATATACCGAAACTAAACGATTTTAGATCTATTCGTGAATTTTAGTATATAGCAGAGTTGTGCCAGGTTTCAGCATAATTTAATCTAGAAACATCTTTTACTTTCAATTAATCTGATTTTTTTACATTACACTCCTCCCCCCTAGACGCCTCACGGACGGACCTTCAGAGGGACACACATCTCTCTCAAAAATTCTAATACGGACCCACTTGAAATCAGCTACGACACTGACTGAAAGACTCAAGTAACCGATTTTCAATTTTATGTCATCACAAATAACCATTAACGCGTTTTCTATTAAATTTGATGGCTTTTTATAAAACACTTTGGTTTATGAGTGAATTGAATGCAATTACTTACCTACTCTTCTTTTGTACTTAACTCGCGCCGTCATTCAAATTGAAATAAATTTTGAAAAGTGAACCCACTTTAGTGAAATATATCTTCTATATCTATATATATAAAAAAAATAAAGTGTCTGTATGTACTTAATATCAAAATAACACTTTTTTACTGATTGGGTGTGAAAGTATACACGCAATTGATAACAAAAATCTAATTTTTAAATTTTTTGCCGTTCTGTCTGTCTGTCTGTTTGTTCCGGGTAATCTCCGAAACGGCTGCACCGATTTTGACGGGAATTTCATTGGTAGATAGAAAAAATTACAACGGGTTACTTAGGCTACTTTAAATTAGACTAGCTGTTAATCGCGGCTTCGTCTGCAACGTTATCTCCAAAACGGTTGGACTGATCTTCACAAAACTTTCACTGGCATATAGCTGACCCTATAAAAAGTAATTTTAGTTTGTACTAACTGTTAACCGTGGCTTTGCCCACAGTGCTATCTCCAAAACGGTTTGACCGATTTTCACGAGACTTTCACTGACAGATAGCTGATATTATAAAAAGTAATTTAGGCAATTTTAATTTAGACTAGCTGTTAACCGTGGCTTCACCCGCAGTGCTATGTCCAAAATGGTTTGACCAATTGTCACGGGACTGTCATTGGCAGATATCTGACCTTATAGGAAGTAATTTAAGTTATTCTACTTTAGACTACCTATTACCCGCGACTTGGTCCGCATGAAATATAGCAAAAATATGTTGTTCACTGTAAACATGTGCATAAGATGTGCGTTTTACTGGACTCCAAGAATAAATATAATTGAAATTCATATATCTGTGTCTATGTATGTAATTTGAATTATATTGTCTTTTCGGTCATTTTGCTTTATATACCGCACTTTCGTCTACATAACTCAGCAACCATAGTAACATATAAGAATATTGTATTCAAGTCAATGAGCACTATTTTAATTGTCGAATATTAAAAACTGCTTAGACATATATCAAGTATCATATCTTGATTTATTTTTATCCAAGATTTCAAGACGTCAGTCAGCTCATTCGTTGTTTTCAATTCATCATTACAATCATTAATAGTAATTTTGAAGATAGAAGGGGTCTTTCTAAAAAGATAAGATAAAAGGACCATAAACGTATTACTTATTGACAATATGGGCATATTATATCATCATAATAACATCTTTAAGTCATTGTTTCATTAATTCCTTATACAGTATAAGTGTACACTGAGGTAGTTATACTTACAGATGTTTTTAAAGAGCATTTCTATAATTGTACATGGTCTCACAATTTTATATTTCTTTAATACAATTTAAAAAAACGCGTACGGAGCTGCGGTTACAGCTAGTACTAAATGTTATTCGAGGACATGATTTTGGATTTTCTTTATGACATTTTATTTTTAACATAGTACTTTAACAGTGATGCGTGCACAAACAAACAGGCAGATATACATTTATAAAAATGATTGAAATGGTATTAATTACTTATTCTTAGTGATTTGCAATTTTTGTCCACAAAAATTTGAAAAATGTCAACACGTTAAATTTACATTCTTATTATATGGACACATAATATATATTTTTCTGTACCACTATTATAATAATTTATTACTGTGAGTGATTTTTTCGCCCAATAGGATAATCATCGATGTTTCTGAGAATTGATAATTTCACACACCAATTTTTGGTATGTAGTACACAAGAGAGATTATTTTATTGTTTATTACACAACAATATTCACATGAAAACAAATTTATAAATTAAAAGGAATTAATATAAAACATTAACCGTTTTAAATTATATTCATGGGATACGACAATCAGTGATATTGTGACAAAAAAAAAAATGGAAACCAAACTGTAGGTTTAGGGCGCATTCAGTTTAAGCGTTTGGTATCGGACTGCTGCCGTGTGAGAATATGGCGGTTAGCACACTGCACACGGCCGTTTATGTTTTTCACACAAAATGTGTCAAACCGAGAACGGGCGAGTGCAGTCCGGAGCACGTCCGTTGGTAGGACGGTAACATAGCGAAAGCCATATGCCTCTTTCTTAATTTACTAGTAAGGAGGGCCACCTAGCGTTTTGCATTTTGGAAAAAAAAATACTTTGCTTATTTTCTTATTATGGATGACACAAAAAGAGAAAAATTGATGGACGAAATGCAGGTCCGGCCCACTATATGAAACTCAAAATATGATGATTATTTTAATCGTATACAGAAAAAAAGAATTGGGTAGGTATATGTGAAAAAATTATACCAAATTTTAAAAATAATTCTAAAAATAAAAATAATTTTAAAAGAATTCTTCTGTTAATCATTTATTTCTGTATTCAATATTTTTTAACAATACCAATACAATCAATAACGCTTCCTCGTCTGAATTCATGGCTCGACTGAAGTCAAGTATTGGTGGACATCACTAAAATACAGTCGGACTGCAACCACATAACAATCCGATTTAAGTCGTACTGCTATCGTCCGGCTGTAGTACGCCACCTGCTCATAAATCTGTGTATCAACCGTACGGCAGCAGTCCGACACAAATCGTCTAAACTAAAAGCGTCCTTATTGCAGAGTTTAAAAAATAATAATATTAGCACACCCGAAAATACACTTGAAGTCCCTATGTAGTGGGATATTTCGTATTGCAATATTTATTGTCAAATTCATAAATATAAATAAAATTGAAAAGTTTTTTGTCGGTCCGGACTAAGTACCAAAAAGACTGAACAGGTTATAACGAAACTTACTAGCAGAGAGACGATTTTACAGAGTATCTAGGCTGTATATCATTACGCTTTTCAATAGAAGCCAAAGCGGTATTGTTAAATTTAACAGAGATAATTTAAAATCGGTAAAAATGCTATCGGACTAGAGTAATGATGAAACAATTATAGTATAATTAAAAAAAAGGACAACTTATAATTTAGATATCGCGTGTATTATCTGTATTTTAGTCGTGGTGGTCGAGTGGTTTGACCGGTGGAATATCAATTCGATGTCCACAAGTTAGTACCACAGCCTGTTCCAACGAATTTTTCGGAATTCCCGTACATTTACTTAAATAAATTAGTAACCGAATAAGAAACCAGAACCTGAGAAATGTTCTTGTAAGTACCAGCGTATGCAAGAAAATATGCAACTGTGGATTTCTCGGTGCTTGAAATCCCCAATACACGGGCTGGCGTGGTGATTATGCCCGTACGTTCCTTCGGGAAGAGGTCTGTGACCCTGCAGTAGGCTTACAGGCTTCCCACGGGAACCGCGAGTTGTACAGATCTGTTATAGCTTAACATATAATTAATATGATACACCTTCGTCGCTGCGTTGATGAGGCGCGGAGGCGTAAATCACAATAGCGTGGCGCAACACATTGACTCACGCATTCAGCGCGCAGAATGTACTGCGTTCCTCGAATATTAAACATATAATACAGTGTGCCCTTCGTAAATTGGCATACGTACTGCTTCATTATACATGCGTAATCTTACCTATCTTAATAGGTACTTCATTTGTTTTTATATCCTACTCCTATCGGTATCTTAACTCTGCACTCCCAATACATTCTTGATAATTTAATATACGTCTGCAAAAACTTTGAAAAGCTGGATTTCGTAAAAGACCGGCATAATCTGAATACAAGAAACTGTATCACACTGATCGTTCCATGGTTCAGATCTCGACATACGCTGTATAAAACTTTAAGGCTACATGAAAGATAAAGACGCAGACAGAGTCAGGCCCATGTTAATTTTGTAGTAAATAGATATGTTGTGATAGTAAATAGAAAAATTTAAAGTAAAAATATAATAATAAATTCAACTTAGTTTTGGTATCTATAGTATATTCTATACATAAAAGTGAAAATGAAGTGTTTGTTGTTTATCTGGGAAAATCTTTGTAAGGCCTATACCGATTTTGACAAAATTTTAACAGGCAGATAAAATTTTCAGAGCATGATATAGGTTACATATTATTACGCTTTTTATATGGTCCGCTAGTTACAATTAAACAGATGCACTAAGAAATACCTAAGTTTATATAAACATTGTAGTACATAAAAATTAAACTTTACAATGCCGAGAGTAAGGTTTGACACTTGATGTAAAAATCGAAACTAAATCAAAAGGTCAAAGTTACACGCCAGCTCATTCATTACGTACATATAATTTTATTAATGTCTGACTACAACCTTACCACCTACTTTGTGACCTTATCCTTGTCCAAATTAAGCTATTACTTTAAGACCTGTGACAAATCATACAACATTATGTGATTGATATTTACTTTGTTATTTTCGTTAACATGACGGCTGATTTTTTGAGACCCAAAACTTAACAATGGTGATTCTTTTTTTTAATTTGTAGCCTTTTTTAAAATTACAAATACACAAATTGTTATTGTTCAAGTTTTTCAAATATTGTAATAACATGGTATTTTTGAAAAACTTTTTAATTTAAATCAGTCTGTTGACTAATGCAGCATAAGTTCTAAATTCGTTTGTACATAACTAAAAACATTATGGGTTTGGACAATTCAGGAGTTAAATATTATTGCGAATCAATATTTATGGAATAAGAAAAACATACTGTACATTATTATTTATACACTAGCCGTGACTTCGTCCTCGTGGAATAGTTACTTTGGGCTGACACTCATACGCAGCAGAAGCTCTCAAAAGGAAAACAAATCCCGATTTTGAAACATTCTTCATTAGTGCTCCGCTCCTATTGGTGTTAGCGTGATGATATATAGCCTATAAGCCTTCCTCGATAAATGAGTTATCCAAAACTGAAAGACCAGTAGTTCCTGAGAATAGCGCTTTCAACCAAACAAACAAACCTTCTAGCTTTATAATATTAATATGGATTCTCTTCTCTCGTACTTAACTAGAGTCGTCATTCAAATTACAATAACTTTTGAGAGAGTGGACTGATTTTAATGAAACAAAGACTAAGTTACACACGAGGATATGATTTATGATTTATTGTGAACCCAGTACTTTAGCAGTGTTGCGTGTTCATACAAAAAGACAGACAGACAAGCAGACATTTCTAAAAATAATTGAAATGTATTCTATTACTTATTCCTAGACTCAACATTTTTTTCACGAAAATGTACAGACACGTTGGATTGACATTCTTATTATATGTATAGAAGAAGAAGATGTTACGCCATAAAATATTTGATCTGCAAACGATTTCTAGTGCCTTACAACTCTTATAAGTAGCCGTCGCAATTCTCAGTCCTTTTTTTTCGGAATTAGTTTTTTTTCCTGCAGACTCTCAATCCGCACATTTTTTTGATTTCGTTAATTTTATTAGTTCTGTTAAAAATTGTTTAAAATATGAGCAACTAATGTTATTATTTTACTTTATGATATAATGATAGTCCTTGTTACTCGCTAATGACGTGGCTCTCTATATGTAAACAAAAATCGGTTAAATATTTTTTGAGTTTCTGTTGGTATATACATATAAAGAACAAATAGTTATAGTAACATAATTTCGCCAAAACTGATACCTAAAATACGATAATCATGACACGAAATAATTAACAAAAATCATAAGCGACGAACCAAAGTGAGAGATTACACTCGAGATTTTTTGTAGCCTCTCTAAAGAATTTTTCATTGATTGCACTCGAGAGCGTTCAACAAAAAGTTGCTCTCCGTCGCCCGACGTATCATTTTTAATCCTATTTCTTATACCTATTACAGTTTGTCAAATCTATATCTTCTTTTATACATATACTCATTACAGAGTATAAAACAAAGTTCCCTACCGCGTCTGTCTGTCTGTCTGTTCGCGATAAACTTAAAAACTACCGAACGGATTTTCATGCGGTTTCCACCGGTGGATAGAGTGATTCATGAGGAACGTTTAGTATATAATTTGTCAAGGATTTTTTCATAATCAGGGAGGGACAACGTCTACCGGGCCCGCTAGTAAGAATATAAATCTAATGTGTCTGTGCTGGAAAAATCCCATTATTATTTTTATTTTTCAATTATTAAGCTTAGTATAAAAACGTTATTTAAATACCCTTGATCAAATAATTTTCCGAAAACTTTCAGTTAAATGTCTACGATCCGAAAAAAAATTCACTTGCATCGTGCTCTCATAAAACTACACATTCTTTCTATACAATCAAATAATCCGAACATTCCAATAAACCGACACCCCTGGTTTTCAATAATGCTGGATTAGCGAGACTACTGTATTTTGTTACGCGAACGTTTCTAAGAGATTGGTTATGATTTAATTTTGTCGGCAGTGTCGGACATCGGTCACAACATAATCCAAGATGCCTTCCTCATCGCCGTGGAGGAGCAAGCACGACAGCGCTTGCAGCGTTTGTCGGCCCTCAAGCGGATCACTCCGGTCGACATGTCTCAGCTATCTGTAGAGGTATCATCTCAATTTCAACACTAAATTAAAACGTCACAATGGCTTTTGCTTTAAACAAAATAAAATATAATTATTTTCAAATTTTAAGGGCTTACTCTCCTTCGCTACTGTAACGTCTAAGAAACATACAGATATAGAATTAACAATGGCTTAGAATCATTTTCTATAACTCCATAGCAGATTTCGAGATAGGGTAAGATGATAAGGATAACTGTACAGACCAATGTGGAACGAACCAGAAGCATTAAGCCGAGATCTAATATTATAGCTTCGAACACATTTTGTCAGGATGTGGCGCACATCGCTGATTAGCCCGCAACTCTAGCAGCATGGTGATGGTACGATGAAACTACAGTTGCAGATAATTGTTGATAATATATTTTTTTATACTTTATTGGTTTTACCATTTGACGACAAACTCATCTGTGTTAATAAATGACGATGTGGTGCAAGATGGTAACGCTAAGCCTAGAGAGAGCTGGTTCTCAAGTGCACCTGCCGGTGCACACCAACAAAGGCTTGGCGACAAATTTTCAATTTGAGAGTGGTAGCCAGACGGACTTAGAAAAAGACCTACCAACCATGCTAGGTTTTATCAACTGAAATGTTAATATAAAAATATAAAAAATAAATCCCCGCTAGTATTATTATGGCAAAACAAAGATTTATTTTATTTTATTTTTATTTTATTTATTTTAGGATCGTCAACATGACAATACACTAGTAAGTATATAAAAAGTGGGACTATTGTGATACATTATAAATGTAGTCATATTTAGAGACAACCACGGCGTGCTCCAACGATAAATAAATATTAAACTATTTTACATATTTAAAAATTTAACATACATAATATAATAATACAAAACAAGGAAATTGAAACAGAAACAGAGAAAAAAAAAAAAAAAAAGAAATACTGAAACAATTATAACTGTATTTTGTGAACAAACTGATATGTCTCTATCGCTGTTTTGAAATGATTTCGTTTAGTTGAGAAAATGTCGCATGTTTTATGGTATGAGTTATATGTCCTAGATATTCTGTTGACCGGAGAGTAAAAGCCTAAATTAGTACATGAATGAGAAATATAAAAAGGGACGTATTTATTCGATCTCGGAAGCTTAACAGGAATATTCAATTTGAAGTGATTAGTAATTTGTGGACAGTCAATTTTGTCATGAAATATATTAAATAAAAACATAAGTTCTAATATTATTCTTCGATTATTTAAGGAGGATAATTTGAAGTGGTTAAGACGGTCATTATATTTTGTAATTTTATTGACTACATTGCAATTATAACAAAGATGCCATAAAAATCTTTTCTGTACTCGTTCTATGTTTTTTATATAAATATCATAATGTGGATTCCAGATTAGACTGCAATATTCTAAATTAGGTCAATATTCTAATTAAGATACAACATTTATGTTTATAATAATTTCTGACCTCATTTCTTACCTACATTCAGGTAAGTTCTCGAATCTTCAATACTTTTCAAGTGGATTTCACTTCAGGTCAGCTCAAGTATCTGTATAATGGATTCACATGACGATCGTTTGGTTTTCTAAATTTACGTTTTTTTTTTATGGTACGACGATTGCCGAGTAAAATCTCGAGTTATGTGTTAAGTAATTTATTTACAGATATAAAAAATTTAACATCCTGCCAGATGACAAAAGTTATGATTCTTTGTGGTTTTGATTGTAGATATTGTTTTTATAATGCATAAACTCAAGAGATACTCAACCGATTTTAAAAATTCATTCACTTACAGATAGCTAAATTATTCACTATTAAGATGGGTTGTATTTGATTATTGCAAACGAGGCCGTTTACAACAGCTAGAAAAACAGTGAAAACGAAGGACGCGGACATAGAGAGTAAATAATAATTATTACTATTTTAATTTTAAAATTCACATTGCCACAACGGTGCAAAGCCGAAAAGTTATCTAGTTTAGTTATAAGTTTGAATCTGGTTAAATAGAATAAATAAAATATTGTTAGCAGTAAGTGTTATGTAATTGTTTTTTTATCCTTGCGTATTTAACTAAAATTATTCGCCTTCATTTAACCACTCTAGTTTTGAAAACCATAAGGGTTTAAGCTCCATACAAACGAAAGTAGACCTTATGTAGCACAGGTCAACAAACATTTTGGCAGCATAAGTTTTAAAAAAATACTGGATTTATTACAAAATTTGAATAATAACAAATTATGTAATGTAAAATTACAATTTTTATATAAAATGTATTACTAAATTATTCTTTCATTCCTAAGATCTTTTTTTTTACTTAACCATGAAGTTTACAATTTATTTATTGTATTTATACTTTTAGGTTAGAAAAAATATTATACATTAAATATTTAATTAAATAAATATTAAATTATTATTATATAAATATTTAAAATTAAATATTTAATCATTTAGACATATGAATAGGATAACTTTACTATTAGTATACTTTATTATTATAGTTAACTTTACTATTATTCCTCCCTATTTATTTCATATAAAACTTATTGTAAGAAAATATACTAAGACCTAGCTAGCTAAAGAAAGAAAAACTTAAGATTAAAATAAAATCTATACCTATCAATTCAGTGGTCCTAATACCAAAACAAAAGCATTTGTTTTTCTAATATGCAAGGATAGCAGTTTTTTTATGAAATACATAGCAACCTTCTTAGTCATGTTACATTGTAAAAATTAATTGATATTCATGTGAAAAAATTCATAAATATCATGTGTTGAGAGTCTTTCTCCTATAGTGGCCCTTTGTATACTAATCAGCCATACAATAAGATTGTTACAATATAAGCAGAAACCAATGAAATTCAAAAACTATCATTATACTTTTGAAATAAAGATAAATTTCAATAATTTATACTTATTAATTTATAAAATAATTTTCAAAACTGATTTAGAAATAAAACAATTACATACAATTATATTTTAATTTCAAGGTATCATAAAAGAATAAACACAAAATGAAGACTTATAATAACTAAAGATTATAATGATATTTGATGACCACTGCTCTGCATATACAGAGCACCTAAAACATTACAGAATTATGGTTTTGTTTTATAAAATAGAATATGAAAATAGTAAATAAAATACACAAAACTATGTGTCGCAATACTCTGTACAACATATAAATAGGGACATCTTTCTAATTATCTACTGGAAACGACGTTCGAGTTTGTGAACATAGTGAACTGTATTAAACCTAGATAAAATCAATTTCAATTGTGTTAGTGTTACAATTATTGATACAACTGAAAAATATTTTTTATAACATAAAGTATCTCAAAAATGCAGAACAATTACTCCCTAGCACGCATAAATAACTCAACATTCTCGCAGACTGTCAATGCGTCACGTGATGTTGCTACAAAGAATTATGAGCTATACAAAATTAGCTAATAGATCATAAGAAAAAACGAAATATATTTTAAATTAGCTATAATTATTTATGAAACAAGGTTAACAATTTCAAATATATGATAATATAAAAACTATATATAATTTTCATATAATTAAATATATTATTGTGAGAATAGATAATTATGTTCTATAAGACTCATAGGCGTATATAGGGTACACATACTAAATGTCTTTGCCGATGGCGGGAAATTTAAAAATTTTTAAAAAAGCGCGCGCGGACTATCTGCCGGTCCGAGAGCTAACGGATTAAAGATTCAGAATGGTAACTCTATTTATTTTTTCGTTGTTTCGCAATACCTATTCTCATTAATGATTTTGTGCAATCACTGTTTACTTCAGTTTATTTAAGTTTAGTGTTGAGCTGATTTATTTATTACTAGCAAGTGACCGCGACTTCGTCTCAATTTTTATATTCATAAATTATGACATATTATACGTATTATATGATATATTATACGTATTTATAATGGAATTCAAACGATTTATGTAATGCACTCCGAGATAGCTTTCAGTTGGCAGATTTTTTTCAAACTTTAGACTTATACCTATATCTTGGCAAATATATACAATACCTTTAAAATTATAACTTTTGTGTAGTTCTAATTACACATCCACGCACACACATAACACACACGCATACTCACATTACTATATGGTCACCACGAGTGACCCTCTTTACCAAACATTTTCATAAAATTAGTGGAGTTTGCGCTGGCGTCTGTGATACAGTCTCAAGACTAGTACGGACGTCAACGTGAACTTAAATTGACGCCGTCAGTAACATTTTAATTTTGTAAACAATTAATGTAAAACTTTTTTCACAATAAATTATTATTATTATAATTAATAAGCTACGTTGCGGAAAAGTTTCATTAAAGTTCAGTAGTTTTTGGGCAAAAATATACAAACGCCATGTTTTTCTTGACTGAAAACTCTAACTCAATTGCAAGGATTTGAAACTACATCGATCGTTATCAACTGATCTTTTTATTAAAGTTAGACCTTTGTTTTTCAGTTGAACCGTCGGAAACGTACGCAACCCGAAAACCGACAAGAACTCAACGGATATATAGCAAACTCAACTGTTTACGTCACGTCGATCAACGAAAACGGTTCGATAGAGAGCAAGCCGACGATATCATCTCCCAAGTCACAACCAAAGTCCCTCCAAGCGAAACCGGCCCCGGTCATCGCGAACGGGTTAGAGAAAAAGGAAACGATAGAAGTTAAAACGATAGAAGTTCAGGAGACGCC
The DNA here is from genome assembly GCA_036509395.1 of Antheraea yamamai. Lineage (NCBI taxonomy): Eukaryota > Metazoa > Arthropoda > Insecta > Lepidoptera > Saturniidae > Antheraea > Antheraea yamamai. Next base: position 2,376,820 of record AP028441.1, read on the forward strand.
GGAACCGGAGAAACACGAGAAAGATTTAAGTGAGAAGTGTGTTAAAGTGGAGAGTGAGTTGTGTGATAAGGAATTCAGTGACGCGTACAGTGTGGCTAGGGAACATTTGAATAACGGTAGAAGTGAGAAATTGTTGGGCGAACAGCCCGACCACAGGATTAGAGCGACGGCGATTGTTGAAAACAATAAATTGGTACCAGGGGAGAACCGGTGAGTTGTATTGTATAGTTTCGCTAAGTAGAGTATCTAATGAATTGAAGTTTTGGTACTGGAAAATTGGTTAAAATCAAAATCAAAAGTAGTCTATTCAATTTAGGCCCCGAGAAGGCGCTTGTGAACGTCATAGCTAACACCGGTTCTGACAAACAACCGAGCCATCGAGAATAACCGGCAAGAAACTCGATCTGTTTTTAGTGAATGCACAGAGGGGTGTAGTTTGCGGGGTGGTAGGGTGTCTGTACCCGACTGGATCGCGACCACCGTACACCAGGTGGAACACCCGCCATAGTGGCACGTTTGGGCGTGTCGCGTTCCGGGATCAGCCGGTGTATATCCAGCAACCGGGGGGGGCTGTCCCTGACTGGGTCGTTTTCAGGCCGGCATGACAGCGGCGACCGGCGAGGGATAGTATGTCTTTCGGTGGTCGCCATTGTTTTTGGATTGTACTGTGCTTACCATCAGGCACAGTACAGTCACTTTGCCGAGCTACAGTAAAAAAAAGTTTCTAGATGTCACCATCATTCATTATAATTGTCTTTAGATATTAAAACCCCCTTGCCATGGTGCTGAGTTCACATTTTCGGGCAAATCGGAAATGTGCTTTAGGATTTTAACTAACACTATTACTTAAAAAAGAGTTTTTGGTGTTAGTGAACCTGGAAGGACCAATTTATTACTGTTCCTAATATTTAAGTTGAAAATTGTAGATGGGGTAAGAGTGATTCACAGTGTAGCTGAAGTTCGGCTCGATTCCATACCAAACCCGAAGTTTAGTCAAATCTCGGTCGAGTTTTTGATAGTTTTGTTTTAATATTGGAGCTGAGAACATCTCAAAACGTGTTTATTCAGTTTAACCCGCGGTACATTCAGTCACCATACCACAACGCAGCCGATAAATCACAATTCGCCAATCACAATATATCACTATTTGATTAAAGTAAATGTTAAGGTTTCCTGTCTATTTATATTTTTAAATAGATATAGAACATATATCTAGGTAAAATATATACCTATAGGAATAGTTACTATCGCTGAGTATAATCATAGTTAATTATAATAATTACATAATTGACCAATTAAAGAGAATAATTGTCTTTTCATTCAATCCCGAGATTTATTCGAATAGGTAGGTACAATAAAAATTATGAAATTGGTAGATATCTTTATTTTTCTTCATTAAAAACTATTTTACAATTTTATTTCAAATTTATCAATACCAAATAGATACCAAAGTTCGGCACAATTCAGTTAAATTTTGATAAAATGGTCTGAACTACATCTTTAACGGAAATTTGGTAATATTGCCACCCATTTTTGACGCGATTACATTGATCGATCTATATATAGTATAAATGTTGTATAGATGTTGGTATGTAATTTTGAGTTTGATAAGCCGTTTGACTGACCGCCATAAAAATTGGCACACCTGAGCGTCTTTAATGGAAAATGTTTTATGCTATCCATTGTATTTCGTGCATCACAGTAACTTCTATACAACAACAACAATTGTAAAAACAACAAGAACTGTAACAATTTGCTATAACTCCTGTTTATTACAACAGTAGTGCAATCAATTGTCAGAACCTTGTGGGGTGGTAGGGTGTCTGTACCCGACTGGATCGCGACCACCGTACACCAGGTGGAACACCCGCCATAGTGACACGTTTGGGCGTGTCGCGTTCCGGGATCAGCCGGTGTATATCCAGCAACGGGGGGGGGGGGGGGGGGGGGGCTGTCCCTGACTGGGTCGCTTTCAGGCCGGCATGACAGCGGCGACCGGCGATAGATAGTATGTCTTTCGGGAGCAACAATAAAAAAAAAAAAAAAAAAGAACCGCGTGCGAAGTCTTAGTAACGTAACTGAGTGATTACAGATTTTTTTAAAGTTTTTTAATGATAAAGCGAACTGCATCGTTACAATGAAGTGAACGTGCTTCTATATTAGAAGCGCGAACTAAAAAAATCAACGATTTGAGGACAATGTTAGAAAGTGAGAGAACAGGACTGGCGCGGCGTATCGCGCGAACGGGGTAACATTGACACCGGGCGCCAAGGTCCCGCCGGTTTCTTGTAACTTGAATCAACTCGTATTACCTATCTGTTTTTATATTTATTTAGATATCGAATTATATTGACATTGTCAGACTGGTACACGCAGCTTGCATGTTGTCTTTTATGCTTACTCTAGTTACATTCGCGGTTAGTTACGCGTTTGTTACGTAGTAATTATTTCCGGTGTATAATTGTACTATTTTACGAAGAACTCGGGACTTTTATAGTGAATCAAAAAGTGGAAAACAGTATAGGCAGTCATAAGGACTGCAGACAGAAGTGAAAACTCAAAACAATGGAAACACTGTGTTCTTTTTTGATTTTTTAAATTAATTCAGACTAAATTATTTAAATTTCATAATTTATATATTGAAATTATTAACATTAGTTAGGCCAAGATATAAGGGCAAGTAACAAATAATTTAAAAATCTGCTAACAGAGCTGTTGCAACATCTCTTACATTTAATAATGATTTACCATAATGTTACACGAAGACAATATATGCTGTCATGCTTTGTAATATAATATATGTTCTACCTGAATTCAGTCGTGTTATTAATATTTCTGTCTGTCTAATTGTTTATACCATTTTTTACGCCATTGATCAGACTTTGATTGCAATTGCATTGACACGCAAAGGCTTTGATAAAGATTTATCTAATCTACATATTTGTTTCTTCCGTAGGAATTAAGCTGTAAAAATAAAATTATTAAAAAAAATAAGTGCCTAGTTTTAATCCAGATAAAATTCGTAGTTCTAATGGAATATCATATTCAGGGAGACATCTTTCTTCTCGCTTACTCTACATAAAAATATGTTGATTGGAATAGTGCTGCTAAAATTATATGACGCTATTTACAGCTAAAAGCATAGAGTTACTATTTGGGACAGTGTTTTCTTTCCAAGGAATGCGGTTAATTCACTGATTTAAAACACATATATTTATCTGTATCAAGGTCGTTCGTGGTGAATCACATTGTCATCTTGTTTTCAATGGTATAAAGAACGTCATGGAATACCCAGTGACGTCAAATACGTTAATACCACTTTTTTATTGCGTTCGAACATAAACACATCTGACGAGAACACACCGACTGACTCACGAACGTGGTTACCCGAATGCACAGCTAGATGCCTCTGCTTTACAACAAATTAAAAAGCATATATCGGGTGACTTTATGAAGACTAGAAATTACCAGGAGAAACGTTAATATAAAATTGATGTTCACATAAAATGCTGATGCTTCAAAGCAATGTAAATGCACCTTTACGAGTATTTAAAGAAAAAACAAATAATATTAGAAAAATATAAATAATATCTAGTTACAAAATAATTATAATTATGAGTAATCATTTTAAATGATATCCTTCACGAGTTGGAGCTGCGTAGTTTGTTCCTCGTTCAGTGCGGTAATTAAAAAACCAGTTAATTTTGCTTTGCGCGCTGGATTTGCTAGGGCTTAGTACTGGACATGACAGAGTTTCGGTCATATTGAAACCGAAAAATATTTTTGGGCCTACTATTTTCCTATTTACTAGTACTTGTCATTACCCCTACCTTATTTTATTTACATGTGTCGTTTTTAATAAGGTTAGTCTTAACCTTATTACGACAAGAATTAATGCTACTCGCCGGAGGTCAGGTCATCGCCTTCTATTATGTACTTTTTAGTCTTATTACAAGCAAAACACCAATATCCAAAATGTTGTTTGAAAATTTTAACATAAATTATATATGTTTTATGTACACGTTCTATCTGATTGTAGTTTCAAGAAAACGCATCTCAGCCAACATTCCAGAATTCATAATACATTATAGCAGAATAAAATCCGGTGTCTCACTAATAATTTCAACTTTTTTTTACTAACTCATAATATGTGTATTCGTATGAAAGTATGATTTTCTGTCAAATTAGATCATGATTTATGGCTAACAATTTTCTTTGTCATCTCTAAGCCGACCAAATCATTTGTAAATTATTTTATCAAATAGCATTTTCCCGTCGCCTTCTACATGAGATTGAGCGATTTGACCAGTAATTCGAATATAAATATAATTAAATCTCATATTACAACATTAAATACATATTTTGTTTAACGGTTATATATGGTATCTATACCCCATTGGATTGCTATGGCCGTGTATATTTCTTATCGCGTTTCGGTATCAGCCAATGTCGAGACTCTTACAACCCGGTATGAGAGTGGAAACTGATGATGGACTGCCGATTTCATGGCGGTTACTGTTGTTTTTGGATTACACTGTGCTTTACATCAGATACATTACAGTTAGGTAATCGCGTTCGTAAAAAAAAAAGACTTTTATGCCGAATGTACAACCGAACGCCGAAAAATGATTGATCCGCCCATCACTATAGCTAAAGCATCGCGAACAACGCATAGCGTCAATTATAATACTGACTTGTGTGAAGCGCTGTCAAGTTTTATCTGAGCAATTATATTAGACGTCGGATGGTACAGTGAATTCTACGTTCTGCTCGCCTCAAATTGGTGTAATTATTGTGTGATGGCACTAGAATGATCTTACACGTGCTCTGATTATTATTTTTAAAGATATAGATAGATACAAAATATATGTTTTAAAATGATTTCCTTATAATATTATTAACGTTACCTTACTTTAGAAAATAATAAAAAAAAAACAATTTTTTGTAATAAAATTGATTATATTAATGATAATTATTAATTTAAATAAATAGTACATCAAAAGATTTACATTTTTGTTTAAAGGTATCATTATTACGATCATCGGAGGTGATTGATAATTATTTTTCAATGTTAGAGAAAATTCAGTCAATGCTTTACCAGTTTCTATCAATTACTTCAATATCATCTTACATTGTAGAAGTAAAATTGACGATTGACATCATATTTTCGTGGATTTACTGGAATGGTTAATATAATTTTATTAAGGTCGGTAATAATTCTTAATTTTTAAAAAGAAATCTCACAGATACGTTTGTAATTATTCTTGCCTTTTTAGTCATTTATAGGTTTAGTGTTTGAAGACCTAACGTTGCACTGCAAGTTAAGAGACGTTTGACTCTCAAGCATAGTTATTGGAACAAACCTATAGTTATTCGGTAATATTTCATACTTAAAGGTGATAGTTTAGCTTTAAAAAACACCTACCACCAATCTATGGTAACACCATGATGTTCCCTTGACCGAGAATCCTGGATCATTGTAGGATTCGAACATATGTCAGCTGATGTAGTCTCCATCTATCACTAAGCTATTATCTCGGTTAAAACTCTTTGCCCAGTAGCTAATTGGTCTCTAACTAGCCACATACCTTTTAAAGCAGGAACACTGTAACATGTGTATACAGAAAATTGTGGCGGGGTTAAAAACATCAAATAGTTTCTACGATTTTACTGACAAGGAAATCTCCGGTTTGGTTATTAATATTTTCTCCGAGTTCCCTGCGCACAGGTACGACCTCAGCCTTGTATCATAACGGCGACATGCGCCCGCGCAGGTACCTCAAGCAGAAAGCTTAGTCAAACGTCGGCAACCGAGCCTAGTAGACGTCTCGGATGTGTAAAATTTGTATCCTCTGTTCAATACGGGGTTGTTAATAGTTACCTGTACGCAGTCGCCGGTGTACCCACCTGTTATTACTATATATCTGTCTCTTTCCACCTGACAGCGTGGTATGCGTGTTTTAGAGTTTATAAAATCTACCTGTTCGCTGGACGTGTTTTTATGGTTTTTTTGTTATAATTCGTATGGTGTTTTTACAGTGTTTAGTGCTGTGATGTGTGTTTTTTGAGTTAAATTTTAGTTCAGGATGCATTATAAGCAGTTATTTAAAAGGTAATCTTTGAGATTTAAGTTATTATACTTTATTTTCGTCTCAGATCTTAACTGTTATTTCGTGTTGTGGGCTAGCGTAGCAAAATGCATAGCATTTTTACAGAGTTCTGAACGAGTTTCGATGTTAGGATACTATGTACATAACTTTTTATTTGCTTCTAGAAACTGACATGAAATTTGTGAGTAGAAAAGGCGTTCGTTTTTCGTAGTATTATTTACAGAATATTACGTTAAATTCTGTGTGAAACATATGTGGAGGACTATGACAAATAATAAATGATTAACAATATAATTAAAATAATAGTTTATTATATTTTAATCAAGTTATTCGATATGCTTTACTAGAATACAACGGAATCTTGTAATATAAGTGGAAAGTACTATAGGGTTGTCAACTGCTGTCTTGCTAGAAAGTATCATGCGTTTATAGATGTCCAGGGATGTCGATGGTATCAAGTCCTTTTATCCAATTTTCATAACATACTACTATTTGCTACTTATCTTAAACTGAGCCGCTTTTAAACGGGGTAACCTGCTTTTTCTACCTCTATAGCATTTGGTATTATTGTATATTTTTTTTAAATATTTTTACTGAAGTGGGAGAGAGGTAGATCTTTAACTGCTTTTGACGAAAGACAACATTGTTTAATATTTTATAGTGTTTACCAACTGTCGCTCACAAGCTTGAATTGTATTACAAAGCACGTAATGGTATGTTCCGGCCGTTATATTTGAGAGCCTTCAGACTTGATATAGAATGATATAATTGTAAGTATAGACTAAGCTAACAACACCGGTGACTGCCAAAATACCTGTCTCATATCTACCTCGGTAGGCGTCTCCACAGTTTCACATTAGCAACCATCCCGGCAAGAACGAAGAAGTTCGAAAACTCTTTTTTGTCATACTGTGAAGATGTGGAATCGCCTTCCAGCCAGTGTGTTCACTTCCTCTTATGACATGGGGTCCTTCGAAGGAGGTGTGAAGAAGCACTTTTGCAGGTCGGCATGATAGCGAGTACTGCAATTGTTACTTAACACTGACGTCGCCGTTATTTCCGGACTGTACTGCACTTTCCATCAGGTAAAGGAAGGAAGGAAATTACTACAAATAAAACTGTTTGGTAAAACTCATAACATCTATGTTCAAATAGACATGTTGTGGCGTCACTGAGAAAGTTATTTGAATTTCAAATATTCATTTGCACGTCGTTGGTCCACTAAATTATATGTGTTCTGTATAATAACAATGTTAGAAATCATAATTTAAAAATCTACTGGCCATTTCCTTTAATCTGATCTATATAATTATGAATATTATTTCAATTCATAATCGGTTTATATTTGTGAAAAAAACTGTTGCAGGTATCTTGGAATCGTTGCATATTATAAAACAAAGTCGCAAAGTCTGTCTGTTCGCAATAAATTCGACAACTATTTAACGGATCTTCATGCGGTTTTCACCAGTACATAAAGTGATTCACGAGGAAGGTTAATATATATAATTTGTCAAGGGTTTTTTTTATAATCAGGGCGGGACAACGCCCGCCGGGATCGCTAATAAGTAATAAAATACACAGTCATTTTTAGAAATGTTTGTCTTTTTGTTTGAATCCGCGTCACTGCTTAAGGACTGCGTTCACGATAAAACATTACCAAGAAAATCATAATGCATATTCTCGAGTAACATTTAGTCTTTACTTTATTAACATCGGTCCACTCCATCATAAGTTATTGCTATTTGAATGACGGATTGATTTAAGTATGAGAGAAAAATAAATAAGTAAATGGATTTAATATATTCAGATGATTTTATTAGTCACTGTTTTTTTACATTAGGTCCCACGCGGACGGAGACGGCACAGCTAGTCTATACTTATATTATAAAGAGGTAAAGTTTGTGACGTTGTAGGGGTAATCTCAGGAACTACTGATCCGATTTGAAAAATTCTTTCAGTGCTATATAGCTCATTTATCGAGGAAGGTTATAGGCTATATATCATCACGCTAAGACCAATAGGAGCGGAGCACCAATGAAGAATATTTCACAATCGGGGTTTTTCCCCCTTGAGAGCTTCTGCTGCGTGTTAGCGTTAGCCCAAAGTAATTATTTCACGCGAACGAAGTCGCGGGCAGAGGCTAGTCGATAATAAAAGTACACAGATGCTAGTATATCGATAAATCCTTAATCTTACAATATTTATATATCAGTCGAGAACAATACATTTTTTTCGGGACGAATCTAACCTATGTACTTTTCTATACCTCTATACTTCGATTGAGTGAAAGCGTAACAAACTCGTATTCGATTTACAAAATATTACGTAGGATTATCGGGAGTCAAATTGGACCAGTACTTCCTGAGATTAGCGCGTTCAAGCACACAAACTGTTCAGGTTTATAATATTAGTGTATATTATCTTTATCCTTCGAATTTATTCATACATCCATATTATATTATAAAAGTTATTGAATAAGGTACACTGTGCCCGCGTTCAGTTTGTACAAGTGTTTTCTATAGTAATACCTCATATAGCTATCATAAATGTGGCGTAGTTCCATCGTTTTTATTGTTAACATGATGGCCTCTAATACACTCATTAGCTAATATTTAAAATAGCTCGATTACGAATTGTCATCTTCGGATCGACCCAAAATTAAGCTTATCAGAGTTTTTTAAAACCTTTATTTTTCGAAATAATTCTTAACTATTGATTTTTACCCAAATACACGATTTAAATTGTAATCGACTTCAAGTAAACCATTAGTAAAGAGTAACTGTGAACATAGAGATAACTATATTGCCTGACAGTCACCGTTATGCCTTTATATCTATAAGTAACCACCAATCTCTTAGCTCTTCTTATTCCACGCCGCGATTATTGCGAAACTGTTTTTTTTTTTTTGATAATAATTTCAATGTTCTAACGAGATGGTGGCTCCCTTCTTAGAGAGCTTTTCATGGAGTTGTAGGAGCCTAGACTGACTTGGACTGCGTAATAATTAGACTCGAAATGCGTAAAATAAACTAGTTTTATTTTAATTCCATATATGGTATTTATAGACACAAGAGATCGTTCAATTTTTTTGATGAAATGTTCTATTTACAAGAAATTCAAACAATATATTATAGTGGACGCCACTTTGCACTTCCGCTTGGAATTGATTGAACACTACTTACTACGTCTAACTGCAACAAAAAGCAAATCAATTAATCAATATATGTGTATATCTTAATTATACAATATATAATTAATATAAATATAATAATTATCATTGAATTAATTAAAAATATGTTACAGATTGACGTTTAATCACGACAATCGATTACACGTGTTTCGCTCCATCACGGAGCATCTTCAGATCGATGTTGACTCTTCCGATGCGAGCGGGCGAGATAGTTGTTGAAGTTAGACGTAGTAATGTTCAATCAATTCCAGGCGGAAGTGCAAATTAGCGTCCACTATAATATTTAATGATGGATTTCCGCAAAGTAACGCCTTCTTCAATCAAATATAAATTCAAACGTTTCGGCTAATCTACCAAAGAGGATAACATACTCCTTAACTACAGAGTTTTTGTGGCATCTCAGAGTTCATGCTTAGTGATATTTTCTCATCCACTACACTTGTGCATAATAATCGAACTATATTACGTAAAACACTACCAATATTACAAACATATAGTTGAATAACGCATGATTCTGAATAAAATCCACTACAAGACAGGTTAATATCCCGCCAAAAACTCGCGAAAATAGTCGTTGGATTATTATGTTCGTAAAGCTGTGTTCAGGCTGATAGTTATTGTATGATGTTGTAAATAATGCGTTCTAAGTAGTGAACGGTTGCTAGGCAATAATATGCGTGAGAACTGGAAGGTAAAACAAAAAGGTTAGCAAATGGCTATCTATGGTGATAACCTATTTTCTCACAGTACTTACATAACGAACTGGCAAAGGATACCTTTTAGTATATCTGTTTGTTTTTTTTTCTATTTCAACTGTACCACATAATACTTTATATGTAGTAATGATAATAGGTACATGAGAAGTAAAATAAAACTTTTTGCAAGAAGAAGTTGTGTAGACCAAAATTATAATTTCTGCGTAATAAATAAATAATAGTTTAAAAAAACTAAAAAAACACGCTTTCATAAAAAATCCAACTAAAAAACAGAAAATAAAATTTAATAAATTTGGATTAAGAATAGTGTAAATTAGAAATCATTACATAGTATAAAACAAAGTCCCCTACCGCGTCTGTCTGTTCGGGATAAACTCAAAAACTACTGAACGGATTTTCTTGCGGTTTTCACCAGTAGATAAAGTGATTCATGAGAAAGGTTTTAGTATATAATTTGTCAAGGATTTTTTTATAGTCAGGGCGGGACAACGTCTGCCGGGCCCGCTAGTAAATGTATATTTTTGTAAAAAGTGACAAAAAAATGATAAAAATACTGATATCTGGAGGTGCTGATATTAACAGTGACGCATCACATTTTTTTGTCACTTTTTACAAAAATATACATTTATTTCTACTTTACACTATTCTTAATCCAAATTTATTAAATTTTATTTTCTGTTTTTTAGTTGGATTTTTTATGAAAGCGTGTTTTTTTTAAAATATTATTAATTTTTCATTTTTTAGTTAAATTATTTTAACTTTTTTTTTCGGATTATTGCATTGTAATCGACCTTTGACAGGTGTGCAAAGTTTGAATTAAATCTGATCGTTCAAAGTAGAACAAAATCGAGCTCAAAGGGGTCGGTTACAAACATACATACATACAGGTGAAGCTAATAAAAAGCGTGATAAAAACGCCACATTTGGCTTGACTCATTCGACATTAGTTGTCGAAATTCGAATATGCACGTTTAAAACTGTAGGATAATAAGTACTATAATGACCTTTACACTAATAAATGTATAATATTGTATAGTTCCATTTCGTATTTAAAATATTCTCTAAATAAACAAAGTTTAAATTTTTACGAATTTAATGGCATGAACGAGCAAAATTAAAATATCACAATATCATGAATCATAATACTTCTCAATTCCTCAAACGGACACCTAATATCCTCTATAACTCTTCGAAAAATCATTCATAACAATCGCTTCCAGAAAGGAAATTTGTTCCAACAACCATTGTTTTGAACGTAACCGGCGTTCTTCGAGACAATCCATTTTCATAACTCCACGTACACTCTCGAAGAAGTGTACAAGCGAGAATGAAATCTGAAACATTGATTATAGAGTCTAAAATGTATAAGTTGTACTATTCAAGTTGCTCTCTTTTATAGTTGAGATGGAGGGCCATTGTGAACGCTCTGTATTCCGCTACGGTAGGTGTTTCCCGCGACATTGCTTTTAATATTCGAACTTAGTGTTAGATTACAAATAAGAGTATAATAATAATATTATTTTTCACGTATACCTATCAACTTGTCTGATCGATCTTTGGTACATAATTGAAGGCAATATTCCAGAAATTCTGTGGTAAAGTTTTCAGTAACGTTTTATCTTCTAATGCTTCTGGAACTTTTCTATAATATACGTGTTGCTGTGGCATAGTTCTTGAAAAAAAAAATCAAAATTAAAACGTGGCGCCATCTATAACAGTCTGTTCTACAGTTTTCTGTTAACAAACTAATTTAAAACGCCACCTGTTCGAGACTGATGAAACTTACAATTAATAACAATAAACAACATTGTCAAGCGTTTAATCTGTAATTAAAAAATATTGAGGTCTCTGATCGAAATATAAATTATCTTATCTCTCAAGTTGGACCAAATTATACATAAATGCCAACTTTCATAAAGATCGGTTGAGTAGTTTCGGAATTAATTGGACAAACATCATGACACGGGATTTTTATATATTTCGATATAATTTTATAGACACGACAAAGTGATAGTACTTTGCCTAAGAGAAAGAATCGTACCAAATGAAAAACAACAATCGTATATTTGGTAATCTGGGATTTTGTTTTCAATTTAGCTAGTTTTGGTGCGCGATACGTTTTGGGGATAATATGTATCACGGAATGGTATTGGCGTGGTATAAACTGGTTGGAATGTCGATGACAACTACCGATAGATATTTGTTTGACGAAAGTTATCGTTTTTGGTATGTTCTGTCCTGAGTTATTCATAACGTACTTTTGTAGTAAGTTTGCTGCGTTAAATTTTTTTAAATTGATGGTCCATTACCAAGGTTTTTCGTTTGATTTACTGAATTATTACCGTTATTCTTAGATAAAATAATAAGAATTAATTTCCAATTTGAGGACGAACTATGTTTAGTTTATCTTCTAATTGGAATAAGTCGATATTTACTTGAAAAGTTAATTTTATAAACACATACATTTATTGAAATTACAATTCGTGTGAGGATCTATCATGCCACAACTACGGAACTTATCAGTATATGGCTATAACGATTCGACATGGAATTTTTCGTAGATGATAAAATCATCTTATTTTTGAAGTGAAAACTTCCTTAGGCACGTTGAGCGGTATTTTTGGCAGGGGATATAAATTTATAATTTCGCGTCGTGGCATGCTATGCTACGTACATATTGCGATTGCGCGGCCTCCATCAGACTGTCGCGGCGACGCGTTATATAGACGCCTGTGTACATGTTGTATTGATATTTTGCAGCTCAACATACGTTTGATTGATTAATAGACTTTATAAAAATGTATATAATTATTACTCCGAGTGCCAATAGATATGAAAACCACACTAATGTTAATAATTGCGATAAACAAATTCTGAAAGTTAAATATTGTCACTATAATTAATTTGAAAATTCAAAAGAGAATACATTTCTTCCATTGTATTGAGTGTTCCTTTCTGTCGGCAGTCCTTACGACTGCCTCGACTTTTTAATTTGGTTGACCATTCACCTTTTTTTTAAATTTCCAAACAAGTGTCTCACTAATTGGTATATGTATGAATAGTTTAGTTTAGCTTAACGTCGCAACGTTGCATCCAAGGCAGCAGCAGCCCAAGCCGAGGTTCGGCCACTTTGGCACCCTTGAGCTTGTCGCCAATCAGCTGAGTGCCTTAAGCGCTCGCCTTAGTAGTCCGGTGAAATTGCGAAGGCTCTTCAGGCCAATAGCGTAATGAGTTCGAAAGAAAAAAATAGTTTTCAAGTATATATTTGTCTGACATGAAAGAATCTTCATTTACTCGATGAAAGTTTCGCATTTCGCGCGGTCTGTCCGTCAATTTACACTTGATATGTAAATACAGCTTTGTAAATATTCATAGTGTAAATGTTGACAAAATTCATACACATTTTGTACGCGCGTTGCGTTCAATAGAGACAGATCGGATACTTTTTTTATAGAATTAACAATCAGTAGATATTACCGTAACACTATTAAATAGCATAAGATTGCATGGTATTACGGTATATTGGAATATCAATCCGAAGTTCGCAGGTTCGAATCCGGCATGTAATAACGAATTTTCTGAAATTCACGTTCACTTACTAATTTTAATTGGTAACGCTATCGCTACCGGTGAAGGTAAACATTGTGAGGAAACTTAAACCTGAGAAATATTCACGCAGTCCTTCTGTATATGAGAAAATATAGAACTGTGGATTTTCTGTCAGACTTTGAAATTGCCAATACGTCATTGGCTGACGTGGTGATTATGGCCTTGCAGAGGGTCGCTTACGGGCTGAGAATGATGACATATGTTGTTAAATCAATTGTTCATTGCCATTTCCTAACCGAATAGAATCATGAGAAAAAATGTAGTTTTTTTTGTAACTGTATGATGAACGTAACTTTCTTCTTGTGCATATATTTTTGTTTATTTAATTTTATCATCACTGTTTGTCGTTACTAAAAAACGTAATTTAATTTAGTCGAGTTTATACTTTGAAAAATCTTATAATTTTCAATAGATGTTTCCGTTTTGACAATGAGCCCGGTAAAACAAGATATTCTTGAATTTTATTCACATATTTAATTCTAACAATTTCAAATATGTTAAATTCATTTATATTACCTATATAAATAAAATTACAGAGGTCTGCTGTTGTTGTGTGCATCACGTAAATACTACTAAATATATTTCGATTAATTTTGTTTAGTTTTACTTTTTAGATACTTGGTCCTTAGGGATGATTCAAGTATTACGTGAGTACTAAAGAGGGGGTGGGTCCCCCCATTTGATTTGCTTATTTTTGATGACATAGGGGATGGAGGGGTCTAGGTGGTGACTACGTCAGCAACATTTATTATTTTGCTTTTCGCATTTTTTGTAAAATTTTGTCGTTACGTATAAATGTTTACGTAGGCACGGGAGGTGGGGTTAGAGCTTTGCTTTGCTTACTTTTGCTGGTAAGGGTGGGGAGGGGGATCTGAAATTACAAAAAAACTGCTTACGCAATAATCGAACGGCCCTTTATTAACAAAACGATTATCACTACAACTTAATTTAAAATACTGTTAAGGTTTAAAAAAACATGTTTTTTGTGTTATCTGTTCAGCAATATGTTCTCTTGTTGTAGAGAAATGAGCAAGCGGTATGGCTCTTATGTTTTCTTCTCTGTACATAACATATATTATTAAGATAATAAATAACATAGACGAAGTCGCGGGTATAAGCTAGTTGAAGTTATATTTCGTTTGGCGCGTTAGCGAAAAATGATGAGAGTAAATTTTACGATGCGCGTGCACACCGTCACGAAAAACCGACACCCTGAAGTTAGCTATACTCAACATTTTGTTTCTTTGTATTTGTTGTTTGTATTTCTTTGTATTAAAACTTTCAATGTATTAAATACCTTTTTTCTATTGTTAGTGTCGTTTTTTCTACAAACGTAGAATAAGGCGAAAGATGAAATTTTTGAAAAGATTTTTATCTTGTTACGACAAAGAAGTATAACTTCTAACGCGTGTACATAAGTACGCACACACTTTTTTTCTATATAAGAAGAAGAATTTTAAAGTGAAGCGTGGATACTTAAAAGGCGTATAGACAAAATGAGCTCGGTAATTTGAAGGAAATAAATTAGAAAAGACATCAATATAGTCTTAAAACTTTAAAATTACCGTTAGTGCGGTACACGTGGTAGAAGGTGTTCAGAGAAACTATCTCGTTTACGAGTTAAAATTGACCGAGAATTCCCTTATCTTTGCTTTCAACCGATTACCAAAGCTGTTTAGGTAGGTACTTAAGATTTTTTAGATAATACGTCTTGGTTTATTACTTCCAGAAAATTTGTATATAATTACAACGAAAACTAGTTACAGATTATTAAAAAAAATTAAACAATAAGATTAAAACAGCCATCTCTCTAACAATGGAATAGTTTTATTTGACTGTTCAAAATGAAACTTCGTAAACATTCCAACACAATGAAATTGGTTTTAGATGTCTCTATTATTGCCCTTTGAATGGTGAAGTTCGAATGTTGGAATTATATAAAGATTATAATTTTTCAAATATAAACAAAGAGTGTTTACGTGAGGAGTAATATTTGAAAAAAAATCTTTTGAAACATTTTAACCGTTATGAGTCAAGTTAAGAATTAGAACAATGAAATAAAATACTGTAAATAATAGTTCCAATATCATTACATAGTATAAAACAAAGTCCCCTACCGCGTCTGTCTGTCTGTCTGTTCGCGATAAACTCAAAAACTACTGAACGGATCTTCATGCGGTTTTCACCAGTGGATAAAGTAATTCATGAGGAACGTTTTAATATATAATTTGTCAAGGTTTTTTTTTATTATCAGGGCGGAACATCGTCCGCCGGGTATCAAACAGTCATGTTAAAATACACTTTAGTTTCAAACAACTTCATGGCATATTTTATAGACGCGCGCAACTTCCGTTTTAAACTGAAACTCACTTCATGGTGTGTTACGTAGGCAGACGCAACTTCCGTTTCAAAATTTAATTCAAAATTTCAATATTTATATGTAAACTTTACAAAGAATTTATTGATATTTACTGCCGAATTATAGGGTTCGTTATTACAACGAACCTAGGCTTTTAGTCAATATCAATTTTGTGCATTTTGAAGTTGAAAATCTGATGTCAACGCGTGTCGCTGTGTTTAAATAATTGTATTTTAACGCGTACCGCCCATTCCATAGTTTGCGTTCTATACCATCGCATCTTGCATGTAATTTACCTTTTTTATTATATCATTGGAGGCAAACGAACAGGTGGGCCACCTGTTGTTAAGTGATCATCACTGTTCACAGACACTTGCAACACCAGTAATAGCTTCAGCGTGGCTCTTCCACCTCACAACCCTTACCTTTGTTACTATCTGCAATTATTACAGTAGAATTTCAAAATTTCTGAAGATTTACTAAAAATTTGATATATTAAATACTAAACATTGATACAAACACCCAAGATGCACACTTTACGTCTCACAGCCGGCACACAAGAATGAGTGCATAATTTTGGATTATATCAAATAGTCTCGCGTCGCGTGAGCCCTTGTAAAAACAACTTTAAATCATTCGGATAAGGTCGAATTTGAAAAACATAAGTTTATCGCATAACTATAACCACGTATGTATATTGGGGGACGGTTTCGAGCGTTACTTTTATTCGAGACTGTGTGCCTTGGTTTTTTATATGTCAATGATACTAAAATAACTAAATATAGAATAATACAACCTTCTTCAAAAACGATATTGTTTATGATCTATCGGCACGCCTAAAACAAACAGCTCCTTAATTATGTGGAGTTCATTATACGTGTAACAATATATTGTAATTATCCATAACTTTAGAAGGTAACGTTTTACGAGCGTACTACTTTTTATCTCAGGGTTGATAGAAACTATGTTTTTTCTACAATATTTCCTGATTTACATAATAATTTGAAGTGAAAATTTCTTTAGGCGGATCGAGCGTTAGTTTTGGCAGGAGATAAATTTATAATTTCGCGTCATGTTATGCTACGTAAGCAAGACCAGCCGTATTGCGTTTGCGCGGCTTCGTCAGATTCACGACGCGTATTACATGTAATATATGTGTATATGTAATATTGATATTTTGCAACTCATCATACGTTTGATTAATTAGTAAACTTTATAAAAAATGTATATAATTATTGCTCCGAGTGCCAATAGATATGAAAACCACACTAATGTTAATAATTTCAATAAACAAATTCTGAAATATAAATATTGTCAATTAACACTATAATTGATATAAAAATTCAAAAGAGAACACATTTTTTCGATTGTTTTGAGTTTTCAGTTCTGTCGGTAGTTTTTTTTTTTTTTTTTTTTTTTTTTCGAACTGACTACGCTATTGACCTAGCAAGGTCTTAACAGCTTCACCGGACTACTAAGGCGAGCGCTTAAGGCACTCAGCCGATTTTTGTTTGGGCAACCAGCTCAAGGGTGCACGGCACACCTCGGCTTGGCTGTTGCCTGTTCGATGCAATACGCGACCTAACTGAGCTAACCTAAGTTAAGCTACACTATTAATACATATATGAGTTGTTGAAGCATATATGTGTACCAAGCATACATATCTCAACAACTCTTACGTGTATTCTGTATCGGAAAATTTCTGAACTATTTCAGTTCGAAAAGGGAAAAAAAAAAGTAAACCCTTCCACTTTTTTGTGTAAGCGTGTATGCGTGCACGTGTGTGGAGGTGATATGTGTAGTGTTGTTGCAGTGATGTAAATTTGTGTCACTGTATCGCGCGAGCAGCGCACTCAAGGGCTCCACGCCGAGGGAACGGACCTAGGCTTGAGCCGCTGCCGAGGGGGGCCTAGTCTGGTGTGCGGGAGCGAAGTTTACACTCAGACCACGGCGGCGTGATCTGAGGTTACGCGGGCGTGGGCGTGAACACGCTCTATTTGGAGAGACAGGCTGGTACTGATCGTTCGCTGCCGTTATTTCATCGGGAGGATCGGTAAAAATATGTCGCGGACGTCTTTTATAACGCGCGGCGTTGGGTACGGTTTCGTATGTCGCGGCGGATACCACTAACGGACTGGGATGATTCACGGCTTTTTCGAAATAACTACTAGTGAGTGATTTTATGTACGCCCAGATAGAAGGTATCTCTAGGTCCCTATGGAGATCGACTCTCCGGACGTACCATGGGGCACCGGTCACTTTACGTAAAACGCGGTTTTGTAGAATTTGTAATTTATATAGAGTAGGTTTCGGTGCATGTGCAAAAACGGGACAACTATATGTCATGACCGGTCGGATACATGTTTTATACAAGGTGAGCTTGTGTCTGAGGGACATCTTACTCTTATGACAGAGCAACGGGTGGAGGCGACCCAAGACCATAGCGGCTTTGTTTCGCACTCTATCTATGTGTGACGCGAAATTTAAGTGTTTATCTAATGTAACACCGAGATACTTGACCTCGTCGGTCCAAGGTATGTCGGTGTCATATAGCCTGACGGGCTGCAATTTGTTAACGCGTTGTTTCGGATCGAAGAGTATCGCGGCACTCTTATCGGGATTTACCTCTATTCTCCATCGAAGAAACCAATCACCGAGTGTGCTAACGGTTTCTTCGATGAGATTCCTAAGTTTATCCAGCCGCCAGCCAGAAGCGTAGATGACTGTGTCATCAGCATAACAACCTACCTCTACTCCCGGGAGCCGAGGTAGGTCACTGATGAACAGATTGAAAAGGGAGGGCGCGAGTATGGAGCCTTGTGGCACGCCTGAGCGTATCGGATGTGATGACGACAGTTCGTCGTCTACTCTATAACGGAAAGTCCTATCAGTGAGAAAATCGCGAATGATATGAACTAACCTATCGGGTATACGAGACTGACATAATTTGTGTACGAGCCCTTCGTGCCAGACCTTATCGAAGGCCTTGGCGACGTCAAAGAAGACTGCTATTGTGCGTTTCGGGTTTTTCTTTTTCGGGTTCGGATCGTGATTCGGATCGGCATTAAAATTAGAAAGAATGTACTCCGTGAGGCGGTGTACTTGATTTGTACATGAATGTTCGGCGCGAAAACCGAACTGTTCGGGCGGTATTAATTTTAATTCTGTAAACGAAGCCTGGAGACGGTTCAGAAGGAGCCGCTCGTAAAGTTTACCTAACGTATCTAATAAACTGATAGGGCGATAGCTAGCAGGAAGCGTAGCTTTTTTGCCGGACTTGTGAATACCTATCACTACGGCTTTTTTCCAGACGGCTGGAAAATAGCCCTGGGACATGGCCACATTGAAGATGCAGACCAATAGAGCTATGATGCGGTCAGGAAGGAGTCTCAACACCTCGTTCCTGATCCCATCGGGACCTGGAGACTTCCTAAGCTTGAGACGCTTGATGGCGGCTGAAACTTCATCGAAAGTTATCGAGGTTAGGGTATCCGCGGGTGGAGACGCGAGTGCATGCTCTACCGCCGACTCGATCGATCCGATATGGACAGGGTCAGTGTTATCAGTGTTTGGCGAACACTGTTTCTCTAAACTCGCGGCTAGACATTCCGCTTTGTCTATACTGTCGAACGCGGGAGGCAACCCGGGGCCTCTATCGAGAGGAGGCATCGGAGTGGTGAGATCTGACTTTAGAGTGCGCGTGAGTCTCCAGTACGACAGATGAGACGGCCGGAGATCCTCCAGAAGCCTGTCCCACCTGTCGCCCCGAATCTCAGAGATACGAGTTTTAACTGTTTTACGTAACGAACGTAATCGATCGCGATTCTCTACAGACGGGTAGGCGTCGTGAGCTCGAGTCGCGGCGTTCTTTTCCGTGATCAACGCTCTCACGTCGTCAGGGAGTATAAAACGGCGATCGTTCGCCGCTTGCACCTCTTTCGAGGTCTCTCTGACGGCGGTCTGGAGATAGTCGACCAGGGAATCGATAGCCGAATCCGCGTCGGCTCTAGACACCAACACGTCTGGAATCCCGTCTAAACTGCTAGACGATGGATTTTCTTTAAAATATCGAGCTAATCTGACATAATCAGTCACCCTGACCGACGGAGGGGTGAAGTCTGAATTAAAACCTAACTGTAATACAACCGGGCGGTGGTCCGAATCAAGTTCGTGTACGACTTGTATGAGTCGCACCCGAAGCGTGATATTCTTTAACAGAGCTACGTCTAAAACTGACGGACGGCAGTTATCCTGATAATGGGTGGGCTCTGGGGGGGCTATGACGTCAAATGCGAGGACCCTACCTAGTTCGTCGAGCCTCTTCCCGTTAGGGGAGGTGCTCGGACTATTCCAGATAACGTTCCCGCAATTGAGGTCCCCCGCTATAATAACAGAGTCTCCTAGACTAAGCAACGCGCGCAAATCGGTTTGTAACAACTCTTTGTTCGGTGGGAGGTACGCGGACACTAGTACAATGGACGGATGACCGGTCATACCTATCGAACACACTGACACTTCCATATTGGTTAGAGCGGGCGGATCTATCGGCATGCAATATAACGAACGCCTATAGTAAATTAAGGTGCCGCCCCCGCGGGCGACACGGTCGTTTCTAACTATATTGTAGTTCGCGATTCTAGGGTTACGCATTTTAGGTTTTAAAAGCGTCTCCTGGACGAGGAGAACGTCTATCTGTCTATCGCGCAAAAAGGCAGCTACTAAATCGCGCTGTGTCCTAAGATTTCTCGCGTTAAAAAACGAAAGTGATAGACCGCGCGGTTTTATTCTATTTAGCGCCGCGAATTTTATTTGAAAGTTAAATCAATCGCGGATCGAGAGAGGCGCTGCAACGTTTTAGCGACGCCTCTGTACTGAGCTAGCACGTCGAGCCGGCCCAACCCTGTCGCGGCCTTGATGGCCACACGGAATGCTAAGACCTCTTCGAGGTCGTGCTCCCGGAGCAACTGGTAGACCCAGTCGATCTCGGAGAGGTCCGCAGAGTGAACGGGAGAGGCGCGCGCCGGCGGCGCCTGTGGTGGGAGAGCCTGAGGCCTGGGAGCCTCCGGCCGGGGTCGGGGGGCCCAGGGGGCCAGAGGGGCCCGCCCGGGTTGCGGCGCGCGCGGCACAGAAGGTGCCGCGCGTGTGGTGGGCGCGGGCGCTACCGGGGCGCGAGAGGCGCCCGGTAGGCCAGGGAAGGCCTCCACGGACATGAGAGGCGGAGGCGGAGGGCGGGCGGCGGCCACAGGTGCCCTAGACACCTGTCTCGCCTGGCGGGGACGCTGTGTGCGCGGCGCGCGGGGACAACCGCGATAGTTCGCGGGGTGACCCGCGCTTCCGCACAATACGCAGCTGGGAGGTTCCGGAGTGTCGGGCGTGCGCTCGCACTCCTTCGTGGCATGATCGCCCAGGCACTTGACGCACCTAGGGCGGAGATGACAATTGCGCGCCGAGTGACCGTAACTTTGACAGTTATGGCACTGTGATGGGGTGTGGTTCTTGCGTGGAGGCTCCACGGTGATGCCGGTGAGCTTACACACGGAGGTGATGTTAAAGACGGCTTTGCCCTCTTGAGAACGATCTAGGGTAACTAAAACCATGTTGTATGGTTTCCTAGTGCGCGGATGGTACATCCGATGTACCTCGTGGACGGGGAGCTTGTCCTCCTTAAGGGAGGCCATGATATCTTGCGTAGAGATCTCCGTCGGGACGCGACGGAGGACTACGCGGAGGAGACGTTCCTCCTCGAGGGCAAAAGTGAAAAAAGCTAACTTCTGTTCCCGAAGGAATTTCGTTAGCGCTCTGTGGTCGGAGGTGCTAGTCACCTTGACCTGGATACCCGCCGGAGTGTTGAGGGCGGATGTATAATGGATACCTAATCTATTAAGGGATGTTGAAATAGAAATCCATTTGGATTTATCCTGTATAGTAACAGGAGGCGGTGGGCGTGGCTTTTTAGCCGCTACAGAACCCACACTGTCTTGTGTGAGCGAGACGGGAGAGGAGTTGGGCTTGCTCACTCGCGGTCTTAAGTTCGACGGTATAGCCGGCACCCGAACGTGGCGCATTTCTCGACCGGGCGTGCGGAACCCTGATCCGAGTCGGATGAACGCGAACCGCGACGTTTTTGATACGAGACGGTTCTAAAACCGTCGTCGTCCGAGTGCGCTGAAGGCGCGGAGAGCGCTGAGGGCGCGGAGAGCGCTGAGGGCGCGGAGGGCGCGGAGGTCGCGGGCGGCTCGGCGGACGCCGCCACGTCGAGCTCCATATCGGAGCCGTCCTCCGAGCTGGAGCTCGGTATGGGGATTTCCGAAATCCCCCTATCTACGTCGTTAAGCGGCGATTGCGGCGAGAGGGCCGCGAAAGAGTTCGCGGTTGAGACGCGCGAGATACATCGTTCGTTCATTAAACCCTCAAAGTTGACGTACGCGGTCGCGACGTCAAAATTGAGTCCCTGTTCTAAAAGAAAGTCCCGGAACCTAGCCGCATCTAATTGAGCCATTCCGGTGGCTTGAGGGGGGAGGGGGGCCGCGGAACAACCTCCCTGCCTGAGGGGCAGGGGGGCACGCCTTAACGGAATTTACGGGACTATCCCGAGTCCGGACCAAGAGAGCTGTGGGCGAAGTGCAATGCCTCACAGAAGAACCTACGAAGCCTAGGGGGAGACCCTAACACTTCTTTCTTGAACACCTCACGGAGACTCGGCGCGTACCGAAAAGTACGGTTCAAGCACTGAAAAGTGCGGTTTACACGACGCACTGAAAAGTGCGCTCTTTGTCAAAAATGACAAAGACCGACCTTATGTGAGAGGTCGCCTAAACGATTGACCGATTGACACTCTGCGATTGACACCTGTTCTGGATACACAGAAATACAATACAATACAACAGCAAAGAAGCAAGAATAATTTTAAAAAAACTTACTCCGGCTTGCTCTGCCTTCGGACCTGTAACAGTACACGAAAAACACAAAGAAAGAAATTACAGAAATGCGTAAGCAAAAATGAAATTCTTACTCCGTACGTCGAAATAAGTTTCAATTGTGGAGACAGTGTGTACGTGCGTACGCTACCGTGACCAAATCGGAACTCCCTGTCGGTAGTACTTATGACTCCGGTTTTTATTGGAGTGAAACTTCTAATGCGACTTCCAACAAGGTTGCGTTAAACGTTCAACGCTACTGGGGAGGGGGAATAGAATG